>CM038145.1:64527956-65120456 GCA_021437245.1 Aegilops speltoides | reverse complement strand
TAGTTTTTTTAGTAAGTACTACTTATTTATTTATAGTAAGTGCTTAGTAGTTGAACTAGATAGTTGAACTAGATAGTTGACTAATAAAACTAAATTATGAACGTAGGCCGGAAATGTCGTACTCATCGGACGACGATAACCGCCCGGGAGTGCGATCGGTGCCACGACAACCGAGGTATCTCGCGACAGTTCATTGAGCTGGATGAAGATCGGCGCTCAAGATTAACCTCGAGGAGACTTGCGACGCTCATACGGTACGTTAACGCATTTACAATAGGTTTTTTCGTAATTGCACGACTTCAACTATTTTAACGTGTATTTTCATATTTCCAATTCGACTAGCTTATCCCATGCTTTGCAAGACGCTATGTCTTGGAGAGGATGCGATTGAAGACCATGAAAATTTTGAAACCAAAAAATTATCCTAAGCACCTAACATGACGTGGATTTTCAAGTAAAGCTGTACAATGCTCGAGTGTAACCCATTTTGGTTGCAAAAATTGGGATGCATTTTGCAAGATGTATGGTCTTGATGAGGGTATGACTATCACCATGGATCTTGGTGATCCTACAATCGAGCAAGAGACACCTACGATTTGGGTCTTTGTGGATACACCTCCAGCTTCTTCCCTCATGTGAGCTAAACATAGTTATTCAAGTAATTTATATTGTTTATTTCAAAATATAATGTTGACAACTTATCTCCATTGACAGCTTATTTTCATGCTTCAAAGAATGTGCGGAAGATGATAGATGTAACGCATTACACCGAAGGCTGCTAATTAACTTATCAGAGAACGACATCCGGTCGGATTTTGTAGAGATCTTGAGAATTACAATATCTACAATCAAACTCCTCAACATTATGGTCAATACGCGCCACTAGTGCACGTGTTGAACTACGGTAACTACCATGGAGATACCTTGGTAAGATTATTTTTACTATTACAACATCCATGCATCTTTTTTGCACACTTCTAAAACTAGTACATCATTGCTAACTACGGTTATTACTATGTTTTTCAACAGATAATCCCGAATGATTGTGTGCCTCATCCGATGTATACGCTGGTAGCCTTCATGTTTTGAACATACTACCAGGTCATCCTACTTAATCTCAACTGCCCATACCGGTTTCTAAAAGAAGTGGAGACATAACAATCAAAGAATGGAGAAAATGCATGGACAATGTAAGGAGCTTCTTGGAAGCAATAAGCGCGAAAGGCAAGAATTGGAGACAGGATGATCGCCATTCTTCATAACGGAGAGTCGTGGTCTATATTGTTTTATGCTATTTTACCTTAAGGGTGTTTAGGTCCCACCGACATCGATGATCATGTGCTAAGAACAATTATGTAGGGTTGGGTTCGATGACTATATATGAGGATGATGATCGATGACTTATTATTAATAACGAGTAGAAGTTGTATGATGATGCATGATTAGTACGACTTGTTATTATATATATATGATGATGTAATGATGCAAAAGCATGCATGAGCATGTTATATCTCAAGGGTGCAATGAACATAGCAGCAGCGTTGATAAACAATTAAAGCGCATGATGTATATATGATGCATAACGGTACAATGTGTAGTATCGTAAAATACCAGAAACGAAAAAGAATTAAAATGGAAACACAAAATTAAATGAAAAGAAATCATAAAACTAAAACCCACTAAACCTTATAGTACCGGTTGGTGTTACCAACCGTACTAAAGGCCTCAGGCCGGCGCTGGCTAGTGCCCATGGAATGCTTTTTTAGCACCGGTTCGCATGAACCGGTGCTAAAGGGGGGCCTTTAGTGACCATTAATTAGTGCCGGTTATGTAACCGGCACTATAGGGCCTTACGAACCGGTGCTAATGCCCGGTTCTGCACTAGTGCATCATCATATGACCAACACCCGGAGGGTTTACTAGAGTCAAAAATCTAGTTCACATTGCTATGTGATTAACACCCAAAGAGTACTAAGGTATGATCATGTTTTGCTCATGAGAGAAATTTAGTCAACGGGTCCGTCACATTCAGAGCCGTATGTATTTTGTAAATATTCTATGTCTACAATGCTCTGCACAGAGCTACTCTAGCTAATTGCTCCCACTTTCAATATGTATCGAGATTGAGACTTAGAGTCCTCTAGATTGGTGTAAAATCTTGCACTGATGTAACTCTTTACGATGAACGCTTTTATAACCTCCATAATCGAGAAACATTTCCTTAGTCCTTACTAAGGATATTCTTGACCGCTGTCCAGGGATCTACTCCTAGATCAAAATTGTACTCCCTTGCCAAACTCAGAGCAAGGTATACAATAGGTCTGGTACACAGCATATCATACTTTATAGAACCTATGATTGAGGCATAGGGAATGACTTTTCATTCTCTTTATATTTTCCGCCATGGTCAGGTTTTTGAGTCTTACTCAACTTCACACCTTGTAACACAGGCAAGAACTCCTTCCTTGACTATTTCATTTTGAACTACTTCAAAATCTTATCAAGGTATGTACTCATTGAAAAATCTTATCAAGCGTCTTGATCTATATCTATAGATCCTGATGCTCAATGTGTAAGCAGCTTCACCGAGTTCTTTCTTTGAAAAAATCTTATTCAAGTATCCTTTTATGCTATCCAGAATTTCTATATCATTTCCAATCAACAATATGTCATCTACATATAGTTTTAGAAATGCTACAGAGCTCCCATTCACTTTCTTGTAAATACAGGCTTCTCCAAACGTCTGTATAAAACCATATGCTTTGATCAACTCATCAAAGCGTATATTCCAACTCAGATATGCTTGCACCAGTCCATAGATGGATCGCTGGAGGTTGCACATTTTGTTAGCACCTTTAGGATTGACAAAAACTTCTGGTTGCATCATAGACAACTCTTATTTAATAAATCCATTAAGGAATGCAGTTTTGACATCCATTTGCCAGATTTCATAAAATGTGGCAATTGCTAACATGATTCGAACTGACTTAAGCATCGATACGAGTGACAAAATCTCATCGTATTCAACTCCTTGAACTTGTTAAAAAACTTTTTGCCACAAGTCGAGCTTTGTAGATAGTAACACTACTATCAGCATATGTCTTCCTCTTGAAGATCCATTTATTTTTCTATGGCTTGTCGATCATCGGGCAAGTACACCAAAGTCCACACTTTGTTCTCATACATGGATCCCATCTCAGATTTCATGGCCTTCAAGCCATTTTGTGGAATCTGGGCTCATCATCGCTTCCTCATAGTTCGTAGGTTCATCATGGTCTAGTAACATGACTTCAAGAATAGGATTACCGCATTCACTCAGTGCGGATCTGTAGTTTGGAAGACCTACGAGGTTTCAGAGTAACTTAATCAAGTTTCATGATCATCATCATTAGCTTCCTCACTAATTGGTGTAGGAATCACTGGAACTGATTTCTGTGATGAACTACTTTCCAATTCGGGAGAAGGTACAATTACCTTATCAAGCTCTACTTTTCTCCCACTCACTTCTTTCGAGAGAAACTCCTTCTCTAGAAAGGATCCATCTTGGCAACGAATATCTTGCCTTCAGATCTGTGATAGAAGGTGTACCCAATAGTTTCCTTTGGGTATTCTATGAAGACGCACTTCTCTGATTTGGGTTCGAGCTTATCAGGTTGAACTTTCTTCACATAAGCATCGGAGCCCCAAACTTTAAAAAATGACAACTTTGGTTTCTTGCCAAACCACAGTTCATAAGGCGTCATCTCAACGGATTTTGATGGTGCCCTATTTAAAGTGAATGCAGCTGTCTCTAATGCATAACCCCAAAATGATAGTGGTAAACCGATAAGAAACATCATAGATCGCATGATATCCAATGAAGTGCGGTTACGACGTTCGGACACACCATAATGCTGTGGTGTTCCAGGTGGCGTGAACTGTGAAACTATTCCACATTGTTTTATATGAAGGCCAAACTCGTAAATCAAATATTCTCCTCCATAGATCGTGGAAACTTTATTTTCTTGTTACGATGATTCTCCACTTCACTCTGAAATTCTTTAAACTTTTCAAATGTTTCATACTTGTGTTTCATTAAGTAGATATACTCATATCTGCTCAAATCATTTGTGAAGGTCAAAAAATAACGATACTCGCCACGAGCATCAACATTCATTGGACCGCATACATCGGTATGTATTATTTCCAACAAATCAGTAGCTCGTTCCATTGTTCCGGAGAATGGAGTTTTAGTCATATTGCCCAAAACGCACGGTTCACAAGCATCAAATGATTCATAATCAAGTGATTCCAAAAATCCATATTAATGCAGGTTCTTCATGCGCTTTACACCGATATGACCCAAACGGCAGTGCCACAAATAAGTGGCACTATCGTTATCAACTTTGCATCTTTTGGCATCACTATTTATGAATATGTGTATCACTACGATCGAGATCCAACAAACTATTTTCATTGGGTGTATGACCATCGAAGGTTTTATTCATGTAAACAGAACAACAATTATTTTCTGACTTTAAATGAATAACCATATTTCAATAAACATGATCAAATCATATTCATGCTCAACGCAAACGCCAAATAACATTTATTTAGGTTTAACACTAATCCTGAAAATATAGGGAGTGTGCGATGATGATCATATCAATCTTGGAACCACTTCCAACACACATCATCACTTCACCCTTAACTAGTCTCTGTTTATTCTATAACTCCTATTTCGAGTTACTAATTTTTAGCAATCGAACAAGTATCAAATACCCAGGGGCTACTATAAACACTAGTAATGTACACATCAATAACCTGTATATCAAATATACCCTTGTTCACTTTGCCATCCTTCTTATCCACTAAATATTCAGGGCATTTCCGCTTCCAGTGACCATTTCCTTTGTAGTAGAAGCACTCAGTTTCAGGCTTTGGTCCAGCTTTGGGCTTCTTCACGGGAGTGACAACTTGCTTGTCATTTTACTTGAAGTTCCCTTTCTTTCCCTTTGCCCTTTTCTTGAAACTAGTGTTCTTGTCAATCATCAACACTTGATGCTCTTTCTTGATTTCTACCTTCATCGATTTCAACATCACGAAGAGCTCGGGAATCATTTTCGTCATCCCTTGCATACCATAGTTCATCAAGAAGTTCTAGCAACTTGGTGATGGTGACTAGAGAACTCTGTCAATCACTATCTTATCTGGAAGATTAACTCCCACTTGATTCAAGCGATTGTAGTACCCAGACAATCTGAGCACATGCTCACTGCTTGAGCTATTCTCCTCCATATTTTAGCTATAGAACTTGTTGGAGACTTCATATCTCTCAACTCGGGTATTTGTTTCAAATATTAACTTCAACTTCTGGAACATCTCATATGGTCCATGACGTTCAAAACGTCTTTGAAGTCTCGATTCTAAGCCATTAAGCATGGTGCACTAAACTATCAAGTAGTCATCATATTGAGCTAGCCAAACGTTCATAACGTCTGCATCTGCTCCTGCAATAGGTCTGTTACCTAGCGGTGCATCAAGGACATAATTTTTCCATGCAGCAATGAGGATAAACCTCAGATCACGGACCCGGTCCGCATCATTGCTACTATCATCTTTCAACTTAGTTTTATCTAGGAACACATATAAAACATAGGGAAGAAACAACACGAGCTATTGATCTACAACATAATTTGCAAAATACTATCAGGACTAAGTTCATGATAAATTAAAGTTCAATTAATCATATTACTTAAGAACTCCCACTTAGAGAGACATCCCTCTAATCACCTAAGTGATCACGTGATCCAAATCAACTAAACCATGTTTGATCATCACATGAGATGGAGTAGTTTTCAATGGTGAACATCACTATGTTGATCATATCTACTATATGATTCACGCTCGACCTTTCGGTCTCCAGTGTTCCGAGGCCATATTTGTATATGCTAGGCTCGTCAAGTTTAACCTGAGTATTCCGCGTGTGCAACTGTTTTGCACCCGTTGTATTTGAACGTAGAGCCTATCACACCCGATCATGATGTGGTGTCTCAGCACGAGGAACTTTCACAACGGTGCATACTCAGGAAGAACACTTATACCTTGAAATTTAGTGAGAGATCATCTTATAATGCTACCGTCAATCAAATCAAAATAAGATGCATAAAGGATAAACATCACATGCAATCAATATAAGTGTTATGATATGGCCATCATCATCTTGTGCTTGTGATCACCATCTCTGAAGCACCGTCATGATCACCATCGTCACCGGTGCGACACCTTGATCTCCATCGTAGCATCATTGTCGTCTCGCCAACTATAACTTCTACGGCTATTGCTGCCGCTTAGTGATAAAGTAAAGCAATTACAGGGCGATTGCATTGCATACAATAAAGCGACAACCATATGGCTCCTGCCAGTTGCCGATAACTTGGTTACAGAACATGATCATCTCATACAATAAAACATAGCATCATGTCTTGACCATATCACATCACAACATGCCCTGCAAAAACAAGTTAGACGTCCTCTACTTTGTTGTTGCAAGTTTTACGTGGCTGCTACGGGATGAGCAAGAACCGTTCTTACCTACGCATCAAAACCACAATGATAGTTCATCAAGTTAATGATGTTTTAACCTTCTCAAGGACCGGGCGTAGCCACACTTGGTTCAACTAAAGTTGGAGAAACTGACACCCGCCAGCCACCTATGTGCAAAGCATGTCGGTAGAACCAGTCTCGCGTAAGCGTACGTGTAATGTCGGTCTGGGCCGCTTCATCCAACAATACTGCCAAACCAAAGTATGACATGCTGGTAAGCAGTATGACTTGTATCGCCCATAACTCACTTGTGTTCTACTCGTGCATATAACATCTACGCATAAAACCAGGCTCGGATGCCACTGTTGGGGAACATAGTAATTTCAAAAAAAATTCTACGCACACGCAGGATCATGGTGATGCATAGCAACGAGAGGGGAGAGTGTGTCCACGTACCCTCGTAGACTGAAAGCGGAAGCGTTAGCACAACGCAGTTGATGTAGTCATACGTCTTCACGATCCGACCGATCAAGTACCGAATGCATGGCACCTCCGAGTTCAGCACACGTTCATCTCGATGACATCCCTCGAACTTCGATCCAGGCGAGCTTTGAGGGATAGTTCCATCAACACGATGGTGTGGTGACGATGATGTTCGCCTAAGCACCGCTATGATATTATTGAGGTGGATTATGGTGGAGGGGGGCACCGCACACGGCTAAGAGATCCAAGGGATCAATTGTTGTGTCTATGGAGTGCCCCCTCCCCCGTATATAAAGGAGTGAAGGAGGGGCCGACCAGGAGGAGGAGGCGCGCCCAAGGGGGGGAGTCCTACTCCCACCGGGAGTAGGACTCCTCCTTTTCATATTTGGAGAGGGAGAGGGAAGGAAGAGGAAGGAGGGAGGAAGGAAAGGGGGGCGGGCCCCTTCCCAATTCGGATTGGGCTTGGGGGGGCCCTCCCTTGCTCCTTTCCCCTCCTTTCCACTAAAGCCCATTAAGGCCCATATACCTCCCGGTGGGTTCCGATAACCTCCCGGAGCTCCAGTATTGTCCCAATCTCACCCGGAATCATTCCAGTGTCCAAATATAGTCGTCCAATATATCGATCTTTATGTCTCGACCATTTTGAGACTCCTCGTCATGTCCGTGATCACGTCCGGGACTCCGAACTACCTCCAGTACATCAAAACACATAAACTCATAATATAACCGTCATTGAACTTTAAGCGTGCGGACCCTACAGGTTCGAGAACTATGTAGACATGACCGATACTCGTCTCCGGTCAATAACCAATAGCGGAACCTAGATGCTCATATTGGCTCCCACATATTCTACAAAGATTTTTATCGGTCAAACCACATAATAACATACATTGTTCCCTTTGTCATCGGTATGTTACTTGCCCGAGATTCGATCGTCGGTATCTCAATACCTAGTTCAATCTCATTACCGGCAAGTCTCTTTACTTGTTATGTAATGCATCATCCCACAACTAACTCATTAGCTACATTGCTTGCAAGGCTTATAGTGATGTGCATTACCGAGAGGGCCCAGAGATACCTCTCCGACAATCGGAGTGGCAAATCCTAATATCAAAATACGCCAACTTAACATGTACCTTCGGAGACACCTATAGAGCTCCTTTATAATCACCCAGTTACATTGTGACGTTTGGTAGCACACAAAGTGTTCCTCCGGTAAACGGGATTTGCATAATCTCATAGTTGTAGGAACATGTATAAGTCATGAAGAAAGCAATAGCAACATACTAAACGATCAAGTGCTAAGCTAACGGAATGGGTCAAGTCAATCACATCATTCTCCTAATGATGTGATCCCGTTAATCAAATGACAACTCATGTCTATGGTTAGGAAACACAACCATCTTTGATCAACGAGCTAGTCAAGTAGAGGCATACTAGTGACAGTATGTTTGTCTATGTATTCACACATGTATTATGTTTCCGGTTAATACAATTCTAGCATGAATAATAAACATTTATCATGAAATAAGGAAATAAATAATAACTTTATTATTGCCTCTAGGGCATATTTCCTTCAGATGCATTACGGAAGGAGTAAAGTGATTTTCTGGTAACGAGATTGAGCTAGGTGAGATACCGACGATCGAATCTCGGGCAAGTAACATACCGATGAAAAAGGGAACAACGTATGTTGATTGACCGATAAAGATATTCGTAGAATATGTAGGAGCCAATATGAGCATCCAGGTTCCGCTATTGGTTATTGACTGGAGAAATGTCTCGGTCATGTCTACATAGTTCTCGAACCCATAGGGTCCGCGCGCTTAACGTTCGGTGACGATCGGTATTATGAGTTTATGTGTTTTGATGTACCGAATATAGTTCGGAGTTCCGGATGAGATCGGGGACATGACGAGGAGTCTCGAAATGGTCGAGACGTAAAGATTGATATATTGGACGACTATATTCGGACATCGGAAAGGTTCCGAGTGATTCGGATATTTATCGGAGTACCGGAGAGATACAGGAATTCGCCGAGGAGTATATGGGAAAGAGAGAGGGGAGGCTGCGCCCCCCAAGGCCTAGTCCGAATTGGACTAGGGGGGAGGGGCTGCGCCCCCTCCTTCCTTCTCTTCTCTTTTCTCTTTTCTCTTTCCTTCTCTCCTACTCCTACTACATGGAAGGGGGGCAATCCTACTCCCGGTGGGAGTAGGACTCCCCAGGGCGCGCCATAGTTGAGGGCCGGCCCTCCCCCTCCTCTACTCCTTTATATACGAGGGAGGGGGCACCCCATAGATACACAAGTTGATCATTGATCTTTAGCCGTCTGTGGTGCCCCCCTCCACCATAATCCACCTCGGTCATATCGTAGCGGTGCTTAGGCAAAGCCCTGCGTCGGCAGCTTCATTAACATCGTCATCACGCCATCATGCTGACGGAACTCTCCCTCGAAGCTCTACTGGATCGTGAGTTCGTGGGACGTCACCGAGCTGAACGTGTGCAGATCGCGGAGGTGCCGTACGTTCGGTACTTGGATCGGTCGATCGTGAAGATGTACGACTGCATCAACCGCGTTGTCATAACGCTTCCGCTTATGGTCTACGAGGGTACGTGGACGACACTCTCCCCTCTCATTGTTATGCATCACCATGATCTTGCGTGTGCATAGGATTTTTTTTTAAATTAGTATGTTCCCCAACACATGATTGGTCTTCTCTGATATTTGGTTTTTGTTTGGCCAACTTGATCTATTTATCTTGCAATGGGAAGAGATGCTTTGTGATGGGTTCGATCTTATGGTGCTTGATCCCAGTGACAGAAAGGGAAATGACACGTATGTATCGTTGCTATTAAAGATAACAAGATGGGGTCCATTTCTACATAAATAGATCTTGTCTACATCATGTCATCGTTCTTATAACATTACTCCATTTTTTTCGTGAACTTAATATACTAGATGCATGCTGGATAATGGTTGATGTGTGGAGTAATAATAGTAGATGCAGGCAGGAGTCGGTCTACTAATCTTGGACATAATGCCTATATAATGATCATTGCCTTTATATCGTCATGATTATTTGAAGTTCTATCAATTGCCCAACAGTAATTGTTTTCCCACCGTTTGCTATTTTTCTCGAGAGAAGCCACTAGTGAAACCTATGACCCCCGGGTCTCTTTTCATCATATTTGCCTTTGCGATCTATTTTCCTTTGCTTTTATTTTCAGATCTATTAAACCAAAAATACAAAAATACCTTGATGCAATTTATTTATTCTGCGATCTATTTATCCTATCTACCATATTTATCTCACGTTATCTTGCCTACTTGAGGCGCCGTACCCGAAAGGGATTGACAACCCTTTCAACACGTTGGGTTGCGAGTATTTGTTATTTGTGTGCAGTGGCTGTTTACATGGTGTTAGGAGGTTCTCCTACTGATTCGATAACCTTGGTCTCATCACTGAGGGAAATACCTACCGTCGCTATACTGCATCATCCCTTCCTCTTTGGGGAAATACCGACGTAGTTCTAGCAGACATCAACATTACCTTAACTATTACTCCCTCCGTCGCAATAAGTGTCGTTGATTTAATATAATTATAAGTACAGCGACACTTTAGTTGTACTAGTAATATTGTGCAACACACGTGTAACCAATAGTCATATTGTCTTAAAAACATGACGTGAAATAAATATAGTCATACAAAAGCCAATTACCAACAATTGGATTTTTCTTTCGCTAGTAGCTAGAAATCCGAATCAGGGCTTAGGCATTTCTCAAACACAGCTCCCATATGCTTCTCTACAAACGCTTGTTAGGGCTTTTCCGCCCAGGTAGTGTTTGAAAACAAAGGAGTCTCTTCACTCAAAAGTTAATAAAGTTTCAAGCATTCCAAATGTCATGAGAACGACAGAGATATCATCTTGCTTGACCTGACAAAAACATGTAAACTGAAAAACTGAGAATAATTTGATGGGGTACTAATTTAGTTTAAGAAAACTTTCAAAAAGAGAACATACATATTCCATACCACCAAGGCATAGTATGAAAGTGTGTTCATGCTCACCATAGGTAATAGATTGATTAATTATTTTGTTTCCTTAAACTAAGAAACCTTCAGAAAAATTATGGCTTCTTTATTATCATTTGTATTTACACAAGACTAACAAGTATTGTTGATTCGCTGGTCTGCACAAAGAAGATTATAAGCATGCTCCCTGGCAACTATTTTAAAACGTGAACACAATTAGAATCCTGAAATTGGATAGAAAAAATATATTTGGTAAATAAAAGGAATTGTGTGCTCCAGCCACTGCTGTGAATACAAAGATATAATCTCGAACCAGAACATGTATGTAATTAAACTCATCTCCTGAAGTATGATGATATAATTATGGGAATCCTTTATAGGGATCAGAGAATCTCAGTCCAAGGATTTCACCAGCTTAGCCAACATTACTTATATAAAATTTTAGTTTATTGAAAAAAATCCCTAACTCCAAATTGTCTCACAATGAAGAAAGAAGAAAGCCCAGATAAATAATACACATGCATGCGGTCAGAGGCGGAGGACGAAAAATTTAAGGTGGGACGAACTTTATGCGAAACCATAATATTAAATACACACTAACGGTGCACATTAATATTTTCATGTGATCCTTAATAAAATAACCAAATACAATGAAAATGCAATACATAACGATAATGAAGCTCTCAATGCCGTCTAGAAGACCTAGGCTGGCAGTGCCTAACAATTTAATATTTTTTTGTATTTTTTGAATAATACATTCATACTCCCTCCGTTCCTTAATATAAGTCTTTTTAAAGATTTCAAAATAGACTACATGGGGAGCAAAATGAGTGAATTTATACTCTAAAATACGTCTATATACATCCATATATAGTTCATACTGAAATAAAAATTATATTTAGAAACGGAGGGAGTACATTTCTATATTTATGATCATACACTTTCATAAAATGTTCGTGCATTTTCACCAAAAAAAGAAACAAAAACAATGCAAAAAAAGGTAATAAGTGAAAAATACAAAAAATAAAACCAAAGAAAAAGATGAAACTAAGACAAAAAAGGCAAATCCCTACATGAGCTAGCCGATACAGCGGAGTAGCAAGCGTTATAGTAGCAATCAAGGGAAAGAGAATGTTGCAGCTGTTAGAGATGCCGACTAGGTTGAAAGGTTCATCAAGGTGGAGTTAGGAGACTACACTATTAGGGAAAAGCCTATACACAGAATCTTATCTGCAGCGCGGTTCAAAATACCACGCTACTGCTACTTAGCAGCAGCGCGTGTCTGCAAAACGCGCTACTGACTTGGAAGTAGCAGAGCGCTGCTTAGGAATAGAGCGCCATCTGCTATAGTTGCCATGACCTTGGCCCCGCTAGCTATAGCAGAGAGCGCATAATCAGAGAGCGCCATCGCTATTCCGTTAGCTGTAGCGCTTTTTGCCGAACGCGCTACAACTATCCTACCTTATCCCCACGGTAGCTAGAGGACCGCCCTCGTCATCCACTCACTCTCGCTCGCTTCAACCCTGCTGGCTGTCCGTCGCTGTCCGCTGCTGCTGTCGTCCGCCGAGGTACTCCCTCCTTCCGTCCTCCTCCATCCTCCTCGCACATCCTCCCTCCTGCTGCCGCCTCCTCCTCCGCCGCCTCCTCCATCCGCTCTGGCCGACCCTCCTCCTCCTCCGCTGCAGCCCGCCTCCCACCGCCTCGACCTCGCCGCCCTAGCTACCTCTCCGCCGCCCCCCCCCCGCCACTAGTTAGTACTAGATTTAGTAGTAGATGTTAATTTAGGGTTAGCTAGTACTAGATGTTAATTTAGTAGTAGTAGATGTTAATTTAGCTTAGTTAGTACTAGATTTTTAGTAGTAGTAGTGGTAGTTGAACTACTTTAGTTGTAGTTGAGCTAGTTTAGTAAGTTAATAAACTAGTTGAACTAGTTGAATTAACTGAACTAATCTATTTTTAGTAAGATAATTAATATAACTAGTTGAACTACTTTATGTTTAGAAAGAACTAGTTTTTTTCTATTTATAGTAAGTTTATATTTAGTAAGAACTAGTTGAATTAATAAAACTAGTTGAACATGTTTTGTTGCTAGTGATAACTTATATGGTTTCAGGTGACCTCCGTCGTCCCCCGCCACCGACCCTCCGACAACCCCGCCGTCATCCCAGCCACCGACGCATTCTCCGACATCGAGGTGAGACCAGCCAAATATCCTTGTATATTTTGTGTTGTTGCTCAAATAGGATATGTGGTTGCCCAAGTGGCCGCTCATGTTCAGTTTACATCTCCGAGTGGCCTATGTTTTGTCGGAGTGTTGATTAATTTCCGCTCCGCAAATTTCAGCGCCGATATGTCCTTTTTAGCAAAGGTCATGCCGGATTTTGTCGTGAATTCGACATGCTTGTGCTAGAATATGTACAAGTTTAATCTTTGAATTATGATTGTAGGAAATGTCGACTCGGACGACGACGGTCTCCCGGGAGTGTAGCTGGTGCCACGACGATCGAGGTATGTGCGACAGTTCGTTCGGCCGACGACGATCGCCGCTTCAAAGATTAAGCTCGAGGAGACCTGCGATGTTCATACGGCATAACGACGACAATAGTTTTTTCTCCATTAAGCATGACTTCAACTATTTCAACGCCTAATTTTCATATTTTACAATTCGACTAGCTTATCCCATGCCATGCAAGACGCTATGTCTTGGAGAGGATGGGGTTTGAAGACCATGAAAATTTTGAAACAAAGAAAATACACCTAAGGACCCATCATGATATGGATTTTGAAGTAATCTGTATAATGCTCAGAGCGTAACCCATTTTGGTTGCCAAAATTGGGAAGCACTTTGCAAAATGTATGGTTTTGATGAGGGTATGATTATCACCATGGATCTTGGTGATCCCGACAATGAGGAAGACAATATGGACATTTGGGTCCTTGTTGATACGCTGCCGATTGTACCGCTATGTGAGTTTATCAAACATAGTTATTAACTAATTTATATTCTTTATTTCAAAATATTTGATAGCTTATTTCCATTGACAGCTTATTTTGATTCTTCAAAGACTGCGGAAGATGGTAGATAAAACCCACTACAATCAAGGCACCCAATTAACATATAAGGAGAAAAATCATCCGATCGCATTTTGTACTCTTCTTGAGAATTACAATGCCTATTATCGAACTCCTCCAAATTATGGTGAATACGTGCCACTAGTGCATGTGTTGAACAACGATAACTTCTCCGGAGATACCTGGTAAGATTTTTTACTATTACGACATTCGTGCATTTTTTCATACTTCTAAAACTAGTACATCATTACTAACTACAAAGTTATTATTATGTTTTTCAATGAAACTCCCGATGGATTGTGTGCCTCATCCGATGTGTCTCGCATGGTCGCCTCTCGATTCTCGAACATACCGCGGTGTAAATCTAGGGAGCTCACCTGCATATCGGATTTCTAAAACCGTGAACACATGATCATCGAGAATGGAAGAAATGTATGGACATTCGCAAGGAGGTTCTTGGAAGTAACATTCAGTAAAGGCAAGAATGGGAGACAAGCTAATCTCCATTCTCCATAATGGAGAGTCGGGGCTATCTTGTTTTTGTTATTTTACCTTAGACAATGTAGTAGGTCTTAATCGAATGTAATAGGTCCTATGAGGTACAATATGTTTATTATGTGGTAATGTGTTAGAGTTGATAATGATGATCTTGAGGAGGTGTTATGTGATGTCAATGATGAAAACGATGATATTGAGGAGGTGTTATATGACAATGATGTATTATGATGCTAAGTTGTTAATGATATGATGATGATGATGATGATATTATTATATCATTGGGTGAAAGAATCATGATTAGTTTCAAGTGGATGGACATCCACTTGAAACTAGTCCACGTTCTTTCACCCCATGATGTAATAACTCATTATGATGTAAAACAATCTCTAAATTCCTGTTGTATGAAAACTTGTGTAAAGGTGTATGAATACAACATGAAATAGAAAAGAAATAAAATACAAAATAGTAGTAGTAGCTGGTTAGGAGAAGCGCTACTACTAATTAACAAAGAGCGATGTTACAAAGAAACGCTGCTAGTAAGTCAATTTAGCAAGAAGCGCAAGCAAGCGCTTATTGCTAAGCATTAGTCAGAGCGCCTTATCAAGAGCGCTTGTGCCCGCGCTACTGATAGGCCCAAAACCCGCGCTGCTGCTAGGCTTTTCCCTAGTAGTGCTAAACCATGACAGAAAGCAGACCATGGGGGGCGATGGCTGTGACTTGTGTGCCAACAGCGTAGGTATAAAAAAATCTGTAGCGATTCAAGGTATGGCGGCCGCCAGACTTTGCCCACTGGTGTCCTCCGCCAGTGCATGCGGTGGTGGAGTTTGATGAAGATTGTTGAGGGGGCGAAAAAGATAAGTTATGCATGAGCTCCTAGAAATCTCTGATATTGAAGCCTAATAATTGAGTGTACACTTGAGAGTTTTCCTCTAGTAGGAGGGGGGATGCCCTCCTTTGGCCCCTATGCAGTTTATCACGAAAAGCAACCTGATAGTGAGACATGAATAGGACTTGGCACTTATTGTTTGCATTGTTGGGTTAAGATACGCAAGAACAAAGCTTCTAGTGTGTACTGGAATAAAATATCAGAGATGTTTTCACAAAACTCAGTTGTGTTTTGCAACATCATAAATCATGCCTAAATTCATAAAGTGGTAAAAACAACCACTAACTCATCTCCCAGAGCTTGATTTACTAACAATATATTTCCGAGCAGTTGAACTATCACAACTGAATAACTCAATATCTACACTTACATCTAGAATCTCGCGGGCATCCACTAATTCATGCACAAGCCCATTTGAGAAAAAAGTGCAAATAATCTCACATCAGGGGGATAGACAAAACAAATGTCATCTCATATAGGAATACATATGGCAGTTGTGTTCATGAAGCAGTCATGGATGTAGTTCTGGCCACTCCACTACTGCAAGTCCCTATTCCAAAGCATCCTTACCTTATGAGCAAGCGCGGGGGATGGCCGTTGCGAACAGGCACATGCAACGGCAGAGCTACATAGATTTTTTGGGCGGGTCAAGGTAAAGAAGAGCACATTTTTTTCTATAATTCTAGCCATAATATTTCAATAGACATTAGTTACTTACAAACATTACCTTAACTATTACTCCCTCAGTAGCAATAAGTGTCGCTGATTTAGTACAATTATAAGTACAGTGGCACTTTAGTTGTACTTTGTTGTATTAAATTAGCCACACTTATTTTAAGACGGATGGAGTAGAAGATTGCACACAAAAAGTTAAATAACTACTTTATCGGAGAAGATGGAAACATAAAAATAATAAATATTTTTTAGCTGAAAAAACTTGAAATAGGAGGGAAGAAGCATAAAAAACTGATATTGGACATCAGAAAAGGTTTAATAATTAAATAAAAATAGTTGAAATAGACATATTGTCTACTACTCGTTTTTTTAGACAATATTGTCTTTTTTTAGGGGTTGGGAATATTGTCTACTACTCGTTTTATAGTTCCACAAGCCGGCCCATATTTCCAACAATCAGAGGCCCAGCTCAATGGAACAAAGCCGCAGCCTTCCGGTGAACTTTTTCAAACGCAACCCCGATCCTCCCTACTTCATTCCTCTGGACCCTAGCCCCGCTGCGGTGCGCATCTGAGATATGCGGCGGCGCGAGCCTCCTCCGCCACTGCCGCCGGCCGGCGGCCCTATTACCCGAAGAAGAAAGTTGGCGGAATCTGAACCGCCGGCTCAAGACACCATCAGCAACCTCCCCGACGCCGTCCTCGGCGAGATCATCTCGCTCCTCCCCACCAAGGACGGCGCCCGCACCCAGATCCTCGCGTCCCGGTGGCGCCACCTCTGGCGTTCCGCCCCTCTCAACCTCGACTGCCGCGGCCTCAATCACGGGGATGAGCTCGTTGGTGCCTTATCACGCATCATTTCTTCCCACCAAGGCCCCTGCCGCCGCCTCTGCATCCACGCTGACCTCCTTGACGCCCCATCCACTACCGTGGACTCCTTGCTCCGGTCCGACGCTCTGAGCAACCTCCAGGAGCTTGAGTTCTCATGCTTCGAGAAGCCGCCGCCGGCGTCAATATTCCGATTCTCGCCCACCCTCCGTGTTGTCACCATCGGATGTTGCAACCTCCCCGACAGCACCGTTCAAGGGATTCACTTTCCCCTGCTTAAGCAGCTCGGGCTTGAATTTGTCTGCATCTCCGAGTGCTCTCTGCATAGCCTGATTGCCAGCTGCCCCACCCTGGAGTCCCTTCTGATTCACCGCAGTTTTGGCTTTCCCTGCATCCAAATCAACTCGCTTTCCCTTAAAAGCGTTGGTCTTGATAGTTATGCTGTTTGGGAAAATAACACAGTCGCGTTACAGTTACAGGAACTCATCATCAACAATGCTCCTTGTCTTGAAAGGTTAATCCTTCTTCATCAGGAAACTGGTCTGCACATATCAGTAACTGCGGCACCTAAACTGGAGACCATAGGCTTCCTTTCTGATGGGTATTATGAGTGCAGTCAGGATCACCTCTACAGACTTGCGTTTGGATCCACAGTTATTCTGGTATACCATCGATCCGTCATGCTTCCGAATTGCTCAATTGCATTCCTGTATGTGCAAAAATCACATATCACCTTACTTGTGCATGGCCTAATGTTGTCGTTCATGCTTGGTAAAGGGATTACATGTAGATAACCTGGATATGGTGGTGCGCACGGTCAAGATTTTAGCTATCCAGATGAAAGCTCTTTGTTTGGATACGGTGATTGACTTGCTGACATGCTTTCCATGCTTGGAGAAGCTGTACATTAAGGTGATGATTCTTCCTTGAAGAAGGTTAAACTATTCATTTGATCTGTTTCTGTTCTCAAGTGGTTGATTTTGTTATCTCTGTATGTTCTTTTTAGGCACGTACATCAGAGTCAAGCAATTTTTGGCGTCGTAAACACCGGAATCTGATCAATTGTCTTGACATCCGTCTGAAGACGATAGTTCTAAAATCATATCGGGGCATCAAGTCTCAAGTTAACTTTGTTACGTTCTTTGTGTTGAACGCGAGAATGCTAGAGTCCATGACACTTCAGGTTGAAACCAGTAATTACAATGAGGAGTTCTTGGTAGAACAACGTAGGAAACTTCAGCTGCAGGACAGAGTCTCAAGAGGTGCTCAGTTTCATTTTACAACTGATATATGTATCCGCACTAACTGGGACATCAAGCATGTCCGTGATTTGGATGTAGTTGATCCATTTGTACGCCGGTGTTGAAAAAACTTGGTTTGGTCTATCGAGGACTTACTCTTGCCTATCTGCTTATCCCATCTTGTATTTTTGTCCTACCTTGATTAGCTTTGGTGCTTGTAGTTTCTCAAGTTTGTATTACCCTGGTACATTAGGACATCAATTTAGCTATCTATGCTGTTTGTTTGATATACCATGTGGCATGTCTAGATTTATGAAGCATATATCAATCTCTGCAATCCCACTGCAAGACCGAGGAATAATCAACGGTAGTAGATAGCTACAGCCATAGAAGATAATATCTGGAGGTGCTCATCTTGACTACCACTACAACAACACTAGGACTGATTGATTGTTAGTATTATAGTTCAAGTTTGTCTGCCAAATTTTCTCTACTGGGAACAAGGAACAGATGTTTGTAATCCTTTTAAGCTTGTATTACTGTGCAACCTTGTCATTTACAAGTTACATTTGTCATTAGTTTTGTTATATACTACTGTACTTGGTAATAGCGGCAGAAAGTGTAAGGAAGATTGCTTGTTAAGATGCCGGCTTTAATCTTGAACTGGAACATCTTTCAAATGAATCCATGAACAACTTGCAGTGCCATTTGTTGGTGATAATCGAAGGGTAGGTGTTTTCTCTTGAATGACAATAAAATACACCCCCCCCCCCCCCAGAAAAAACAGTCTGCTATGTTATCTGCAAGCAATTACTTTGTTTGTTCCATGCATCATATCAGTAATATGATTACTTGTATATATCTAGCATCATGTTGATTTATGAGTACACCATATCTTGCTATTGCTTGTCCTTGTCAATGGAAATAAATGCTAACTTTGCTGTTTATAAGTGTAGCATTATTTCATTACTGAATTATCATTGCATTTACTAGAATCATCGGAGTTGATACATAAAATTCCTATGTGAGGAACCATGTTGATTCTGAGCAAAAAAAAAAAAAAAAAAAAGGGGGGGGGGAGGGATCATCATATTAACAAGAATAGTAGCCTTATTTTAAATCAGATGGTCTTGTGCAGTTTGTGCACAGGCATGTACAGTTAGAGACATCACCCAGTACGTTCTCTACAGACAAGTATTCTCAGCTTGTTGTTTTATGTATGCTGTTTCATTGCCCCGTAATCAAGTTACAGCCTCATATAGATATTGTCATTCATATTTGTCGCCCTAGTATCATTAGTATTGTGCATGTTCTTTGCTTCAGTCATGGGTAACATCTTACTCGTAATATTTTTTAGTATGTTTGCTTCAAAGCGGCCACAGTTGGCACTTCTTTGCCAAGTCAGCTGGCCTAGCAACTCCGGTATTGGTTTTAGGTCTTTTATCTTTTTATTCGCGCTGTTCTTTGATCCATTCCTTGCTTTAACCACTGAATATTTGTTTTTTCACGGAACTGTTATGTGAATGGTTGCTCAACCCTCCAGTTGCTCTTCTCTAAAACCTCGAGGTACCAAATCCATCCTCTTCCTCGGCGGTCGAAGCGGCACCGCGGATGACGCAAAGACTGTACCAAAACTCTTCAAATGACGCCGTAGGCAAGCCCTTGGTCATGATATCGGCAAATTGTTGGAAAGTAGGGACGTGCAAAACACGAATATGGCCAAGGGCCACGTGTTCCCGAACAAAATGAATATCCAACTCAATGTGCTTGGTCCGTCGATGATGCACCGGGTTAGCGGAGAGGTAGACCGCCGAGACGTTGTCGCAGTAGACCACCGTGGCACAGTCAACAGGGCAAGAGAGCTCCTAAAGCAGCTGGCGAAGCCACGAACACCCGGCGACGACGTTGGCCACCGCACAATACTCAGCCTCAGCACTGGAATGAGAGACCGTATGTTGCCGCTTGGACGACCACACGATGAGTGAGGGTCCAAGATAAACACAATAGCCCGAAGTGGAGCGACGAGTGTCAGGGCAGCCCGCCCAGTCTGCATCGGAGTAGGGGCGTGAGGGCGGTGTTGGCGAAGGCGTGAAGCGTGATGCCAAGATCCATAGTGCCACAGATATAGCGGAGAATCCGCTTGACGGCGGCCCAGTGAACGTCTCGAGGAGCATGCATATGAAGACACACCTGCTGCACGGCATACTGGATCTCCAGTCGAGTCACAGTGAGGTACTGGAGAGCACAAATGATAGACCGATAGAAAGCAGCATCCGAAGCAGGAGAACCATCCGTGGCAGAAAGCTTGGCCTTCGTATCAACAGGCGTAGCGGCGGGCTTGCAGTTAAGCATGCCGGCGCGCTCAAGGAGCTTGTGAGCGTACTTCCACTGATGAAGGAAGAAGCCATCCGGACGGCGCACCACCTCGAAACCGAGGAAGTAGTGCAAAGGACCCAAGTCCTTGATGACGAACTCAGCCTGAAGACGAGCCATGAGCTGACTGAGGAGACCAGCCGTACATGCCGTCAGGATGATGTCCTCGACATAGAGCAGCAAGTAGGCCGTGTCAGAGCCCTGATGATAGACGAAGAGTGAGGCGTCCGAGCGGGTAGAGCGGAACCCAAGCTGGTGGAGAAACGCCGCGATGCGCTGGTACCAAGCGCGCGGAGCCTGGTTGAGTCCGTACAAGGACCGTGAAAGCAGGCACACGTGGTCGGGAAGCACCGGGTCAAACAACCCGGTGGGCTGCTGGCAGAAGACCTGCTCCTCGAGGTGACCATGGAGAAGGCGTTGGAGACGTCCATCTGGTGCATCGGCCAAGCACGGGACACCACAAGGTGGAGAACCGTGCGTATCGTGCCGGGCTTGATGACCGGAGCGAAGGTGTTGGTGAAGTCGATGCCAGCACGCTGTTGGAAGCCACGAACGACCCAGCGCGTTTTGTAGCGATCAAGGGTACCATCAGGATGGAGCTTGTGTTTAAAGACCCACTTCTCAGTAATCACGTTGGCGTGCCGGGGACGGGGAACAAGCTACCACGTCCGGTTGCGCAACAGGGCGTCAAACTCCTCTTGCATCGTAGCCATCCAGAGCGGGTCACGAAGAGCGGCTCGAATGGAGGACGACAACAGCGGAGGCTCAGAGGTGGACGCCGCATGGACGTAGTCATCCGAGGCGTAGCGTGAGCTCGGGCAAAAAACGCCCGTACGGGCGCGGGTGACCGGACCGCCACAGCAGGGGAAGCGCCATGGCGCTAACGCCGGGCGCCAGCGCCAGATGCGGGGGCGCGCCAACAGAGGCGCGCGAGCGCCCTGGGAGAGGCGTTGAGGAGCCCGCGTCATCGGTGGCGGGAGGAACAACCGGGGGTACCTGGTGAAATGGAAACACATGCTCATCAAAGTGAACGTGCCGGGAAGTGAACACACAGTGGGAGACGGGATCGTAGCACCGATATCCCTTGGAGTTTTAGGGGTAGCCGATGAAGATGCAAGCAACAGATCGAGGTGCAAGCTTGTGAGAAGCAGTGTCGGCAGTGCTGGGATAGCAAAGTGATAACCCACAAGTATAGGGGATCGCAACAGTTTTTGAAGGTAGAGTATTCAACCCAAATTTATTGATTCGACACAAGGGGAGCCAAAGAATATTCTCAAGTATTAGCAGTTGAGTTGTCAATTCAACCACACCTAGATAACTTAGTATCTGCAGCAAAGTATCTAGTAGCAAAGTAGTATGATAGTAATGGTAACAGTGGCAAAAGTAACGATAGCAGTTTTGTAGTGATTGTAAGAGTAGCAACGGAAAAGTAAATAAGCAAAGCACAATATGTGAAAAGCTCGTAGGCATTGGATCAGTGATGGATAATTATGTCGGATGCGATTCCTCATGTAATAGTTATAACATAGGGTGACACAGAACTAGCTCCAATTCATCAATGTAATGTAAGCATGTATTCCGAATATAGTCATACATGCTTATGGAAAAGAACTTGCATGATATCTTTTGTCCTACCCTCCCGTGGAAACTAAGGGATATTAAGGCCTCCTTTTAATAGAGTACCGGACCAAAGCATTAACACATAGTGAATACATAAACTCCTCAGACTACGGTTATCACCGAGAAGTATCCCAATTATTGTCACTTCGGGGTTGTCGGATCATAACACATAATAGGTGACTATAGACTTGAAAGATAGGATCAAGAACTCACATATATTCATGAAAACAAAATAGGTTCAGATCTGAAATCATGGCACTCGGGCCCTGGTGACAAGCATTAAGCATAGCAAAGTCATAGCAACATCAATCTCAGAACATAGTGGATACTTGGGATCAAACCCTAACAAAACTAACTTGATTACATGGTAAATCTCATCCAACCCATCATCGTCCAACAAGCCTACGATGGAATTACTCACGCACGGTGGTGAGCATCATGAAATTGGTGATGGAGGATGGTTGATGATGACGACAACGACGAATCCCCCTCTTCGGAGCCCCGAACGGACTCCAGATCAGACCTCCCGAGAGAAATTAGGGCTTGGCGGCGGCTCCGTATCGTAAACGTGATGAAACTTTCTCTCTGATTTGTTTCTCCGCGAAACAAAATATATGGAGTTGGAGTTGAGGTCGGTGGAGCGTCAGGGGGCCCACGAAACAGGGGGGCACGCCCAGGGGGAGGGCGTGCCCCCCACCCTCGTGGACAGGGTGTCGGCCCCTGGCCTTGATTCTTTCGCCAGTATTTTTTAATCATTTTCTAAAACTTATCTCCGTGGATTTTATGGTCATTCCGAGAACTTTTGTTTTCTGCACAATAAACAACATCATGGTAGTTCTGCTGAAAACAGCGTCAGTCCGGGTTAGTTTCATTCAAATCGTGCAAGTTAGAGCCGAAAACAAGGGCAAAAGTGTTTAGAAAAGTAGATGCGTTGGAGACGTATCAACTCCCCCAAGCTTAAACCTTTGCTTGTCCTCGAGCAATTCAGTTGATAAACTGAAAGTGATAAAGAAAAACTTTTACAAACTCTGTTTGCTCTTGTTGTTGTAAACATGTAAAGCCAGCATTCAAATTTCAGCAGGTATTATGAACTAACCATACTCACAATAACACTTTGGTCTCGCAATTACTCATATCAATGGCATAATCAGCTAGCGAGCCATAATAATAAAACTCAGATGACAACACTTTCTCAAAATAATCATAATATGATATAACAAAATGGTATCTCGCTAGCCCTTTCTAAGACCGCAAAACATAAATGCATAGCACCTTTAAAGATCAAGGACTGACTAAACATTGTAATTCATGGTAAAAGAGATCCAGTCAAGTCATACCCAATATAAACCAATAGTAATGCATGCAAATGACAGTGTGCTCTCCAGCGGGTGCTTTTTAATAAGAAGGTGATGACTCAACATAAAAGTAAATAGATAGGCCCTTCGCAGAGGGAAGCAGGGATTTGTAGAGGTGCCAGAGATTGATTTTGAAATAGAGAGGAATAACATTTTGAGCGGCATACTTTCACTGTCAACGCAACAACTATGAGATCTCGATATCTTCCATGCTACATACATTATTCGCGGTTCCCAAACAGAATGGTAAAGTTATACTCCCCCACCACCAACAAGCATCAATCCATGGCTTTCTCGAAACAACGAGTGCCTCCAACTAGCAACAGACCTGGGGGAGTTTTGTTTAATTATTTTGATTTGCTTCGATCTTTTGATCATGGGACTGGGCATCCCGGTTACCAGCCATTTTCTCGTTAATGAGGAGCGGAGTCCACTCCTCTTGAGAATAACCTACTAGCATGGAAGATACAGACAGCCCTAGTTGAAACATGAGCTGCTTGAGCATACAAAACAGAATTTTATTTGAAGGTTTGGAGTTTGGCACATACAAATTTACTTGGAACGGCAGGTAAATACCGCATATAGGAAGGTATGGTGGACTCATATGGAATAACTTTGGGGTTTATGGAGTTTGGATGCACAAGCAGTATTCCCGCTTAGTACAGGTGAAGGCTAGCAAAAGACTGGGAAGCGACCAACTGAGAGAGCGACAACAGTCATGAACATGCACTAAAATTAATCAACACTGAGTGCAAGCATGAGTAGGATTTAATCCACCATGAACATATATATCATGAAGGCTATGTTGATTTTGTTTCAACTACATGCGTGAACATGTGCCAAGTCAAGTCACTCGAATCATTCAAAGGAGGATACCATCCTATCATACCACATCACAACCATTTTAATAGCATGTTGGCACGCATGGTAAACCATTATAAACTCCTAGCTAATTAAGCATGACATAAGCAACTATAATCTCTAATTGTCATTACAAACATGTTTATTCATAATAGGCTGAATTAGGAACGATGAACTCATGATATTTACAAAAACAAGAGAGGTCGAGTTCATACCAGCTTCTCTCATCTCAATTAGTCCATCATATATCGTCATTATTGCCTTTCACTTGCACGACCGAACGGTGTGGATAATAATAATAGTGCACGTGCATTGGACTAAGCTGGAATCTGCAAGCATTCAACTCAAGGGAGAAGACAAGGTAATATGGGCTCTAAGTTAAATCGACAATCATGCATATGAGAGCCACTAAACATTTTCATTGTGGTCTTCTCCTCTCGACTCCCAAAAGAAAAGAAAATAAAAATATTTACACGGGAAAGCTCCCAACAAGCAAAAGAAGAATGAGAAATCTTTTTGGGTTTTCATTTTATTACTACTACAAGCATGGAAATTAAACTAACTAAATTTTTTGGTTTTCTTAAGGTTTATCAAACATACAAAAAGAAAACTAGAAAAAGAAATTAAACTAGCATGGATATTACAATGAAAGAGTATGAGCACCGACAACTAGAATAGTGTGTGAACATAAATGTAATGTTGGTGAGAAATACGTACTCCCCCAAGCTTAGGCTCTTGGCCTAAGTTGGTCTATGCCCAAGGAAAGCCTGGCTGATATCCGAAGTTATAACTGGGGTCGTACTGAGATGCAGCAGCCAATGCCTCCTGAGCTGTGGCATGTTGGCGAGCTGCCTCCGCTCTCCTCTCGTGTTCGGTTGCCTCCTCCCTGGTTACAACATATCTTCTTTTTGCCTGGTAATCAAAAAGGGAAGGAGCAGGGAGAGTAACATGGACAGTGCGACGTCTGTCAAAGATTAGTCCATACTGGAGGAATTGTTCATTCCTCAAAAGAAAACGATGTCTAACTATCGCGTCATAATCTAAATAAGCGGGAGGCAACTCCATATCACCCTCACGTGGGGGTATACCAAGATAATTAGCAACACGGGTTGCATTAAATCCCTCCAAATAAATCTCCAACTAAACCATTATTATGCAACCTACGTGCAACAATTGCCCCCAGGTTGTAATCTTTATTACCTAATACAACACTCTTAGGGACACAAAGATCAGGGACACACATCTGACAAGCTTCATCTTTACCATTAATGCATCTACCAATGAAGAGAGCAAAATAATGTATAGCAGGAAAATGAATGCTCCCTATGGTAGCTTGTGCTATGTCCCTAGATTCTCCCACAGTGATACTAGCAAGAAAGTCTTTATATTCAGATTTGTGGGGTTCATTAACATTGCCCCACTGTGGGAGTTTGCAAGCAGTTGTAAAATCTTCTAAGCCCATGGTATATGATTGATCATAAATATCAAACAGGACATTCTGAGAATTACACGAAGATGTAAATTTAAATCTTCTCACGAATGAATCAGTCAATTGGTAGTACTGAGGACACTTATCTTGCATGAAGTCCTCAAGATCAGCATTACGCACCTACGCGTCAAATTCATCCTTGATGCATGTATTGACCATAAACTCTTCCGACAGCCATTCACAAGGCCGCACATCAGCTTCCCTTGGTGGTTCATCGTCCTGCTCACGCATAGCACGCCTGGGTCGCTTCTTAGTTGAAGAACCACCTTGGTACATTTTCCTAGACATATTTCTTCCTCTGAAAAATTTCTTAAATTTTTAGTAACTTCAAAATAAAAGTGAATCAAACTAAACAAGGTTGATAGCAACTACTCCCACAAGTGCCTAGAGCCTATATCATGCATTAGAACTACTTGGGACCTTATAAATTTGACATGCAAGCTCAAGAACATCGTCACCTAGGCAGCAAAATTTGCAATGAATAAAGCACTAGAACAAAAACTAATTGGACCATTGGAGGAGTCACATACCAAGCAACAATCTCCCAAAGCAGTTTTGTGAATGGAGCTTTGAGCAACGAGATCGAAAATCGCAGCAAAATGAGCTAGAACTCGTGCTTGAGCTGGATGGTGATTTTTTGGGAGGAAGATGGAGTGTGTGGGTGCAGGAATAAGTGGAGGGGGGCCACCGTGGGCCCACGAGGCAGGGGGGCGCGCCTAGTAAGAGTGGGCGCGCCCTGGACCCTCGTGGCCAGGTGCTTGCCCCCCCTGCTGTGTTCTCGGTGCCTAAAATCCTTAAATATTCCATAAAAATCATACTAAATTTGCAGGGCATTTGGAGAACTTTATTTTCGGGATATTTTTTATTGCATGGATAATTCAGAAAATAGACAGATAATACTATTTTTTCTTTATTTATTCTAAATAACAGAAAATAAAAAGAGGGTACAGAAGGTTGTGCCTTCTAGTTTCATCCATCTCATGATCATCAAAAGGAATCCACTAACAAGGTTGATCAAGTCTTGTTAACAAACTCATTCCGAATAACATGGAACCGGAGAAATTTCGAATAACACTAGGTTACCTCAACGGGGATATGAACATCCCCAACAATAAGAATATCATATTTTTTTCTTGACAGTAGGAAGAGGAAATTCAAAACCTCCAATCATGATAGTTGGAACTTTTCCAATAGAATTGATGCTATGAACTTGAGGTTGTTTCCTCGGAAAGTTTATTTTATGCTCATTACCATTAACATAAAAAGTGACATTGCCTTTGTTGCAATCAATAACAGCCCCTGCAGTATTCAAAAAGGGTCTACCAAGGATAATCGACATACTATCGTCCTCGGGAATATCGAGAATGACAAAGTCCGTTAAGATAGTGACATTTGCAACCACAACAGGCACATCCTCACAAATACTGACAGGTATAGCAGTTGATTTATCAGCCATTTGCAAAGATACTTCAGTAGGTGTCAACTTATTCAATTCAAGTCTACGATATAAAGAGAGAGGCATAACACTAACACCGGCTCCAAGATCACATAAAGCAGTTTAACATAGTTTCTTTTAATGGAGCATGGTATAGTTGGTACGCTTGGATCTCCAAGTTTCTTAGGTATTCCATCCTTAAAATTGTAGTTAGCAAGCATGGTGAAAATTTCAGCTTCCGGTATCTTTCTTTTATTTGTAATGATATCCTTCATGTATTTAGCATAAGGATTTACTTTAAGCATATCAGTTAAGTGCATACGTAAGAAGATAGGTCTAATCATTTCAACAAAGCGATGAAAATCCTCATCATCCTTTGTCTTGGATGGTTTAGGAGGAAAAGGCATGGGTTTCTGAACCCATGGTTCTCTTTCTTTACCGTGCTTCCTAGCAACAAAATCTCTCTTATCATAACGTTGATTCTTTAATTGTGGGTTATCAAGATCAACAACAGGTTCAGTCTCTACATCATTATTATTGCTAGGTTGAGCATCAACATGAACATTATCATTAACATTATCACTAGGTTCATGTTCATCACCAGATTGTGTTTCAACATTAGAAATAGAAATATCATTAGGATTCTCAGGTGTGTCTACAACAGGTTCACTAGAAGCATGCAAAGTCCTATCATTTTTATTTTTCTTCTTTTTAAAAGGACTAGGTGCATCTACATTATTTCTTTGAGAATCCTGCTCGATTCTCTTAGGGTGGCCTTCAGGATACAAAGGTTCCTGAGTCATTCTACCAGTTCTAGTAGCCACTCTAACAGCAAAATCATGTTTATTATTTAATTCAGCGAGCAAATCACTTTGAGCTTTAAGTACTTGCTCCGCTTGAGTGGTAACCATAGAAGCATATTTGCTAATGAGTTTAAGTTCACCTTTAACTCTAGCCATATAATCACTCAAGCGTCCTATCATGAAAGCATTACTCTTTAATTCTCTACCAACATAAGCACTAAAAACTTTCTTCTCTAGCCATAAAGTCATCAAATTCATCTAAGCATTGGCTAGGAAATTTAGTAGACGGGATGTCAACTTTATCATATCTATAGAGAGAATTTACCTTTACTACCTGTGTCGGGTTATCAAGGCAATGCATTTCTTCAACAGGCGGTATATTAAGACCATGTATTTCTTCAATAGGAGGTAAATTCTTAACATCTTCAGCTTTAATACCTTTTTCTTTCATAGATTTCTTTGCCTCTTGCATATCTTCAGGACTGAGAAATAGAACACCCCTCTTCTTCGGAGTTGGTTTAGGAATAGGCTCAGGAGTTGGCTCAATTCGCTCAGGAAGAGTCCAATTATTTTCATTAGTCAACATATTATTCAATAGCAATTCATCTTGGTCGACTGTTCTTTCCCTGAAAACACAACCAGCACAACTATCCAAGTGGTCATTGGAAGCATTGGTTAGTCCATTATAAAAGATATCAAGTATTTCATTTTTCTTAAGAGGATGATCAGGCAAAGCATTAAGTAATTGGAGAAGCCTCCCCGAAGCTTGTGGGAGACTCTCTTCTTTGATTTGCACAAAATTATATATTTCCCTCAAGGCAGCTTGTTTCTTATGAGCAGGGAAATATTTAGCAGAGAAGTAATAAATCATATCGTGGGGACTACGCACACAACCAAGATCAAGAGAATTAAACCAAGTTTTAGCATCACCCTTTAATGAGAACGGGAATATCTTAAGGATATAATAATAGTGAGACTTCTCATCATTAGTGGACAGGGTGGCTATATCATTTAACTTAGTAAGATGTGCCACAACAGTTTCAGATTCATTGCCATAAAAAGGATCAGATTCAGCCAAAGTAATAATTTCAGGATCAACAGAGAATTCACAATCCTTATCAGTAACACAGATAGGTGAAGTAGCAAAAGCAGGATCATATTTCATTTTAGCATTAAGAGATTGCTGCTTCCATTTAGCTAGTAACTTCTTAAGATCATATCTATTGTTGCAAGCAAAAATAGCTCTAGCAGCTTCTTCATCCATAACATAACCCTCAAGAACAACATGCAATTCATACATAGGGGAGAATCTTCATCATCACTATCATCAATAATTTCATTCTCTCTAACCCTAGCAAGTTGTTCATCAAGATATTCACCTAATGGCACAGTAGTATCAAGCATAGAAGTAGTTTCATCATAAGTATCATGCATAGCAGAAGTGGCATCATCAATAACATGCGACATATTAGAATTCAAAGCAGTAGCAGGTTTAGGTGTCGCAAGCTTACTCAAAACAAAAGAAGAATCTAGTGCAGAGCTAGATGGCAGTTCCTTACCTCCCCTCGTAGTTGAGGGAAAAAATCTTAGTTCTTTCGTCTTTCAAGTTCCTCATAGTGACCAGCATATATAAATCCCAAGTGACTCAAAGAATAGAGCTATGCTCCCCGGCAACAGCGCCAAAAATAGTCTTGATAACCCACAAGTATAGAGGATCGCAACAGTTTTCGAGGGTAGAGTATTCAACCCAAATTTATTGATTCGACACAAGGGGAGCCAAAGAATATCCTCAAGTATTAGCAGTTGAGTTGTCAATTCAACCACACTTGGATAACTTAGTATCTGCAGCAAAGTATTTAGTAGTAAAGTAGTATGATAGTAATGGTAACAGTGGCAAAAGTAACGATAGCAGTTTTGTAGTGATTGTAACAGTAGCAATGGAAAAGTAAATAAGCAAAGCACAATATGTGAAAAGCTCGTAGGCATTGGATCAGTGATGGATAATTATGTCGGATGCGATTCCTCATGTAATAGTTATAACATAGGGTGACACAGAACTAGCTCCAATTCATCAATGTAATGTAGGTATTCCGAATATAGTCATACATGCTTATGGAAAAGAACTTGCATGACATCTTTTGTCCTACCCTCCCGTGGCGGCGGGGTCCTAGTGGAAACTAAGGGATATTAAGGCCTCCTTTTAATAGAGTACCAGACCAAACCATTAACACATAGTGAATACATGAACTCCTGAAACTACGGTCATCACTGAGAAGTATCCCGATTATTGTCACTTCGGGGTTGTCGGATCATAACACATAATAGATGACTATATACTTGCAAGATAGGATCAAGAACTCACATATATTCATGAAAACATAATAGGTTCAGATCCGAAATCATGGCACTCGGGCCCTAGTGACAAGCATTAAGCATAGCAAAGTCATAGCAACATCAACCTCAGAACATACTGGATACTAGGGATCAAACCCTAACAAAACTAACTTGATTACATGGTAAATCTCATCCAACTCATCACCGTCCAGCAAGCCTACGATGGAATTACTCACGCACGATGGTGAGCATCATGAAATTGGTGATGGAGGATGGTTGATGACGACGACGACGAATCGCCCTCTCTGGAGCCCCGAACGGACTCCAGATCAGCCCTCCTGAGAGAGATTAGGGCTTGGCGGCTGCTCCATATCGTAAAACGCGATGAAACTTTGTCTCTGATTTTTTCTCTGTGAAACGGAATATATAGAGTTGGAGTTGAGGTCAGTGGAGCTCTAGGGGGCCCACGAGACAGGGGGGCACGCCCAAGGGGAGGGGGCGCGCCCCCACCCTCGTGGACAGGGTGTGGCCCCCCTGGCCTTCTTTCGCCAGTATTTTTTATATTTTCCAAAAGTTATCTTCGTGGATTTCAGGTCATTCCGAGAACTTTTGTTTTCTGCACAATAAACAACATCATGGCAGTTCTGCTGAAAACAGTGTCAGTCCGGGTTAGTTTCATTCAAATCATGCAAGTTAGAGTCCAAAACAATGGCAAAAGTGTTTGGAAAAGTAGACACGCTGGAGACGTATCACAAAGGCACCCAAAAATGCGCAAGTCGTCATAAGACGGGGGCGTACCAAAGAGAAGATGGTGAGGTGCGTAGTTCCACCGTGGGCGGCAGGGTCTAATATTAAGAAGAAGTGATGCGATGGCGAAAAGCGTCGCCGAAATGAGGCAAAGACGTTGGCATGAAACAGGAGCATGCGAACGCAGTCATTCAGAGTGCGAAGGACGCGTTCGGCTCGACCGTTCTGCTGTGAAGTGTACGGGCTTGTGAGGCGAAAAACTGTGCCGTGATGCGACAAAAAGGTGCAGAAAGCGAGGTTGTCGTATTCTTTTCCATTGTCCGTCTGAAGCGCAAGGATGGGACACCCAAACTGCGTGCGGGCATAGGAGTAAAAGTCCGTAAAGGTAGAGAGTGCATCTGACTTTCTGCGCAAAGGAAAAGTCCACACATAATGAGAATAATCATCAAGAATGACCAGATAATATAAATAGCCCAAGTTATTGGGAACCGGAGAAGTCCACGCATTGATATGAATCAACTGAAAAGGAAAAGAAGCAATGGTGGTGGAATTATTAAACGGCAGGCGGACATGTTTGCCGACTCGACAGGCATGACAAGTGTGATCCTCAATCTTATTGCAACTGAAACTGAAACTCCTAAGAATATGACGAAGTGTGACGGGGTTGGGATGACCCAAGCGAGTGTGCCAGAGATCGACGTCAGCGGAGAGAGCAACCGGTTTGGTGGTGGTGGATGAAGACAAGTGCACCGGATATAGCTCGTCCGGGCTGTCACATCGGTGAAGTACCATCCTGGTTCAAGCGTCTTTGACACAAAAACCAAGCTCGTCAAATTCAACGGTAATAGGATTTTCACGAGTGAAACAACGAACCGAAATGAGATTCTTAATAAGATGAGGTGACACAAGTATGTTAGACAAAGATAATGGAGTAGAAGTAGAAGGAAAAGAAGTGTGCCCAACATGTGTGATAGGAAGTGTGGAACCGTCACCGACAATGATGCGGCGGTCGGTGAATACAGGAGTGAAGGAGGCAAGGTTACCAGGATGAGCAAGCATGTGAGCCGTAGAACCGTTGTCCACGTACCAACCACCACCTCCAGTGTAGTTGTTCGGCATAGGAGCGACATGCAGCCCGGTGAGGAGCACCGGGTCCCAGGGCGCCGGCGGCAGGGCCGGCAAGGGGGACGGAGACGCCATGGGTAAGCTATAGCCGCCGCTCAATGGTGGCGGTGGGTACGCGCCATACAACCCCGGCTGCACCTGCGGTGCCGGGTAGGCCGGATGGCCTTCCGGAAAAACCGGTGGGCTCGCTGGCAGATGCTGCAGGTGCTGGGCGCCGTCTGGCTGCTGCCCAGCAGGCGAGTGCTGGCCCGCTGATGACCTCCACCAGGACCCAGGAGATTCGTACGCAGGCGGAGACCCGTACGTGGGCACGGGCGCGTCGTAGGTGGCGGCCGCCTCGTATGGCGGTGGGGCTGCGGTGTAGGGCTCCGGTGGCGGGACAGCAGAGGCGGCGGCGGACGGGCCTAGTGACGTCATTGCTGGTCCGATGGCGACGATCGGCACGATTGGGCGGCAGCAGCAGGAGGCATCGGTACGCGGGTGGCAGCGGCTGGTGAGGCGGTTGGGCAGTCGGCTGCAGACGACACGCGCGGCAGCAGTAGCGGCTTGGCGAAGGCTAGCGGCGGGACGAGAGACGCGAAGGGGCTAGCGGCTGGGCGGGCGAGAGCGCGGCAGCAGACCTAAAAACTGATACCATGTATGATTGCACGATGTATTGCTCTTCGTGCATAGGCACGTATATATGATGTACAAAAGTGGGCCATGGACCTCAACTATACAAGAAACTAGGAGGCGGGCCCAATACACAATATGCACATAACACATATACTCAACACCCTTGTCTGAGACAACATAACCCTTCCTCGGGTATCTCGCTTCCCTTTGTCTGTCTCGGATGGATGCCATGAGATGGGACATGCCATTCTTCTCTAGGCGCCTGACTCTCTCTTCCTCATGGTTTGACTGATGTGTCATCCGCTAGTCATCTTGCCGGACTGTCTGACCATGTTTTTTCTTCCCAAAAATGGTTAGTTGCTCCTCCACTATAAATAACCCCTCACCCTTTCATGAGAGGGTTATCAAATGCATACACATTGACTAGTACTGAGATTGGGTCCCTCTCTTAGTACCACACACCAAATCTAAGGTTTCTTGAGGGATTCTTGTGATGCCCCCGATTCAATCATACACTAATCATACATGCAAATGTGTACGATCAAGATCAGGGACTCATGGGAAGATATCACAACACAACCCTAGACACAAATAAAATAATACAAGCTTTATATTACAAGCCAGGGGCCTCGAGGGCTCGAATACATAGCTCGATACACAAGAGTCAGCGGAAGCAACCATATCTGAGTACAAACATAAGTTAAACAAGGATGCCTTAAGAAGGCTAGCACAAAAGCAACAATGATCGAAGAGGCAAGGCCTCCTGCCTGGGACCTCCTAACTACTCCTGGTCTTCGGTGGTCTCCACGTAGCAGTATCCATCGGCGGTGGCATCTGGCTCCAGGGATCCACCATCTGGTTGCATCAACCGGAAAGAAGAAAGAAGGGGGAAAAGGGGTAGCAAAGCAACCGTGAGTACTCATCCAAAGTACTCGCAAGCATCAGATCTATACTAACTATGCATTTGTATCAAATGGAAGGGTTGTATCTATGGACTGAACTGCAGAATGCCAGAATAGAGGGGGAAAGCCTAGCCTATCGAAGACTAGCATCTTCACGCAACTCCGAGCATCTTGCAGCATGTAGAAGAGTCAAGAATAGCAGTTTATATTTAACAAGCATGTTGTAACGTTAATGCCAAGAGATCCTTCCTCGACTCCCTGCGAGAAAGCAATCCCGGAGCCACATATCTCAAGTATCCATTTGTAGTTGTATAAGATTAGGATATAAGTCTGAACGTCCGTTACTGTGGACACGACTATTAATAGATAATCTTCCCTGCAGGGGTGCACCACATTTTCCAACACGCTCGATCACTCTGGCCGGACACACCTTTCTGGGGTCAATTCCCGCCCTTGGAAGATCAACACGTCGTAGCCCTACCTAGGCTCAGCAGAGATGTCCCCGCTGGTCTACATCCTAAGCACTCCGGGGTCTGGGCCCATCGCCCGTTGCACTCCGGGTCGTTGTGCGACGAGCCGGGACAAGCACCACCTCATACTGGATGGCACTGGCCCGACAGGCCCACAATGCTGAACTGGACGTCTGACAAAGCTTCGGCTGATACTGTGACGTCGAGGCCCATAACTATTCTCATGTGGTGGTTGGTGCATAAAGGCCAAAGGCCAACTCAGAACAAATACCCAAACCATAGTGTATTATTAGCTTGCGGAGACGAGCAGAGACTCACAAGCAAAAGTGACCCCGTTGCCCCGTCTCGTGGACTTACGACAAGGGCCTAGAATGCCCGGCCGTGCCACGTCATTATCTTGCGGGTGCTCTCTGGGCCCGCGTGAGTTTCACCAAGGTCTCAAGTAAAGTCAAGGTAACCGTGTGTCCAAACATCAAGGGGAAAACCCAAGGAATCACCCCTGGAGGATTCCACTTGATGTAATCATCAAGGTGAACGTAAGAGGGACCACCCTCGGGGTTCACACTTGAGGTGTTGAACGACAGAGCCATATCGGGAATGGTGAAAGAGGAAATCACCCTCGATGACCACGACCAAATAGCTACACTACATAATTATCATTAGGAGTGCGTTATGAGGGATCACCCTCGGCACTCGATAGTAGCTCTGCAGAGTCGGGCAACAAAAGGGGTGTGATGTGATGTGAGGTGTCGGGCTATGGTCGTCGATCACGCTGATCGAGGCATCGATGATGAAGCAGGGGCAACAAGGACAAGTGGGGGTCACTGATGGATCACTAGCCAACCTATACTAAGCAGTTTATGATAAGCAGGTAGGTAACAATAAGCAGGTACAAAAGCAGGCTATGCATCAGAATAGGAGCAATCAAATACAGTAGCAAAATCTAATGCAAGCATGAGGGAATAGAATGGGCGATATCGGGATGATCAAAGGAGGGGCTTGCCTGGTTGCTCAGACAAGAAGGAGGGTCATCATGGAAGCAGTCGATCACCAGGGCATCAGCAGCGGTCTCGGGGTTTACCGGAGAGAAGTGGGGGAAGAAACAGTAAATACATAGCAAGCAAGTGCATAACAGGACAAAGGGCAGAGCTAAACGTGTTCTAATGCGGTGCTACACATTACCGGTGAAGGGGATAACATCCGAGAATGCTTTCCCGAAGTTTGGCATTTTCGGACAAACGAAACGAAGGGGGAAAGTTCCATGTTCGCTGTGATAGGGGCACGTGACAGATGAACGGAGAGCGTATTCGGATTCGTCTCGTCGTTGTGAGCAACTTTCATGCAGAAAACTTTTTCATCCGAGCTACAGTTTAATTTCTAGGATTTTTCAAAGATTTAAACAATATGCTGGATTTATTATTAACTCAAAAAAATAGCAAAACTGCTAAGTCCACCTGGTGTAGTGCACCCAGAGTGCACCCAGGGGCTGACCAATGGGTCCAGGGGGTCCCAGTTGACCAGTCAATGTTTGACTGGTCAACAGGGGGTGGGGTTCCCCAGTCATACACTCATTTATCTACTACAGATTAGAATTAACTAATCTAATTTATTAGCTTAGTTAAACCTAATTAATTAAGTTAATTAAACAATTAATTACTTAATCAATTAATTACTTAATTAATATTATTTTAAAAACCTTTTTTTCAAGAGCCTGGGCGCTGGGGGGGGGGCATAGGCCAGTGGCACAAGGCCAGCGGGCCGGTGCAGGTTAATGGGCGGGTGCCCGTGCCCGAGGGGCGCTATGCCCGGGCGAGGCCGTGGCCACGACGAGGCCAGCCGAGGCGCGCAGCAGTCGCCATGAGGGCTGGCAGGCGTGACGCGACGGAGGCCACGTGACCCCAGCGGGCGCGACACGAAGCGAGGCGGGCAGCGGATGGGGCACCGGCAAGGAAGCGGGCGAGCGCCGTCGCGGGACATGGTGGTGGCTGGGCGGTGGCGGAGAGGCGGGCCGCAGGGCCACCGCAGCGTGGCGCCGAGCAAGACGGTTCGGGAGGCGGCCCAGGCGCGGTCGAGGGAACGCGGCGATGGCGAACACGGCTCGGGCGTGAAAGCGCGTGCCAAAGCGGCGAGCGTGGCGTGTGCGTGCTCGGGCGCAACGGTGCAACTCCAGGCAGGGGAGGCGGGACGGGACCTACGGTAACGAGGGAAAAGGGAAGCGGGGCACGGGAGCTCACCGTGTGGGCGCACGGGGGCCCGGTGATGGATTAGTAGTAGTAGCGGCGCGACGTAGATGGGAGGGTGGCGGTGGCCGGAGTTGAAGGCGACAATGGCGACCCGAGGAAGACGACGAAGGGGATCCAGTGCTGTAGAGCTCCCTGATCCAAATCGTTGGCGTGGAGGACGTAGAGGAGGATGACGGTGCTCGGGGACTAGTCGGAGGGGCCTGGGGACGATGGTGGCCGTGGTTAACACGACGGCGTGGCTGTTGGGGAACGTAGCAGAAATTCAAAATTTTCCTACGAGTCACCAAGATCTATCTATGGAGAGACTAGCAACAAGGGGAAGGAGAGTGCATCTACATACCCTTGTAGATCGCTAAGCGGAAGCATTCAAGAGAACGGGGTTGAAGGAGTCGTACTCGTCGTGATCCAAATCACCGGAGATTCTAGTGCCGAACGGACGACACCTCCGCGTTCAACACACGTACAGCCCGGTGACGTCTCCCATGCCTTGATCCAGCAAGGAGAGAGGGAGAGGTTGAGGAAGACTCCATCCAGCAGCAGCACGACGGCGTGGTGGTGGTGGAGGAGCGTGGCAATCCTGCAGGGCATCGCCAAGCACCGCGGGAGAGGAGAAGGACTTGGGAGAGGGGTAGGGCTGCGCCAGAACTTCGTGTGAAGCTCCCATGCGCCTCCCCACTATATATAGGGGTGGATGATGGATTCATGTACCTAGGGTAGGGTCATAGGCCTGACCTAAACGTCCTACCCAAGGGTACTCGTAGAAGAGATCATCTTCCAGTCGACCAAAGAGGAATCCACTCGACTGCATGGAAGGACTCGACCATGGAGGACTCACTCGACCATGAAGACTCACTCGACCACCGGAAGGTCAAGACACTCCACTGCATAGCGGTGTGCTATTGAATAGACTTAATGATAGTTAAGGCACCTTATGAGGGGCGTTACCAGTAACCCCCCTAGCTTAATGTACTTTAATCCCTCCATTATGTGGGCTGGCTGGGGTCCTGGCGCACTCTATATAAGCCACCCCCCTCCACAGGTAGAAGGGTTCAGACTGTAATACTCATACTCATAATCCACTCGACCGCCTCGGGGCTCCGAGGCGAGGGCTGTTACTTCTTCCGGGAAGGGCCTGAACTCGTACATCCTTTGTCTCCACAACTGCTCCATAGCTAGGACATCGCCTCTCCTTAACCTACCCCTACTTCTACTGTCAGACTTAGAACCACGACAGTTGGCGCCCACCGTGGGGCAGGTGTTCTAGCGATTTGTGGAGGAGTTGCTGTACTTCCGAGTACCTTCATCACGATGACTTCTGGAGTTTTGAGCGCGGGGCACGAGATCCGTCTCGGTGCTCTCACTTTTGTCGCCGACGACTCCGCATGGCTCCAGGAGGCCCCTCTTGACGTCGAGGCGCTCCCGTCCAGCGGGCGGCGCGACTGCTGCGTGTGTTCGCGGCGTTTTGCTGCGGCAACCGTCGACTCCAGTCGGTCGACTCCTTTTTCATCACCCTTGATCTCCCACCAGCATAAGCGCTCTGGTGATCTAGGCTTCAGCGGTGGGTGAAGCATGCGGTGGCTCGCCAGACAGCCACCGCCCAAGTCGCGACTATCGAGCCCGATGAATCCCTCTACGGCTGTTCGACTGTCGACCGGTTCTCGGAGAAGCGCATCCGAATGTGATAGCAGTGATCCGCGGCGGAGATTCTCATGGTCGACGGCCCTCGCAGTCCTCGGTTTAGCCCAGCGGTGGAGCCGCCGGAGGAGGTGACCTGTGCATGAACACGAGGAGTACCAGCCGAGACACTCGACTCTCTGAGAGAGGATCTTCGTCGCAGGAACATGGATGCGCTACATACTCCCATCGTCGGAGAAACCCCCGAGGCTCGTGCCTTGGAGGAAGCACGCCATTAACGTGGCTGAACGCACTTCGCTGGAGAATCTTCAGCGAGCACTCGACGGCGCAGCAGCGGCAACGGCTCCCGAATCCGGTCGACGTCGGCTCTTCCCGCCGACTCGGTATACCGCGACGCCTATTCAGAATTTAGCGGTACAACTTTCGATAGCAGTAGTCCATCCAGCCGCCCCGGTCGAAGTGGAAGAGGTTTGCAGCAGATCAGAGATTTACTCCGAGCAGCAGGTGACCAGAACTCAGCCGTGTCGCAGTCGCGCAACAGGATTCACAGTCGATCCGTCGCTGCGAACACTGTCCAGTCGGCTCACAGCCCCAGATCGCCTCCGCGGCGGGAAGGACGCGACAACCGGCGGGAGCAGCTTGGAGACCGATTCGACCGAGATGATAGGCGTCGAGTGCCCCTTTCCCCTCCGAGGGAAGGGTCATACGCTCCTCGGCGACAAGACGACAGAAGACAGTTCAGTACAGGGCGAAGGGTTCCGGTCGACCCCAGGGAACCAGGCTTTGATGCGCGGTCCATTATCGTGCAAGGCCTGGTCGACCGGAACAGGGCCCATCGAGGAGGACCTGAGAGGGATGCACCCACCAGCAGTCGAGTGCATGTCTCCGGTCCAGAATGTTTTAGCAGGCTATCGAGCCATGATGATCCCCCAATTTCAGATTAGCAACAGAGTATGCAAGTTCTTTGGGAATCTAAGCTGAAACTTGGCTCGAGGATTACCGAGTGGCTGTTCAGATTGGTGGTGGGAATGATGAGGTGGCCATGAAACATTTGCCCTCATGTTAGAAGGTTCACCGAGCATGGCTGAGTCAATTACCTCACAAAGAAGATATATATACTTGGGAGGATTTGTCCCAGTGTTCGTCGGGGACTTTTGAAGGACTTGCAAGCGACCGGCTGGTTTGACAGAGCTGCAAGTTTGTGTGCGAAGACCAATGAAACTCTCCGAGAGTATATTCAGAGGTGGATTACCTTGCACAATCTCGTGGAAAATGTGTCGAGACCATCAGGCTTTTCGCCTTCAAGGACGGGTCAAAACAGAGAATTGAGTCTGAAGTTGGTCGAACCGGGACATGACCTTGAGTCGAATGATGGAGATTGCTAGCAACATAACGGCGAGGAAGAAGACCGACTCCGGAGCGGCAAGTACAAGCCGAGTCAGTCGGAGAAGGGTAATTCCAGTCGGAAGCAAAAGCGCAAAGCCGAGCCAGCAGCTCCTGGAGAGGCCCTGGCCGTCACTCAAGGGAAGTTCAAGGGGAAACCCAAAGGATCCTGGAATCCGAAGAAAGTGAAAGATAAAGAAGGAAATGACGTGTTGGATATGCCATGCCATATTCACACGAAGAAAGATGAAGAGGGCAACATTATTTACCCAAAGCACACCACACGCCAAGTGTCGACTCCTGATCCAGCAGTTTCAGGGCAAACAGTCTAAGGACAAGGAGAAGGAGCCAGACAAGGCCGGAGATAAAGAGGACAGTGAGGAGGAATACCCGCATGTCAACTCCACTCTGATGATCTTCGCAGATGTGGAAAGCAAAAGTCGACTGAAAGTCATCAATCGAGAGGTGAATATGGTTGCCCCAGTTAAGCCAAGTTATGTGAAATGGTCCCAGACACCCATCACATTCGACCAGTCTGATCACCCGACTCACATTGCCACCCCTGGGCGGCAAGCGCTGGTGGTCGATCCAGTTGTCGAAGGCACTCGACTGACAAAAGTGTTGATGGATGGCGGTAGTGGGCTGAATTTGTTGTATGCGGATACATTGAAAGGGATGGGCATTCCGATGTCCCGATTGAGCGCCAGCAATATGAGTTTCCACGGAGTCATACCGGGGAAGAAGGCCAACTCACTCGGCCAAATAGCCCTTGACGTGGTTTTTGGTGATTCCAAGCACTTCCGCAAAGAAAAGTTGACCTTTGAGGTTGTAGATTTTCAGAGTGCATATCATGCCATTTTGGGGAGGCCCGCCTATGCACGATTCATGGCTCGACCATGCTACGTGTACCTCAAACTGAAAATGCCAGGACCCAAAGGAGTGATCACTGTCACCGGCGATAGGAAGAAGGCAGAAGAGTGCTTCCAGAAGGGCTCAAAGATTGCCGACTCCCAAGTGTCAGCGGTCGAATTCGAAGAGTATATGCAAAACGCAGATCCGAGTGATTTGCTAAAGTCTAAGAGGCCAGCCACGGAATCTGCATTCAAGTCGTCTGGTGAGACAAAGCCCGTCCATATTCACCCGACCGATCCCGATGCAGCTCCGACTCACATATCGGCAACACTCGACTCGAAATAGGAAGAAGCGCTCATCCAGTTCCTCCGTGAGAACTGGGACATTTTTGCATGGAAGCCACCGACATGCCGGTGTTCCTGTGGAACTGGCTGAGCATCGCCGAGTCGACAAATCAGCGAAACCAGTGAAAGAGCATCTTCGGCGGTCCGCCGTCCAGAAGAGAAAGGCTATTGGAGAAGAAGTGGCTCGACTGTTGACAGCAGGATTTATCCGAGAGATTTACCACTCCGAGTGGCTCGCCAATGTTGTCATGGTCCCCAAGAAGGATAACTCCTCCGCATGTGCATTGATTTTAAGCACATTAATCGGGCCTGCCGAAGGATCATTTTCCTCTCCCCGCATCGATCAAATTGTCGACTCGACCGCGGGGTGAGAGATTGTCTTTCTAGATGCATATTCCGGGTATCATCGATCCGTCAGTATGGACCCGACGAAATAAAACAGCTTTCATCACTCCATTCGGGTGCTTCGCTATATCACCATGCCATTCGGCCTCAAGAATGCCGGAGCCACATTTATGCGAATGATTCGAAGTGTCGCCACTCAGATCGGTCGGAATGTGGAAGCGATATGGATGATATCGTCGTTAAGTCGCGAAAAGGTTCCGACCTGCTCGCTGACCTCGCCGAAACATTTGCCAACCTCCGACGGTACGATATCAAGCTCAATCCGTCAAAGTGCACATTCGGGGTTCCTGGTGGGAAACTACTCGGTTTTCTCGTTTCCGAACGAGGAATCGACGCTAACCCAGAGAAGATCGGCACTATTCTCCGAATGAAACGCCCTGTGCGAGTGCACGACGTCCAGAAGCTTACTGGATGCTTGGCCGCTTTAAGTCGATTCATCTCACGACTCGGTGAAAAGGCATTACCTCTTTACCGACTGATGAAGAAGGCTGACAAGTTCGAGTGGACTCCGGAAGCTGATGCAGCGTTTGCCGAGCTAAAAGCTCTGCTCTCCACCCAGCCGGTGCTTGCTGCTCCAATCAGCAAAGAGCCTCTGTTGCTTTACATTGCAGCCACTGGACAAGTTGTCAGTTCTGTGCTTACGGTCGAGCGGGAAGAGGAAGGAAAGGCCTTCAAAGTTCAACGCCCGGTGTATTATCTGTCTGAAGTTTTGACTCCATCCAAGCAGAGATACCCTCATTATCAGAAGCTTGTGTATGGCATATACATGACCACGAAGAAGGTTGCTCACTATTTCTCTGATCACTCTGTCACAGTCGTCAGCGACGCTCCTTTATCAGAGATCTTACATAACAGAGACGCAACCGGTCGAGTGGCAAAGTGGGCGATTGAACTTCTTCCCCTTGATATCAAATTCGAGGCAAAGAAAGCCATTAAGTCCCAGGCTATAGCAGATTTCCTTGCCGAGTGGATCGAACAACAGCAACCGACTGAAGTTCACTCGGAGCATTGGACCATGTTCTTTGACGGCTCCAAGATGCTGAATGGTTCTGGTGCTGGGGTTGTTCTGGTTTCCCCCAGAGGAGATAAGCTTAAGTATGTGCTCCAGATTCACTTTGATTCCTCCAACAATGAGGCAGAGTACGAGGCCCTCTTATATGGATTGCGCATGGCCATCTCACTTTCGGCGTCCGTCGCTTCGATGGTTTATGGCGACTCAGATTTAGTAGTCAATCAAGTGATGAAGGAGTGGGGCGTGAGAAGCCCGGCTATGACCGGATATTGCAATGCAAATGAGGAAGCTGGAAAAGAAGTTTGAGGGGTTGAACTCCATCACATCCCCGACTGAAAAATCAGGCTGCAGATGACCTGGCGAAGATAGGGTCCAAGAGGGAAGCCATTCCGAGTGGCGTGTTTTTGGAACATATACACATTCCGTCAGTCAAGGAAGATCCTTACACAGAGGAAGTCCCACAACCCAAGAGTGCCACAGACTCGACTGAAGTTGAGGTCCCTGCAGTGGTCGACTTGGTCATGGAGGTTTTGGTAGTCACTCCCGATTGGACAATTCCATACATTGCGTATATTCTGAGAAAGGAACTCCCAGAGGATGAGGAAGAGGCTCGGCAGATCGTCCGTCGATCCAAAGCCTTTACCGTTATCAATGGGCAGTTATACAGAGAAAGCCCAACAGGAGTCGGACAAAATGCATAACACCGAAGAAGGTCGAGTCATACTCAATGATATCCACTGGGACCTGTGGTCACCATGCGCCCTCTCGGACCATTGTAGCCAAAGCATACCGAGCAGGATTTTCTCGCCAAGAGCAAATGAGATGGCGAAAGAAATAGTGGATAAGTGCGAAGGATGTCAGTTCTACTCTAATATGTCACACAAGCCCGCGTCAGCCTTGAAGACCATTCCGCTCGTCTGGCCTTTTGCAGTATGGGGGTTGGACATGATCGGTCCCTTGCGAACGGGTCGGAGCGGCTTCACGCATGTACTGGTAGCAGTCGACAAGTTCACCAAGTGGATTGAGGCTAAGCCGATCAAAAAACTTGACGCTGGTACTGCTGTTTCCTTCATCAGAAAGTTGACGTTCAGATATGGAGTCCCGCACAAAGATTATCACGCATAATGGGTGAATTTTGACTCGGAAGAATTCAAGGGTTTCTGCAACTCCCAAGGCATACGAGTCGACTACGCTTCAGTTGCCCATCCACAGTCGAATGGACAGGCCGAACGAGCCAATGGATTGATCCTCAAGGGTCTGAAGCCCCGTTTGATGCGAGATCTCAAGCATGCGGCTGGTGCTTGGGTCGACGAACTTCCTTCAGTGCTTTGGGGTCTGCGGACCACGCCTAATCGGTCGACTGGGAGAACTCCTTTTTCTGGTCTATGGGGCGAAGCAGTTTACCGAGTGATCTCCTTCACAATGCTCCACTTAATTGAACTTTATAATGAAGCGAAGCTGAGCAAGCGCGTCGGGATGCAATCGACCTCTGGAAGAGGAAAGGAAATGGCTTTGATCCGCTCGACCATTTACCAGCAAGACTTGCGCACCAGACGCCAGAAATGTGAGAGGTCGAGCCTTCCGGGAAGGGATCTGGTCCTTGGTGGATCGGCGAAGCAACATAAGCTTGCTCCTCTCTGGGAAGGTCCTTTATCGTCACCAAGGTTCTCCACAATGGGGCATATCGTCTCTACAATGTCGAACACGATATCGATGAGCCCCGAGCTTGGAATGCGGATCTACTCCGCCTGCTTTACACTTAAAGTTTTTCACTCGGAAGAATTGTAATAAAGCACTCTTGTAGCGTTTTGAAGCAATAGTGTCATAATTCCTTCATAATTTTGTCACTTTTTACTTTGAGTCAAGTACAATTTTCACCTCCCCGATGGGTGGCTTAGTCGCGAATCCGTTCCGCCTAAGTTATTAAAATCCCACCGAGTGGTAAGCCGACTTCCACTCGGAGGCTTAGCTGCAGCCTGCTCGCCTAAGTGTTTTACAAATCCCACCGAGTGGTAAGCCGACTTCCACTCGGGGCTTAGCTGCAGCCAGTGCTCGCCTAAGTGTTTTACAAATCCCACCGAGTGGTAAGCCGACTTCCACTCGGGGGCTTAGCTGCAGCCCAGTGCTCGCCTAAGTGTTTTACAAATCCTACCGAGTGGTAAGCCAGACTTCCACTCGGGGGCTTAGCTGCAGCCCAGTGCTCGCCTAAGTGTTTTACAAATCCTACCGAGTGGTAAGCCAGACTTCCACTCGGGGGCTTAGCTGCAGCCCAGTGCTCGCCTAAGTTATTAAAAATCCTACCGAGTGGTAAGCCAGACTTTCACTCGGAGGCTTAGCTGCAGTCCAAGGACTCGCCTAAGTATGAAGTATATTCGCAAGGAAAGCGAGGTGCAGGCCGACTGCGACCCTCTTCTCCGAGCTTCGACACAAATACAACGTGTTGACTGCGACCCTCTTCTCCGAGCTTCGACACAAATACAACGTGTCGACTGCGAAATCCTACCGAGCGGAGAGCAAACCTCCCACTCGGGGGCTTAGCTGCAGCCCAGTGCTCGCCTAAGATAAAAGAAATCCTACCGAGTGGAGAGCAAACCTCCCACTCGGAGGCTTAGCTGCAGCCCAGTGCTCGCCTAAGATAAAAGAAATCCTACCGAGTGGAGAGCAAACCTTCCACTCGGGGGCTTAGCTGCAGCCCAGTGCTCGCCTAAGATAAAAGAAATCCTACCGAGTGGAGAGCAAAACTCCCACTGGGGCTTAGCTGCAGCCCAGCCGCCTAAGTTATTTAAATCCTACCGAGTGATAAGCCATGCTTTCACTCGGAGGCTTAGCTGCAGCCCGTGCTCGCCTAAGGAATAAGTCATTGCAGATCAAGATCCCGCCATTGTTGACCTGCAAAGAGCAATTCAAGCCAAGAGCAATCATACCCAAACATTCAATCCAAATTTAGGTCGATACCTAAAATAACCGAGAGTGCTCGGGCACCAAGCACATTAAGGTTTTGTCGGTTATAACTCCACTCGCATACCGAGGTAAATTTAAGGTCAAAGAAAGTTTTTTACCCCTCCTGTGGAGGGCTGGATGGAGCAACGAACTCGTCAAGATCAATCCCGTCCGCAATTCGCGTGGCAGCAGCGATGAAAGTCTCCATGAAGGTTCTGAAGTCGTGCTTCTTGGTATTGGCCACTCGGAGAGCCGCCAACTTATCTTCTCGAGCTTCCTTGCAATGGACTCGCGCCAGACATAGGGCAACGTCCGCACCGCACCGGGCCGAAGATTTCTTCCACTCTTGCACTCGGTCAGGGACGGCGTTCAGTCGACCCATCAATGACTCAAGGTCATTTTGGAGTGTCTCAGTGGGCCAGAGCGTCGAGTCGATGCGGGACGTAGCCACCTTCAGTCTTGCGAGGTAATCCACAACAGCGGCAACGCGGGACTCCAGTCGGAAGATGTTCATGGCAGTTTCATCGTTCACCGGGGAGTTGACAGGGTCAAGGTTCGCTCTCGGTGGCTGGTTTCTTCTTCGAAGTTGCGGCAGAACTCTGCAAAGACAAAACCCCGAGTCGGGAAAACAGTCGATGGGAAACATAACAGTTGGGAAGGTTGGTCGAGTGGAGAAGGTTACCTTCGAGCTTAAGGAACAATTTCTTAGCAAGACCGCTCAGAAGCTTTCGGCTCATTCTTCTTCCCAGCCGGTTGGAGGATCTTATCGGTCGAGTTCTTCTTGTCGACTTCATTCGCTCGGCATCCTTGCGGCGCGGCGAGCGATCTCAGATCGGCGTTATCCTGTTCGAGCTTGGCAACAGAGGCCAGCTTTTCATCAGCAAGCTTGATCTTCTCAGACAGCTCAAGCTCCTTCTTCCTTTGAGCCTCCCTCACCTTGCCTGTAAATCGCAGCAAAGTCAAACTTGAAGCAAGTGGGAGGAGGACAGAGTCGTCGAAATCTCACCAAACATACCTTTGGTCTCCTCCTTAGCCTTCGTCAGATTCTCTTGCACCAGTTTCAAGTCCAATTCGAGCTGAATATGCTTCTGCTCCAGTTCAGTATAGCGTGCCGCAAGATCACAAGATTTCTGCGAAGAGTCGATTGCGAAAATATCAGAGATAATCCACCTCCGAGTGAATCAAGAAAAATGATGCGTTTCTAAGACTACAGTCGAATGCAAGCATTCAACCGTAGTCTCGGGGACTACACCCAGTGGGTGCACTCAGCGTGCCCCCACTGGTCTTATTTCAAGACATAGTCGACCCGATCGACCCGATAAAAAGCGAGCGACCCGATCGACCAGTTCCATTCTTAGTAAGCCTAAAGCGATCGACATCGACCAACAAAAAAAAAAAATGTGTCGATCAGTCGACCAGAAATCCTTCAGACTGTAATCAACTGCCAGCAGTCGATCACAGCCTCGGGGACTACACCCAGTGGGTGCACTCAGCGTGCACCCACTGGTCTCAGAAACACATTCGTTTCATTCGAGTAATGATCAAAATTTACTTATGAAGTTTAAACCGATCGCCAAAGATGACCTTAGCCTTGGGGACTACACCAGCGGTGCACTCAGCGTGCCCCGCCAACACGGAGTTGTTATCGACACACCCTTTGGGTGATTGCTATTGCTATAAATTTCGAGAAAGAAAAGTTTGATAGCATATCCTAACGAGAGCAGGTGGTGGTCGATCGACCAACATTGCTCAAGGGCGAGCGGCATCGTAAGCTGCTTGGCTCGCATCGAGCGATCTTCACCTGCTCCATCATGATCCTCGCTGACGGATCGCCTCCTTAGCAGCATCGCCTTGATCCTCCGGGACGTGGTGCGTGGTGAAGATCGAAGGTTGTCCAGCACTCGACGAAGTGGGTCGAGCACTGGTCAGCGGCACCGCGAAGGTCACGGTATGTCGAGTGCCGCCCTCCCCTTCCGTCATGATGGTCTCGGGTGCCGTTGCTCCTTGGGTTTCTCTGCCAGCGGTTGCCTTCCTGTTCCTCCTAGCCTTCAGTGGCTCCTCATCCTCATCATCGTCATCAGGGAGAGTGATGATGTTATCAGCTGGAGCTTCAGAAAAAGTTAAAGTCAGAAATCTTGAGCCAGTCGACTAAAACAAGAATTAAGGATATAATACCAAAATTTGAAGTGGCGGCGTCTTCCATCTCATAGTCGTCAGCCTTAGCAGAGGTTTCAGAAGTCGCAGCACTGAAAGTCCAAAGAATCAGTCGACCAATTCATATATCAATCAGAGGCAAAATTTGTTTGAAGCAAGAAGACTTAAGCAATGTGTTTACCCTGAGATGGTGGGGATGGACACCTTCATTTTTGGCAAAGGCTTGGTCGTCCTCGGCGGAACTACCTTTGGTTGCTTCGGCGCCTTCTCAGTCGGCACCGGAGAAGCGGTCCGAGGCGTTTGGTCGATCATGAGGCGTCGCGACCCCTTACCGCGTTCAGCCGAAGGGTCATGCACAAGCTTTGACCGCCTTTCCAAGCGCGGTGGTGCGACTTCCTCCTCTTCATCCTCGTCGTCCTCGTCGTCCTCGTCATCATCATCGTCGTCGTCGTCGTCTCCTGCGTCATCTGAATTCCACTCTTCCTGGCTCTCACCTCCACTGGCTTCCCCTTCTTCAGTCGGAACCTGGGCGCCGTTGGGCATTGAGTACAGCTCTGTGAGGGCCTGGAGATATCAAAGCAGAGTTCAGTCGACCAAATTACAGAAGCACACTCGACATACATGCAACAGAAAATAGAGCAAGTGTACCTTGTCTGGAACATTGTTGCGGTCAAGCGGAGAAATCCTCCGGGATCCGCGAGGGTTGTCCTTGTTTCCGGTGATCGAAGTCATCCATCTTTCCACAACAGCATCGTCGACTGCCTCCGGGTGGACGCGAGTCTCGTCTTCAGTGCCGCAATACAACCACATACAGTGGCTCCGGAACTGAAGGGGCTGGATTCGCCTCCGAAGAAAAACCTCCAGAAGGTCCATGCCAGTCACACCGTCCCTAACCAGCTGCACCACTCGGTCCATCAGCATCTTCACTTCAGCTCTTTCTTCAGGAACAACCTTCAGGGAGGAGGGCTTGTTCACTCGACTCATGGAGAATTCTGGGAGACCGGTCGACTGCCCCGGCGTCGCCTCGTTCCGGCAATAAAACCAGGTCGACTGCCAACCCCTAACCGACTCAGGAAAATGCATAGCTGGGAAAGTGCTTTTGTTCCTCAACTGGACTCCTAAACCACCACACATCTGGACTACCTGGGTCTTCTCGTCACCAGGACTTGCTTTCTTCACAGTCTGAGAGCGACATGTGAAGATGTACTTGAACAAGCCCCAGTGCGGTCGACATCCCAGGAAGTTTTCACACATAGATACAAACGCAGCAAGGTATGCAATGGAGTTTGGTGTGAAATGGTGAAGCTGAGCTCCAAAGAAATTCAGAAAACCTCGGAAGAATACACTCGGTGGCAACGAGAAACCTCGGTCGACATGGGTGGCCAAAAGCACACACTCACCCTCTTCTGGTTGAGGCTGCCACTCTCGGCAGAAGTCTTGCGGCGTTAGGAGGAATCAAACCATCGTTGGCCATATCAAGGAGATCCTTCTCCTCGATCGTCGACCGATCCATCCCCTCGACCCGACCTTTTCGGCAGCTTGGATCTCGACGAGGAACCGCGCGACGGTGGATCTTCCTTCGCCTTCTCAGCCGCGGCGCTTTCTCCGCCGCCGACGCTTTCTTCGTGACGCCCAAAGATCGTCTTCTCTTTGCCCATGGCCGCCGGCGGAATGCGCAAGGAGAGATATGGCAAAAGAGCAGCAGCGGAGGTGGAGAGCGGAGACGGAGAGAATGGGGAGAAAGAACAGGATACTGTGCACGAGCCTCCGGGAGTTACATTTATAGCATCTCTTCCGAGTGGATGACATGTGGACCCAAGCGATCTAATCATATCCCGAGCGGCCGCACGGCGCGATACGTGGCGGAGAAAGCGGCGCGAAAATCGAGGCGCCCCTGTTACGTCCCATCCAAGCGCCGATCTGCTCCGCTGCGTCCCCAAATTCAGATCCGCGAGATCCGCAGCGACGGATCGGTCTGGCTGCGAGATTCTCTGCGATTTGTTACTCGGTATAGCGAAATAGTCACTCGACTAAAGAACAAGAATGGATCAAGCCGATCAAGGAAGGTTTCTTGTTATCAACAAAGAAGATCTTGATCCGAGACGACACGTTGCCGAATGCAAAAGCGATCGAAACAACTTCAACTCCTCCTTCACTCAAGCCTCAATCCATTCGGGGCTAATGATGGATTCATGTACCTAGGGTAGGGTCATAGGCCTGACCTAAACGCCCTACCCAAGGGTACTCGTAGAAGAGATCATCTTCCAATCGACCAAAGAGGAATCCACTCGACTGATCGAAGGACTCGACCATGGAGGACTCACTCGACCATGAAGACTCACTCGACCACCGAAGGTCAAGACACTCCATCGCGCTTAACGGTGTGCTATTGAATAGACTTAATGATAGTTAAGGCACCTTATGAGGGCGTTACAAGAACCCCCTAGCTTAATGTACTTTAATCCCTCCATTATGTGGGCTGGCTGGGGTCTGGCGCACTCTATATAAGCCACCCCCTCCACAGTAGAAGGGTTCAGACTCTGGTAATACTCATACTCATAATCCACTCGACCGCCTCGGGGCTCGAGACGTGGGGCTGTTACTTCTTCGGGAAGGGCCTGAACTCGTACATCCTTTGTCTCCACAACTGCTCCATAGCTAGGACATCGCCTCTCCTTAACCTACCCCTACTTCTACTGTCAGACTTAGAACCACGACAGTGGAGGGGCTGGTTTCTTGCCCTCCAAGTCCATTGGGGAGTTGGCCAAGGTGGGAGGAAAGAAATCCCATCATTTCCTTCCCCACCGATTGCTATCCCCCTTTTTTAGGATCTCGATCTTATCCCTTCGGGATATGATCTTATTCCTTCTAAGGGGGGATCTTGGTGCGCCTTGACCAGGGGTGTGGGGCCTTGACCCCACTACCCACGTTCATGTGGGTCCCCCATGCAGGTGGGACCCACTCCGGAACCTTCTACAACCTTCTCGGTACAATACCGAAAAATCCCGAACATTTTCCGGTGGCCAAAATAGGACTTCCCTTATATAAATCTTTACCTCCGGACCATTCCAGAACTCCTCGCGACGTCCGGGATCACATCCGGGACTCCGAACAACATTCGGTAACCACATACAAACTTCCGTTATAACCCTAGCGTCATCGAACCTTAAGTGTGTAAACCCTACGGGTTCGGGAGACATGTAGACATGACCGAGACGTTCTCTGGTCAATAACCAATAGCGGGATCTGGATACCCATGTTGGCTCCCACATGTTCCATGATGATCTCATCGGATGAACCACGATGTCAAGGACTCAATCGATCCCGTATACAATTCCCTTTGTCTAACGGTATTGTACTTGCCCGAGATTCGATCGTCGGTATACCGATACCTTGTTCAATCTCGTTACTGGCAAGTCTCTTTACTCGTTCCGTAACACATCATCCCGTGATCAACCCCTTGGTCACATTGTGCACATTATGATGATGTCCTACCGAGTGGGCCCAGAGATACCTCTCCGTTACAAGGAGTGACAAATCCGAGCCTCGATTCGTGCCAACCCAATGACACTTTCGGATATACCAGTAGTGCACCTTTATAGCCACCCGATTCGTTGTGACGTTTGGTACACCCAAAGCATTCCTACGGTATCCGGGAGTTGCACAATCTCATGGTCTAAGGAAAAGATACTTGACATTAGAAAAGCTTTAGCATACGAACTACACGATCTCTGTGCTAGGCTTAGGATTGGGTCTTGTCCATCACATCATTCTCCTAATGATGTGATCCCGTCATCAATGACATCCAATGTCCATGGTCAGGAAACCGTGACCATCTATTGATGAACGAGCTAGTCAACTAGAGGCTTACTAGGGACATGGTGTTGTCTATGTATCCACACATGTATCTGAGTTTCCTATCAATACAATTATAGCATGGATAATAAATGATTATCATGAACAAGGAAATATAATAATACCTAATTTATTATTGCCTCTAGGGCATATTTCCAACAGTCTCCCACTTGCACTAGAGTCAATAATCTAGTTCACATCGCCATGTGATTAACATCGATGTGTCACATCGCCATGTGACCAACATGCAAAGAGTTTACTAGTGTCATTAAACTAGTTCACATCATCATGTGATTAAGACTCAATGAGTTCTGGGGTTTGATCATGTTTTGCTTGTGAGAGAGGTTTTTAGTCAACGGGTCTGCAACAATCAGATCCGTATGTACTTCGCAAATCTCCAGGTCATATTGTAAATGCTGCTACCACTCTTCACTTGGAGCTATTCCAAATGGTTGCTCCACTATACGTATCCGGTTTGCTACTCAGAGTCATTCAGATAGGTGTTAAAGCTTGCATCGACGTAACCCTTTACGCCGAACTCTTTATCACCTCCATAATCGAGAAACATGTCCTTATTTACTCCAAGGACAATTTTGACCGCTGTCCAATGATCCATTCCTGGATCATTCTTGTACCCTGCCCGACTCATGGCAAGGCACATTTCGGTAAGCGGTACACAAAGATAGCATACTATAGAGCCTACGTCTGAAACATAGGGGACGACCTTCGTCCTTTCTCTCTCTTCTACCGTGGTCGAGCTCTAAGTATTAACTTCATACATTACATCTCAGGCAAGAACTCCTTCTTTGACTGATCCATCTTGAACACCTTCAAGATCATGTTAAGGTATATGCTCATTTGAAAGTACCATTAAGCGGTTTTGATCTATCCTCATAGATCTTGATGCTCAATGTTCAAGTAGCTTAATCCAGGTTTTCTATTGAAAAACACCTTTTAAATAACCCTATATGCTTTCCAGAAATTCTACATCATTTCTGATCAACAATATGTCAACAACATATACTCATCAGAAATTCTATAGTGCTCCCACTCACTTCTTTGGAAATACATGTTTCTCATAAACTTTGCATAAACCCAAAATCTTTGATCATCTTATCAAAGTGCATATTCCAACTCCGAGATGCTTACTCCAGTCCATGGAAGGATCACTGGAGCTAGCATACGTTTTAGCATCCTTATGATCGACAAAACCTTTCTGATTGTATCACATACAACCTTTCCTTTATGAAAACTGGTAAGGAAACTTGTTTTGACATCCATCTGCCCGATTTCATAAATGCAGCTAATGCTAACATGATTCCGACGGACTTAAGCATCGCTACGGATGAGAAAATCTCATCATAGTCAACTCCTTGAACTTGTGAAGAACTCTTCGCCACAAGTCGAGCTTCATGGACGGTGACATCACCGTCCACGTCCGTCTTCTTCTTAAAGATCCATTTATCTCAATGGCTTGCCGATCATCGGGCAAGTCCACCAAAGTCCATGCTTTGTTCTGATACATGGATCCTATCTAGGATTTCATGGCTTCTAACCATTTGTCGGAATTTGGGCCCACCATTGCTTCTCCATAGCTCGTAGGTTCATTGTTGTCTAGCAACATGACCTTCAAGACAAGATTACTGTACCACTCAAGCAAAGACGCATCATTGTCACCCCCACGAGGTACGGTAGTGACTTGATCCTAAGTTTCATGATCACTATCATAAGCTTCTACTTCAATTGGTGTAGGTGCCACAGGAACAACTTCCTGTGCCCTACTACACACTAGTTGTAGTGACGGTTCAATAACCATATCAAGTCTCCACCATCCTCCCACTCAACTTTTCGAGACAAACTTTTTCTCGAGAAAGGACCCGATTCAAGAAACAATCCCTATTGCTTTCGGATCTGAATTAGGAGGTATACCCAACTGTCTTGGGTGTCCTATGAAGATGCATTTTATCCGCTTTGGGTTCGAGCTTATCAACCTGAAACTTTTCAACATAAGCGTCGCAGCCCCAAACCTTTAAGAAATGACAGCTTAGGTTTCTCTAAACCATAGTTCATACGGTGTCATCTCAACGGAATTACGTGGTGCCCTATTTAAAGTGAATGTGGTTGTCTCTAATGCCTAACCCATAAACGATAGTGGTAATTCAATAAGAGACATCATGGTACGCACCATATCCAATAGGGTGTAACTATGATGTTCGGACACACCATCAAACTATGGTGTTCCACGCGGTATTAATTGTGAAACAATTTCCACAATGTCTTAATTGCGTGCCAAAGGTCGTAACTCAGATACTCATCTCTATGATCATATCATAGACATTTCATCCTCTTGTCACGATGATCTTCAACTTCACTCTGAAATTACTTGAACCATTCAATAATTCAGACTTGTGTTTCATCAAGTAAATATACTCTACATCTACTCGAATCATCGTGAAGTAAGAACATAACGATATTCATCAGATGCCTCAAAGACTCATTGGACTGCACACATCAAAATGTGTTACTTCCAACAAGTTGCTATCTTGTTCCATTTCTTTGAAAAACGAGGCTTTTAGGTCATCTTGCCCATGTGGTATGATTTGCATATCTCAAGTGATTCAAAATCAAGTGAGTCCAAACGATCCATCTGCATGGAGTTTCTTCATGCGTATACACCAATAGACGTGGTTCGCATGTCTCAAACTTTTCAAAAATGAGTGAGTCCAAAGATCCATCAACATGGAGCCTCTTCATGCGTTTTATACCAATATGACTTACATGGCAGTGCTTCAAGTAAGTGGTACTATCATTACTATCTTATATCTTTTGGCATGAAAATGTGTATCACTACGATCGAGATTCAATAAACCATTCGTTTCAGGTGCAAGACCATTGAAGGTATTATTCAAATAAACAGAGTAACCATTATTCTCCTTAAATGAATAAACATATTGCGACAGACATAATCCAATCATGTCTATGCTCAACGCAAACACCAAATGACAACTATTCAGGTTTAATACTAATCTTGATGGTAGAGGGAGCGTGCGATGTTTGATCACATCAAACTTGGAAATACTTCCAACACATATCGTCAGCTCACCTTTAGCTAGTCTCCGTTTATTCCGTAGCTCTTTTATTTCGAGTTACTAATACTTAGCAACCAAACCGGTATCTAATACCCTGGTGCTACTAGGAGTACTAGTAAAGTACACATTAACATAATGTATATCCAATATACTTCTATCGACCTTGCCAGCCTTCTCATCTACCAAGTATCTAGGGTAATTCCGCTCTAGTGACTATTCCCTTATCACAGAAGCACTTAGTCTCGGGTTTGGGTTCAACCTTGGGTTTCTTCACTTTGGAGCAGCGGCTGATTTGCCGCTTCATGAAGTATCCTTCTTACCCTTGCCCTTCTTGAAACAAGTGGTTTCACCAACCATCAACAATTGATGCTCCTTCTTGATTTCTACTTTCATGTGTCAAACATCGTGAATACCTCAAGGATCATCATATCTATCCCTGATATGTTATAGTTCATCACGAAGCTCTAGCAGCTTGGTGGCAATGACTTTGGAGAAACATCACTATCTCATCTGGAAGATCAACTCCCACTCGATTCAAGTGATTGTTGCATTTAGACAATCTAAGCACAAGCTCAACGATTGAGCTTTTCTCCCTTAGTTTGCAGGCTAAGAAAATCGTCGGAGGTCTCATACCTCTTGACGTGGGCACGAGCCTGAAATCCCAATTTCAGCCCTCGAAACATCTCATATGTTCCGCGACATTTCGAAAATGTCTTTGGTGCCTCAACTCTAAACCGTTTAACTGAACTATCACGTAGTTATCAAAACGTGTATGTCCGATGTTCGCAACATCCACAAACGACGCTTGGGGTTCAGACACCGAAGCGGTGCATTAAGGACATAAGCTTTCTCTCGTCCGCATAATCGCTCTGTCAACTTTCAACTATATTTTCTCTAGGAACATATCTAAACAAGGAACTAAAGCGCGAGCTTACGACATAATTTGCAAAGATCTTTTGACTATGTTCAGGATAATTAAGTTCATCTTATGAACTCCCACTCAGATAGACATCCCTCTAGTCATCTAAGTGATTACATGATCCGAGTCAACTAGGCCGTGTCCGATCATCACGTGAGACGGACTAGTCATCATCGGTGAACATCTTCATGTTGATCGTATCTACTATACGACTCATGCTCGACCTTTCGGTCTCTGTGTTCCGAGGCCATGTCTGTACATGCTAGGCTTGTCAAGTTAACCCTAAGTGTTTTGCATGTGTAAAACTGTCTTACACCCGTTGTATGTGAATGTAAGAATCCATCAACCCGATCATCACGTGGTGCTTAGAAGCTTATTTAACTTTAGCAAGTGTGCGTTAGGGAGAACACTTCTTGAAATTTTGTAAGGATCATCTTATTTACTACCGTCGTTCTAAGTAAACAAGATGCATAAATATGATAAACATCACATGCAATCAAATAGTGACATGTTATGGCCAATATCATTTTGCTCCTTTTGATCTCCATCTTCGGGGCTCCATGATCATCATCGTCACCGGCATGACACCATGATCTCCATCATCATGATCTCCATCATCGTGTCTCCATGAAGTTGTCTCGCCAACTTATTACTTCTACTATTATGGCTACCGGTTAGCAATAAAGTAAAGTAATTACATGGCGTTGTTTCAATGACACGCAGGTCATACAATAAATAAAGACAACTCCTATGGCTCCTGCCGGTTGTCATACTCATCGACATGCAAGTCGTGATTCCTATTACAAGAACATGATCAATCTCATACATCACATATCATTCATCACATTCTTCTTGGCCATATCACATCACATAGCATACCCTGTAAAAACTAGTTAGACGTCCTCTAATTGTTGTTGCATGTTTTACGTGGCTGCTATGGGTTTCTAGCAAGAACGTTTCTTACCTACGCAAAACCACAACGTGATATGCCAATTGCTATTTACCCTTCATAAGGACCCTTTTCATCGAATCCGTTTCGACTAAAGTGGAGAGGCGGCACCCGCTAGCCACCTTATGCACCAAGTGCATGTCAATCGGTGGAACCTGTCTCACGTAAAAGCGTGTAAGGTCGGTCCGGCCGCTTCATCCCACAATACCGTCGAAACAAGATTGGACTAGTAACGGTAACCATATTGAACAAAATCAACGCCCACAACTACTTTGTGTTCTACTCGTGCAAAGAATCTACATAATAGACCTAGCTCATGATGCCATGTTGGGGAACGAGCAGAAATTCAAAATTTTCCCACGAGTCACCAAGATCTATCTATGGAGAGACTAGCAACGAGGGAAGGAGAGTGCATCTACATACCCTTGTAGATCGCTAAGCGGAAGCATTCAAGAGAACGGGTTGAAGGAGTCGACTGTCGTGATCCAAATCACCGGAGATTCTAGTGCGAACGGACGGCACCTCGCGCTCAACACACGTATAGCCGGTGACGCCTCCCATGCCTTGATCCAACAAGGAGAGAGGGAGAGGTTGAGGAAGACTCCATCCAGCAGCAGCACGACGGTGTGGTGGTGGTGGAGGAGCGTGGCAATCTGCAGGCTTCGCCAAGCACCGCGGAGAGGAGGAGGACTTGGGAGAGGGGAGGCTGCGCCTGAGAACTCGTGTGAAGCTCCCATGCGCCCCCCACTATATATAGGGGTGGAGGGCTGGTTTCTTGCCCTCCAAGTCCATTGGGGCGTTGGCCAAGGTGGGAGGAAAGAAATCCCATCATTTCCTTCCCCACCGATTGTTATCCCCCTTTTTTAGGATCTCGATCTTATCCCTTCGGGATATGATCTTATTCCTTCTAAGGGGGGATCTTGGTGGGCCTTGACCAGGGGTGTGGGGCCTTGACCCCACTACCCACGTTCATGTGGGTCCCCCATGCAGGTGGGCCCCACTCCGGAACCTTCTACAACCTTCTCGGTACAATACCGAAAAATCCCGAACATTTTCCGGTGGCCAAAATAGGACTTCCCTTATATAAATCTTTACCTCCGGACCATTCCGGAACTCCTCGCGACGTCCGGGATCACATCCGGGTCTCCGAACAACATTCGGTAACCACATACAAACTTCCTTTATAACCCTAGCGTCATCGAACCTTAAGTGTGTAGACCCTACGGGTTCGGGAGACATGTAGACATGACCGAGACGTTCTCTGGTCAATAACCAACAGCGGGATCTGGATACCCATGTGGGCTCCCACATGTTCCACGATGATCTCATCGGATGAACCACGATGTCAAGGACTCAATCGATCCCGTATACAATTCCCTTTGTCTAACGGTATTGTACTTGCCCGAGATTCGATCGTCGGTATACCGATACCTTGTTCAATCTCGTTACCGGCAAGTCTCTTTACTCGTTCCGTAACACATCATCCCGTGATCAACCCCTTGGTCACATTGTGCACATTATGATGATGTCCTACCGAGTGGGCCCAGAGATACCTCTCCGTTTACACGGAGTGACAAATCGATCTCGATTCGTACAACCCAACAGACACTTTCGGAGATACCTATAGTGCACCTTTATAGCCACCCAGTTACGTTGTGACGTTTGGTACACCCAAAGCATTCCTACGGTATCCGGGAGTTGCACAATCTCATGGTCTAAGGAAATAATACTTGACATTAGAAAAGCTTTAGCATACGAACTACACGATCTCTGTGCTAGGCTTAGGATTGGGTCTTGTCCATCACATCATTCTCCTAATGATGTGATCCCGTCATCAATGACATCCAACGTCCATGGTCAGGAAACCGTGACCATCTATTGATGAACGAGCTAGTCAACTAGAGGCTTACTAGGGACATGGTGTTGTCTATGTATCCACACATGTATCTGAGTTTCCTATCAATACAATTATAGCATGGATAATAAATGATTATCATGAACAAGGAAATATAATAATACCTAATTTATTATTGCCTCTAGGGCAGTGGCCATGGGCGCGCTCGGGCGCTGCAGATCTGGAGGGGGAAGAGAGCGAGTGGGAGAGCAAGGGGCAAGTGGGGAGGGGAGCCCGAGGGGGCGCGACGTCGGCGTCCTTATCCACTCGCCGGCGCCTGTCGGTGTACAAAAGTAGGGGCTCCACTTTTGACCCCTTTACTTGTGCACGGGCAGTCAGAGCCACCCGCCACGGCCACGCATAAGAGGGTAGGAAAGGGAAGCTGGAGAGGAGCCGAAGGCACAAGGCATACAAAGCAACGGCAAGGGCCAAGGCCACAAAGGTCGGATGGATGAAGCAGGTTTCCCCGGCAAGGACCCTTGCTGGGGGGCAGCCTAAACGGCCCCGGCAAGGCCCTTGCCGGGGCAGCTCGCGCACACCAACTGAGCGAGCCACCTTTGAGCCCACCAACGCTGGACAAACGCGTTGGGACAGGGCTCGGGAGGCACCTCCGTTGTGGCATGCAGATCTTTGTGAAGACAAAGAATAGCCAAGATCAAATGAGGATAGGAAGGCAATAGATCCTCGGCAGGGTTCTTGCTGAGGAAGCCCACGAGACCCCCGGCAAGGTCCTTGCCAGGGATGACAGCGTGCCACGGCAAGGCCCTTGCCCTCGCCAAGCGCGCCAGCAGGGCCACTACCAGGCCCACGCCAGCCAATATCCGCCGCCATTCGCATGCAGCTGCCGACCCAACCAACTGGACAGGCACCTGCGTGGCAACACACAGCTGCTTCATGGAGGCTCTACCACCGCGCCACCTCAGTTGCCTGCCTGCCTACATGGCACCGCATGCATCGCTGGCCAGGGCGCGTGCCAAAGCAAGGGGGAGCGGCGACGGACGGGACGGGCCTCGCTCCCGTCCCCGATAAAGTGAAGGGACACCTAAGCCTCGCATTAAATGCACTTTGTCCTGTAATACCAACGATAAGCTCACAACACTGTAGCACTTTCCACCTCCTGTGTGCCATTGTGGCAGCCTCCTTCGCCTATAAAAGGAGGCCCATGGCGCACTGGAGAAGGATTCAGCTCTTTCGAACCTGGCAACACCCAGAGCTAGTTCAAGAGCTCAAGAACACTAAATACATCCACCAAACTAGGATCGTAGGGTTTTACTGAAAGGGATCGAGAAGATGTGTCTAGAGGGGGGGGGGGTGATTAGACACTAAGTACCAAAAGTTACAGTTTTTAACTTTTTTAAGTTCAAGTGGAGTTTAGGCACAAGTTTAACAATCACAACACATATCAAGCAAACATGCAAAGAGTATATGAGCAGCGGAAAGTAAAGCATGCAACTTGCGAGAATGTAAAGGGAAGGGATTGGAGGATTCAAACGCAATTTGGATACACGGTGATTTTTGAGCCGTGGTTCCGGTAGGTGGTGCTATCGTACATCCACGTTGATGGAGACTTCAACCCATGAAGGGTAACGGTTGCGCGAGTCCATGGAGGGCTCCACCCACGAAGGGTCCACGAAGAAGCAACCTTGTCTATCCCACCATGGCCGTCGCCCACGAAGGACTTGCCTCACTAGCGATAGATCTTCACGAAGTAGGCGATCTCCTTGCCCTTACAAACTCCTTGGTTCAACTCCACAATCTTGTCAGAGGCTCCCAAGTGACACCTAGCCAATCTAGGAGACACCACTCACCAAGAAGTAACAAATGGTGTGTTGATGATGAACTCCTTGCTCTTGTGCTTCAAATGATAGTCTCCCCAACACTCAACTCTCTCTCACAGGATTTGGATTTGGTGGAAAGATGATTTGAGTGGAAAGCAACTTGGGTAAGGCTAGAGATCAAAATTCATATGGTAGGAATGGAATATCTTGGCTTCAACACATGAGTAGGTGGTTCTCTCTCAGAAAATGGATGCTGGAAGTGTAGGTCCGTTCTGATGGCTCTCTCCACGAATGAAGAGTGGGTGGAGGGATATATATAGCCTCCACACAAAATCTAACCATTACACACAACTTGCCAATCTCGGTGGGACCGAATTGGTAAACTCGGTCAGACCGATCCAGCAAATCTAGTGACCGTTAGGATTTTAGGTGGGACCGACATGCAACTCGGTAGGGCCGATATGGTTAGGGTTAGGGAATAATGTAATCCCGGTGAGACCAATTACACAAACTCGGTGAGACCGATTTTAGTAATAAGCTAATCAGAGAGTTGGTCAGGCAAACTCGGTTTGACCGATTACACAAACTCGATAGAATCGATTTTGGTAATAAGTTAACTAGAGAGTTTGCATTGTAATCTCGGTAGTACCGATTGCTCAAACTCGGTGAGACTGATTTTGGTAAGGGACATACACAGAGAGATCACAATCCCATCTCGGTGAGACCGAGATCCCTATCGGTGAGACCGATTTGCTTATGGTTTGTGGCAGTGGCTAAGACATCTGAACTCGGTGGCGCCTGATAGAAAGAGTCGGTGGGGCCGAGTTAGACTTTTGGTTTAGGACATATGTGGATGTGAGAAAGTAGTTGAGGTCTTTGGAGCATATCACTAAGCACTATGGAGCAAGAAACTCATTAAGCAACACCTCATCCCCTCTTGATAGTATTGGTTTTTCCAATAGACTTAATGTGATCTTGGATCACTAAAATAGAAAATGCAGAGTCTTGATCTTGGAGGTTGAGCCAATCCTTTGTCCTTAGCATCTTGAAGGGGTTCCACATCCTTTAGTCCATGCCACTCCATTGTTGAACTTGTCTGAAACATACTAGGTAAGAGTGTTAGTCAAACAAGAGATATGTTGACATTAGTTACCAAAATCACCCAGGGAGCACTTGTGCTTTCATTTACGCATCTTTGCGGCCCGAACCTGGGTAAGTCCCCTTTGTGCTGTCTACTAGTCCCGCTCTTCTCACGATCCCCACGCCCCGCAACCATAGTAGGGATTCTAGTGATCCCATAGGTGTCGTTTCCCACCGACATCTTTGGCGTGCCAGGTAGGGGTGCGCGCAATTGTGAGAATCTGGTCTAGCAGTTGACCTAGCTGTTCTTGCTCACCATGGCTCCTAAGAAGAAGATGACCACGGCGATCGGTTCGTCCGGGACCAGGTTGCCAGTACTGGTGTGGACCAGTAGCGGGACAGTCGCGGAGAGAACCCGTGGTGCGGCCCGCGGACATCCACATCACCCTGGCGATTTAGGCCTGGCGACGAGCCACCAGTCGCGGGCTCCAGAGGTGGAGTCACCCCCCCCCCCCCGCAGGCAGCGCGGGGCCCTCCAGGGGCGCCGCCATCCTGCCAGACGGCGGCACGACGACCTCCAAGACGCCAACACCGGCGCCCACGGCGCGCTCTTCCCAGGTTGTGCGTGATGAGCAGCGTCACCCTGTCGGTGACCCTGCGCGCCGCCTTGGGAAGAGTCCCGTGTGCCCATCACATGATGAAGAGGGCCAGCATGCGCTACGAGGTGCTGATGGAGGTGGCGAACGGCTACGGGGCCGTGACGCAGCTCCTTCTAACATGGTTAGAAGTCGAGGCACATCGCGGTCCACCCAACTTTCGCTACCACCCACGCCAGCGGAGGCCCTAGCACGCGCGCAGCTGCTCCTCGATTTTCCTCCTGCTGCGGAGAAGCTCGACGAATGAAGGGCCACCGTCCGGAGCCTCTTCGGCATCGGCAACAATGATGAGTTGCGGCCGGCGGGACCCGTAGGCCGTCGCTCCGCCGGGCCACCGCATGCCAGCGAAGACCGTGCCATAGGCGATGCGGCCACGGTGTACTCCCCGCCTCCATCCCGACCGCCCCGGGCGTCGGCCCGTCCTAACGACGTTCGTGATGATATCTCCATCGTGTCGTTCGACCCGCAAACCAACCGCGATCAGCGTCAAGTCCTTTGGGAGCGGGCTCATGAGGACGCTCGAACTACGATCGAGCGCCGACGTGACGCACGCTACCAGTCGAACATGCGAGAAGGGCCCACTATGGACCACCCAGCGCCGGGAGGCTACGGTGGCCTACCCTACGAGGTGGGTTGTCCAGCCTTCACCCGTGAGCTGCGGCAGTTCCAGTGGCCCTCCCACCGTATGTTCAAGCCTGACGTTGGCGAGAAGTACAACAGCAAGACCCACCCATCAGAGTTCCTTGGCATCTACACCATCGTGATGCAAGCTGCTGGGGCCCGCGACAATAAGGTGCTTGCCAACTACTTCCCGTTGGCACTCAAACCTAATGTTATGTCATGGTTGATGCACTTGCCGGTGGATTCCATCTCTTCTTGGGCGGATCTGTGCCATGAGTTTGTTGGCGCCTTTACCGGGGGTCACCAAGCTCATGGCCAGGCGAGTGATTTACACATCATCCCCCAGAAGGAAGGGGGAAACTTGCGCAAGTACATCCAAAGGTTCAGCCGGGTGCAGTACAACATCCGTGATGTTCATCCCGCCGTCTTGATCAGTGCGTTCCATCAGAGTGTGCGCAAATGCAAGATGCGTGAAGAGCTGGCGATGAACAAGGTCAAGGATGTGGCCGAGCTTTATGTCCTGGCCGATCGATGCGCTCACGCTGAAGAGGGAAGGAAGTACCCCGGCGAGCCGGCGCGGAAACCGACTCCACTGGCCACACCGCCACCCCAACGAAGATGGGCCGACACCGTAACAGGAAACACAAAGGCAAAGCCGTGCTTGCCGTTGAGGGATCCGACAACACCGGCGCCACCAAGAAGACCAAGTCGAGTGACCCCGGCAAGGAAGTTGCCGGGTGTGTCGCTTGCCGGGCCTTGGCGGCCGCCGACAAGCCAAGAGGCTCCGACAAGCAGTACTGCAAGATCCACCACACCAAGGGCCATGACCTACAAAACTGCCGGCAAGTAGAGCTGCTCGCCGAGAAGCAGAAAGCAGAGTATGAGCGGTGGGACAAGGAGAAAGGCCCAGATGGTGCTGAGGGATCCGGCAAGAAACATGGTGGCCAAGGAGGCCGCCGTGGCAAGGATAATCAGCAGGAGAGGCCCGCCCGGCGCCACGACAAGAAGCAGGAAGGCAATGATCATGATGAGGACGACGAGTCCGGCAACCAAGAGTTTCAGAAAGCCACAGAGGCCATGTGTGTCGATGGTGGCGCCTCGCTGCTTACGTCCCACCTCCAACTGAAGTAGTGGGCGCGTGAGATCACGGCGGTGGAGCCATCGTTCGACGCACGGAAGCCCCTGAAATGGTCCAGCATGCCCATCATCTTCGACACCGAGGACCACCCTGACCGCACTACTGCGGTCGGGTGCTTGCCATTGTTGGTTTTACGAACAATCCGCAACCTCAAGGTGACAAAGATGTTGGTTGACGGCGGGGCCGGCCTAAACTTGATCTCGCCTGTTGTGGTCAAAGGTTGCAGATCCCCGATGGAGACCTCGAGGAGACGGGCACATTCCAAGGGGTTAACCAGGGGAGGAGCCAGCCAAAGGGAAAGGTCATGCTGTCCGTGACATTCGGAGGCGAGCTAAACCACAGGACGGAAAGGATTGTTTTTCATGTGGCCGATATCACCTTGCCTTACAACGGGATCCTCGGCCTCCCGGCACTAGCCAAGTTCATGGCGGCTTCACACTACGCCTACAACATGCTGAAGATGCCCGGGCCGATGAACATCATCACCGTCCCCTCCGACAAGAAAGATGCGTTGATCTGCGCCGACCAACTCTAGCGGGAAGCAATTGCAGCAGCTGCCGCTAAGGCACCCACTCCTGCCGACGGAGCCCCGGGGGGGGGGGGGGGGGAGAAGACCGGCAAGACCCCTCGCACCCACTCCAGCAAGCGCACCTCTTCAGGGTGTTGAGCTTCCGTTGAGAACGTGCCAGAGAGCTCCGCCGGCAAGAGCAAGAAGTCCAGAGCCACACCACCAGAGACGGCATGGGGGGAGCTTTTACCATAAGCTCCACCCTCGACGGAAAATAGGAAAGCAAGATCGTCACCTTCCTGCGGGCGAATGTCGATGTGTTTGCATGGCAAGCCTCCGACATCCCCGGTGTTCCCAGGGAGGTGATTGAGCACCACCTTGCTGTCTGTCTTCATGCGCGGCCCGTCAAGCAGAAGGTCAGGAAGCAAGCTCTGGAGAGGCAGGAGTTCATCACAGAGGAAATCAGAAAGCTAGAGGCGGCAGGCTTGGTGAGAGGAATACTCCATCCAACGTGGTTGGCCAATCCGGTAGTAGTGCGCAAGGCAAACGGGAAGTGGAGGCTGTGTATTGATTACACAGACATCAATAAGGCCTGTCCAAAGGATCCTTCCGCATCTGCAAGATCGAAGCAGATTGTTGACTCCACGGCTGGGTGTGACCTGTTATCGTTCCTTGACGCCTACTCAGGATACCACCAGATCTTCATGACAAAAGAAGATGAGGAAAAGACAGCATTCATCACCCCATGTGGTACGTATTGCTTTTTACGGATGCCTTTCGGGTTGAAGAGTGCTGGCTCAACCTTTGCAAGAGCAGTCCAAATTGGTTTTGAGCCCCAGCTACATAGAAATATGGAAGCTTATATGGATGACATAGTGGTCAAAACCAAGACAAAGCAACCCTTGTGCAACATCTGGAGGAAACATTTGCAAACCTGCGCATGATCAACCTCAAATTGAACCCTGAGAAGTGTGTCTTCGGCGTCCCGTCTGGCAAGCTTCTCGGATTCTTTGTGTCCCAGCGCGGGATTGAAGCAAACCCAGATAAGGTCAAGGCCATCGAGCAGATTGAGGCACCGAAACGGATCAAGGACATGTGTCGGCTCACTGGCTGCGTTGCTGCCATGAGCCGGTTCATCTCCAAGTCCGTGGAGCGTGCCCTTCCTTTTTTCAAGATCCCGAAGAAGGCAGGGCCAGTGGATTGGACCCCAGAGGCTAAGGCAGCGCTGCAGGATTTGAAGAAATACCTCTCCTCTACTCCAGTGCTGGTTGCACCCAAACCACAAGAACCGTTGCTGCTTTATCTAGCGGCAACAAATCAGGTGGTTAGCGCCGCACTAGTGGCGCAGAGAGAGGTCGACAAGAAGGCAGCGGCAGTGGTAGAGTCAACAGATGGCAAGCTGGAATCCTCGACTGAGTCCCCGGCAGGGGCTGACGCCAGCGCGACAGGACCCACGCGACCGGGTGAAGAGGCGCAGAAGAAGAAAATGGTACAGCACCCAGTTTACTTCGTCAGCTCCCTCTTGCAGGGGGCTAGGTCGAGGTACTCAGGTGAGCAAAAGCTGCTCTTCGGCCTCCTTATGGCTTCGAGGAAGCTGCTCCATTACTTCCAAGCGCACGAGATCACGGTGGTCACCCGCCTCCCATTGCAACGGATACTGCATAACCCAGATGCAATGGGGAGGATCGTGGAACGGGCCCTGGAGCTGTCAAGTTTTGGTTTAAAGTTTGAAAGTACCTCGACGATCCAGAGCAGAGTCTTGGCGAAGTTTGTTGCAGAATGAACCTCGACGCCCAAAGAAGAGGTACAGGAGACTAGCCTCCCCGGCGAGGAAACAAGCGGCAACTGGATCATGTACTTTGATGGGGCCTTTTCGCTGCAAGGCGCCGATGCTGGTGTGCTGCTTGTCGCACCCACCGGAGAGCACCTCAAGTACGTCATCCAAATGCACTTCCCCCAGGAGATGTCAACCAACAACACCGCCGAGTACGAGGGTTTGCTCGCTGGTCTCAGGATCGCGGCGGACCTCGGAGTTAAAAAGCTCATCGTCAGGGGCGACTCGCAACTTGTCGTCAGGCAGGTCAACAAAGATTATCAAAGCCTGTTGATGGAAGCTTATGTAGATGAGGTGCGGAAACTAGAGGAGCGCTTTGACGGTATACAAGCGGAGCATGTCCCTTGGACGGAGAACGACATCACCGACTACCTGTCAAAGCGCGCTGCCCTCAAGCTACCCGTGGAACCAGGTACTTTTGTGCTTCAGTTAACTCAACCATCCGTTGAGCTGTCGACCGGGCAGAACAAGCGGAGGAAGCTAGGCTCCGGCAAGTACTTCCCCACCGAGCTCCCCGGAGCCGCCGGCAAAGATGTTGCCGTGGATGCCGATCCTGCCGCGGGACAACCGACTCCGGCAGGACCTCAGGTCATGGCCGTGGGCGGCGCTCCGTGCGGGCGTATGAGATGCCTTTGGTCCTTGTCATCGAGCCACGTGCTCGCATGGGCGCAGACACCGTCCGATTCCTTCAAAGGAGAGCTTCCTGAGAAGCAGGAAGAGGCAGAAAGAGTAGCCCGCCGGTCTGCTCTGTACCAATTCATTGATAACGTATTGTACAGAAAAAGACCGAATGGGGTGGAATTGAAGTGCATCTCCCGGGAGGAATGACTAAAGTTGTTGGCAGAGATACATGGAGGCATATGTGGCTCCCACATAGGGTCGAGGGCCCTTGCCGGCAAGGCTTTCCGGCAAGGTTTCTTCTGGCCCACCGCCCTCCAGGATGCGATGGCACTAGTAACCAAGTGTGAAGCGTGCCAGTTCCATTCGAAGAAGCTTCATCAACCAGCTCAAGCCCTTCAAACTATCCCTCTCTCCTGGCCCTTCTTGGTCTGGGGGCTCGACATATTGGGCCCCTTCCCCTGTGCTGTCGGGGGCTTTGAGTACTTGTACGTCTCACTCGACAAATTCACAAAGTGGCCAGAGGTGGGAGCAGTGAGGAAGGTGACGGCGCAGTGAGCCATCAAGTTCTTCAAGGGACTAGTGTGCCATTTTGGGATACCCAACAGGATCATCACCGACAATGGCACACAGTTCACAAGCCACGCCTTCATGCAATACATCGAGGATCTCGGCAGCAGGGTCTGTTTTGCCTCCGTGGCACATCCACGGAGCAACGGCCAAGCGGAGAGAGCAAATGCTGAAGTCCTGCGAGACTTAAGAACGAAGACTTTTGACAGGATGCGCAAAAGTGGAAGACGTTGGATTGATGAGTTGCCGGCGGTTCTTTGGTCGATCAGAACGACGCTGAATTGAGCCACTGGCTAGACACCCTTTGCCCTAGTGTACGTGGCAGAAGCAGTTTCCCCACGGAACTCATATATGGGTCACCTCGAGTGCTCGCTTATGATGAGCTTGAGCAAGAGTGATTGCGGCAAGATGACGCAACGCTCCTTGAGGAAGATCGTCTCCGGGCGGCTGTGAGAGCAGCATGCTACCAGCAAGCCTTGCGCCGCTACCATAGCCGCAAGGTCCATGCCCGGAGCCTTGAGGAAGGCGACCTTGTTCTTTAGCATGTTCAGTCGGCCAAGAATTACAACAAGTTGACGCTGAAGTGGGAAGGCCCTTATCGGGTGTAAGTGCATCTAGTGGCCCTTAGTGATTTTGGTGTATTGAAGACTTATAGGTTAAGGGACTAATGCGTTTGTGAGTGTACACAGGTCTATAAGTCTATGAGGAGTTTGATATTTACAGAGAAAGTCGACCCCTAAAAATGAAGTTCTTCAACTGAAGACTTTGATATTCTGAAGACTTTCTGAAGACTTTGAAAGTGAAGAAAATGGTGTGACCTTGAAGACTTGATATTCACTTGAGGAACATGAAGCGTGAAGACTTTTGTTTTCGTAGTTTCATTTTCTCTTTCTTGAGTCATAGGAAACACCGCATTTGTTAAAGGGGTCGAGGAAATACTAAGGAAAAATTTCCATGTGATGCTCAACTCAAAATCCTACACCTACCAATCCCTTTGAGTGAAGCCATTGAAATCTCATACTGATTCATCATTTTCTCAAAGGATGAGACGCAGTTCTTACAGTCAATGAGGAATTTGCTCGATCGAGGAGTTAGGAATTCGCCAGTGTGAATTGCCTACACAAAGGAGGAACATGATAGCCCCGAGGAATTTGAGAGTCAAATTTCCGACCGTTCTTCATCGCTACGCGGCTGTCCCAAAATATCTTGTCCACCTAACGGTCATATCATTGAAGGGCATTTATGTCTTATCATGTCGGGCTGCTCCCTAGGCTATAAATAGCCGCCCCCTACAACCACTAGTTGGTTGTGTAACGCCCCGGATTCGATGCGCCAGGTGTCTGCCAGTTATTCGCCGTTGTTGCCATGTCATTTGCTTGCATATTGCATTTTGCCATGTCATCATCTGCATTTCATCTGCATGTTTTTCAAAACTTGCATCCGTTCGGGTCCTCCCGGTTCTCTCCGTTGTCCGTTCTGAGCACAGACACACTCGCACACGCCCGCGACACCTCCGTAATATTATTTTTTTAAGTGGCATAAAAATTTTCTCGGAATGGGTTGCAACTTGTCGCGCAGTCTTATCATAGTGTAGACAGACCGCCTGCCAAGTTTCATCGCATGCGGAGTACATTTGATAGGCCAACCGTTAAACCTACAACCGCAATATAGCCGGTCTATACGTCGGACGTTTTCGGTCTCCGAAAACCCTACCGGGCTGCTTTCCTCTTCTCTTCTCTCAGCCCAAGGACTCATCTACACAGCCACCAACCCCTCACCTAAGCCCCCTCCGATCCGGACCCTTGGATCGTGATCCGAGGGTCCGAAATGGAGCAAAAACCCCCAACCCTAACCCCCTCTTGCTATAAATAGCAGCCCTCCTTGCCATTTTGTCACCCCTAAACTCCCTCCTCGAATCCCGCGCCCCCAATCATCAGCCGCCGCCTCCTCCCACCTTCTCCTCGTAATCCGGCGCCGGCCACCTCCTCCCCACCACTTGGCACCGTCCCATAGGCCGCGCCGCCAGCTGTCGAGCGCAGCCAACCGCAGGGCGCCACGTGTCCTCCCGCGCCCCGCAGCCCCAGAGCCGCCCTGGCCGCCGAGCCCCGCCAGCCCGCTGGAGACCCGCCTGGACCCGGCTCCCGCTTCGCCTGCGCCGAAGCGCCTCCCTCGCAGCGCGCCGCTGCGTGGCCGTCCGCCCGCTTCGCCGTCTGTGCTCTCGCAGGCGCCACCCCGGCCACCGAACGGCCCGCGCCACCGTCGGACCCCGGGTCCTGCTGTCCTCTCTCTTCTTTGCTTTTCCCTCCTCGCTCGCTCACCTTCTCTCTCTCCCTCGCAGGGCGTCGCCGCCCGTGGAACTGCCGTCGTCGCCGCCTGAACGTCGTCCCTGCCGGGCCTCGCCGTCGCCGGATCTGGCAGGGAACCGGACCCCCATCAGCGGATCCGTTCATCCCGGCCATCCCCGGCCTCCTCCCATCGCCGGAGCCCCTCCCCGCCGCCGGTGACCAACCGCCGCCGCCGCCCCTGCACCTGCCTGTGGGTGAGCACGAGGGCAGGACGATGAGTCGGCCTCCCCTCCTCGGGGGCCCCATCCTGGGCCGCATCGGCCGGCCTAGCAGCGCCCGGCCCAAGCCGGCCCAGCCCGACTCCCCCTCCTCGGCCTGCCAAGCCTAGCCGCGCCAACGTCCTGGGCCGAAGCCCATGGTAAGCCCCGCCTAAATCCCGCCCCGGTCGCATTTTAGTATCCCCTCGCTCGTCCGTTTTTTTCCAGAAAACTGCTAAGTCCCCAGAAACTCATAAAATGTTGCATACTTTGACCTGCTGTATCTCTGCATCCGTAGCTCCGTTTCGTGCGTATAATATGTCAAGTTGTTCGACTTGACGAGTACTTCATTTCATTTCATTGCATCATTTTCATTTGAGCTCATCTTGATGCCCGAAATGATGTTGGAAGAGTGCATGTTGATGTTAATCTGCTGAAACTGTTATAACTTGCTCATTTGTCATTTTTGCCATGGTTGATGTGTGCATCCTATGAGGTTGAGCTCTACATGTACGTTGATCTATGCCATGCCATATTTCCAGTGGTGCTACCCATGTATTTTTGTGAGTTGTGTGCTGAGTGCATTGAGCTTGTTAAGTAGGGTAGTTGCTGTTGCTGTTTTCCTGACAGATTCTGTTATAATTTGTTGCTATGTTAACATGCTTCTAGTAATCATTCTATGCATAATTTGGAGATGCTCTATAAACATGTTTTGATCTACATGTCATGCTCTATCCATTCATGCCCCTGGTTGCCTTTATAGGTTGCTGTAGCTTGTGCATATCTTGTTCCAAAGTTGCTTGATAATGTTGCTGTCAACCTGTTAACATTAAGTTCAATGTTTCCATGATTGTTTCCTAGTGATCCATGCACCCTATGAACTTGTTCTTGCCATGCTTAGCTTCACAAACATGTCTTCTTACTGTTGATTGTCTTGCCATGCCATGTATTGCTCTGTGGTGAGTGGTTCAAGCTCACCAACATGCCTACTTATTGTTGTTCCTGCCATGTTTGAATCTGTAATATAACTTGCCATGTTTACATGGGTGCCATCATATTTTCTATGCCTTTTTGGCTCATGGTCAGTAAGGGACTTTTGATGTATGCAATTAGTAGATTCATGCCATGCCTTTGTTTGCCATGATAAGTTCCTGTAACATGTTGTTTGATAGCTCTAAACATTGCAACCTGATGTTATTTCTGCTAAAGTCTGAAACTGTTATTAGTTGCAATCTTACCATGTGTTTTGGAGCATGTTCTAGTTGTTTCTGGAGATAGCTCAGTGTTCATGTTTTGTTAGGCTTTACCTGTACTTCATGCCCATGCCTTTTGTTATTATGTTGGGGTGCTGTAGCTTATTGTTTTGATGCTTGCAATATGCCTAGTTGCTGTTTTGGACAGATTGTTGTTATGACTTGTATAGAGTGTATGTGTTGAACCGTTGCTCCATTTTGAGTGTGCTTTATATAAAAATTGCTTGTTTTTGCATGTAGATTCATATTATCATGTTGCATCCTTGTTTTGGTGTGTTTGCTTGATGTTTGGGTGCTTTTTGCATCAATGCCATGTTTAACTTGTTTTGCACATATCTTCTAGACCGTAGCTCCGAATCTAATGAACTTTATATGTAACTTGACTAGAATTTCGTGTAGATCATCTTGGTGCATCTTAACTTGCTGTTTAACAACTTGAACATAAGGTTTATTCAGTTCTGGACCAATTTCTAAATTTCCATATGAGGACTTACCGGAATTGTTATATGTTGTTCCCAGCCTCATTTAAACTTGCCTTGATGTGCTGCTCTTGTATGCATCATCTCTTGCCATGAGTAGCTTCATGTAGCCTTGTCATGCATCATGCTTGTTGTGCATCATGTCTTGCCTATGTGTGGTGTGTTTACCCATGTTGTGTGCTTCTTCTCGATAGTTCCCGTTTCGTTGCGATCGTGAGGATTCGTTCATCTACGCTTGGTTCGTCTTCGTGGCTTCATCTTCTTCATGGACTCGTTCTTCTTCCTTGCGGGATTTCAGGCAAGATGACCGCTACCCTGGATCTCACTACTATCATTGCTATGCTAGTTGCCTCGTTCTATCGCTATGCTGCGTTACCTATCTTTTGCTCTTCAAGCCATCCCATATTGCCATGAACCTCTAACCTTTGACACCATTCCTAGCAAACCGTTGTTTGGCTATGTTACCGCTTTACTCAGCCCCTCTTATAGCATTGCTAGTTGCAGGTGAAGTTGAAGATTTCTCCATGGTGGACAGGGTTATGTTGGGATATCACAATATCTCTTATATTATTAATGCATCTATATACTTGGTAAAGGGTGGAAGGCTCGGCCTTATGCCTGGTGTTTTGTTCCACTCTTGCCTCCCTAGTTTCCGTCATACCGGTGTTATGTTCCCGGATTTTGCGTTCCTAACGCGGTCGGGTGATTTATGGGACCCCCTGACAGTTCGCTTTGAATAAAACTTGTGCAGCAAGGCCCAACCTTGGTTTTACCATTTGCCTCACCACCACCTACATTTCCCTTGGGAGTAATTAACCCAAGGGTCATCTTTATTATAGCCCCCCCGGGCCAATGCTTGTCTAAGTGTTGGTCCAAACTAGAGCACCGTGCGGGACCATTCCTTGGCAACTTGGATTCGTTGGTACCTGTACGCTTTGCTTATCCGGTGTTGCCCTGAGAACGAGATATGTGCAGCTCCGATCGGGATTGTCGGCGCATCGGGCAGCTTTGCTAGTTTTGTTTTACCATTGTCGAAATGTCTTGTAGACTGGGATTCCGAGACTGATCGGGTCTTCCTGGGAGAAGGTCTATTCCTTCGTTGATCGCGAGAGCTTGTCATGGGCTAAGTTAGGACACCCCTGCAGGGTATAAACTTTCGAGAGCCGTGCCCGCGGTTATGTGGCAGATGGGAATTTGTTAATGTCCGGTTGTAGATAACTTGACACCAGATCCGAATTAAAACGCATCAACTGCATGTGTAGCCGTGATGGTGGTCTCTTCTCGGCGGAGTCTGGGAAGTGAACACGGTTTCTGTGTTATGTTTGACGCAAGTAGGAGTTCAGGATCACCTCTTGATCATTGCTAGCTTCACGACTGTTCCGCTTGTTTCTCTTCTCGCTCTCATTTGCGTTGGTTAGCCACCATATCATGCTTAGTCGCTACTGCAACCTCACCACTTTACCCCTTCCTTTCCCATTAAGCTTTGCTAGTCTTGATACCCATGGTAATGGGATTGCTGAGTCCTCGTGGTTTCACGATTTACTACAACAAATTTTGGTGTACAGGTTATGCGATGATGCTGACGCGAGAGCGATGTTTGCTTATTTGGAGTTCTTCTTCTGCTTCTTCTTCGATCAGGGGATAGGTTCTAGGTTGGCAGCCTGGGCTAGCGGGATGGATGTTGTTTGAGTTTCTGTTTATGATTCATCCGTAGTCGGATGTTGTTCTTGTATGTTGTATTGTTGTATTCATGTGACATTGTATGTATTGGATGTATCCCCATATATTATGAAATGTTGATGTAATGATATCCACCTTGCAAAAGCGTCTTAATATGCGGGTCTATCCTTGGTGGGACCTTCGAGTTCCTTTTGGATAGGGTCGCATATTGGGCGTGACAAGTTGGTATCAGAGCCTCGACCGACCTTAGGAGCCCCTTGATTGATTGTGTAGTTTGGCCGTTGTTGAGTCTAGAAGAAAACTATTTTCGGAGTCTAGTTATATCGGAGAGTAGGAATTCTTTTTACTCTTCAGCCCCTTCGTCGCTCCGGTGAGGAATCTTGACGTAGGTGTTTTGAACTACCCCTCTTCCCATTCAAATTTTCTTTAGGTTCATGCTGTTGGTTTTCCGATCCTTATTCCCCAGCTCTTTTATCCGGTGCATTTCTCGTCAAGTCGACTCGAGCCTCTTCATCTTTGAGTTCAATCCTAAGTTGTTTTTTCCCACCCGCCCTCCCTTCTTCTTCTCGAAGCCGGAGTCCGTAATCGAGTATCCATCCTACTCGTGCGAAGTCTTTGCTTTCTTTCTTCAATGATTTCAACCGGTGTTTTCTCTTCAAGTTATTCGTCGGTTCTACCTTCCTAGTCGCTTTTGTTTTCCCGCCCTCCCACCCTCTTCCTCCCGGAGTTTGAGTCTCTTTCGACCATCAATCTCATTCGTGTGGAGCATCTTCAGTCTTCCCTCAATTATCTCAACCGGTGAATTCTCGTCTCTGTGGACATTCTTCATCTCTTTTCTTTTCCGGTGGACTCAATTCATGTTTTTTCGGGTTGTTCATATTCTTTTTCCTCGGCTTAAGTGTTTTCCCTGCTCGTTCGCCTCTCGCCAGTTTATCCTTCCGGAGTGTTCAAGATATCTCAGGAGATTCGTCTGTGTTCCAACTAATTCGAGGTTGCCACCTCATTCAAATATTTCAATTGTTCCGGTGCATCATCTATATGTTCAACAATCCTTTCCAACGGTGTTTTCTTTCAGTGGGCCCTAACCCACAGGTCTTTCCCCAGGATCTTACCTGACTCTTCTAATTCTTCCGGGGTTATTCTCAATTTCTTTTCAAGTGTGACGTAAGAATGGATTCCATCAGTCACATGCCTTCTCCAAGATCGTTTTCAAATCATTTTCATTGTTGGCTCAACCTCTTCGTTTTTCATTCTCCCGGAGTATCTCAGTAATTTCGGTGGTGTTTCTTGTCGTCATTCTCAGCTTTGAAGATCGAAGAAGAAGATTTCTGTTAAATCTTATCCGTTCTCCCGGAAATTCGTGGTTCTAGCTTCATGTTATCCTTGCGAATTATTCCATCTGTCAGATATTATTTTGCTTACCCATCCGGAGTATGTCAGGAGTTGTTTTCCCGTTTCTTTTCACCGGAGGCCATCGTTCCAGAAGAATTCTTCGCCCTCATATTCCAGTTATCGTTCTCTATTTATCCCGGTGCTTCGTTCATGTGTTCTTTAATCAGCTCGTGATCTCTTCGTTCTTTTGCATCTAAATCCCCTCAAGCATATTGGTTCTTCTAATTCTTCGCGGTGATTCATTCTCTGCCATCAGTCATTTTGAATTCTTGCGGTGGTTCGTCAAGATTCTTTTTTCCTTGTTTATCATATTAATTCATACAATAAATCTTATTCTTATTTCATCCAAGTGAGTAATCCCTTCCTTTGGAGTTTGTTCTTGATGAATAAATTCTAGTTCCAAGTGTTTTCATCTTTTCTTTTCCGGAGTTCAAATTTCCTCGGCCATTTCGTCGGAACCTCCATCTAAATCATCGCAAGGCTCATCTTATTCTTTCATCCTTCATTCTATCTCATCATCCTTTATTTTACCGGAGTACTTCATGGCGATTCTTCATGATTTAATTCATTCTTCAAGAGTTCATCAAGTACCATTCCATCCTCTCAAGTTTGTTCTAATCCTCCCATTTTCAGCCGGAGTGCTGCCTAAATCCTTTCAGACTTATTCGTTTCTTTTCTCATTCTAACCACTCCGGTTAGAACGAGTGACTTCATAGTCTATTTGATTCCGTGAGTTTTCGATTCTCGTCATTCTCGTCGTTCCTCTCTTCTTATCGAGTGCTCTCGATTTTTTGCTTCTTCTCTCGAGTTCTTGTTTCACCTCATCCCTTTTCCCTTCCGTCTCGGTCCTAAGATCTCGGGACGAGATCTCTTGTTAGTGGAGGAGTGTTGTAACGCCCCGGATTCGATGCGCCAGGTGTCTGCCAGTTATTCGCCGTTGTTGCCATGTCATTTTCTTGCGTGTTGCATTTTGCCATGTCATTATCTGCATTTCATCTGCATGTTTTTCAAAACTTGCATCCGTTCGGGTCCTCCCGGTTCTCTCCGTTGTCTGTTCTGAGCACAGACACACTCGCACGCGCCCGCGGCATCTCCGTAATATTATTTTTATAAGTGGCATAAAAATATTCTCGGAATGGGTTGCAACTTGTCGCACGGTCTTATTATAGTGTAGATAGACCGCCTGCCAAGTTTCGTCGCATTCGGAGTCCATTTGATAGGCCAACCGTTAAACCTACAACCGCAATATAGCCGGTCTATACGACGGACGTTTTCGGTCTCCGAAAACCCTACCGGGCTGCTTTCCTCTTCTCTTCTCTCAGCCCAAGGACTCATCTACACAGCCCACCAACCCCTCAACTAAGCCCCCTCCGATCCGGACCATTGGATCGTGATCCGAGGGTCCGAAACAGAGCAAAAACCCCCAACCCTAACCCCCTCTTGCTATAAATAGTAGCCCTCCTTGCCATTTTGTCACCCCTAAACTCCCTCCTCGAATCCCGCGCCCCCAATCATCAGCCGCCGCCTCCTCCCACCTTCTCCTCGTAATCCGCCGGCGGCCACCTCCTCCCCGCCACTTGGCACCGTCCCATAGGCCACGCCGGCGCCAGCTGTCGAGCGCAGCCAACCGCAGGGCGCCACGCGTCCTCCGCGCCCCGCAGCCCCTAAGCGCCGCCGCGACACCGCCAGTTCAGCGGAGGCCCGCCATGACCGATCTGGGCCGGCTCCCGCTGTCCTGCGCCAGAAGCGCCTCCCTCAGCGCCCGCTGCGTGGCCGTCTGCCGCTTCGCCGATGTGCGCCGCCTCGCAGGTGCGCCGCCCGGCCACCGAACGGCCCGCGCCGCCGTCGGACCCCGGGTCCCGCTGCCCTCTCTCTTCTTTCCTTTTCCCTCCTTGCTCACTCACCTTCTCTCTCTCCCTTGCAGGGCGCCGCCGCCCGTGGAACCACCACCGTCGCCGCGCCGGGCCTCGCCGTTTTCGGATCTGGCCGGGAACGGGACCCCCCTCGCCGGATCCGTTCATCCCGGCCATCCCCGGCCTCCTCCCATCGCCGGAGCCCCTCCCCGCCGCTGGTGACCAACCGCCGCCGCCGCCCCTGCACCTGCCTGTGCGTGAGCACGAGGGCAGGACGATGAGCCGGCCTCCCCTCCTCGGGGGCCCCATCCTGGGCCGCATCGGCCGGCCTAGCAGCGCCCGGCCCAAGCCGGCCCAGCCCGACTCCCCCTCCTCGGCCTGCCAAGCCCAGCCGCGCCACCGTCCTGGGCCGAAGCCCATGGTAAGCCCCGCCTAAATCCCTCCTCGGTCGCAGTTTAGTATCCCCTCGCTCATCCGTTTTTTTTTCAGAAAACTGCTAAGTCCCCAGAAACTCATAAAATGTTGCATACTTTGACCTGCTGTATCTCTGCATCCGTAGCTCCGTTTCGTGCGTATAATATGTCAAATTGTTCGTCTCGACGAGTACTTCATTTCATTTCATTGCATCATTTTCATTTGAGCTCATCTTGGTTGCCTTTATAGTTTGTTGTAGCTTGTTCATATCTTGTTCCAAAGTTGCTTGATAATGTTGCTGTCAACCTGTTAACATTAAGTTCAATGTTTCCATGATTGTTTCCTAGTGATCCATGCACCCTATGAACTTGTTCTTGCCATGCTTAGCTTCACAAACATGTCTTCTTACTGTTGGTTGTCTTGCCATGCCATGTATTGCTCTGTGGTGAGTGGTTCAAGCTCACCAACATGCCTACTTATTGTTGTTCCTGCCATGTTTGAATCTGTAATATAACTTGCCATGTTTACATGGGTGCCATCATATTTTCTATGCCTTTTTGGCTCATGGTCAGTAAGGGACTTTTGATCTATGCAATTAGTAGATTCATGCCATGCCTTTGTTTGCCATGATAAGTTCCTGTAACATGTTGTTTGATAGCTCTAAACATTGCAACCTGATGTTATTTCTGCTAAAGTCTGAAACTGTTATTAGTTGCAATCTTACCATGTGTTTTGGAGCATGTTCTAGTTGTTTCTGGAGATAGCTTAGTGTTCATGTTTTGTTATGCTTTACCTGTACTTCATGCCCATGCCTTTTGTTATTATGTTGGGGTGCTGTAGCTTATTGTTTTGATGCTTGCAATATGCCTAGTTGCTGTTTTGGACAGATTGTTGTTATGACTTGTGTAGAGTGTATGTGTTGAACCGTTGCTCCGTTTTGAGTGTCCTTTATATGAAACTTGCTTGTTTTTGCATGTAGATTCATATTATCATGTTGCATCCTTTTTTTGGTGTGTTTGCTTGATGTTTGGGTGCTTTTTGCATCAATGCCATGTTTAACTTGTTTTGCTCATATCTTCTAGACCGTAGCTCCGAATCTAATGAACTTTATATGTAACTTGACTAGAATTTCGTGTAGATCATCTTGGTGCATCTTAAATTGCTGTTTAACAACTTGAACATAAGGTTTAATCAGTTCTGGACCAATTTTAAAATTTGCGTATGAGGACTTACCGGAATTGTTATATGTTGTTCCCAGCCTCATTTAAACTTGCCTTGATGTGTTGCTCTTGTATGCATCATCTCTTGCCATGAGTAGCTTCATGTAGCCTTGTCATGCATCATGCTTGTTGTGCATCATGTCTTGCCTATGTGTGGTGTGTTTACCCATGTTGTGTGCTTCTTCTCGATAGTTCCCGTTTCGTTGCGATCGTGAGGATTCGTTCGTCTACGCTTGGTTCGTCTTCGTGGCTTCATCTTCTTCATGGACTCGTTCTTCTTCCTTGCGGGATTTCAGGCAAGATGACCGCTACCCTGGATCTCACTACTATCATTGCTATGCTAGTTGCCTCGTTCTATCGCTATGCTGCGTTACCTATCTTTTGCTCTTCAAGCCATCCCATATTGCCATGAACCTCTAACCTTTGACCATTCCTAGCAAACTGTTGTTTGGCTATGTTACCGCTTTGCTCAGCCCCTCTTATAGCGTTGCTAGTTGCAGGTGAAGTTGAAGATTTCTCAATGGTGGACAGGGTTATGTTGGGATATCACAATATCTCTTATATTATTAATGCATCTATATACTTGGTAAAGGGTGGAAGGCTCGGCCTTATGCCTGGTGTTTTGTTCCACTCTTGCTGCCCTAGTTTCCGTCATACGGTGTTATGTTCCCGGATTTTATGCTCCTAACGCGGTCGGGTGATTTATGGGACCCCCGACAGTTCGCTTTGAATAAAACTTGTCCAGCAAGGCCCAAGCCTGGTTTTACCATTTGCCTCACCACCACCTACATTTCCCTTGGGAGTAATTAACCCAAGGGTCATCTTTATTATAGCCCCCCCGGGCCAATGCTTGTCTAAGTGTTGGTCCAAACTAGAGCACCGTGCGGGACCATTCCTTGGCAACTTGGATTCGCTTGGTACCAGACGCTTCGCTTATCCGGTGTTGCCACGAGAACGAGATATGTGCAGCTCCTATCGGGATTGTTGGCGCATCGGCGGCTTTGCTGGTCTTGTTTTACCATTGTCGAAATGTCTTGTAAACGGGATTCGAGATCGATCGGGTCTTCCTTGGAGAAGGTCTATTCCTTCGTTGATCGCGAGAGCTTGTCATGGGCTGTTGGGACACCCTGCAGGTATAAACTTTCGAGAGCCGTGCCCGCGGTTATGTGGCGATGGGAATTTGTTAATGTCCGGTTGTAGATAACTTGACACCAGATCCGAATTAAAACGCATCAACCGCCTGTGTAGCCGTGATGGTCTCTTCTCGGCGGAGTCCGAGAAGTGAACACGGTTTCTGTGTTATGTTTGACGTAAGTAGGAGTTCAGGATCACCTCTTGATCATTGCTAGCTTCACGACTGTTCCGCTTGTTTCTCTTCTCGCTCTCATTTGCGTTGGTTAGCCACCATATCATTCTTAGTCGCTGCTGCAACCTCACCACTTTACCCATTCCTTTCCCATTAAGCTTTGCTAGTCTTGATACCCATGGTAATGGGATTCTTTGAGTCCTCGTGGCTCACAGCTTTACTACAACAACATGCTTGTGTACAGGTTATGCGATGATCCTGACGCGAGAGCGATGTTTGCTTGTTTTGAGTTCTTCTTATGCTTCTTCTTCGATCATGGGATAGGTTCCAGGTCGGCAGCCTGGGCTAGCAGGATGGATATTGTTTGAGTTTCTGTTTATGATTCATCCGTAGTCGGATGTTGTTCTTTTATGTTGTATTGTTGTATTCATGTGACATTGTATGTATTGGATGTATCCCCATATATTATGAAATGTTGATGTAATGATATCCACCTTGCAAAAGTGTCTCAATATGCGAGTCTATCCTTGGTGGGACCTTCGAGTTCCTTTTGGATAGGGTCGCATATTGGGCGTGACAGGTTGGCTGCTCCGAGAGAACTTGACACTTGTCATTTGAGAGCAACCCATCCTCCGAGGACTTTGAGCGAAAATCATCAAGTGAGGAAAATCCCAAAACCAAACCCCCACAAACACAAAGTGATTGAGCATCACTGAAGAAATTGATCCTGCATGGATCTGACGCTTGTTACCTTTGAAGACTGTGCTTCTTCCAGACGGTTAGGCGTCAAGGTCTAGAGCATCCAAGAGGAATTGTGAATCACTGAGTGACCAAGTCTGTGAAGGTTTGGAAGTCACCTGAAGACTTACCATGAGTGATTGGACAAGGCTGCGTGGTCTTAGTTCAAGGAGAATACGGTGAGGATGGGTGTCCTGAGTTGCGGCTCGATGATTGGGTGTCCGGATCGTGTCCTCGAGTTTAAATACTCGGCCGCCGGCCAGACGCATAACCGAGACAGCAGTTGGAACTGGTTTACCAAATCATTGTCTTCACCAACTAATCTGGTTCTATCTCCTCAACCCTTTCATTTCCTCATTATTGTGTTGAGTGTTTGTTCATATCGTGCTTGAAGACTTTGATCAAGACTTTTCAAATTCCTCGTTCAATTTCTTCATCTGTTTGTCTTCATCTTGTCCTGTGATTACGCTTTTCGTACTTTGTGTTTGTCTTCATTTCATCATGATGACCATGCTAGTATCATGTTATGTTTACTCGAGTACTTATTCGCTGCAAGTAGTTCTTCGCTAATGAATTTCTCACCAAAGAAATTCCTCGGTGAAGAATTCATAAAATCGCCTATTCACCCCCTCTAGTCGATATAACACACTTTCAATTGGTATCGAGCAAGGTACTCCTTGTTACGTGTGATTTTGGTTTAACCGCATGGAGTTTTAGTTATGTCGACCGCAGTATGATCAAGGTCTCGGTGGGTGTCCTACCGTGATGGGATGGACTACCCTTATCGAAGAACAAGATGCTAATGCATCTTGAGGCAATTGATAACGATCTACGGTATGTTGTGGAAAATGGTGTTCCTCCGTCTCACCCTCACCGAACGCTACCGATGTGAAGAGATTCAAGCAACTCGATTCTCAAGCTTAAGAATATCATATGTGGCCATCCGAGTAAAGGGCGGATGGAAGAGTGAGTGCTTTGGAAACTGCTGTTTATCGGGATAGGCTGTCCAAAGTGAATGAAGGAGTCTCAACTCAGCGTGACTCTCGAGTTGATGTTCTTCGGAATCTCTTCAACCACTTCAAAAGACTCGACAATGAAAATGTCCAACAAACCTTTGATCGCCTCACTGACATTTCAAATGAGCTTCAAGCCCTCGGTGCCACTGACATCACTGATCATGAAGTGGTGAAGAAACTGTTGAGGTCGCTTGATTCCTCATTTGACACTCTGGGACTGATGATACAAGAACGTGCTGATTACAAGTCTCTTGATCCTGCCGATATCCTCGAAAGGCTAAATACTCAGGAGTTCCAGCTTGCTGAAAAGAGAGATCTCTATGGTTCAAACTATGGCAAACCACGTGCCTTGAAGGCCAAGGCTATGTCTGACTCTGAATATGAGGATTCTGGTGATCCTGAAGAATTGAGCCAGGAGCTAGCACTGCTCGTGAAGAAATTCCAGAAGTTCTCAAGACGTGGTCACTTTGGAAAATCCTCAAGAAGCAGTGATTCCTCATCCAGTGACTATAAGAGAAGGCTGTGCCACAAATGCAAGAAACCTGGTCACTATATTCAAGATTGTCCTCAGTGGGAAAAGGAAATGAAGAAGAAGAAATACAAGGATTATAGTTCTGATGATGCGAAGAAGAAGAAGAAATCATCAAAATCTTCGTCATCAAAATCCTCGAAGTCTTCATCTCACAAGAAGAGCAGCTCCAAGAAGGCTCGGGCATTCATTGGCAAGGAAATTGACTCTGAAGCTGAATCTGAGGAAAATGATGAAGAGGAGGTGTCTGAAGAATCTGAATCTGGTGTGGTGAGTCTGGCCTTCGCTACTGCTTTCCTCAGCAAGTCCATCTTCAACACTGGAGAAACTGACTCAACCGACAAGCCTGATGAAGATAATGATGACTACGCTCCCACCTATTGCTTCATGGAAAAATGTGCAAAGGTACTCAAATACAACTCCTCTGAATCTAGTGAAAATGAATCTGATGAGGATCTCAAGCCCAGCTACTCTAAACTTGCTAAGATTGCTGTGAAACAACAACGGGCTTTTGAAAAGGTTCAAAACATGCTAGACAAAAGTGATGATATGTTGGGTGAAGAAATGGATCGCACTAAAGCCCTGACTGAAAATCTTCAGAGACTTCAGTCTAGGTTTGACAACCTTCAAAGTCATCATAACACTCTCTTATCTGATCATGAGAAACTTTCTTATGAATTTCTTCAAGAAAAGCAAGACCATGAAAAGCTTTCCTCTGAATCTCTTCAAAGAAAGAAAGATCTTGAAAAGCTAAGAGTGTGTTATGAAGATCTTCAGAAGGAGCGCGATTCATTACTAGCTCAACAAATCAGCGCTTCTCAGGAAGAATTTGTTCCTCCATGCTTAAAGTGCATTGAACGTGAATCTTCTAATTCTTCACCTGAATGTTCAAATGCTTCAACTGTTACAAATTCTTCATCTGCCTCTGCTATCACTAATTCCTCATCTGAGGACATCGCTAGTATCACTGACAATGCAGGGCTGAAGGAACTGTACATGACAGCATGTACAAAAGCCTCAAAGGGCATCGACACTTTGTGATGTGCTTAAAAGCAGATCCTCAACGAAACCCTAGGAAAGAGGGTATTGCCTTTGAGAGGAAACTCAATGCTGATGGAACATATTGAAGCCCGAGCGGTACCCCAAAACCTCATGGGTTGCTGCAAAGTGACCTCCAGTTGATCCATCTAACTTATCGGCTTTACATGTGAATCTCCTCATTCTTCCGATGAGTCATTTGACTCCAACTATAAACTGTTCAAAAATCGAATGGTGAAGTATTTGCTAGATATGTTGGCACTAATCGCAGAACGGTTCCCTATGAAGAAAATCTGGGTTCCCAAAAGTTATGTTGAAAGTCTTGGTGAATGTCCTCATGACACCACCGTGAAGAACAGAACCCCAGATCGAATTCTTCATATGGACCAAATTCTTCATATGGATCTAATTCTCAAAAGGATCAAACTCCTCATATGATTATCATCGTGCTAACAATTACATCTCGCAGGTAGAGCTAAGGCTATGAATATGTGCATTATTCTTCAAACCATTATGTTCATAAGTCCTCAAGAATTACTCGCTTATTCATATGCTTACCCTAACCCCTCTTATGTGAAACGAAACGGTTTGGCATCTTTGCCACCTTTCTCATATGGTGCTCGCAGAGTGATGAATTCTTTGCCACCCCTCCAGATGTGGGTGGTGAAGAAAAAGAACTAATCTCTTCTGCAGGGTCAGGTCTCCATACGTGCTTTAACGTCTGAAGAATTTGTTGTGGACCTGACAAAAATGCCTGAAAGGACGCAGGCGAATCATGATGAAATGAACTTTCATTTCACACGTCCTCATACTACTATATCTATTTACTTCTTGATGAAATTCATCTAATGAACTCGATATCATATTCTTCACTGATGAAGCATATGAGATTGTAAGCTACACTAATTCATCTGCAGGATGATCAACCCAAAACTACTGAATGGGTCCTCGATAGTGGATGTACAAATCACATGACTGGTGACAAGAATCTATTGATGGATGCTCCCTTATCACCGTCACCTCTGAAGCATATCATCTTCACGACAAAGGCAAAAGTCGTATTGGGTCTTGGTAAGGTTGCTATCTCTAAGGATAAACACATGGACAAAGTCATGCTTGTTGAGTCCTTAGGATACAATCTCATGTCGATCTCAATGCTTTGTGATCTTGATATGGTTGTTGTCTTTGGCAAGTATCATTGTGTTGTGATTATGGAAGTGACAATTCCAAAGTCTTCAAAGGCTTTAGGAGAGGAGATCTCAGATATTGTTGATTTCTCTACAGACCACAACCAACCGTGTGTCTACTTGCAAAAGCTTCAGAAGGCTGGCTATGGCATCGACGACTTGGTCACACAGGCATGAGGAATTTGCACACGCTTGCGAAGAAGAAGCATGTCATTGGCATTGAGAATGTCAAATTCCTCAAGGATCACTTATGCGGAGCCTGTGAAGCTGGAAAAATGACCAAGGCCAAGCATCCAGCGAAGACTATCATGACCACTACTCGTCCATTCGAATTGCTTCACATGGACCTCTTCGGACCTAATCATTACTCAGCAGAAACTAATGATGCATCTCTATATGGTTTTATCATTCTTGATGATTATTCTCGATATACATGGGTACACATTGTTACTTACAAACATGAAGTGCAGGAAGTCTTCAACCGATTTTCCTCGAGGGCTTCAACCAACTTTGGTGTGAAGATCAAGCACATCAGAAGTGACAATGGAACTGAGTTCAAGAATTCCGGTCTTGATGCCTATCTTGATGAACTTGGTATTACTCATGAGTTATCTGCTCCCTATACTCCTCAGCAAAATGGCGTCGTGGAGCGCAAGAACAGAACTCTTGTTGAGATGGCTCGCACTATGCTTGATGAATACAAAACGCCTCAGCGTTTTTGGATTGATGCAATTGATACTACGTGCCACATCATCAACAAAGTATATCTTCACAAATTCTTCAAGAAGACGGCCTATGAACTCCTCACTGACAAGAAACCCAACATGAGTTATTTCAAAGTCTTCGGTGCTAAATGTTGGATTAGAGATCCTCACCACAACTCTAAATTTGCACCGAAAGCACATGAAGGTTTTATGCTTGGTTACGGGAAGGACTCGCACACCTACAGAGTCTTCAACATTGTTCTTCACAAGATTGTTGACACTGTAGATGTGCGGTTCGATGAAACTTTTGCACCTGTTGCTAGACTTGAGGCTATTCGCATATTAGTTGCTTACGCTAACCATCATGATATCATCTTATATCAAATGGATGTGAAAAGTGCATTCCTCAATGGTAAGCTTGAGGAAGAAGTATATGTTGCTCAACCCCCAGGTTTTGAAGATCCAATAAGGCCCTCTATGGCCTCAAGCAAGCCCCTCGGGCGTGGTATGATACATTGAAGGAATTGTTCATGAAGAATGGCTTCACACCCGGTTCACTCGACCCTACTCTCTTTACTAAATCTTATGATGGTGAACTGTTTGTGTGCCAAATATATGTTGATGATATTATCTTTGGCTGTACTGACCAACGTTATAGTGATGAATTTGTCTATATGATGAGTGAAGAATATCAAATGTCTATGATGCGAGAGTTGAAATTCTTCTTAGGTCTTCAAATTAAATCAAGAGCGCAATGGCATATTCATATCTTAGGAGAAATACCTCAAAGATGTCTTCGAGGAAATTCGGCATGCAAGATTGCAAAGGCGTCAAAATTCCTATGCCCACAAATGGCCATCTATGCAATCGATGAAAATGGTATTGACTTGATCATAAGGTATACGCTCCATGATTGGTTCTTTATTGTACTTATGTGCATCTGGGCCAGATATAATGCTTAGTGTTTGCATGTGTGCCTGATTTCAAGCTGCAGAAGGAATCACACCATAAGGCTATGAAGCATATTCTTCGATATCTAGCTCACACACCAACACTAGGATTATGGTACCCCAAGGGCTCGCTTTTGATCTCATTGATATTCTAACTCGACTATCTGGTGATCGTCTGGACCGCAAGTCAACATCCGGTACTGTCATTTCCTCGGACGATCTTTGGTCCGTTGGTCCTCGAAGAAACAGAGCTGCGATCACCGCTCATCACTGAAGCTGAATATATTGCTGCTGGCTCATCTTGTGCTCAACTGCTTTGGATGAAGCAAACCCTCAAGGACTATGGCGTCAACGTGAAGAATGTGCCTCTCCTCTGCGACAATGAGAGTGCCATCAAAATTGCTCACAACCCAGTTCAGCACTCGAAGACAAATCACATCCAGATTCGTCATCATTTTCTTCGTGATCACGTGTTGAAGGGCGACATCTCCATCGAGCATGTGAAGACTGAAGAACAGCTAGCTGATATCTTCACTAAGCCCTTGGATGAGAAGAGATTTAGCAAGTTGCAGTGTGAGCTAAATATCTTAGAGTCTTCGAATGTTCTTTGAAAAGGACACACATCCTAACACTTATGCAAAGTTGATGACTTAGATGTGCAACACATGAAGAAACATTTTTCTTCGATCAATGAAGAATAACACTCTAAGTGTGAAGAAATTAATGAAGAATTTGATTCTCAGAACCCTACGACAATTGTACGCGGTGTCGGAAATCATCATTCTTATACGGTGGGTTACGCCACCACAAAAAGTTGAAAATCTTCAATTTGAGTTTTTCCTCAGTTTTTGAAATTCTTCAGTTTTTCAAATTCTTCAACTTTGCAAAATCTTCACTGTTTCCGTCGTTTTTCTTCATTGGCTATATATATATATATATATATATATATATATATATATATATATATATGAGTTTATGTCCTCTACAAAGATTCACTTATAGCTGTTTCTTCAAGATGTTTTTTTTGCTAAGTGAATGTGATCGGACCCTTCCCCTCTATGCTATACTCAACCCAATCTATTCACAAATTCTTCATGTGCGTTCTATTTGAAACTCGCTCAAAGTCTTCACTTTGTGTCCTTGTCACCAAGAAATTGCGAATCTAAACTTTAAAACAAATCTTATCCAGATTTAAGGTTTTGTCATTAAACCGCTCGCATCCCACGATGCATTATTATAATCACCCACGATCTTACACGATCTCATCTGCACAGTACATGGGTGACACATGTCGCGTGAAGGAGAAAGGGCAGGGGCATGTTCGTCCCAAAATCTTCGGGCAAACAGTTTTTCACCATGGCTATAAATACCCCTCTCCCCTTCCTCACTTCATTTACTCCGCTCGACCGCGCTCTCTCTCGCTCGAGCTCCTCAAACCCTAGCGCCACCGCTACTCCATCGTCGCCGGTGAGGAAGAGCTTCGCTGCCTCGACCTCGTCGCCGTTGTACTCACGCCGGTTGTGGAAATCTTCACTCCGCCGCCGCCGTAGCTGTCTCCCTCTGCCAAGTTAGGGCGTGGGAGATCTAACTTGACGAACTTCACCGCTGTTCATCTCAGTTCATCGTGTTCTTTAGTTCGGGTAATTAAAAGTTACTTTCATTACTCACTTTGATTCTCAAGCTTTCCTGAAAATCTTCAAAGGTGTTTTATTCTTCAAATCTTCACACATCTGAACACCTCACACACTGTATGCTCTTGATCCATTTCTCTAAGCACTCATTTTCTTCAAGATTCCTCAATCGTGTGGATTTTCAATCTGTACAACTCTAGAACCTAAGACAAGAATGCTTAGTGAAATTCCTCAAGGCTCAACTGGTCAAATTCCTCAAAACTTGTCTTTTCGGAAAACCTTCTGAGAACGCATATGACCTCTCCAAATTCCTCGCACCTACACTCTGCTCACAGTACTCATGTCCGCTGAATCACTAGGTTCTCATCAACTTAACTCATTTGCAGCGTTCCTCGAAGAAAAACTGCATACTTCTTGAGTGTTCAATTGTTCAAATTCCTCATCCAAGAATATGGTCAAGGAAAGAGACCGCAGAAAGGAGGAAAGAAACCTGAGGTCATGACTGCTTTCGAAATCCCTGATGACATATACAAGGATTATTGCACACCTGATGAAGCCAAATTTGGCAAAGAGAACAAAAATCAGCGCAAAGTGCGCATTTAGAGGATTGAACGAAGATGGGCACGAGAATGGAGGGAATATCGATATGTTACTCCAAAGTACATGAAGAAATTCGCCTTAAATCCTCCATGCCCAAGAGCTCCATTGGCACCTGGCCAAGTAGCTGATCCCACCAGCATCAAGCGTGGTGAGGACTTTCCTGAAGAATGGGCTAGGCGCCAAGCAAAATTGGCAAGACAAGCCAAGGAGGCAGTGAGGAAATTCAATGAGGATTCTGCTGCTGCTGCTGCTGAGACCTCGGTCAAGCCGAGGAAATCAATGCCAAAGAAGCCTGCTCGTAAGCCAAGTGCTTCACCAACAGCGCCCTCACGGCCAAGTTCCTCAGCCATGCCCTCACGGCAAATTCCTCAGACCGCTCATCGCTCCACCAAAGTCCTCAACTCCTGTGCATCCGCTACATGTCAAAGGACTACAGGTTTTTCTATTGCTTCGTGTCTCGGTGAGTTCCTCAGTTGCACCAATGTCCTCATCAGCCCCACACCGTTGAAGACTAAAGCAACAATGGACGCGGTCCTCGCCAAGTCCAAGGAAGAAACAGGTTGCATTCCAAGTGCCCTCTGATGATGAAGCTTCTGATGAAGAACTTGCAGAAATCATCAGCGACAGGCAAGTGAAGGCCGCTAGAGCCAAAGGCACATCTGTGCCACTGCTTTTGGATCCGAGGAAAATCCTCTACTACATTGACCTCTGGCACAAGGATCCAAACACCCCTATGCCTGACTTTCAACTGACTCCTGGTCAAAGTCACATGCTGACCCATTTCATCACTCAAGATAAATGGAAGTTTGAAAAGGCACGTGAAATCAAGAAGGCTCAATACAGGAAGGAGAAGCTCCTGAAGAAGAACGTTGTCAGAATGACACCTGAGGAACTTCTCCAGGCTCAGTCTGAGATCCAAGCCCTCAGCAAAGACTTCGATGCTTACTATGCTGATTGGCAAGGAGCCAAAGTGAGATTCGTCAACCTGACGAAGAAAATGACAACTGTTGCAGCCCCATCGCAACAAGAAAATCCTCAAAGCTGAGACTGCAGAGTGTTGAAGAACATGCCAAGCACGCTGATGACTTTCAGCCTGCTGAAGAAAATGTAAGTTCCAGGCTGATGACTCCATTCCAGCCGCTAAAGAAATTGCGTGGCATCCACTAGTGGTGCGCTCAAGAAATCGAAGAGATCAGGCAATCTGCATCGCCATACCAAGAAAATCAACCAAAGTCCTCAGCTCCTCCCGCGCCTACACCAACTCCAATTCTCCTTACGCCTATGAAGTGAAGAAGACCAAGGCTGCAGAGCGAGCTGCAAGTGAAGAAAAGGAAGGCATCAACAAGGCCAAATTCTTCGGCTACGAAGAAAATGAAGTCAATGACCAGCTCTCTTGAACATCCAATTGATGTCGTTCCGATTTCCTCCATGTCATCAAAGGAAATTGTTCCTTTTGGAGAAGACTACAAGATTCCAAGCGGATCTGATGAAGAAAATCATTCTGCTGCTTCGTCAGAGCAGATTGATGAAAAAATTGAAGTGGATACAATCCCTTCAACAATTGTCAATTCCTCACCTATGCCTCAGTTCACAGCTGAAGAGGCTGGTGTTGAGGAAATTGAAGATGAAGATGTGGATATTGGATGCTCCACACCAGTGATGAACGATGACTTCTGGGAAAGTCAAGATCCCAATACTCCTCTCTTCACTCCTATTCAACAGATTCCTCGTCTCCGCAACAACAGCTCAACTGGGCTCAAGAAACTCATCCCACTTCCTCTGCTCATGAAGAAATTCCAGCCACTAGTGTCAAGAACCTGCTGCTGCCGATCCACAGATTGCACAAGAAGAGGAACCATAAATTCCTCACCAAGCACCGAGCTCGCGGTTCCCGAGGTGGTACCGCAAATCATCGACACCCTCCGCCAAAGCCAAGAATCCGTTCTCAAGCAAGCGAAGTTCAAGGTGAAGACTTCTTTTCCGAGCATGTGTTCTTCATCGACTACAACCCATATGACTCGCTCGCATAAGGAAGAGGCGTTTCGACTGCTAGTCAAGCCAACTTCTATTCCTCGCTATTTGACAAGGACAAAATCTTCGATCATGAACATATTCCTCACGTGGATATGGAATCTCTACCATGCTTCGAGCAGGTCCTCGGTGTTCTTCACGATGCGCAGATTGCTCAATTTCGCAATGACATCTCGTGATTGGAATGAAGAACTCATTCTTGATTCTACGCCACATCGCATATCACCGAGACGCCAAGATGTTCATTCATGGGTGTTGGATTGATGACCGAAAACACTCACTACAAGGCATCGACAACTGAATTGCTTCATGTCCTTCCTCTTGATCCTCCCCATGACAAAGGCATGCTGCATCTACAATGACCCCGAATCGACAAATCATTATATGCAAGTGCTCATGAAGCCTTTGAAGCTCGGGCAGGCCCCACTTAACAAAATTCTCGTCAAGGAATTGCTCTATGTGCCTCGGACTGTCTATCGATCCTCGACGAAGACAATGAGTCCTATCAAAGGCCACGACTCAAATGATGAAGATGTCGTTGGCATCATGAAGAATATGCTTTTCAACATCATTCATGGCGTTCCGCCAACTTCCATGATTTCTTCATGAGGACTCGCTAATGTTGCTATGTCACCTTTTGAGTGAAGCCCTATGCGCCTTTGGATTATGAGATTCATAAGGGCAAGATCTTCTTTGAATTACAAAGTCGACACTCTGAACCATGGTAGCTACTTGCCTCCCATTGAAGTCCTCAAGCGACCGGCCTCATCATCGATGACAAAGGCAAGGCATTTCTTGTGATCGATGAAGGCATTCGTCCATTGATGGTCAATTTCTTTGGCTACATCTTACTCTACCAATGACGATTCTCGCCACACATGACACCGCCAAATACCTCAGCCAAGCAAAATCCTCAAGCCACAAAGACCTAGGGTGATGATCGACCGTGAGTTACTCCTCGTCTTCATCAGAAGGTTGATCGCAATCACAAATGGGTAAAGCATCAGTTTGCTGCAATTCTTCACAACATGACCTCAACCCATAATGCAGTGAAGAAAAACCGTTATCACCTTCATGAAACCCTCAACCGCACCTGGGCTGTCCTCACACATGTCTATAGCGGAAGAATCAAGACTATGGGTCTCCGTGAAGCATTTGGTGGTCGCACCTCCTCCAAGAAATTCAAGAGGGTCAAAGTTCCCGATCCGTGGCCAGCTCTTATTCTTCATCGCGTGAAACTGATGAGTATGAAGATTTGGACGACACTGCGGCAGGCCCTCCTACAACAAACAACCCCGACAATGCTGGCGCTCCTCCATCAACTTGAAATTCTTCAGGGGCGTTAGTCCTCAGTTTCAATCCTTTGGGTCATTTGATGACAAAGGGGGAGAAATCTGAGTTAGTCTTCAAGCGGGTTTATATTATGGGCATTTTTTTAAGTTGCAACTCTCGTTCTTCCGAAACTTTTATTGGATCAAGTTGTAATCTTAAACCCGATGGTGCTCTGATACTTTTGGATGGTTCTTTTGTTACATTATGCTCCGATACTTTTGATGCTTTCGGCATGCTTATTCCTCGTTAATATTATTGCACGCATGCTGAATTTCATCAGGCACCATATTTCATCATGCATTTCAAATTCTTCATATTATATATCAAATGCGTGTATGAATTACAAGATATAGGGGGAGTTCTCCATGATTCAACTCTTCAAATGTGCATTGCCTCAAAAGCAAATTCCTCACTATGCAGATCTTCAGGGGGAGTTCTTCTATATCTTGCAATCAAATTCCTCAATATCAGTATTTACACTTCATATGTTTATCCCCGTTGAAAACTTAACCCATGTTGTCATCAATCACCAAAAAGGGGGAGATTGTAAGTGCATCTAGTGCCCCTTAGTGATTTTGGTGTATTCAAGACTTATAGGTTAAGGGACTGATGCGTTTGTGAGTGTACACAGGTCTATAAGTCTATAAGGAGTTTGATATTTATAGAGAAAGTCGACCCTAAAAATGAAGTTCTTCAATCAAGACTTTGATATTCGAAGACTTTTCAAGACTTTGAAAGTGAGAAAATGGTGTGACCTTGAAGACTTGATATTCACTTGAGGAACATGAAGCGTGAAGACTTTTGTTTTCGTAGTTTCATTTTCTTTCTTGAGTCATAGGAAACACCGCATCGTTAAAGGGGTCGAGGAAATACAAAGGAAAAATTTCCATGTGATGCTCAACTCAAAATCCTACACCTACCAATCCCTTCGAGTGAAGCCATTGAAATCTCATACTGATTCAGTCATTTTCTTGAAGGATGAGACGCAGTTCTTCCAGTCACTTGAGGACTTTGCTTCCGAGGAGTTAGGAATTCGCTAGTGTGAATTGCCTAAACAGTGAGGAACATGATAGCCCTGAGGAATTTGAGAGTCAAATTTCCGACCGTTGTTGTGCCGCGCGCCCGCTGTCCCAAAATATCTTGTCCACCTAATGGTCATATCATTGAAGGGCATTTATGTCTTATCATGTCGGGCTGCTCCCTAGGCTATAAATAGCCGCCCCCTACAACCACTAGTTGGTTGGCTGCTCCGAGAGAACTTGACACTTGTCATTTGAGAGCAACCCATCCTCCGAGGACTTTGAGCGAAAATCATCAAGTGAGGAAAATCCCAAAACCAAACCCCCACAAACCCAAAGTGATTGAGCATCACTGAAGAAATTGATCCTGCATGGATCCGACGCTTGTTATCTTTGAAGATCGTGCTTCTTCCAGACGGTTAGGCGCCAAGGTCTAGAGCATCCAAGAGGAATTGTGGATCGCCGAGTGACCAAGTCTGTGAAGGTTTGGAAGTCACCAAGACTTACCACGAGTGATTGGACGAGGCCTGCGTGGTCTTAGTTCAAGGAGAATACGGTGAGGATCGGGTGTCCTGAGTTGCGGCTCGATGATCGGGTGTCCGGATCTGCGTGTCCTCGAGTTTAAATACTCACCGCTCCAACAGACGCATAACCGAGACAACAGTTGGAACTGGTTTACCAAATCATTGTCTTCACCAACTAACTGGTTCTATCTCCTTAACCCTTTCATTTCCTCATTATTGTGTTGAGTGTTTGTTCATATCGTGCTTGAAGACTTTGATCAAGACTTTCTCAAATTCCTCGTTCAATTTCTTCATCGCTTTGTCTTCATCTTGTCCTGTGATTACGCTTTCTGTACTCTGTGTTTGTCTTCATTTCATCATGATGACCATGCTAGTATCATGTTATGTTTACTTCTGAGTACTTATTCCGCTGCAAGTAGTTCTTCGCTAAGGAATTTCCTCACCAGCAAATTCCTCAGTGAAAAATTCATAAAAATCGCCTATTCACCCCCCCTCTAGTCGATATAACGCACTTTCATCGGGTAACACGAGTCACCAGGCCTGGCGCATTCCTCCTGGAGACCGAAGATGTTGTTCCAGTGAGTAACTCCTGGAACATCGAGCATCTTCGCAAGTTTTACCCATAAGGCGCGGCTGTCGGGCCTCCCGGCAAGCCACCCTTTTGTACAAGCCTTGCCGGCAAGGCATGTAACCCTTTGTACAAAGCCAGGCGCAGACCCTGAGCACTAATAAACGAAGCGCTGGTGCCCTAAGTTATAGCATGCATGCTAGGTCGAGTCTCTTCCTCAGGGTTGATAGTGCTTGGCAGCGGCTAACCCCTAGCTTAGAGGTTGAGTGCACGTCTCTCTGTTCTTCTCTGTCTTCTTTGGTTCGCAGGACACATGAGTATTCTTGTCGAACTGCTTTGGAAAAAAGGGGACGGACCGACGTCCGGGCCCCGGCACGCCAAAATTGCCGGGGGCTACAAGAGCAAGGATCCATCCGCGGCAAGCCAAGGTTGCCGGGGGCTGCAGATCCAGATAAGTCTTCTATCCTCTATCACGCATTTCGTTGTGGACTGAGGTATGTGAAACCTTGTTTTATCCTTAGGCTACCGTGCTCCCCTCATTCCGGACCCTAGGACTCATCTCCTGGGACCGAGTTTGGTCGTAGTCACGACAGCAAGGAAATGAAACGAGAAGCCTAAGCCCACCTCATCCCTGCCTCCGCCAAGGGCATGACAAAGGCCGAGCGAAGTGGGGGGACGGCAAGGCCTGTTGCCGGGTGAAAAAACGTTTATCTTAAAGGTAACGAGGATTCACTCCTTGTCGTGGATTCCACCTGCGAACGAAAAACCCGGCAAACATCCCTTTTTCATTAAAAAACATCCCGTACAGATACAGTTCATACGAAATGAAAAACATGAGAAAGGGGATTACAAGTTATAAAGTTAACAAAGGCACGAAGGCTTACAAGACTAAAAAGAGATAAGGTGCCCGTAATCCCTTTCTTGTCCCTCTCCTCAGGAAATGGAACAAGAAAGCAGAAGGGCAAAAGGGGCGCCTAGGTGAGCTACGAGTGGCAGAAGACACCAAGAGAATATCCTGGTGGCCGTCCGAGGGCTAGATGGTGATGGCGGCGCCGGAGGGAGAGCTCGAAGACGAGGCGGCAAGACGTCAATACGCAACGAAGGCGTCGGTGCCCGCGTACTCCGACTTGACGGCCTTGCCGCCCGCCCTCTTCCTCTTCTGCAGCCTCCCAACGCCAGCCGCCCAAGGAGACGAGCCGAAGAAGTTCAAGGAGCCGGCAACACAGATGATGGGGTCGTCGGTGCCGCTCAGAGCGGCGCCCGACGCCTAGTCGGACCCGTCATCCTACCGCCCGCTAGCCTCGTCGTCGCTGCCGTTTTCTTCCTCGCCACTCTCGCTCGAGGAGGAATCTTCATCATCATAAGAGCTCTCCACGCAGCACCTTACGCGAGTCCCGAAGTGCCCGAAGATCTTGACGGAGAGGAGGCCACTCTCCATTAGTTTGAAATGGAGAGTGAGCCCCTCCGTCAAGCTGTGGAGGCGAGCGAAGGTCTTCCACCCTCAGTGGAGATACATGACGTGAGGGGCAGGGAACTCGACGTCGGCCCATGTGCCACTATTCCCACAACCCCTCATATGCAGCCGCAACGCCTGCGGCGGATCCAACTCCATCTCCCGCGCAAATGGAGTCGGGAGGCGAAGGCGACGACGCGGTGGCTGGTGCAGCCTCACGAAGAATTCGCAAGGGTTGTCCCCGGCATGGCCCTCCATCGGAGGAGGGGCTGCTGGCGGAGGCGAGGCTGATCTGCCACCCCGTCCTCCTCTCCCTCGGGCACCACGACAGCCTCGACCTCGCCCTCTCCCCCTTCCTCTAGCGCCGGATCCGCCTCTACGAGCTCTTGGGGAGGAGCGATGCGCTGTCTGGCCGAAACCCTCGCCGCCACCATGAAGCGACACCACGCCCCCTCACCATGGCAGAAGAAAGGAGGAAGCAGGAATGGGGAGAGGCAGATGGCGAAGGGTTGACATGCGCCGTTCCTCCCGCTCCCCTCTTTATAAAGGGGCGGGGGCGAGGCTCAGCCAATCCGGCCCGTTGAAGTGACAGCAAGCGTGGCCGTCGACCTCCCTTCCCGCTCCATTGCAGGCGTGTGGGAATCGACCCACGCACGCACACAACTTCTCACATCCCGTGCGCCTGTCATTCGCCCTACGTCGTGCATGCAGCGAACGTGGCGCGAGGGATAGGCGCAGTGGGACGCGTGGAGCGACGGTTCCCAAGCGAGGGCAGTAAATGAGCAGCGGCCCTGCGGTCTCAAAAATACACGCAAGCCGCCTCTTTACTGTCCACCACGAGATGACGCCATCATGTTTCCGTCATGCGCGCGTGCTACGTCTTGAGCTTGCGTTGGTTTTCCTCGAAGAGGAGAGGGTGATGCAGCAATAGTAGCATAAGTATTTCCCTCAGTTTTTGAGAACCAAGGTATCAATCCAGTAGGAGGCTCGTCAAAAGTCCCACGCACCTACACAAACAAACTGAGAACTCGCAACCAACGCGATAAAGGGGTTGTCAATCCCTTCACGGTCACTTGCGAAAGTGAGATCTAATAAAGATAGTATGATAATATAAATATATTTTTGGTATTTTATGATATAGATGCAAAAAGTAAAGATGCAAATAAAAGTAGATTGAAAGCAAATATGATAAGAGATAGACCCGGGGTCCATAGGTTTCACTAGAGGCTTCTCTCAAGATAGCATAAGTATTACGGTGGGTGAACAAATTACTGTCGAGCAATTGATAGAAAAGCGCATAGTTATGAGATTATCTAGGCATGATCATTTATATAGGCATCACGTCCATAACAAGTAGACCGACTCTGCTGCATCTACTACTATTACTCCACACATCGACCGACTCCTCAGCATCTAGAGTATTAAGTTCATAAGAACAGAGTAATGCATTAAGCAAGATGACATGATGTAGAGGGATAAACTCAAGCAATATGATATAAACCCCATCTTGTTATCCTCGATAGCAACAATACAATACGTGCCTTGCAACCCTTTCTGTCACTGGGTAAGGACACCGCAAGATTGAACCCAAAGCTAAGCACTTCTCCCATGGCAAGAAAGACCAATCTAGTAGGCCAAACCAAACTGATAATTTCAAGTGACTTGCAAAGATAACTCAATCATACATAACAGAATTCAGAGAAGATTCAAATATTATTCATAGATAAACTTGATCATACACCCACAATTCATCGGATCTTGACAAACACACCGCAAAAAGAGTTTACATCGAATAGATCTCCACAAGACAGGGGGAGAACATTGTATTGAGATCCAAAAAGAGAGAAGAAGCCATCTAGCTAATAACTATGGACCCGTAGGTCTGTGGTAAACTACTCACAACTCATCGGAGGGGCAAGGATGTTGATGTAGAAGCCCTCCGTGGTTGATCCCCCCTCCGGCAGAGTGCCATCGAAGGCTCCAAGATGGGATCTCGCGGATACAGAAGGTTACGATGGTGGAAATTGTGTTTCATTGTGCCCTTGGATGTTTTCGGGGTACGTAGGTATATATAGGAGGAAGAAGTACGTCGATGGCCGCCCGAGGGGCCCACGAGACAGGGGGCGCGCCCTACAGGGGGGGGGCGGCCTCCTATCTTGTGGAGCCCTCGGCTGCTTCTTGACTTGCACTCCAAGCTCTCCGGATCACGTTCGTTCCAAAAATCACGCTCCCGAAGGTTTCATTAGTCCCAAAAATGATATAAATGTATAAAATAAAGCCCATAAACATCCAAAAGGGGTAATATAATAGCATGGAGCAATCAAAAATTATAGATACGTTGGAGACGTATCAAGCATCCCCAAGCTTAATTCCTGCTCGTCCTCGAGTAGGTAAATGATAAAAAGAGAATTTTTGATGTGGAATGCTACCTAGCATAATTCATAATATAATTTTCTTTATTCTGGCATGAATATTCTGATCCAAATGAATACAAAATAAAAGTTCATATTGACATAAGAAATAGTAACACTTCAAGCATACTAATCAAAGTAATCATGTCTTCTCAAAATAACGTGGCCAAAGAAAGTTATCCCTACAAAATCATATAGTCTGGCTGTTGCTCTATCTTCATCACACAAAGTATTTAATCATGCACAACCCCGATGACAAGCCAAGAAATTGTTTCATAGTTTATAATCTCAAACTTTTTCAACTTTCACGCAATACATGAGCGTGAGCCATGGACATAGCACTATATGTGGAATAGAATGGTGGTTGTGGAGAAGACAAAAAGGAGAAGATAGTCTCACATCAACTAGGAGTATCAACGGGCTATGGAGATGCCCATTAATAGATATCAATGTGAGTGAGTAGGGATTGCCATGCAACGGATGCACTAGAGCTATAAATATATGAAAGCTCAACAAAAAAAACTAAGTGGGTGTGCATCCAACTCGCTTGCGCAGGAAGACCTAGGGCACTTTGAGGAAGCCCATCATTGGAATATACAAGCCAAGTTCTATAATGAAAAATTCCCACTAGTATATGAAAGTGACAACATATGAGACTCTCTATCATGAAGATCATGGTGCTACTTCGAAGCACAAGTGTGGAAAAAGAGATAGTAGCATTGTCCCTTCTCTCTTTTTCTCTCATTTTATTTTTTTCTTTTTTTTCCTTTTTTTCTCTTTTTTTCTTTGGCCTTCCCTTTTTTTTGGCCTTTCTCTTTTTTTGTAAAGTCTGAAGTCTCATCCCGACTTGTGGGGGAATCATAGTCTTCATCATCCTTTCCTCACTAGGACAATGCTCTAATAATGAAGATCATCACACTTTTATGGATTTACAACTCAAAGCTAGAACAAGATATGACTCTATATGAATGCCTCCGGCGGTGTACCGGGATATGCAATGAATCAAGAGTGACATGTATGAAAATTATGAAGGTGGCCTTGCCACAAATACAATATCAACTACGTGATCATGCAAAGAGCAATATGACAGAAGTAATGCATGTCATATGAACGGAACGGTGGAAAGTTGCATGGCAATATATCTCGGAATGGCTATGGAAATGCTATAATAGGTAGGTATGGTGGCTGTTTTGAGGAAGGAGTATGGTGGGTGTATGGTACCGCCGAAAGTTGCACGATACAAGAGAGGCTAGCAATGGTGGAAGGGTGAAAGGGTGCGTATAATCCATGGACTCAATATTAATCAAAAGAACTCATGCACTTATTGCAAAAATTTAGAAGTCATCAAAAACCAAAGCACTACACGCATGCTCCTAGGGGGATAGATTGGTAGGAAAAGACCATCGCTCGTCCCCGACCGCCACTCATAAGGAAGACAATCAATAAATAAAATTGTGCTCCAACTTCATCACAAAGCGGTTCACCATACGTGCATGCTACGGGAATCACAAACTTCAACACAAGTATTCTTTGAATTCATAATCACCCAACTATCATAACTTTAATATTACTACCTCCATATCTCAAAACAATTATCAAGCATCAAATTGATCATAGCATCCAATTCACTTTCTATGATAGTTTTTATTATACTCAACTTGGATGCTCATCATTCTAGGACCAACTTTATGACCATAGCAAAAACCATGCTGTTCTAAAAGACTCTCAAAATAATATAAGTGAAGCATGAGAGACTAGCAATTTCTTCAAAATTAAGACACCACCGTGCTCTAAAAGATATAAGTGAAGCACTAGAGCAAAAACTATCAAGCTCAAAAGATATAAGTGAAGCACATAGAGTATTCTAGCAAATTCTAATCAAATAGGCTTCTCCCAAAAGGTGTGTACAGGAAGGATGATTGTGGTAAACTAAAAAGCAAATACTAATATAATACACGACGCTCCAAGCAAAACACATATCATGTGGCGAATAAAAATATAGCTCCAAGTAAAGTTACGAATGAACGAAGATGAAAGAGGGGATGCCTTCCCGGGGCATCCCCAAGCTTAGGCTTTTGGCTATTATTGGATATCTTGGGGTGCCTTGGGCATCCCCAAGCTTAGGCTCTTGCCACTCCTTATTCCATAGTCCATAAAAGCTTTACCCAAAATTTGAAAACTTCACAACACAAAACTCAACAGGAAATCTTATAAGCTCCGTTAATGAAAGAAAACAAAACCACCGCATAAGGTACTGCAATGAACTCATTATTTATTTATTTTGGTGTTATACCTACTGTATTCCAACTTCCTTATGGTTTATAAACTAATTTACTAGCCATAGATGCATTGAAATAAGCAAACAACACACGAAAAACATAATCTGTCAAAAACAGAACAGTCTGTAGAAATCTGTAACTAACGCAAACTTCTGGAACTGTAAAAATCCTACCAAAATAGGAAGTCCTGGAAATTTTGTTTATTAAACATCATAAAAAGGAATCAACGCAAAATCACGTTGGTATGATTTAACAAAATTATATTAGTGCATGCAAAGTTTCTGTTTTTCAGCAGAATCAAATCAACTATCATCGTAGGTTATCCTATAGGTTCTACTTGGCATAGACACTAATTAAAAGATAAAAACACATCTAAACATAAGGTAGATGCAAGATTTATTACTAAAAAGGAGCAAAAACAAAAACATAAAAAAATTGGGTTGCCTCCCAACTAGCGCTATCGTTTAACGCCCCTAGCTAGGAATAAAAGCAAAGGTAAATCTAAGGAGTGCCATCTTTGGCACTAAATTCATAAGTAGCACGCATGATAGATTCATAAGGTAATTTGACTTTCTTTCTTGGAAAGTGCTCCATGCCTTTCTTTAATGGAAATTGGAATCTAATATTCCCTTCCTTCATATCAATAATCGCACCAATCGTTCTAAGGAAAGGTCTACCAAGAATAATAGGGCAAGAAAGATTGCAATCTATATCAAGAACGATAAAATCCACGGGCACCAAATTTCTATTTGCAACAATAATAACATCATTGATCCTTCCCATTGGCTTTTTAATGGTGGAATCCTCAAGGTGCAAATTTAAAGAGCAATCATCAAGATCATGGAAACCTAGAATATCACATAAGGTTTTCAGAATCGTGGAAACACTAGCACCCAAATCACACAAAGCAAAACACTCATAATCTTTAATTCTAATCTTTATAGTAGGTTCCCCCTCATCATTAAGTTTTCTAGGTATAGAAACTTCCAAATTAAGTTTTTCATCATAAGATTTCATCAAGGCATCAACGATATGTTTGCTAAAAGCTTTATTTTGACTATAAGCATGAGGAGAATTAACAACGGATTGCAACAAGGAAATACAACCTTTTAAATAGCAATTATCATAAGCAAGGTCCTTGAATTCCGAGATAGAAGGTTCAATATTATTAGAAGTTGAGGATTCTCCAATCTCACTTTTACCAAATTTAGCATTAAGATCTAAAGATTCCGAATTCTTGGGATGCCTTCTAGGCAAAGTTGATTCATCATCAGTCCCATAATCATCAAAATTCATATTGCAAAACATAGATCTAATAGGAGACGCATCAATAACTTTAAGATCCTCATCATTATTTTCACGGAAACTAGAAGAACACACTTTTATAAAGCTATCTCTTTTAGCACGCAATCTAGCGGTTCTTTCCTTACACTCATCAATGGAAATTCTCATTACTTTGAGGGACTCATTGATATCATGCTTAGTAGGAGAAGATCTATGTTTAAGAGAATCAACATCAAGCGAAAGTCTATCAAAGTTCCTAGCCAAATCATCAACTTTGAGCAGTTTTTCTTCAAGCAAAGCATTAAAATTCTTTTGAGAAATCATAAATGCTTTCACACTATTCTCAAAATCAGAGGGCATCTTATTAAAATTACCATAGGAATTATTGTAGGAATTTCCATAATTATTAGAGGAATTACTAGGGAACGGTCTAGCATTAAAGTTTCCTCTATAAGCATTGTTTCCAAAACTATTCCTACCAACAAAATTTACATCCATAGATTCATTATTATTCTCAATCAAAGAAGACAAAGGCATATCATTGGGATCAAGAGGAGTATTTTTAGTAGCAATCATCTTCATAAGTTCATCCATCTTTCCACTCAAAACATTGATTTCTTCTATAGCATGCACTTTTTTACTAGAAGATCTTTCATTATGCCATTGAGAATAATTAGCCATAATATTATCAAGTAGTTTTGTAGCATCTCCTAACGTAATTTCCATAAACGTGCCTCCCGCGGCCGAATCTAAGAGATTTCTAGAAGCAAACTTCAAACCGGCATAAAAAATTTGTATGATCATCCATAAATTCAAACCATGAGTAGGGCAATTGCGAAGCATCAATTTCATTCTTTCCCAAGATTGGGCAACATGCTCATGATCAAGTTGTTTAAAATTCATAATATCTTTCCTAAGAGCGATGATCTTAGCGGGAGGAAAATACTTAGAGATAAAATCATCTTTGCACTTGTTCCAAGAATCAATACTATTTTTAGGCAAAGACGAAAACCAGACTTTAGCACGATCTCTAAGTGAAAATGGAAATAACTTCAATTTGACAATATTGTTATCTGTATCTTTCTTCTTTTGCATATCACACAAATCAACAAAGTTGTTTAGATGGGAAGCGGCATCTTCACTAGGAAGGCCGACGAATTGATCTTTCAAAACAAGATTCAGCAAAGCAGTATTGATTTCACAAGACTCAACATCATTAAGAGGAGCAATCGGAGTACTAAGGAAATCATTATTATTGGTATTCGAGAAACCACACAATTTGGTATTATCTTGCGCCATGGCAACAAGTAATCCAACACACAAGCAAACAGAAAAAGGCACGCGAAAAGAGAGAGGAGGAGATTGGGAAAGAGAGGGCGAATAAAATGGCAAGGGTGAAGTGGGGGAGAGGAAACGAGAGGCAAATGGCAAATAATGTAAATGCGAGGGAGATGGGTTTGTGATGGGTACTTGGTATGTCTTGACTTTAGTGAAGACCTCCCTGGCAACGGCGCCAGAAATCCTTCTTGCTACATCTTGAGCTTGCGTTGGTTTTCCTCGAAGAGGAGTGGGTGATGCAGCAATAGTAGCGTAAGTATTTCCCTCAGTTTTTGAGAACCAAGGTATCAATCCAGTAGGTGGCTCCTCAAAAGTCTCACGCACCTACACAAACAAACTGAGAACTCGCAACCAACGCGATAAAGGGGTTGTCAATCCCTTCACGGCCACTTGCGAAAGTGAGATCTAATAAAGATAGTATGATAAGATAAATATATTTTTGGTATTTTATGATATAGATGCAAAAAGTAAAGATGCAAATAAAAGTAGATTGAAAGCAAATATGATAAGAGATAGACCCGGGGGCCATAGGTTTCACTAGAGGCTTCTCTCAAGATAGAATAAGTATTACGGTGGGTGAACAAATTACTGTTGAGCAATTGATAGACAAGCGCATAGTTATGAGATTATCTAGGCATAATCATGTATATAGGCATCACGTCCATAACAAGTAGACCGACTCCTGCCTGCATCTACTACTATTACTCCACACATCGACCTCCTCCTGCCTGCATCTAGAGTATTAAGTTCATAAGAACAGAGTAACACATTAAGCAAGATGACATGATGTAGAGGGATAAACTCAAGCAATATGATATAAACCCCATCTTGTTATCCTCGATGGCAACAATACAATACGTGCCTTGCAACCCTTTCTGTCACTGGGTAAGGACACCGCAACATTGAACCCAAAGCTAAGCACTTCTCCCATGGCAAGAAAGACCAATCTAGTAGGCCAAACTAAACTGATAATTCAAAGAGACTTGCAAAGATAACTCAATCATACATAAAAGAATTCAGAGAAGATTCAAATATTATTCATAGATAAACTTGATCATAAACCCACAATTCATCGGATCTCGACAAACACACCGCAAAAAGAGTTTACATCGAATAGATCTCCACAAGAGAGGGGGAGAACATTGTATTGAGATCCAAAAAGAGAGAAGAAGCCATCTAGCTAATAACTATGGACCCGTAGGTCTATGGTAAACTACTCACAACTCATCGGAGGGGCAAGGATGTTGATGTAGAAGCCCTCCGTGGTCGATTCCCCCTCCGGCAGAGTGCCGACGAAGGCTCCAAGATGGGATCTCGCGGATACAGAAGGTTACGGTGGTGGAAATTGTGTTTCCTGGTGCCCTTGGATGTTTTCGGGGTACGTAGGTATATATAGGAGGAAGAAGTACGTCGGTGGTCGCCCGAGGGGCCCATGAGACAGGGGGCACGCCCGACAGGGGGGCGTCCTCCTATCTCGTGGAGCCCTCGGCTGCTTCTTGACTTGCACTCCAAACTCTCCGGATCACGTTCGTTCCAAAAGTCACGCTCCCGAAGGTTTCATTCCGTTTGGCTCCGTTTGATATTCCTTTTCTTCGAAATACTGAAATAGGCAAAAAAAACAGCAATATGGGCTGGGCCTCCGGTTAATAGGTTAGTCCCAAAAATGATATAAATGTATAAAATAAAGCCCATAGACATCCAAAAGGGGTAATATAATAGCATGAAACAATCAAAAATTATAGATACGTTGGAGACGTATCAGCGCGCACGACCCCCACGTCGCGCGTTAAACGCGGGTCGTGGGGAAGAGCAGCGGATGGAACAGTTACCGCCGTAAAAATCTGCCCCAACTGCCCGCGCATCATTCTGGGCCTGGCCCAACAACGTGCTGCGCTTATGTATGGCCCAGGCCCGGGGGCTCCTGTCGGTGTACAAAAGTAGGGGCTCCACTTTTGACCCCTTTACTTGTGCACGGGCAGTCAGAGCCACCCGCCACGGCCACGCATAACAGGGCAGGAAAGGGAAGCCGAAGAGGAGCCGAAGGCACAAGGCAAACAAAGCAACAGCAAGGGCCAAGGCCACAAAGGTCGGATGGACGAAGCAGGTTTCCCCGGCAAGGACCCTTGCCGGGGGGCAGCCTCAGCGGCCCCGGCAAGGCCCTTGCCAGGGCAGCTCACCCACACCAACTGAGTGAGCCACCTTTGAGCCCACCAACGCAGGACAAACGCGTTGGGATAGGGCTCGGGAGGCACCTCCATGGTGGCATGCAGATCTTTGTGAAGACAAAGAATAGCCAAGATCAAATGAGGATAGAAAGGCAATAGATCCTCGGCAGGGTTCTTGTCGAGGAAGCCCACGAGACCGCCGGCAAGGTCCTTGCCGGGGATGACAGCGTGCCGCGGCAAGACCCTTGTCGGGCCACCCGGCAAGGCCCACGCCAAGCGCATCAGCAGGGCCACTACCAGGCCCATGCCAGCCAAGTATCCGCCGCCGTTCGCATGCAGCTGTCGACCCAACAAGCTGGGCAGGCACCTACGTGGCAACACGCAACCCTTCGTGGAGGCTCCACCACCGCGCCACCTCAGCTACCTGCCTGCCTACATGGCACCGCATGCATCGCTGGCCAGGGCACGTGTCAAAGCAAGGAGGAGGAGCGACGGACGGGACGGGCCTCGCTCCCGTCCCCGATAAAGTGAAGGGACACCTAAGCCTCGCATTAAATGCACTTTGTCCTGTAATACCAGTGATAAGCTCACAACACTATAGCACTTTGCACCTCCTGTGTGCCACTCTGGCAGCCCCTTTCACCTATAAAAGGAGGCTCATGGCGCACTGGAGAAGGATTCGGCTCTTTTGAACCTGGCAACACCCAGATCTAGTTCAAGAGCTCAAGAACACTAAATACATCCACCAAAGCAGGATCGTAGGGTTTTACGCATATTTGCGGCCCGAACCTGGGTAAATCCCCTTTGTGCTGTTTACTAGTCCCGCTCTTCTCACGATCTCCGCGCCCCGCAACCATAGTAGGGATTCCAGTGATCCCATAGGTGTCATTTCCCACGGACAAGCACCGTCGAGCTGGTCCGGCGGGGCGCCCCCTGTAGCGACCCCGGTCGGGGGAACTGGAGGTCGACCGAGGGAGGGGGGTAGTGGGTCGTCTATGTGTGAGTGGGCTAAGGCCCAAGGTAGCCAGGGGGTTTTCTTTTCCCTTAACTCTTTTGCATCTTCTTTTTTTAACAGAAAAAATGCTATGCAATATTTGAGCTGCCAGAAGGAATTCTGAAAATATGTGGGACTTGGCCAAATAAATATATTACAATATTTGGCAGCCGCCACAAAAAGTTTGGGAGGAGTTTGAATTGATTTGGATTTTTCACAAATGGAAAAGCATTTAAAAATGCTGATTTGGAACTGCTTTAATTCCCAAGGGAAATTAGCTATCTCAAATGATGTTGAATCACTCATGACATTTAGTTAGTGAATATTTGCGACCCAGCAAACATTTTTGTTTTACTGTTTGGAGAAATAATTTATTTGACTTTATTTTAGAATAGAATTTGAATTGGCTTTGAATCTAAGTGAGATTGGCAACAGTAACAATGATGACTTGGCATCATTAGTAAGGGATTACTGTAGCTTGATTATCCGGGCGTTACAATTCTTGAGAGTATCTATTTATATATAAAAAGTAATTGGTGGGATTACCAGAAAAAAGATAAATTGCTAGAAATTCCCACAAAAATTAGTAACATCTGACCATCGACTCGGTAAATCAGCAAACCACATCCAATAGATCTTAAAAGTAAATTTTGGTCATACAAGTTTAGAAAATTACCCGCCTATGCCACCACCGAAAAACATACCATCCATCTAAACCTAACTTATTCTCTCCATGACCCTGAGGTCTAAACGTCCTAGCGCGGTGGCCGGCGATTCCCTTGGCTCATGTAGCAAGGGCAGTGGCCGGTGATTTCTTCGGTGAGTATTCCGAAGGCAACGATCAGGATCGTTACCAACTCATCTTGCTCTAACATATAGCGATCTAGCAGCAGCTTAGAGCCACGGGAAGATGTGCCATCGTAAAATACATACACCACACAGCTCACGTCGGAGCAGTACCCATGAGGCAGGGAACGCAATGTTCTGGAGCTTCGGTGTGGTAGACAAAGAGCTGCCCTGCTGCTCGGCCATGCAATGTTCGGAGCTTCAGCGTGTTTAGCAACGAGTTTAGGATCTTGACAGAAAAAGGCAATCAGCTGCCGAATAGGACGGAGCCACCGCAAGACATGTTTCCGCTGAAGGAATACGTCGCGCTGCTCATGCCCGTGCAGTCCCCACTGGGCCGAGATGCGATGTTCGAGAGTTTCGTCATGGTCAAGAATAAGATGCACAACCGGATTGCCCCGCGTTACTGGTCGCTAGGAGGCGGTTCCAAGGGATATTCGCCCTGGCAGGGCTGATGACGCGGACAGCCCATCGGGCACGCAATCAGCGATCAAATTAGTGTTCACAGCCGGATGGTTCCATAGTAGCATGATGGGAGCCATTGCTGGATTAGGAGCGCAACCACAAGCACACAATTATCATAGGTGACACTGCCGCATCAGGATGGTGCGCTGGTACAACTTCACAGCTTCATGAGGAACATGCCGGGATGAAATTTCCTAGCTACGAGGTCCACAGGTTTTTCTGTTTTGTCCAACCCGGTGTTTAATCAGAGAAAAAGAAAATAAGCTGCATGGTGTGAGGATGCTACGTCTTGGGTTTCAGTTAAGTTCTGTAGAGCCGGGAGCCAGTTCTCCTTTGATTTATCACGCACTATCATCCTGACGTTCCCGAACTAGCTAGCTAGCATGCATGCACATCGTACATCATATATAACGTACCTCAACTCAACAATAGCATGCTGGCAGACTCTAAAGAAAAGGATCAATGGATTCTGTTCATGGTTCCAATCGTTCATACACTTTGGCAATGTCAGGTAAAAACAGGTTCATCGCATTACATTATTCTGCTTTTGTATTAGCAGCATCTGACAATATGACTTGCAGTGTACACGGTCCAGTTTGAACTAGCTAGGTACCGACACTTAGCACCATAATATGATTTTTATGCTGATGCCTCTACATCGTGGATTTCCTTCTTAATTAATTCAACTAAATGGATCATGAGCGTCAGACAAATATGCTCTGTAACAAGTCTTTCCAATTAACCTTAGTTACTGTTGCACAAATATAGTGCGCAAAAATTATTAATAACTTTAAGATCATTTTTCTCTAACACTAGAGATGGTCTTCAGGACTTCGTTTTTAATCAATTTGGATACAAATGACCACATTTACCAACATGTGTCGAAGTACTAAATGGTGTAATGTTCGAACGACCATATATATGGTCATTGATATATTGTTTTAGCACACAAAATAATAATGTAGTGCTATTTCTTAGTAAAAATGAAAGTATCATATATTGAGGCTCGGTTTACTGAATTCTCACTAGATTTATTTTATAATCTGTTTTAAATTAAACTACGCATGAATATGGCAAAAGTTGGTTAGCCCAACCAATTATCATAGTCTACCGTAATTCTAAACACAAGCTAAGTCAATGAGCCTGTGAAATTATTCGTTATTCAACAAAAAATGATTACCTTGCAATTAGGTTTGTTAGAAACTATTTCTTAGATGGATTAGAAGTATTTATTCAGAAAAAAAGAATATTTTTATAGGCATTCCCCGCGCCCTCAAGCTTTTCATTACACCCACATATCCAGTTTCTTTGATGATGTACAATCTTCTAGATTGTACCGTATTTTTTTTCTTCTTATTATCGACTATAATTTTTTGTTTGTTTATTCACTAAACATAAAGGATAAAAGCTCATAGAGTAGATAATTTTAATCAAATAATGAAATAACATTTTGCTCTTACGATGAAAAAACTTAATCTATATGTGTGCTATTTTTCTATTCAATTCAGTACCAGGCGAAGGCTTCGGACATGGAAATTATTTGATTACATGATGATCGGATGGACACTACGATAGATTTAGTTATTTTACTAGACTAAATTATTTCAGGACACGATCAGATATATTAATCTCTTGCTCTATGCAATTTAGTATTTTATATAGGAAGGACCCAATCCATCCGCTTCAGTGTATGAGCTGAGATGTATCGTAGTTTTCTTTTTATAAATGAAGTACCTAATTAGTCATTAGTATGGAGTTTGCTCTGGGATTCTTCTTAATTGTACCCCTTTGTGATGATTTTTGTTCCATTTTCCATGATAATTTCTCATTAATAGGTTTCTTTATTACTTTTCTGCTTTTTTGATAGATCACAGTCCTTCACCTTCCACTAGGCATAGCTTATTTTGTTATTTTATGTATTTTCCCAATTTCACAAGCTGTAGTGATTTCTTGTAGGTTGTAACTATGATAATTCAATTTTTTGAGTAGTTTATAGGATGATGAAATATTTTTCCACCAAAATTTCTTTAAAGGGGAGGAAGAAATGTGTTCACATGTACATTCTAAATAATATGAATCCCTCGAACCTTTGGTGATGTATCCATACCAAACCGGATGTGTTTACATTGGTATTTTTTTTTAGTTTTTTAGAGATACCATATATTTTGTTTATGGTACAAATGTTTTACATTAGTACACTTAATTATAATGTATGATCCCTTTCTCATGGATTTATAGATTAATAAATAAGTGGCCACCAATATATAATAACTACAGTAATATACACCATAATGTATAGTGCTACAATGAGAGTGCTAACAATTATAGCTCATTGTCTCAAATATGTAAGTTGTTTCTGTTGAACAATTGATTCTGCATAACATAGACATCAAATTTATTCCAAAAAGATTAAGATAACTCATATTCCCGTGCTTTTCCCAAATAGCATAATAATACTAATATTTATATGTACAAATTAATAAGTTTTAAAAAAATTAACAAAGAAGTTGTCCACATGAATAGCTAGCATGAACAATTTTAATCGATATATGGTACAAAATGCTCTTTCCTTAATATACCAAATTTAAAATTAAAACTGTGTTAACTAAGATACTCACAGTCAATTACAAGATCAAGTTAGACATAATTGGCAAAAATATCATGGATACACATATCAACAACTAAAAGGTTAATATGTCAATCTTACATAACATTAGTGATATACCTATGCATATGGTTTTTTCAAAAAATCTTAAAACAAACCAACATAATAAAACGGGTACAAAATTGCAGAAATATAAATTGCACAATACAATTTAGTAAAATATGCATGAGAACGAGGTAAATTACTACATTAAATATATATTTGTATATCAATAATAAAATCAAACATACAAAGACAAAACTATGTTTGCAAAAGGTTCATATTTGTGAATGTCATCACTGTAGGCTCCAACTTTCTTTACACAAATTCTATAATGTGTTATCATGATAAAACTTTATAAAATTCTAGCCCGCACATCGGGCGGGCCACTTTGCTAGTTGAGAAAAATTCCACTCAAGCATAGATCCACTCCTCCTCTCTCCTTTTACCAAAGCAACTCATGATTTGAGCAAGTTTTGAGCTTTCTCATTTGTTCTTGTTACTCTTGGAGTTTGAAGACTCCTAAAAGGTATGAGTCTACGATGAGGAATTGACTTGTGGTTTACCTTCCAAAGTTGTGAAGGTTTGGGTGCCGCTCAAGGTCTACCACGAGTGGCTGGGTATCATCTTTGTGGTGATATTTTAAGGAGAAGAGGTGAGCCTTTGCGTTGTTGGTGTGTCTTCGTGGCAACGCCCACCACTCCAACTATGATTTGCTTCTCTCCAAGAATTGAAGATCAGGATACATCCTCGTCTCTGGTGTGTTCGATTATCCCTAACCGTAGCTCCTTATTTATAGTTTATAGTTGACCTTTTACAGATCATATATGTTGTATATCTCACAGTACCATTGTTTATGCGCATCTTATGATTATTAGAAAGTTTACACTATTGCTGACATTTAAATATTGTACGGTGATACTTTTCTTCACGGGGATGATCCACATTATTTAAATCAAATATTTAATTTCTTGTCCAAAAGGACCATCTGCCGAGTCGAATTGACAAAAAGGACTACCTCTAAAAAATTGACAAAAGAAACCAGCTAGGCCGTGGCGGCAGGCGCGGCAGCAGACACGTGGCACCTGCCGCCGCGCGAGGTGATGGCAGAACCTACCGCCACAAAACCAGGCGGCAACCTTGAAATTACTGGAAATCCGGCGAGGCAAGCTGCTACAACGGTAGAACCTGCCGCCACATTGTAAGCAAAAAACATAAATGGATAGATCTCATCTGGATCTATCTTTTCTTCAACTGCAACATCCTCAAAATCAGCCTTCAAATTGATTTGAATTTCAGTCAAACTTGCATATTTTCACACTTGCTAACACCAAGTAAAACACAGAGCAGAGAGACACAACCGAGCTGCTGCTGGAGACTTGCCACCACGGTGTGTGGTGGCAGGGCCCACCAGCCCATCCAATTCCGTTGCAGCAGCTGGTCTCGCCCAGTCTCCGGTAATTCCAGGGATGCCGCTTGCTTTAGTGGCGGCAGGTCCTGGCACCTCCCCCCTGTGCCGGCAGGTGCCACATGTTGGCTGGCGCGCCTGCCGTCACGGCTTAGCTGGTCTTTTTTGTCAATTTTTTTAAAGATGGTCTTTTTCATCAATTTGACTCGGCAGGTGGTTCTTTTAGACAAAAAATCCAAATATTCATCAACATGAAATAGCTGACCACACATACTGCATGGTAGTGTAAGGTAGTATTGAGTCACCTGATACTTTTTGCGAGTATGAATACATTACGATTGTTTTTAGGATAATATAATTACGAATGTTGTCATACCAAATACACGTAAAAACTAGCCTAGTCCAAATAAATGGGTAGGCCAGCCCGGCCCAACCCTTCCAAAAAGTAACCAAATACAACTCCATTTTTTTTGCTTATTCAGCCCGCTCACGCTCCAGGCCTCGACGGATCCACGCGCAAAATTCTCCACACTACCACCGGCTCCGCACCACACCATCCACATTCTACGCGGCCCTCAACAACAGCAAAATCCACATTCTACGCTGCCGCCGGCGACTCCTAACCCTACGCACCTATCCGCCTTACGCACTTCCTCTGCGCCAATCCGGGCCGCCGACCATGGAAATGGAGTCGGACGGCTCTAGTTCGAAGAAAGCGAAGTCTGCGGCCGTCAACAGCCGCGAAGAGGCAGAGGCGCCAATGCCGACGTCACCGGCAACTAAAGCCCCCTGTCTGCACCCTGCAGAGACGGAGCGAATCGTCCAACCGCCGCCCGCAGCTGATGAGGATGATGGACGCGTCCACTGCATCAGCAACCTCCCCAACCCCATCCTCGGTGAGATTGTCTCCCTCCTCCGCACCAAGGAAGGCGCCCGCACCTAGATCCTCGCGTCCCGTTGTGCCACATCTGGCGCTCCGCGCCTCTCAACCTCGACTGTCGTTGTCTCCCCGACGAGGAGCATGGGCTTGCCGGCGTGGTGTCGCGAATCATTTCCGCCCACCCAGGCCCCGCCTGCGGGCTCCGCATCCCCGCATATTACCTCCAGGACTGAGCAAGAACCGTGGACGCTGATACGTCTCCGTCGTATCTATAATTTTTGATTGTTTTATGCCAATATTATACAACTTTCACATACTTTTGGCAACTTTTTATATGATTTATTTGGACTAACTTACTTATCCAGTGCCTAGTGCCAGTTCCTGTTTGTTGCATGTTTTTGTATCGCGGAAAATCCATATCAAACAAAGTCCAACCATGATGAAACTCTACGGAGAATTATTTTGGAATATTTGTGAATTTTAGGAGGTGGAATCTACGTAAAGGAGGCCCGAGGCCACCACAACCCACCAGGGCGCGCCACCAGGCCCAAGCGTGCCGTGGTGTATCGTGCCCTCCTCGAACGTCGGTCGGAGCTATACTTCAGAGCAAGGAAGCTTATATCCGGAAAAAATTGTGTAAAAAGATCAGCGCAATCGGAGTTACGGATCTCCGGGAATGTAAGAAACCGTGAAGGGCCAGATCTGGGAGCGCGAAACAAAAGAGAATAGAGAGGGAGATCCAATCTCGGAGGGGCACCTGCCCCTCCGCCGCCATGGACCAGCGGGGAAACCCTCTTCCCATCTAGGGGGAGGCCACGGAAGAAGAAGAAGGAGGGGGCTCTCTTCCCCTATCTCCCGGTGGCGCCGGAGTGCCATCGGGGCTAGGATCGTGACACCAATCAACATCAACAATCTTGCTACCGTCAACACCAACTCTCTCTCCCTCTATGTGTTGGGGAACGTAGTAATTTCAAAAAATTTCCTACGCACACGCAAGATCATGGTGATGCATAGCAACGAGAGGGGGAGTGTACCTTCATACCCTTGAAGATCGCCAAACGGAAGCGTTTATCAATGCGGTTGATGTAGTCGTACGTCTTCACGATCCGACCGATCCAAGTATCGAATGCACGGCACCTCCGAGTTCTGCACACATTCATCTCGATGACGTCCTCGCCTTCTCGATCCATCAAGACGGGCGAAGTAGTAGATGAGTTCCGGCAGCACGACAGCGTGGTGACGGTGTTGGTGAAGAACAATCTCCGCAGGGCTTCGCCTAAGCACTACAGAAACTATGACGGAGGATAAACTAGAGGGAACGGGGTTGCCGGCACACGGCTTGGTGTTCCTTGATGTGTCTTTGGTGCTAGCCCTGCCCCTCTATTTATATGTTGAGCCCTGGGGTCGAAACTTGGAGTAAAAGCCTCCTCAAAGTCGGTTTTGCCCGAAAGGCAAGAGTCCTACACAGACTCGTGGCTAGATGCCGGGGTTCCCTGTTTACCCCTAGACGCCAGGTTCTGGCGTCTAGCCTCGGGTCTCCGCAAAACTTCCTTTGCACTTTCCAAAAGCCTCGTGGGCTTTCCCTTTGGCCCAAATAACGTGTTCTCGCACTCCAAACATTTCGAAACATCCGGATCCCCTTCCGGAGATCAAACACTATTATCCCATATATCAAACTTTATCTCTGGACCATTCTGGAGTTCCTCGTCATGTCCATGATCTCATCCGGGACTCCGAACAACATTTGGTCACCAACATACATAACTCATATAATACTATATCGTCAACGAAATGTTAAGCGTGCGGACCCTACGGGTTCGAGAACTATGTAGACATGACCGACACATCTCTCTGGTCAATCACCAATAGCGGAACCTGGATGCCCATATTGCCTCCTACATATTCTACGAAGATCTTTATCAGTCAAACCGCATAACAACATACGTTGTTCCCTTTGTCATCGATATGTTACTTGCCCGAGATTCTATCGTCCGTATCTCAATACCTAGTTCAATCTCATTACCGGCAAGTCTCTTTACTCGTTCCATAATACATCATCCCGCAACTAACTCATTAGTTGCAATGCTTACAAGGCTTTAAGTGATGTGCATTACCGAGTGGGCCCGGAGATACCTCTCTGACAATCGGAGTGACAAATCCTAATCTCGAAATACGCCAACCCAACAAGTACCTTCGGAGACACCTGTAGAGCACCTTTATAATCACCCGCCACGTTAGACGTTTGGTAGCACACAAAGTGTTCCTCCGATAAACGGGATTTGCATAATCTCATAGTCATAGGAACATGTATAAGTCATGAAGAAAGCAATAGCAACATACTAAACGATCGAGTGCTAAGCTAACGGAATGGGTCAAGTCAATCACATCATTCTTCTAATGATGTGATCCCGTTAATCAAATGACAACACATGTCTATGGCTAGGAAACATAACCATCTTTGATCAACGAGCTAGTCAAGTAGAGGCATACTAGTGACACTCTGTTTGTCTATGTATTCACACAAGTATTATGTTTCCGGTTAATACAATTCTAGCATGAATAATAAACATTTTCATGATATAAGGAAATAAATAATAACTTTATTATTGCCTCTAGGGCATATTTCCTTCAGTCTCCCACTTGCACTAGAGTCAATAATCTAGTTCACATCGCCATGTGATTTAACATCAATATTCATATCTGTATATGATTAACAACCATAGTTCGGATCGTCATGTGACCAACACCCAAAGGGTTTACTAGAGTCAATAATCTAGTTCACATCGCTATGTGATTAACACCCAAAGAGTACTAAGGTGTGATCATGTTTTGCTCGTGAGAGAAGCTTAGTCAACCGGTCTGTCATATTCAGAGCCGTATGTATTTTGCAAATATTCTATGTCTACAATGCTCTGCACGGAGCTACTCTAGCTAATTGCTCCCACTTTCAATATGTATCCAGATTGACATTTAGAGTTATCTGGATCGGTGTAAAAGCTTGCACCGATGTAACTCTTTACGACGGGCTCTTTTATCACCTCCATAATCGAGAAATATTTCCTTAGTACTCACTAAGGATATTCTTGACCAATGTCTAGTGATCTACTCCTAGATCTCTATTGTACTCCCTTGCCAAATTCAGAGCAAGGTATACAATAGGTCTAGTACATAGCATACTTTATAGAACCTATGACTGAGGCATAGGGAATGACTTTCATTCTCTTTTCTATTTTCTGCCGTGGTCGGGATTTGAGTCTTACTCAATTTCACACATTTGCAACACAGGCAAGAACTCTTTCTTTGACTGTACCATTTTGAACTACTTCAAAAACCTGACAAGGTGTGTACTTATTGAAAAACTTATCAAGCGTCTTGATCTATCTCAATAGATCTTGATGCTCAATATGTAAGTAGCTTTACTGAGGTCCTTTTTAAAGAACTCCTTTCAAATACTCCTTTATGCTTTCCAGAAAAATTCTACATCATTTCTGATCAACAATATGTTACTCACATATATTTATCAGAAAGGCGGTAGTGCTTCCACTCACTTTATTGTAAATACAAGCTTCACCGCAAGTCTGTATAAAACTATATGCTTTGATCAACTTATCAAAGCGTATATTCCAACTCTGAGATTCTTGCACCGGTCCATAGATGGATCGCTGGAGTTTGCACATTTTGTTAGCACCTTTAGGATTGACAAAACCTTCTGGTTGCATCATATACAACTCTTCTTTAAGAAAACCATTAAGGAATGCAGTTTTGACATCCATTTGCCAGATTTCATAAAATGTGGCAATTGCTAAACATGATTCAGACAGACTTAAGCATCGCTATAGTTGAGAAAAACTCACTGTAGTCAACACCTTGAACTTGTCGAAAACCTTTTTGCGACAAGTCGAGCTTTGTAGATAGTAACACTACTATCAGCGCCTGTCTTCCTCTTGAAGATCCATTTATATAATATGGCTTGCCAATCATCGGGCAACTCCATCAAAGTCCACACTTTGTTTTCATACATGGATCCCATCTCAGATTTCATGGCCTCAAGCCATTACGCGGAATCTGGGCTCATCATCGCTTCCTCATAGTTCATAGGTTCATCATGGTCTAGTAACATGACTTCCAGAACAGGATTACCATACCACTCTGGTGCAGAATGTACTTTGGAAGACCTACGAGGTTTTGTAGTAACTTAATCTGAAGTTTCATGATCATCATCATTAGCTTCCTCACTAATTGGTGTAGGAATCACTGGAACTGATTTCTGTGATGAACTACTTTCCAATTCGGGAGAAGGTACAAATTACCTTATCAAGCTCTACTTTCCTCCCACTCACTTCTTTGGAGACAAACTCCTTCTCTAGAAAGGATCCGTTCTTAGCAACGAATGTTTTGCCTTCGGATATGTGATAGAAGGTGTACCCAACAGTTTCCTTTGGGTATCCTATGAAGACGCACTTCTCTGATTTGGGTTCGAGCTTATCAGGTTGAAACCTTTTTCACATAAGCATCGCAACTCCAAATTTTAAGAAACGACAGCTTAGGTTTACTACTAAACCATAGTTCATACGGTGTTGTCTCAATGGATTTAGATGGTGCCCTATTTAAAGTGAATGCAGCTATCTCTAATGCATAACCCCAAAACGATAGTGGTAAATCGGTAAGATATATCACAGATCGCACCATATCCAATAAAGTGCGGTTACGACGTTCGGACACACCATTACGCTGTGGTGTTTCATATGGCGTGAGCTGTGAAACTATTCCACATTGTTTAAAATGAAGGCCAAACTCGTAGCTCAAATATTCATCTCTACGATCAGATCATAGAAACTTTATTTTCTTGTTACGATGATTTTTCCACTTCACTCTGAAATTCTTTGAACCTTTCAACTATTTCAGACTTATGTTTCATCAAGTAGATATACCCATATCTGCTCAAATCATCTTGTGAAGGTCAGAAAATAACGATACTTGCCACGAGCATCAACACTCATTGGATCGCATACATCAGTATGTATTATTTCCAATAAGTTAGTAGCTCGTTCCATTGTTCCGGAGAACGGAGTTTTAGTCATCTTGCCCCAAAGGCACGGTTCGCAAGCATCAAATGATTCATAACCAAGTGATTTCGAAAATCCATCTTTATGGAGTTTCTTCATGCGCTTTACACCGATATGACCCAAACGGCAGTGCCACAAATAAGTTGCACTATCATTATTAACTTTTCATCTTTTGGCATCAATATTATGAATATGTGTATCACTACGATCGAGATCCAACAAACTATTTTCATTGGGTGTATGACCATCGAAGGTCTTATTCATGTAAACAGAATAACAATTATTCTCTAACTTTAAATGAATAGCCATATCGCAATAAACATGATCAAATCATATTCATGCTCAACGCAAACGCCAAATAACGTTTATTTAGGTTTAACACTAATCCCGAAAGCATAGGGGTGTGCGATGATGATCATATCAATCTTGGAACCACTTCCAACACACATCGTCACTTCACCCTCAACTAGTCTCTGTTTATTCTGTAACTCCTGTTTCGAGTTACTAATTTTAAGCAGCCGAACAAGTATCAAATACTCTGGGGCTACTATAAACACTAGTAAGGTACACATCAATATCAAATATACCCTTGTTCACTTTGCCATCCTTCTTATCCACCAAATATTCAGGGCATTTCCGCTTCCAGTGACCATTTCCTTTGCAGTAGAAGCACTCAGTTTCAGGTTTTGGTTCAGCTTTGGGCTTCTTCACGGGAGTGACAACTTGCTTGCCATTCTACTTGAAGTTTCCCTTTCTTTCCCTTTGCCCTTTTCTTGAAACTAGTGGTCTTGTCAATCATAAACACTTGATGCTCTTTCTTGATTTCTACCTTCGTCGATTTCAACATCACAAAGAGCTCGGGAATCGTTTTTGTCATCCCTTGCATACTATAGTTCATCACGAAGTTCTAGTAACTTGGTGATGGTGACTAGAGAACTCTGTCAATCACTATCTTATCTGGAAGATTAACTCCCACTTGATTCAAGCGATTGAAGTACCCAGACAATCTGAGCACATGCTCACTAGTTGAGCGATTCTCCTCCATCTTTTAGCGATAGAACTTGTTGGAGACTTTAAATCTCTCAACTCGGGTATTTGCTTGAAATATTAACTTCAATTCCTGGATCATCTCATATGGTCCATGACGTTCAAAACGTCTTTGAAGTCCCGATTCTAAGCCGTTAAGCATGGTGCACTAAACTATCAAGTAGTCATCATATTGAGCTAGCCAAACATTCATAATGTGCAGATCTGCCTCGCAATAGGTCTGTCACCTAGCGGTGCATTAAGGACATAATTCTTCTGTGCAGCAATGAGGACAATCCTTAGATCACGGATCCAATCCGCATCATTGCTACTAACATCTCTCAACACAGTTTTTTCTAGGAACATATCAAAATAAACATATGAAAGCAACAACGCGAGCTATTGATCTACAACATAATTTGCAAAATACTACTAGGACTAAGTTCATGATAAATTTAAGTTCAATTAATCATATTACTTAAGAACTCCCACTTAGATAGACATCCCTCTAGTCGTCTAAGTGATCACGTGATCCAAATCAACTAAACCATAACCGATCATCACGTGAGATGGAGTAGTTTTCAATGGTGAACATCACTATGTTGGTCATATCTACTATATGATTCACGCTCGACCTTTCGGTCTCCAATGTTCCGAGGCCATATCTGCATATGCTAGGCTCATCAAGGTTAACCTGAGTATTCTGCGTGTGCAAAACTGGCTTGCACCCGTTGTAGATGGACGTAGAGCTTATCACACCCGATCATCACATGGTGTCTGGGAACGACGAATTTGGCAACGGTGCATACTCAGGGAGAACACTTTTATCTTGAAATTTTAGTGAGAGATCATCTTATAATGCTACCGTCAGTCAAAGCAAGATAAGATGCATAAAAGATAAACATAACATGCAATCAATATAAGTGATATGATATGGCCATCATCATCTTGTGCTTGTTATCTCCATCTCCGAAGCACCGTCATGATCACCATCGTCACCGGCGCGACACCTTGATCTCCATCGTAGCATTGTTGTCGTCTCGCCAACTATTGCTTCTACGACTATAGCTACCGTTTAGTGATAAAGTAAAGCAATTACAGGGCGATTTCATTGCGTACAATAAAGCGACAACCATATGGCTCCTGCCAGTTGCCGATAACTCGGTTACAAAACATGATCATCTCATACAATAAAATATAGCATCATGCCTTGACCATATCACATCACAACATGCCCTGCAAAAACAAGTTAGATGTCCTCTACTTTGTTGTTGCAAGTTTTACGTGGCTGCTACGGGCTTAGCAAGAACAGTTCTTACCTACGCATCAAAACCACAACGATAATTCGTCAACTTAGTGCTGTTTTAACCTTCTCAAGGACCGGGCGTAGCCACACTCGGTTCAACTAAAGTTGGAGAAACTAACACGTGCCGGCCACTTGTGTGCAAAGCACGTCGGTAGAACCAGTCTCGCGTAAGCGTACGCGTAATGTCGGTCCGGGCCACTTCATCCAACAATACCGCCGAACCAAAGTATGACATGCTGGTAAGCAGTATGACTTGTATCACCCACAACTCACTTGTGTTCTACTCGTGCATATAACATCTACGCATAAAACCTGGCTCGAATGCCACTGTTGGGGAACGTAGTAATTTCAAAAAAATTCCTATGCACACGCAAGATCATGGTGATGCATCAACGAGAGGGGGAGTGTATCTTCATACCCTTGAAGATCGCTAAGCGGAAGCGTTTATCAACGCGGTTGATGTAGCCGTACGTCTTCACGATTCGACCGATCCAAGTACCGAACGCCGGCACCTCCGAAGTTCTCGCACACGCTCAGCTCGATGACGCCCTCGCCTTCTCGATCCAAGCAAGACAAAGCGAAGTAGTAGATGAGTTCCGCAGACGATGGCGTGGTGACGGTGTTGGTGAAGAACAATCTCCGCAGGGCTTCGCCTAAGCACTACGGAAACTATGACGGAGGATAAACTAGAGGGGACGGAGTTGCCGGCACACGGCTTGGTGTTTCTTGATGTGTCTTCGGTGCTAGCCCTGCCCCTCTATTTATATGTTGAGCCCAGGGTGAAACTTGAGTAAAAGCCTCCTCAAAGTCGGTTTTGCCCGAAGGCAAGAGTCCTACACGGACTCCAGGGCTAGATGCCAGGGTTCCCGGCGTCTACCCCCTAGGCGCCAGGGTTCCTAGCGTCTAGCCTCTGGTCTCCGCAAAACTTCCTTTTGCACTTTCCAAAAGCCTCATGGGCTTCCCCTTTGGCCCAAATAACGTGTTCTCGTACCCAAACATTTCGAAACATCCGGAACCCTTCCGTGAATTTCGAACCCTTCCGGAGATTAAACACTATTATCCCATATATCAAACTTTATCTCCGGACCATTCAGGAGTTCCTCGTCATGTCCATGATCTCATCCGGGACTCCGAACAACATTCGATCACCAACATACATAACTCATATAATACTATATCGTCAACGAAATGTTAAGCGTGCGGACCCTACGGGTTCGAGAACTATGTAGACATGACCGAGACATCTCTCTGGTCAATAACCAATAGCGGAACCTGGATGCCCATATTGGCTCCTACATATTCTACGAAGATCTTTATCGGTCAATCCGCATAACAACATATGTTGTTCCCTTTGTCATCGATATGTTACTTGCCCGAGATTCGATCGTCGGTATCTCAATACCTAGTTCAATCTTGTTACCGACAAGTCTCTTTACTCGTTCCATAATACATCATCCCGCAACTAACTCATTAGTTGCAATGCTTGCAAGGCTTTAAGTGATGTGCATTACAGAGTGGGCCCAGAGATACCTTTCCGACAATCGGAGTGACAAATCCTAATCTCGAAATACGCCAACCCAACAAGTACCTTCGGAGACACCAGAGAGCACCTTTATAATCACCTAGTCACGTTGAGACGTTTGGTAGCACACAAAGTGTTCCTCCGGTAAACGGGAGTTGCATAATTTCATAGTCATAGGAACATGTATAAGTCATGAAGAAAGCAATAGCAACATACTAAACGATCAAGTGCTAAGCTAACGGAATGGGTCAAGTCAATCACATCATTCTTCTAATGATGTGATCCCGTTAATCAAATGACAACACATGTCTATGGCTAGGAAACATAACCATCTTTGATCAACGAGCTAGTCAAGTAGAGTCATACTAGTGACACTCTGTTTGTCGATGTATTCACACAAGTATTATGTTTCTGGTTAATACAATTCTAGCATGAATAATAAACATTTATCATGATATAAGGAAATAAATAATAACTTTCTTATTGCCTCTAGGGCATATTTCCTTCACTATGCAGCGGTGTAACACCTCTTCTCCCCGCTATAATCTCTACTTAAACATGGTGCTCAACTCCATATATTATTTCCCAATGATCTATGGTTATCCTATGATGTTTGAGTAGATCCGTGTTGTCCTCTGAATTAATCGCGATCTTGGTTGGTATGATTGTATATTTTATTTATGGTGCTATCCTATGATGCCCTCAGTCTCATGCAAACGTGAGGGGCCCCCACTGTAGGGTGTTGCAATATGATCATGGTTTTCTTATTGTCAGTGTTGTGGGGGATGACAGCAGCCTAAACGCGGATAAGTGGGTCATTGCGTATGGGAGTAAAGAAGACTTGATACTTAATGTTATGGTTGCATTTCACAACCTTAACGATCTTTAGTAGTTGCGGATGCTTGCTAGAGTTCCAATCATAAGTGCATATGATCCAAGTATAGAAAGTATGTTAGATCATGCCTCTCCCTCATATAAAATTACAAGAATGATTACCGATACTTGTTATCGATTGCCTAGGGACAAATGACTTTCTTGTTGACAAAAGCTATCCACTTTTATTACCTTGCAATTTATTCGTAGTTTTATTCTCGCAAAGTACGCGTAGTTTTATTCTTGCAAAATAGTTTCATACTTGTTCTAGGTAATGCAAACGTCAAGTGTGCGTAGATTTGTATCGGTGGTCGATAGAAATTGAGGGAATATTTGTTCTGCCTTTAGCTCCTTGTTGGGTTCGACACTCTTATTTATCAAAGAAGGCTACAAACGACCCCCTATACTTGTGGGTTATCAGACGCCTGGCTCCGGCCTCCCGCCCTCGATAAGCTCCAGGAGCTTGAGTTTAGCCATGTCTCAAACTATCGACCACGACTACTTCGGCCTTTGGCACCGCCACCTGCCTCCACACCCCGTTTCTAACCGACCCTTCGTGTTGTTATCATTGGGAGATGCCTCCTCCCGGACAGCATCGTCCAAGGGCTTTACCTCCCCCAACTTAAGCAGCTGGTGCTTGAACGGGTGAGCATCTCTGAGGGCATGCTCTATAGCCTGATTGCCAAGTGCCCCACCTTTGAGTGCTTGCTGATATACTATAGCTTTGGTTTTCGATACGCTCGGATCAACTCCCATAGCCTTATAAGCATAGGCATGCATCTGCAGCATCATTATCTTTCTAATAATGAGACAGATGAGCCGCAACCGCAGTTTAGAGAACTCATCATCGAGAATGCCCCTTCCCTTGAGAGGTTGCTCCGTGTCGATATACTTAATATCTGCAGCAAAGTGTTTAGTAGCAAAGTAGTATGCAAGTAATGGTAATTGTGGCAAAAGTAACGGTAGCAGTTTTGTAGCAATCGTAACAGTGGTAACGGAGAAGTAACTTAGCAAAGATCAATATGAAACGAGCTCGAAGGCAATGGATCAATGATGGATAATTATGTCGAATGGCATTCATCATGCAACAGTTATAACATAGGGTGACACAGAACTAGCTCCAGTTCATCAATGTAATGTAGGCATGTATTCCGAATATAGTCATACGTGCTTATAGAAAATAACTTGCATGACATCTTTTGTCCTACCCTCCCGTGGCAGCGGGGTCCTAATCCTAATGGAAACTAAGGGATATTAAGGCCTCCTTTTAATAGAGTACCAGACCAAAGCATTAGCTCTTAGTGAATACCTGAACTCCTCAAACTACGGTTGTCACCGGGAAGTGTCCCGACTATTGTCACTCCGGGGTTTGTCGGATCATAACACGTAGTAGGTGACTATAACTTACAAGATAGGATCAAGAACACTCATATATTCATGAAAACATAATAGGTTCAAATCTTAAATCATGGCACTTGGGCCCTAGTGACAAGCATTAAGCATGGCAAAGTCATAGAAATATCAATCTTATTAGAACATAATGGATACTAGGATCAAACCCTAACAAAACTAACTCGATTACATGGTAAATCTCATCCAGCCCATCACCGTCCAGCAAGCCTACGATGGGATTACTCACGCACGGCCGTGAGCATCATGAAATTGGTGATGGAGGATGGTTGATGATGACGATGGCGATGGATTCCCCTCTCCGGAGCCTCGAACAGACTCCAGATCAGCCCTGCCGAGGAAGAACAGGGCTTGGCGGTGGCTCCGTATCGTAAAACATGATGAATCCCTCTCTCTGATTTTTTTTCCCGAATGTGAATATATAGAGTTGGAGTTGAGGTCGGTGGAGGTCCAGGGGGGCCATGAGGCAAGGGGCGCGCCCTAGGGGGGCGCCCTGCACCCTCGTGGACAGGGTGTGGGGCCCCTTCTGTTGATTCTTTCGCCAATATTTTTTATTAATTCTAAAACATGACTTCGTGAAGTTTCAGGTCATTCCGAGAACTTTTATTTCTACACAAAAATAACACCATGGCAATTCTGCTGAAAACAGCATCAGTCTGGATTAGTTCCATTTAAATCATGCAAGTTAGAGTCCAAAATACGGGCTAAAGTGTTTGGAAAAGTAGATACGTTGGAGACGTATCATATGTGTCTGTATTTCGGAGTGCATTCGTCAAGGAGAATGCCATGTATAACTCGCCACCAGAATACTCTGACCTCGGGAACCACTTTGAGAGACCAAATAGCTTTCCACAACTGTTCTTGACCCGCTGAAGATCCTGTAACATGCCCTTCATCTCGAGCCAAACGCTCTTTTTGATTCACTAGAGCTCGGTAGGCCGATTTAACAGTGTATATGCCTAATTTGTCGTGTGTCCACACTAGAAAATCCACACCACCGCCTTGCCGTAATGGAATATTGAGAATAGCCTCGGCATCTGGTAGGATAAAAGTTTGCTAAACCAACTCGCCTCGCCATGACCAATTTTGTGTGTCAATTAGGTCGCTAACCAGTTGCACGTGTGTGTGTGTTGTCTGGTTTGATCATAGGAGACATAGTAGGGGTAGAAGGGATCCACTTATCTGTCCATACATCAATTCAAGTCCCATCACCGACTCGTCGAATGAGGCCTGCCTGAAGTGTCTCTCGACCAGCAACAGTCGCTCGCCATGTAGTCGAAGCAGCCTTGGGAATAGTGGCATGCATAAATTTCGTATCAGGAAAATATCTCTCTTTCAAAACTCTGGCACAAAGTAAGAGGGACTGGTAATAAATCTCCATCCATACTTCCCCAATAGAGCCAAATTAAAAATATGCAGATCACGGAAACCCATTCCGCCTCTGCATTTTGGTGTAGCCAGATTTTTCCAAGATATCCAGTGTAGAGATCTTCTATCAATGGAGCTACTCCACCAGTATCTCGCCATGTTTGAAGTAAGGCTCTTACACACCTTTATTGTCAGCAGAAAGCAACTCATACTGAATGTGGGAATGGATTGGATGATAGACTTTAGCAATGTCTCCCTTCCCGCGCATGCAAAGAGCCTTTCAGACCAACCTCGCATCTTGCTTCTTGAGCGCTCACCAATGTGATCAAAGGTGCCACTGGTAATCTTTCTAACCGCAGTCGGAAGCCCAAGATATCGCTCGGTGAATGCTTCCACGTGAACACCAAGTGTAGTTTTTAGAACTTGCCTAATAGTACGAGGAGTGTCTGGACTAAAAAAGATGGCACTTTTTTCTCTGTTAACACATTGTCCCGAACTCTCCCCATAAATTCGCAAAATATCATCAAGTCTTTCTGCACTATGCACATTTGCACTAAGGAATATTAGACTGTCGTGTGCAAAGAGTAAATGACTTACCCATGGTTCCCGAAAACTTGTTCTGATTCCTCTGTCAATGTGACCATATGATTTAAGCAGTGAAGAAAAGCCCTCAACACATAGTAAGAAAAGAAACGGTGATATAGGATCACCCTGCCGGAAACCTCTGGATGGAGTAAAATATGGTTGAAGTTCTCCATTGATCCGGACCGCGAACCGAACAGAAGTGACACACTTCATGATTAATCTGACAAAAAGGATGCTAAAGCCCAATCTCAAGAGCACCGCCTCAAGATAATGCCACTCAACACGGTCATGGGCTTTCATCATATCAAGTCTTAAAGCGCATGCGAAATTATTCCCCTTCTTCCTCCTTTTCATTGTGTGGATACTCTCAAAAGCGACCAACACATTATCAGTAATTAAGCGCCCAAGAACAAACGCACTCTGCTCTTCACTTATTATCTCATCCATGCATCCCCTCATACGATTTGTTATTACTTTAGCAACTATCTTGTATAACACGGAACAAAGGTCAATAGGGCGATATTGGGATATCATCTGAGGATATCGTACCTTAGGTATAAGGGTAATAGACGTGTCATTCAAACCCACTGGTAGATCACCCCCATTAAGAAAATCCAGCACTGCTTTAGTTACATCATCTTTAAGCAACTTCCAGTGCCGGTGATAAAATCCTACTGTAAAACCATCCACGTCGAGAGCCTTTGAAGAGGCCATACGACATAGAGCTTGCGAGACTTCCTCCGCTGTAAATGGTTTGTATAGAACCTAATTCATTTTCGTCGAGACTTTGACCGGAATGTGTGCCATCAAATCGCTCATATCGAACTGCCCCTGGGACATGTACAAGTGTTCATAGAACGATCGAGTCTCTACCTTATCATCTTTCGCATTCAAACATACAGTACCATCAGCTCGTCGCAGCACACTAATCTGGTTCATGCGATGATGCTGTTTTGCATGAGCCTGAAAATACCCTGTGTTTCTATCACCAGCGTGAAGCCACACCACCCTAGAGCGTTGCTTGATCCACACTTCTTCATTCCGAAGGGCCTCCCTTATTTTAATCACAGTACGTTTCTCCTCATCAGAAGGACCCCGGCCAATGTACTGTCTTCTAAGTTTGTCCAATTTCTTCTGAAGTTCTCAAAAGTGCGCGCAAGACAGCCAAACTCTTGCGCTCCCCACGGTTCGAGCTTAATGCCTTGTAGCCCTGGCCCACGGTTCTAGCTATGCCATGAATCGGTTACCAATTTATCATAGTCGGAGTGTGTTTGCCAGATATACTCGTATCGAAACTGTTTTTTATTTCATGTCACATGGTCGTGTAGTTGGTCATGAATTTCAGCTATTACAAAACAATGGTCCAACTCAATTGCAGTAACATGACAAACTTGAATATGCTCAAAGCGTCGTCGAAAGGCCTCATTAGCGAAGCCACGATCTAATCTCGCTTTGACATTTGCATCACCGGCTTGACGGTTGTCCCAAGTATACGCCAAACCTCTCCACCCCAAGTCTTGGAAGGACACATCTTCTACTACTTCTCAAAAAGCTCTCATTTGCCACTCTGGTCGCGCAGCTCGACTAAAGTGTTCATCGCCAAAGAGAGTCTCGTTAAAATCTCCCATCCACAACCATGCCGTATGCTGCTGTGCATGGAGTGTCCGAAGGAAGCGCCAACTGTGGTGCTTGTCCTCAAGTCTCAAAGCTCCAGAAAAACCGGTAAATCGCCATTCACCAGAGCCGTGATATTTTTTCTTTACCATTGCATCAATGTGCCTGGGGCTGAAGTTTTTCAGCTCCACCTCCATATCACTAGACCAGAAAAGGCCTATGCTGCCACTTAGACCATTACCGTCCAAGCAACCTACGAAACCCAACTGGTACCACAAGTCCTCAACTCTCTTAGCCTTGATTTTGGTTTCCATGACGAACAGCAGGGCGGGAACTTCTTGCCTCACTACGCAATGAAGCTCTCGAACTGCCTTGGGGTTCCCATGTCCCTGACAGTTCCAACCTATACAATTCATTGGGACGGGTAGGGCTGCTCCATAGCCGCTGCCGAATTTTCTGGAGTCGGTTTCTTCTTCTTAGGATTCATATTACCCACATTTCCATCATCAAGGTCCTTATCACTCCTTACTGTTCTCTCCATGGCCTCATGCCCTGCACCATCTATTGTTGTCCCTGTTGTCGAAAGAAGAGGAGCATGATCCACACGATGGTACACTTGCTTTGGTGCTTCCTTACGTTTGTGTTGCTGACGATTTTTCACAGGAGAAGTCATCTCTGCATTTTTGTCTGCAGTACTTGAGTTCTTCGACTCACGCTGGCTGCTTGGTCCTGAGAATTGTTCCTTATTTGATCGTTCACTAGACGCAACCCATTTGCGATCATCCGGTGCCCTAGGCTTTGGTCCAAAGGGAAGATCTCCATTTGTATCACGTGGACCTGGGCTTGGGCAAAATAAGTCTGAATAACCCAGACGGCTGCAAGAGAAACAAAAAAGAGGTACATTTTCATACTGAATGTCATAAAGATCAGTTTTCTGCCTCCTTGCCGAACCAATGAGAATCCAACTTCGCAAAGGTTTGCTCACCTCAAAACTCGCGCACGCAAGTATCCACCAATGTGGTGGAACTGCACCTCGATAGCCTCTTTATCAAATTGAGTTGTAATCATCTTGCCCCACTTATCATCTCCCAGATTGTAGGGAAGGTTTGGGACCCTGGCCCAAAGGAAGAGCTAGTCAAACGGCACCTCATCAGGTCACATGTACTCTGCAAATTCAGCCAAGATCACTGCGTTCTTGCTAATATGCCATGGCGATCCAATCCAGTTCCGATCGCGGTCTCTTTGTGACTTGAACTCTGCAATGAACGTATTCTCTCCCATGGAACGGAATTGCAGTCCTCTAGGGTTTCCCTATGTCGGTCAGAGTGCGTTGGTAATGGTATGGATATGCAAGAGATGTCGATGCAAGACCTTGCCCGCTAGCAACCACTTCTACGGCTTCCCATCTTCTCTGTCATCGATGACTAGGGGAGTCTCTCCTTCATCTGTAATGCCTAACTTGCCTAGCGCCTCCTCCAGTCTCGCCCTGGCTTCGCGCGCTGCCGCACCCGAACCAGCATTTACATCACCGGAGGACGTCGCCATCCTCACTGGCCGCTCGGGGCTCCCCGTCGATGAGATTCGGCAGGTGCCGTCAGAGTCAGCTCGAAACAATAGTCGCCGCAAGGGTCCCTAGGTTTCTGCAGAAAAAAATGATGATAATGCTTCACATTCGAACACATACTGCATGGTAGTGTAAGGTGGTATTGACTCACCTAATACCTTTTCCGAGTATGAATACATATATACGTAATTACTAAAAAAAATTGTGTTTTTTAGGGGTAAAAGCCTATTATTACTCAAAATCCACAGAAGGTGGGATACAAGTTTGGTCATGTGGCTGGCCAAGCCACACATGACGCCCTGGGAGTAATGACAAAGCATATTTAGCTAACTTGTGGGCTTCAACATTCGCCTCACGACCTTCAAAAGTAAATTTACTAGTGGGTGGAACACTGTTCCTAATTTCTCTGATTACAGCACCATATTGTCCTTGACTTCCCTTGGCTAGATCTTCAACGACTTGCTTGCAATCGGATGCCACGATGTAGCTATATTGGTTGAGATGTTCTGCCAAAGCCACGGCTTCACGACACGCTATTGCTTCCAAAGTTGATGGATCCCAAACTCCTGCAATGACAAGCGCTGAACTGCCCAAGTAACGACCCTGGCTATCTTTGCATATAGCAACGGCTGAGCCACCTCTCTGCCCCCGAGTGCCCGCATCTACATGGATCTTTGCATAGTCTGCTGGGGGTGCTCTCGGTCGCGCTGCCCTTCTGTTCCCAGTCGTGAGGCGACCTTGTTTCTTGGGCTTCTTAAGCACATCAAGATCTTTAATGTACCTGGTTATGAAGGCCGATATCGTATGTGGAGTTTGAAATATACCTTCATGTATGGCTTTCCTCCAGGATGTCCAAACAGCCCACAACGTCACTGCCACCAGGGTGAATTGCTCATGCGAGAGGGACCCCAACAGGTTGAAGAGCCAACTCTTAGCTCGGTTCTCATGTGTAGCAACAATAGCACTGCCTAGCTCCTCGTCCACAAGTGCCCAAGTACATCTTGAAACGGTGCACTCGAGCAGGGAGTGTCGCCAGGAGTTCGGAGCGCCACATAACGCATATGTGCTCGTCGTCGACATGCTTTGGTTCGCCCTCACGTCTTCGGTCGGCAGCGACTGTTTCGAGAGTCGCCATAAAAACATTCGAACCTTCGAAGGCACCTCCGTCTTCCAGAGAGACTTCCAGGAGCTGGAATCTGCATGCGAATGTGATGATCCTGAGGCACTGTTTAACCAAGCTTCTCTTCTCTTCATCGTTGCCACTAGCATATTGTATGCTGACTGTACCGAAAACTGACCCGAACGTTCGTGTGCCCAGCACCAGAAGTCATGCACGGGTGTTGTGGGCAGCGGTATGCTAAGGATTAACTTAGCGTCAAATGCAAGGAAAGTAGAATTGATCAATGTCCCGTTCCACGTTGCATTTGTGTAATCTATCAGTTCAGAAACTGCGACTGGTGGTGCAGCTACCAGACATCCATATGGTCTCATCATCTCTGGGCGGGGGATCCAGTTTTTTGTCCAGATATCCGTGCTCTCTCCATTTCCAATGCGCTTGATTAAACCTAGCTTCAAGATATCTCATCCCTCCACTAGGGCTCTCCAGACCTGACTAGGGTGACTGCCAAGTGAAGCTTCAAGTACGCATGAATTTGGGAAATAGATACTTTTCAGTATACGCGCACTGAGGTAGGTTGGGTCCTACAACATACGCCAAACTTGACGAGCTAGCATAGCAAGATTAAAAAGCTCGAAATCCTTCAAGCCAAGACCTCCCATGCTTTTTGGTTGAGTTATAGCCTGCCAGGAGACCCAGTGTGGTTTGCGCTGACCGTTCTTACTTCCCCACCAAAACTTCCTGATCAACATGTTCAGATGCTCGCAAAGGCCCCTTGGTAATTTGAAACACGACATGGAGAAAACAGGTATCGCTTGAGCCACAGCTTTAACCAACACCTCTTTGCCCGCAGAGGACATCGTCCTTTCAACCCAACCTTGAATCTTATTCCACAGTCTGTCCTTCAAATATTTGAACGCGCCATTTTTCGAGGCTCCCACATCTGTGGGCATCCCTAAATATTTCTCATTCAAAGTTTCATTAGGGACGTTCAAGATATTTTTGATATCATTGCGAACCAACTCGGGGATGCCTTTGCTGAAGAAAATAGATGACTTGTCAAAATTTATCCGCTGACCTGTGGCAGTGCAGTAAATATCTAGGACTTGGTTCACCTCGGTAGCCCCCGCACCATTAGCCTTGAAGAACAGCAGGCTGTCATCAGCGAATAATAGGTGGTTAACTAATGGCACCGTAGGTGCCACTTGGATCCCACCTAAGTCGGATGACTCTCTTTTTGAATTTAACAGGCACGACAGGCCCTCTGCTGCTAACAAGAACAAGTATGGAGATATCGGGTCCCCTTGTCGGATACCACGTGAAGGGCAGAACTCCTCAAGCTTCTTACCATTGAATAGGACAGAAAATTTTACTGAAGATACCATGCTCATAACAATATCCACCCACCTGGAAGTGAACCCCAGTTTCAACATTATTGCCCGGAGATAGGGCCATTCAGCCGGAGAGGCTGCCTCGGTCGATGAGGATGGCGACGGAGCAGGGCGCATAATTGAGTATGCTGATGTTGGTGTCCTGAATGGCGCCGACGTTGGGCGACATGGGCTCCAAGTCTTGGAAGGACACATCTTCTACTACTTCTCAAAAATCTCTCATTTGCCACTCTGGTCGCGCAGCTCGACTAAACTGTTCATCGCCAAAGAGAGTCTCGTTAAAATCTCCCATCCAGAATCAAGCCGTATGCCGCTGTGCATGGAGTGTCCGAAGGAAGCGCCAACTGTGGTGCTTGTCCTCAACTCTCAAAGCTCCATAAAAACCGGTAAATCGCCATTCACCGGAGCCGTGATATTTTTTCTTTACCATTGCATCAATGTGCCCGGGGCTGAAGTTTTTCAGCTCCACCTCCATATCACTAGACCAGAAAAGGCCTATGCTGCCACTTAGACCATTACCGTCCAAGCAACCTACGAAACACAACTGGTACCACAAGTCCTCAACTCTCTTAGCCTTGATTTTGGTTTCCATGACGAACAGCAGGGCGGGAACTTCTTGCCTAACTACGCAACGAAGCTCTCGAACTGCCTTGGGGTTCCCAAGTCCCTGCCGGGGCGAACTCTGTGCGGCCACGAGCACCTATGGGGCACGGGGCCCCTTCTAGTCCGGCAAGGAAGCGGAGGGCGTGCGCAGAGCAGATCGAGGTCGGGCGGCGGGGGAGGCAGGCGATTTTACCCAGCCGGAGCTCTCCGGAGAGATAAAACTCCTCTTGCTGCTTTGTGTTTGTATTTGAGCGTATAGTGGTGTTGTGGGTGTGTCGAATGGACCGAACCCCTTCTCGTCGCATGGGCCTCCCTTTATAGTCTGAAGGGGCACCAACAGTGGTGGCGTGGGAAGAGGGGTAGAAAGGTAAAGCGCAGGTTGGTACAACGGTGACCAGCAGTGTCCCCTACCTAACTCGTGGCGGGGGACAAGGGCATTTAATGCCGTCCGGTCGCCCCAACAGTGTAAAGAAGCGACCGTTAGGTGAGCCACCGGTTGCCACGATGGCGTCTCTGTCAGCTCCGCTTGCCACCTCGCTCCGCATGGCTGTGCAGCGCCTCGCCACGTGCTTCTGGGACAGCCCCGGGGTGACACGTTGTTGGATGCGCTGGAACGCAAGGTGGCAGCCTTGCCGCAGCATATGCCTTGCCGTGGCCCTTCTCTTGCTGTGTCGGCAAGCTTGCCGGCTGCCGAGCCTTGCCGGGACGCGCGGGGCGTCGCGGCAAGTCCCTCTGAGTAGCCTTGGTTGGCCTTCTCGGCAAGCTCCTCTTGCCGGGGCCTTGGTCTTCTCGGTTGATACTTTGTTCTTGAATGGCAGTGATAGGAAAAGACGGAGGGTCTTGGCGGGCGCCCGCAAGCCTTGCAGGAGGTCTTCCTCATGCCCGTGCACAAGTTCGGGGTACTAAGGTACCCCTACTTTAGTACACCGACAGGAGCCCCCGGGCCTGGGCCACACACGGTGCCGAGCGTTGTTGGGCCAGGCCCAAAACAGTGCACGGGCACGCGTGGCCTGGGTCCACACAAGAACCTACTGCGCTTCCACCGCATCCCGCCGGTGTACTAAAGTAGGGGTACCTTAGTACCCGAACTTGTCTGCACGGCAACAGAAGACACTGCTGCCAGGCTTGCGGACGCCCGCAAGGCTCTCCACCACTCCTTATTACTGCCATTCAAGAACAAAGTACTAGCTAAGAACACGAAGGCCCGGCAAGAGGAGCTTGCCGAAGGCCAACCAGTATCAAGAAGACTTGCCGCGCGGCGCGCTTCCGGCAGAACCCAAAGCCCGCAAGCTTGCAAGACAACAAAAAGGGTTGCGGCAAGGCACTTGCCGCTGCAAGGCTGCCACCCAACTCCAGCGCACCCAAGTGACGCCATCACGAGCCATCCCAAGGGCACGTGGCGAGGCACTGCGCAGCCATGCGGAGCGAGGTGGCAAACGGAGCTGACAGAGGCGCCATCGTGGCAACCGGAGGCTCACCTAACGGTCACTCCTCCCCGTGCACTGTTGGGGCGACCGGACGGGCATTTAATGCCCTTGTCCCCGCCGTCGAGAGTTAGGTAGGGGCATCACAGCATCGTTGCACCAACCTGCGATTTTACCTTTCTACCCCTCTTCCTACGCTGCCACCTGTGGGTACCCCCTTCAGACTATAAAAGGGAGGCCCATGCACACGTAGAAGGGGTTCGGGCCATTCGACACCCACAGCACCACCATACGCTTGCACGAGCAAGATCGAATAACAAACACAAAGCAGCAGTAGGGGTGTTATCTTCCGGAGAGCCCCGGCCGGGTAAAGATTGCCCGCCTCCCTCCAAGGGCTCGACCTCGATCCGCTCCTCGCACACGATCCCCGCTCCCTTGCCGAACCAGAAGGGGCCCCCAGTGCCCCATAGGTGCTCGAGGCCACAGAGACACGCCCCGACATCTTTGGCGCGCCAGGTAGGGGAGCGTCGAGATTGTGAGCATCTGATCCGGTCTCCACGCGCGCTGCATCAGCGTCATCATCAGCATGCCACCGAAGAAGAAGCCTTCGGAGGTGGCCGCTCCGTCTACATCGATTCCACCACCACCGCTGGAGCAAGCAGGCGGTGGAGTGGACGCCGGCGGAGGAGCGGGCGCCGCCGGTGGGTCTCGTGTCGTCACCAGATCCAAAAACAAGGCCCCGCAAGCGTCGGCGACCGAGTAGACGCCGCACCCTTCCCAGGAGGTGCAAGGTCAACAACGCCCCGGTGCTCCTAGCACCGTGCTCGCGTTGGAACAAGGCTGCTGGTGGGTCGCGGACGCCGAGGTCGCGCATGCACCCGCAAGATGCCTGGCGCGAAGCGAGATACGATCGCTGGACGAGGTGTTGCTCCTCCCAATCCGTTGGGAGTCCGAGCACATCCGCTCCTCGCGCCGCTTCGTCGCCGCCGCCACCCAAGACAAGAGAGAAGCGCCGCCCGAGCCCAGCTGCTTCTAGATTTCCCTCCGGCGCCGCACAAGATCGACGACTGGAGGATGGCCATACACAGCCTCATCGGCTTCGCCAACGGCGACAAGCCCCGGCGACCGAGCGCGTCGAGGGCCCGGCAAGACGCCCCGGCGCAGGCCGGCGCCGACAGGACCGCTGGGGGTGCCGCTTCCGTGCGTTCCCAGCCCCGAAGGCCGAGATCGCCAGCTCGCCGGACCAACCTTGACGCCGACTCCACCGCGTCGTCGGACCCGCAAACTCGCCGTGATCAGCGCCACGTTCTCCAAGAACGGCAACACGAAGACGCTCGTACCCGCATCGAGCGCCGGAGAGAAGCGCGACGTCAGTCTGACCAGCGCGCTGGGCCCGCTGTTGACGCGCACGCACCCGGAGAACCAGGCGACTTGCCATACGCGGCGGGTTGCCCTGCGCTCACCCATGAAGCCGCGGCAAGTCGGTGGCCCAAAACCAAGAACTTCAAGCCGACGCGTTCGAGAAGTACGACGGCAAGATACACCCGTCGGAGTTCCTCAAAGATCTACACCATCGCGGTGCAGCTGCCGAGGGCGCGACGAGAATATCTCGCCAACTACTTCCCGCTGGTACTCAAGCCCAACGCCGATCTTGGCTCATGCACTTGCCGGACGGCTCCATCTCCTCATGGGCGGACCTGTGCCATCGTTTGTCGGCGCTTCACGGGTGGCCACAAACCTCATGGCCGGAGAGTGACCTCCACTTGCTCGCCCGTATGAGGGGAGCCCCTAGCAAGTATATACAAAGATTCAGCCAGTGCAACGCAACATCCCTGACGCGTCCACCGCCGCGATTATTAGCGCGTTTCATCAGAACGTGCATAACCGCAGGATGAGGGAGGAGATGGCGATGTGCAAGATCAAAGATGTCAGCGAGCTTTACGCTCTGGCCGACAAGTGTGCACGAGCTGAGGAGGGGAGGAAAATCCCCGGAGAGATTGCCGGAGCAGAAGGATCTGACAGCGAGGATGCCGCCCCGGCAAGGAAGAACCGGAGGCGGAGCAATAGGAAGAGGAAAGCTAAGGATGTGCTAGCTGTTGAGCATTCCGGCAACGGAGGCGGCTCCGACAAGGCCAAAACCGACGACTCCGGCGAGGCGGTAGCAGCCGCCGACAAGCAGGATAGCTCCGGCAAGCGTTATTGCAAGATTCACCGCACCAAAGGCCATGACCTCCAAACCTGCAAAAAAGTAGAGCAGATGGCGGAGCTGCAGAAAGCTGAGTACGAGCGCCGCGATAAGGAGAGAGCCCAGGGAGGTGGCGGAGGATCCGGCAAGAAGCTTCCCGCCCGGGGAGGGAACCGCGGCAAGGCCAAGCCGCGGCAAGGAGACAGGCCTCCCCGCGGCCGCGACAAGGACGAAGATGAAGATGAGGATGAAGAGATGGAGGAAGATGAGATCGATGATCAAGAGTTTCGTATATGGCAGAGGCAGGCGCCGACGGCGGCGCCTCGCACACCTCGCACCGCCAACTCAAACAGTGGGCGCGAAGTGAATGCGGCAGAGCCGTCCGCCGAGGCACGCAGCCTCTCGGCGGTCCGCACGCCCATCATCTTCGACGCTGAGGACCACCCCGATCGTGTCATCTGCGGTCGGGTGCTTGCCGATGTTGGTTTCACTCAACAATCCGCAACCTCAAGGTCACGAAGATGCTGGTTGATGGCGGGCCGGCCTGAACTTGATCTCCTCCGCAGGTGCTCAAGAAGCTCCAGATCCCCGGCAATGAGCTCAAGAAACTGGTGCCTTTCAAGGAATAAACCGGAAGGAGCAAGCCCAAGGGAAGATCACCTTGCCGGTGACATTCGGCAGCGAGCTGAACTTCAGGACTGAGAGGGTCACATTCGACGTGGCTGATATCCCCTTACCTTACAACGGGATACTCGGCCGACCCGCACTCGCCAAGTTCATGGCAGCCTCTCACCACGCATACAATGTGCTCAAGATGCCCGGTCCGATGAGTGTTATCTCTGTCCAAGGCGACAAGAGGGATGCGCTCATCTGCGCCGACAAGATCTACCGGGAACCAGCAGCTGCAGCAGAGCGTGAGCCACTTGCCGCTGAAGCTCCCCGGGGGAAGAAGAAGGCCAAGTACGGCAAGGACAGCTCTGGTGCTCACTCCGGCAAGCGCATCTCCCCGGAGCGCTGCGCTGCCGTCGAGGACGCGCCATCGAGCTCCACCGGCAAGTGCGAGAAGGCGAAGGTAGACCAACTAAAGGCTAAGCCCGGCAAGGACAGTTCTGGTGCTCGCTCCGGCAAGCGCATCTCCCAGGAGCGCCACGCTGCCGTCGAGGACGCGCCATCGAGCTCGCCGCCAAGAGGGCAAAGAAAGTTGCCGAAGCCAACTTTTGAGTTGTGCTCCCCGAAAATCCGTACCTTGTATGAAGAACCCGAGCGCGGAAGGGTCGAATCGTGGTTAGGTTGCGCCGTCGATCCGTTTCGAGTCCGCTCGACGATAAAAGCACGCCGCAACCAGCCCGACGAGTTCTTCCCGCCGGAAACAACACCGCCAGCGGGCTGCTGATGTCCCGTACTCAGTAAGTGTGTTAGCGCCGGCAAGTTCCCTAGAAGCGTGGGGTAAAAGCGCACAAAGGATATAACGGCAGAGGGCGAATATAGCAAGCCTTGCCGTAAGGCGCCCTTCATATGAGAAACTTGTGCGCGGAGGAACTAACTCACGGCTGAGTTGCGTCCTTGATTTGTTTCCGAGTCCGCTCAACAATTCAAGTGCACTGCAACTGGCCTGAGAAGGTTTCTTGCCGGAAACAACACCACCAACGGGCTGCTAATGTCCCGTACTCAGCAAGTGTGTTAGCGCCGGCAAGTTCCCTAGCAGCGTAGAGTATAAACATACGAAGGGCAAAGCATGGCATCGTTTTGCAAAATCGCACATAAAATAAAATATAGATAAAGAATAGCTTATTACAGCATTGTCTCGATCCAAGCTGTGGCTATGATCACAAGTGACAAGGAGAAGCTGAAGAGGCGCTGGCGCAAGACAGCCCCGGCAAGCCAACTCACTGGGGCTGCAAGTGCCAAAGTCCTTCAGCGAGAGGCGGGGCCCCGGAGGCCGTGGCGTCGCGACAAGGGCTAAAGAAGGCGCACCAAGACTGGTCTTGCCGAGCCAGAGTTGCCGGGCTGCGAAGGCCAAGGTCCCTCCCCGCAAGCTAAGGTCGCTGGGAGCTACGGAGTCGATAAGTTCTTTTCATCCTCGTCATGCATCCTCTTGTGGACCGGGAAGGCGGGGCGCGTCCTTGAACGAGTGTGCTTTGTAAAAGAAACTCAGTGCTTGAGGAGCCGAAGTCGCGCCAAGTCGCGCCCTTGGTTTGTTTCCGAGTCCGCCAACGACACAAGGCTGCGAATCGCCCAAAGAAGGCTTCTTGCGGAAGCAACACCGCCCTGGTTGCCGACGCCCCGCACTCAAGAAGCGTGTTCGCTCCGCAAGTCCCCTAAAAGCGAGGGGTGGGAATGTACAAAGCACAAAATCAAGTAAAGGACTTAGTCCGCAAGCATTCCCCTTTTTCATTAAAAGCATCCCATTTAGTACAAGTCCATAAGAGGATGAAAAACATGATAGAGAGGATTACAGATTTTAAATGCAGCTAAGGCCCAAGGCTTACAAATTAAAAGATAAGATGCCGTAATCCTCCCGTTTCTGCTCGGGAGGTAGGTCAGGAGGCCCGGCAAGAGAAGCTTGCCGGGAGGGCAAAGGGCGCCTAGGAGAGCTACGGCGCCAGAAAACACCAAGAGAACTTCCGGGGCCGCCAGAGCTTGGCGGAGACGGAGGCGCCGGAGGCGAGCTTGAAGACGGGTGGTGGAACGTCAAGACGCTGTCGAGGGCTCCTCGCCTCGATTCGACTTGACAGCCTTACCGCCACCCCTCTTCCTCTTCCGCAGCCTCCCTACGCCACCGCCCAAGGAGACGGCCCGGGGAGTTCGTGGAAGGCGGTGACCGGATGATGGGGTCGCCGGTGGCTGCCATGTGGCAGCGTCCGACGCCTAGTCGGACCCGCCATCCTCGTCGTCGTCGTGTCGCCGCCCCTCCTCGTCACTCTCACTCGAGGAGGGGCCTTCGCCATCGGAGGAGCTGTCCACGCAGCACCTCGCCCGGTGCCGGAGTCTCGAAGACCTTGACGGCGAAGGTCGCCTCCATTAACTTAAAATGGAGGGTGAACCCCGCAAATCAAGCTGTGGATGCGGCGAACGATTCCACCCTCGGTCGAAGTACATCACGCCGGGGCTGGGGATACGACACTCACTCGAAAGTGCCGCTGATCCCGCAGCCCTCATGCGCAACTCCAACATCTCGGGCGGATCCGCCCATCGCGCCATGAACGGGCCGGCAGCCGGAGGCGGCGACGAGGCGCCGACGCAGCTTGATGAAGAACTCCCAGGATCGTCTCGGTGTGGACCGCCCGAGGAAGGGAGGCTGGCGGAGACGGGAGGCGACGCCCGGCCGCCTCTCCCGAGCGCCCGACCATGTCCTCGACCTCGCCCACGGCCTCGCCTCCCTCTCCCCTCGTGGCGGCCCCGCCACCACAAAGGGATAGGAGAGGCGCGCTGCTGGAGGCAACCTCGCTGCCACCGTTGAAGGACCCGGATTCCCTCCCTCCATGGCAGATGAGAGGAAGAGTAACGGAAGTTGAAGACGAAGGGAGAAGAGGAAGTGCGAGACTATTGTGCTCCCCTTCCGCCCCTTTTAAAGGGCGAGGTGGGGGCTCAACCGCCCCGCTCAGCCAATCAGGGAGCGAGGAGGGCAGAGGAGCGGGGCCGGCTCGCCATCCTCGCCCGTGACGGCTCGGTCTCCCACCTTCGCCGCCCACGACCCCCCACGCATGTGAGCCGCGTGGCGAGAAAGCGGAGCCGAGGCGACGGGTGAAGTGACCTCGCCCTGCGCCATGATCACGAGGGTGGATGCCTTAAAGATCGCACGCGCCACCCACGTCTCCCACGACGCCGCAATCGACGCGTGCCGTATGGGGAGGCGCGTGGGCGGGAGCCGTTGTCTGGCGGACCCAGCCACGCGCGTCTGCAGACCGCTTTTGGGCCTGGCCCAACAACGCCGGCACGTGTATGGCCCAGTTCGGGGCTCTGTCGGTGTACTAAAGTAGGGGGTACCTTAGTACCCGAACTTGTGCACGGGCGATCGCACCACCTGGCAGAGCTTGCCGGACGCCCTGCAAGGCTCTCCACCACTCCTTATTACTGCCATTCAAGAACAAAGTACTAGCCAAGAAACGAAGGCCCGGCAAGAGGAGCTTGCGGGAAGGCCAACCAGGCATCAAGAAGACTTGCCGCTGGCGCCCGCGCCCGGCAAGCCAGCGCAGCCGCAAGCTTGCCGGCACAACAAAAGGGCTGGCGGCAAGGCACTTGCCGCGCAAGGCTGCCACCAACTCCAGCGCACCCAAAGGACGCGTCATCACCGAGCCATCCCAAGGGCACGTGGCGAGGCATCTGCGCAGCCATGCGGAGCGAGGTGGCAAACGGAGTCGACAGAGGCGCCATCGTGGCAACCGGAGGCTCACCTAACGGTCCTCCTCCTGCTTTGATGGGGCGACCGGACGGGCATTTAATGCCCTTGTCCCCGCCGTCGAGTTAGGTAGGGGCCTGCAGCACCGTTGCACCAACCTGCGATTTTACCTTTCTCCCCTCTTCCCACGCTGCCACCGTGGGTACCCCTTCAGACTATAAAAGGAGGCCCATGCGACGAGAAGGGGTTTCGCCATTCGACACCCACAACACCACCATACGCTCGCACGAGCAAGATCGAATAACAAACACGAAGCAGCAGTAAGGGTGTTATCTTTCCGGAGAGCCCCGGTTGGGTAAAGATGCCGTCTCCCAGCGCCCGACCTCGATCTGCTCTGCACACGATCCCCACTCCCTTGCCGAACCAGAAGGGGCCCCCAGTGCCCCATAGGTGCTCAAGGCCACAGAGACACGACCCCGACACATCCTCCTGCAACGGCACGCATCGATTGCGGCGTCGTGGGAGGCGTGGGTGGTGCGTGCGATTTTCAGGGCGCCCACCCCTTTGATCGCGGGGCAGGGTGAGGTCACTTCATCTGTCGCCCCGGCTTCGTCTCCTCGCCACGCGGCTCCCATGCTGGGTCGTGGGCGGCGAAGGTGGGAACCGAGCCGCCACGGGCGGAGGTGGTGGGCCGCCCCGCCTCTCCGCCTCCTCGCTCCGACATTGAGCGAGGCGGCCGAGCCCCCACTTCGCTCCTTAAAAAGGGGCGGAAGGGGAGCGCAAAAATCCCGCACTTCCTCATCTCCTCTTTGCTTCAAGTTCTGCTACTTTTCCTCCCTTCTGCCATGGAAGGAGGGAACCCTGGTCCTTCAACGGTGGCAGCGAGGGTCGCCACCAGGCAGCGCGCCTCTCCCTATCCCGCGCCTGTGGTGGCGAAGCCGGCCACGAGGGGGAGAGGGAGGGGGCGAGGCCGCGGACGAGGTCGAGGATGTGGTCGGGGCGCTCAGGGAAGAGGCGGCCGGGGCGGTGCGCCACCCTCGCCTCCGCCGGCAGCTCCTCTCCTCGAGGCGGTCCACAATGGGGACAACCCATGGGAGTTCTTCATCAAGCTGCACCGAGCACCTCGTCGCCGCCTCCGGCTTCTGGCTCCATTCGCGAGCGCGATGGAACCGGACCCGCCCGAGATGTTGGAGTTGCGCATGAGGGGCTGCGGGATCAGCGGCACTCGAGTTAGTGTCGTATCCCCAGCCCCCGGCGTGATGTACTTCGATCGAGGGTGGAAGACATTCGCTCGCATCCACAACTTGACGGCGGGATTCACCCTCCATTTTAAGTTAATGGAGGGCGGCCTTCTCGCCGTCAAGGTCTTCGGGGAATCCGGCACCCGGGCGAGATGCTGCGTGGACAGCACCTCCGATAGCGAAGACTCCCCCTCGAGCGAGAGTGACGAGGAGGAGAGCGACAGCGATGACGACGACGGCGGTGAATCTGACTAGGCGTCGGCCGTCGCCTCGCGCGCCACCGGCGACCCCATCATCCGGTCACTGCCTTCGAACTCCCCGGGCCGTCTCCTGGGCGGTGGCGAGAGTCTACTAAGAGGAAGAGGGTGGCGGCAAGGCCGTCAAGTCGGAGTACGAGGCGAGGTGCCTCGACAGCGTCCGACATCCCGCCGCCCCATCTTCGAGCTCGCTTCGGGCCTCCGCCTCCGCCAAGCTCTGGCCGGCCCTCGGGTGTTCTCTCAGTGTCTTCGCGCCTGTAGTTCACCTAGGCGCCACTTTTGCCCTTCCGGCAAACTTCTCTTACTGGGCCTCCTTGACCTACCTCGGAGAGAAAGCAGAGAGGGATTACGGGCATCTTATCTTTTTAGTTTGTAAGCCTTCGGCCTTAGCTGCATTTAAAACTTGTAATCCTCTCTTTCATGTTTTTCATCCTCTATGGACTTGTATTGAATGGGATGTTTTTAATGAAAAAGGGGGAATGCTTGCCGGATCACGTCCTTTACTTGATCCTGTGCCTTGTATGTTTCCACCCTACGCTTCGAGGGAACTTGCCGGCGCAAGCACACTTGCTGAGTGCGGAACATCGCAGCCTTCTTTGGCGGTGCTGTTTTTCGGCAAGAAACCTTGTCGGGCGGTTTGCGCGCAAGACTTGTTTTGTTGAGCGGACTCGAAAACAGATCAAGGGCGCAACTCAGCCACGATTCGGCTCCTCCGCCTGTGTTTTCCCATACAAGGCATGCTCGCTCAAGATGATGTACCTCGCATCCCCGGTCCATAGGAGGATGCATGAAGAGGGATAAAAAACTTATCGATATCTCACCACCGGCGACTTGCTTGCCGGACACAGAGCTGCGCCCTTTTCCTTTGTTCTGCCGCCGCATCGCAGCCCCGGCGACTTCAAGCTAGTTGCGAGGAACTTTGGTGCTCGCAGCCCCGATCGACGCCGGTTTGTCGGGGCGGTAGCGCCGCGCGCGCCTTTCGCTTCCTTGGCACTGTCATTCCAGTTATGAGAATAACTTAGACAACACCGTAATAAGTTACTTTTGTAACGTAATTTCATGTTGGGCAACGCAGCGCCGTGTTTCGCCCCTTGTATGTTTATACTCTCACGCTTTTAGGGTACTTGCAAGATACACGCTTGTCGAAAAGCGGAACATCAATGACTGCCGTCGGTGCAGCCTCCGGCAAGAAGCCTTGTCGGGCTTAGTTGCAGCGCGCTTTCATCATTTGAGCGGACTCGAAAACAAATCAAGGGCGCAACTTAGCCATGAGCCGGCTCCTCCGCGCACAAGTTTCTCATACAAAGGACGTCCCACGGCAAGGCTTGCTATGTTACATCCTCTACCCCGTTGCACCCCTTGTATGTTCCTACCCCACGCCTTTTAGGAAACTTGCGGCGCTAACACACTTGCTGAGTCACGGAACATCGCAGCTCGCCGGTGGTGTTGTCTCCGCAAGAAACCTTGTCGTAGAAGTTGCGGCGCACTTGTTTTGTTGAGCGGGCTCGAAACAAAGTAAGGGCGCAACTTAACCACGAGTCGGTCCCTCCACGCACGGGTTTTTCATACGAGGTACGAACGTTCAAGGAATATAACATAGAAATTTAAAGCTAAGAATGTTCTGCCACTACAAGAAATATGTCAACTTATGACCACCACTATTGATCACCGAAAGGTCACAAATTTCCATTTATGACCTTTTTGTGACCAAAAACAGAAGGTCAAAAGCTGGCCGTCAGAACCGACTATAGCGACCTTTCTTCCGAATGGTCAAAAACGCTATTGACCAAAATATTCCCATCTGTGTCGTTTTGGTCACTAGCAACCTCCCCCAGGCCACGTAGGCATCCAGCGTGGCAAGCTGATGTGGCACAAGATTCAGCCCGGTCCAATTCGATTTTCTACATGGGCCGAGCCCAACAATTCGGCCTTTTTAATGTATTTTTTTTTCCTGTGCTTTTATTAGCTATATGGGTCTGGCCCAACAATTCAACCTTATTGATTTCTTTGTGTGGCCCTTTTAACAGCGGGTTTTCTTTTTGATCATGTTTTTGGGCCTTTTCTATAATGGGCCTTTACCTTTCCACATAGTTTGTTTCCTTTTTGTTACTACTTTCTATTTGAGTCAAGGCCTGCTTATAATAATTTCGAACAGCTTTTCAGCCCAAAGTTATTTTGGGCCATGGCATCTTAATAGTACAAGTATATTTGGGTCGTGGCCACTATCAGTCCAATAAGAACATTTTTTTCGCAGAATTTAATGTTCAAGTAAAACGTACACAATACATTACAGGAAATAGCACATACAACAATGTATACATTTTCATTTCACTCCTACTACATCTCACTACAACATAGACTAGTACATCTCACTTCAAATAAACAAGATCGTTCTCGGAAGCAAAATACGCCACCACACGCCATGGTGCACCATCTTACTCGATCGGCCTCAAGGAACTAGCAGCGCTGCTTGCTCCTTCTTTGTCAGAGAGGATGGCTGAAACTCGAGCATTTTATGACAAAAAATATGATGGGCATGGAACAAGGTAAGGTACTTTCTACAAAGAGACACATACATACCGCTGCTATAACTACTGAGATATCAATCAAGCAAGATGTGTGTGTGCTTGAGCTAGCTTATTAGTACATACATGGCTAGGATCCAAAACGAATAGAGCATGCTTGCATTAATAGAATGAATCACAAGGCTAATTTTTGTGGTTGCTAACACGCTAAGTCTGCTAGCTGTGTATGTTCATTCATCCATCCATGGATCTAACTAATGATGTTGTACCTCTAGACTAGAATCAAATGATCTTTAGTGTTATTATTAACTTGATGGTGGCATCTTCCAATAGGGTAACGACTTCATACAAGACATGAAAATGGATGATGCAAGCATCATCAAACAAAGACACTCACAATCAAATATCACATAAAAACTCAAACAATACTTGTTGTACTATTGTGGCCATAACAATTGCAACCGATGCCCACTTCATATCAGATCTGCAAGGGGTAGAAGGAGGGGTGGAGCTCACCCTGTCAAGGGGTTGGAGGAGAGGGGAGGGCGCCCTGTAGCAGCAGCTTCTAGTGAGAGCAACCTGCACAAAATAGAGCCTTCAACATGTTCAGATCAGGAAGAGAAAAAAGGCAGAACAAAAAAAGAACCTACCATGGTGTCCTGTACATAGTAGGAGCAGCTCTCCTCACTCCATTCCCTTACCTTGGAACTAGAACCAGCAGCAAGTAGGTTATCACTTGTTCCACCAAAGGAGAAGCTAAACATTTCATGCGAGGGGCCAGCATTTAGCAAAGATATCTGGCAGACAATTAGAGAGCAGTGAATGGTTGGATACAGAAAATGCAAGTATATTTTGATTTAGAAATAGCTGAAGCACTAATTACCTATACAAGACAAAGGAATGTAAATACCAGATCAAACCTATGCTAGTGAAACAAGTAGAAGAGATTATGTCCAAGGGCAGCAGGACACAAGAAACAAACCAACAAGCGTAATCTGGGTATTTCTATGTCAATGTGGAAGGAATTCATATTTGGCTAGGATCAGATATAAATGCAATGGATCTATTCCAAAATTAGTAAGAAAACACTACTCCATATGTCATTGTCGTGTTGCACTTTGCATCATGTCATCTCATTTTACAGAAAAGAAATTAATAGTTGTCCAAAGGTGAATATATAATTATCCATCAGTGTATTTTGACTAATGTCATCAAAGGAACCAGGGACCATGTACCAAAACAGCCAAAACAGAAGGAAGGGAGGACTTGAGAAACCACGTGATGTGCGTGCATTTGGTACAAGGAAAGCTCTGTTGATGTGCCACACTCTTTCCCAGTTATTGGGTATGAAAGAGTTGTAAAGGCTGCTGCTTGTAAGGTCCTGCAGGGAAAATTCAATAAAAGAGTGGTGGGTTAACACAAACGATGTCCTTGTTTAAGTTATTTGATGTTCATATTAACCTATCAGTCTGTTGTCAGTCTTCTCCACATAGATTATACGTAGCTGAGTGAGAAATCAGTTCATGTGGACGCACCTTATATAACCTGACGATAGCAGATGCTACCTCTCAGACTGGCATTCAGTAGGCAGAGTATGCTAATCGATCCACCCTTATACACTGTAATCTCACCAATCAGTCTGGAACTATAGGAATCTTGGCATGCACACATTTTAGCAAAAGGGTCTTCCCTGCGATGGAAACACACACACATACATGTATCAGAAGCAATTCACCAACACTCTCCGCAGTAAGAGGCAAGTTGGCACTCACAGGTTGAGATAATAGCAGAGACGTGTGTACCAAGGGAGGAGCGATTGGTCCGAGCTCACAAAGATCTGCATATGTAAATACAAAGCAGACAGAACTAGAGTAAGTCACCATACATGGATATCTGTGGTACGTCAAACAATAATAGATGAACCAAATGCCACCATGCTAAAAAAATTGAAATTGCAAGAGAGATGAAATAAGCAAACTGCCCAGGAGCTGCCCACTACAACAAGCCAATGGATTGACTACAGTGCTACATTTTAGCAGAACCTATTAGCATACCCACAAGCCAATGGATGCACAACTATAGATAAATCCAAGCGACTAGAAAGCCCCTAGCAAATCACAGGTGTATACCTTAACAGGGCTACAGAATCAGAAACTAGCTCACATCCTTCGACAGATCAGCCATATATTGAGCGATACAAAATCATAAATCCACAACAATACCAACTAGATGAGATGGACCGACACAACAGCAAACGCACCAGAATTGGCATATCTACTCGAAAATAGTGGGAGATTTAACTACATCCGAGCCTAATCCGCCTTGGCCAACAGACCGAGATGCAATCGATCAACAGCACCAACGCCTCGACCCATAGATGTACTCCAAACGACTAACAGGAATCGAGGGGAACCAACAACAGCCGATCAGGGTAGTCCTAGAAACGATCCCAGGGCACGCACGCACGCACATGGCGAGAAGGAGGGGAAGAGCATCGCATACCTTGAGGAGGAGGAGAGACCCTTCGCTTCGCTTCGATCGGAGGTTTCCCGGCGAGATCGGATGGGGGCCTGGATTGGATCGGATCGGATGTGTGCAGAGGAGACGAGAGGGGGCGGGGATTCGAAAGCCACCCCATTCCGGATCTTGTGGAGGAGGAGCTCGGCGGCGTCCATGACGGTGTGGAAGGGGCAGGAGAGGAAGGCTCATGGTTCCTTGAGCAGCTGAGTCAGGCGAAGACGCGCCCGGAGCCGGGCTGGCCCTGCCCGACGCGGCGGAAGGCGGAGGCGATGCCGGCGAGGGTGGAGCGGATGAGCGCGTCGAGCTCATCGGCCACCGGCTGCAGGTCGGGGATGGGCGGCGCGGGGTGGCCGAGGAGGGCGGTCATGTCGGCCCGGCCTCGGCGCCACAGCACCACGTCTACGGTGAGGGTCGTCGACCGGGGGTGGGTTTGGGGGCGATGGCGGATCGAGATCTGAGGGAGGGAGAGGGCGGCGGCTGTGGGTGCATAGGAGAGAGGGGGAAGAGTGGTGCGGGTTGTGTTAGGGTTAGTTGGGTGAGACGGTGAGGGGTCAAGTGTGCCGTTGGATCCGGGACGATCGGACGGTTCAGATCCCCTAAGGTAGGGTGATCCGGGGAGAGATGTCCTGATTGGTTGGAGATTCCGGGTGTAATTTAAAATATAGTCCCTAAGTGCTAAAAACAAAGGGGTTTATGACGCAACTATGAATAATATTTTGCAAAATGGAACCACTAAAATTTTCACTCAAGTTATACCACATTTTATGGATGATAACCAACTGGTATGCATTTCCGATCGTTCTAGCCTTATTTGGCCATTTAAACCAACTTGTACCAAATCAGGAGGAACCGGGTCAAATTTAAACTACAACAACTTCATAGTTTGCTCATTTTTTTTTCCAAAAAACTTTTTTAGGTAGACAAGGGTGCATCTTGGAATGGCAAACAATGTTGCCTAAGGAAGTTTTCATTTTCTTTGCACGGAAAAATCATTTCCCATTTTTCGAGTGCCTAAAAGGAGGTTTTTTTGTGAAGGACCTACCAAATAATTGTTACACAAATGGACCAAATAAATTTTATAAAATACTAGGCCATATTTAATGCACAATTGACAAAATGGTTGTGTGAAAAAAAAATTGATCCACATCTAGTGAAAAAGACAAATTCCCGTCGATTCAGCTGGAAACGGGTCAAATTTGAACTGTAGCTGCCTCATAGTTTGCTCTTTATTTTTTCCAGAAATCATTTCTACGTACATAAGTATCTATTTAATCATAGAAACACCAAAAAAATTCCAAGATTCAACCACTCGCTAGGAACGGTCAAGCCCGCCGTTTTGACCGCATTTTGAAACGGGCATAAAAAATTCAAAAAATCAAAAATTGGAAAACCTTCGATTGTGTCATTATATGTGACCAAGTTTCCGTGAAAATAATAAACTTGTAATACGGTAATTATTTTAAAAAGTGTTCTTAAATGAGCTATCAAGTGTGAGGATTCATGGCTTTCAAGCCAAATGATCAATCTTATGGCCACATTCATGGCATAGTTTGTTCAAATTATCTCATATTGTGCACAAGGGTGCATATTGGAATAGCAAACAATGTTGCCTAAGGAAGTTTTCATTTTCGTTGGACGAAAAAACCATTTTCCATTTTCCGAGTGCCCGAAAGGAGGTTTTTTTGTGAAGGAACTACCAAATAATTGTTGCAAAATTGGACCAAATACTTTTTCTCAAATACTAGGACATATTTATTGCACAATTGACCAAATGGTTGGGTGAAAAAAGTTTTGATCCACCTCTCGTGAAAAAAGACAAATTGCTGCCGATTCAACTGGAAGCGGGTCAAATTTGAACTGTAGCTGCCTCATAGTTTGCTATTTATTTTTTCCAAAAATCATTTCTAGTTACATAAGTATCTATTTAATCATAGAAACACCAAAAAAATTCCAAGATTCAACCACTAGCTAGGAACAGTCAAGCCCGCCGTTTTGACCGCATTTTGAAACGGGCATAAAATATTCAAAAAAATCAAAAAATTGGAAAACCTTCGCATTGTGTCATTATATGTGACCAAGTTTCCAGGAAATTAATAAACTTGTAATACGGTAATTATTTTAAAAAAGTGTTCTCAAAAATGAGCTATCAAGTGTGAAGATTCATGGCTTTCAAGCCAAATGATCAATCTTATGGCCACATTCATGGCATAGTTTGTTCAAATTATCTCATATTGTGCACAAGGGTGCATATTGGAATAGCAAACAATGTTGCCTAAGGAAGTTTTCATTTTCGTTGGACGAAAAAACCATTTTCCATTTTCCGAGTGCCCGAAAGGAGGTTTTTTGTGAAGGAACTACCAAATAATTGTTGCAAAATTGGACCAAATCATTTTTCTAAAATACTAGGACATATTTAATGCACGATTGACCAAATGGTTTGGTGAAAAAAGTTTTGATCCACCTCTCGTGAAAAAAGACAAATTGCCGCTGATTCAATTGGAAGCGGGTCAAATTTGAACTGTAGCTGCCTCATAGTTTGCTATTTATTTTTCCAAAAATCATTTCTAGTTACATAAGTATCTATTTAATCATAGAAACACCAAAAAAATTCCAAGATTCAACCACTAGCTAGGAACAGTCAAGCCCGCCGTTTTGACCGCATTTTGAAATGGGCATAAAAAATTCAAAAAAATCAAAAAATTGGAAAACCTTCGCATTGTGTCATTATATGTGACCAAGTTTCCAGTAAAAATAATAAACTTGTAATACGGTAATTATTTCTAAAAAGTGTTCTCAGAAATGAGCTATGAAGTGTGAAGATTCATGACTTTCAAGCCAAATGATCAATCTTATGGCCACATTCATGGCATAGTTTGTTAAAATTATCTCATATTGTGCACAAGGGTGCATATTGGAATAGCAAACAATGTTGCCTAAGGAAGTTTTCATTTTCGTTGGACGAAAAAACCATTTTCCATTTTTCGAGTGCCCGAAAGGAGGTTTTTGTGTGAATGAACTACCAAATAATTGTTGCAAAAATGGACCAAATCATTTTTATAAAATACTAGGCCATATTTAATGCACAATTGACAAAATGGTCTGGTGTAAAATTTTTTGATCCACCTCTCGTGAAAAAGACAAATTTCTGCCGATTTAGATGGAAGCGGGTCAAATTTGAACTGCAGCTGCCTCATAGTTTGCTATTTATTTTTTTCCAAAAATCATTTCCAGTTACATAAGGACCTATTTAATCATAAATACATGGTTTGGTGGCGATACGTCGAGGTTTGGGCGGTGGCCGAGGGCCCCAACTCTAGAGCTGCCAGAACTCGATGCCCGGCGTGGTCATCGCGTGACCGTGGTATGCTGCATGTGTTCGGGCGGCCTAGGCATGTCTAGTGGGTTGGGCACTCCCCAGGTTGGTGCTAGGGAGAAAATTACAACATAAGATTCTCACGAGGAGACCAATCGATGCTCAAACATGAATTAGCAGCCAAGTGTTTGATTAGCGGTACGGGAAATGTACACGGCTAATGGGCGTGAGTTTTGGCTGAGGATGATCTGTTACTAAGAAGACCGTTTTCACAATTTTTCAGCTCAAAAGGAGGAGCCTAGGTGGTACTTGCTTTGCAAACCACCACACTCGACATAAATACGAATGTTGAAGCTCGGCTCAAAATAATGAATGGATTGAGCTGGCATTTGGTGGAGGATGGTTATTTGGGCATAGGAAAGCACTGTAGAAAATGGATACTATTTGGACATGCCAAAGTGGTACTTCCTTCACAAACTGTTATTTTGAACAGAATAGGAGAATGAATATTTTTGAATTATTTTTCAAATAGGCAAGGAATGTTTTTACATATTTGACGAAGATATGATCCAAAGAATTTATGAGATTTTTTTGGGAATTTTGGGAATGACAGAAATATAGGTTGCTTCACAACCTAGGGCAAAAGCGCCACATGGACATGACACATAGGCAAAAGCCCGATGAGGTGGCGCCTAGTCATAGCAACCCACCACAATTTACAAGGCTATGACCATCTATATTGGTCGTTAACAACTAGAAATAAGGCATGGATGGTGGCTGTTAGCTTTATGACCATTTCATGTAAGGAAATTATGACCTTTCTGACCAAAATGGTTGCAATGGTTTAGGGTTTGGAGCCCCTCGAATAGCTTTTGACCAATTGGTCTCAAATGGTCATAAATCTATGACCAATTCTTCCAGGGTCACTAACAGAAGGTCATAAGTTGACATATTTCTTGTAGTGTGCACTCAAACTTGGGCAACTTAGCTTTTTCATCTTCTGTGCTTCGGCGGGGCCACACTCCTCCCCGGATATCCTCCCTTGTACACTTTCTCCTCACGCCAGGGGACCCCGCCAACAAGAAACACACTTGCCGAAAAGTGAACATCAAGAGTTCATTGGCGGTGTTGCCTCCGGCAGAAGAACTCATCGGGCTAGTTGCGGCGCTTTCATCATTGAGCGGACTCAAAACAAATCAAGGGCGAACTTAGCCACGATTCGCCCCTTTGCGCATGTGTTTTCCGTACAAGGTATGGACTTTCAAGGAATACGACTCAAAAATTTCGAGACTGACTGCTCTCCTAGCCCTGTTGGCCGGTAGGGCTCGATGGCACGTCCTCAACGGCGGCGCAGCACTCCGGAGAGGTGCGCTTACCGGAGCAGGTACCAAAGCCATTCTCGCCGGGCTTGGTCTTTGGTGAGGTTATCTTTGCCTTCTTGCACTTGCCGGCGGAGCTCGATGGCGCGTCCTCGACGACAACAAGAAGGCCCGGGAGGTGCGCTTGCGGAGTGGGCACGTGAGCTATCCTTGCCGGACTTGGCCTTCTTCTTCCCCGGGAGCTTGGTGGCAAGTGGCTTGCGCTCTCAAGGCGGCAGTAGCTTCCCAGAGACCTTGTCGGTGCAGATAAGCGCATCCTTCTTGTCGCCTTGGACAGAAATGACACTTATTGGACCAGGCATCTTGAGCACGTTGTAGGCGCAGTGAGAGGCTGCCATGAACTTGGCGAGCGCAGGACGGCCTAGTATCCCATTGTAGGGCAACGGATATCAAGAACATCAAATGTGACTTTCTCGTCCCGGTTCAGCTCGCGCCAAACGCCATCGGGCAAGTGATCTTCCCTTCGCTTGCTCCTTCCCGGATTTATCCCTTGAAAGGTACCAGTTTCTTCGAGCTCGCTGTCGGGGATGTGGAGTTTCTTGAGCACTGCGGAGGAAATCAGGTTCAGGCCGGCCCCGCCGTCGACCAACATCTTCGTGACCTTGAGGTTGCGGATGGTTGGTGAGACCAACATCGGCAAGCACCCGACCGCAGTGATGCGATCAGGTGGTCCTCAACATCGAAGATGATGGGCGTGTTTGACCACTTCGAGGCTTGCACGACTCGACGGACGGCTCTGCTGGCTCACTTCTCGCACCCACTTCTTGAGTTGGCGGTGCGAGGCGTGCAGAGAGGTGCCGCCGTCGATGCACAGCACCTCTGTTGCCTTCTGAAACTCTTGGTCATCAGTCTCATCTTCCTCCATTTCATCATCCTCATCTTCATCTTCATCCTTGTCGCGGCCACGGGGAGGCCTATCTCCTTGCCGCGGCTTGGCCTTGCCGCGGTGCCCTCCCCGGGCGGGAGGCTTCTTGCCGGATCCTCCGCCGCCCCCCTGGGCTCTCTCCTTGTCGCGGTGCTCGTACTCAGCTTTCTGTAACTCCGCCATCTACTCCACTTTCTTGCAGGTTTGGAGGTCATGGCCCTTGGTGCGGTGGATCTTGCAATACCGCTTGCCGGAGCCATCCTGCTTGTCGGCGGCCACCACAGCCTCGCCGGAGTCGTCGGCTTTGGCCTTGTCGGAGCCGCCTCCGTTGCCGGAATGCTCAACAGCTAGCACATCCTTAGCCTTTCTTTTCCTGTTGTTGCGCCTCCGGTTCTTCCTTGCCGGGGCAGCATCCTCACCGCCGATCCTTCGCTCCTGTAATCTCTCCGGGATTTTCCTCCTCCTCGGCTCGCAGACACTTGTCGCCGCGAGCATAGAGCTCACGACATCTCGATCTTGCACATCGCCATCTCCTCCCTCATCCTGCGCGTTACGCACGCTCGATGGAACGACCGATAACCGCGATGGTGGATGTCTGGGATGTTGCGCTGCACCTGGCTGAATCTCTGTATGTACTTGCGCAGGGGCTCTCCCTCCTTCTAGACGAGCAGATGCAGATCGCTTTCTTGGCCATGGGGTTTGTGGCCGCCTGTGAAGGCGCCGACAAACTGATGACACAGGTCCGCCCATGAAGAGATGGAGCCGTCCGGCAAGTGCATGAGCCAAGATCTGACGTTGGGCTTGAGCACCAGCGGGAAGTAGTTGGCAAGGATCTTCTCGTCGCGCTCTCCGGCAGCCTGCACCGTGATGGTGTAGATGCTGAGGAACTCCGACGGATGTATCCTGCCATCATACTTCTCGGGCACGTCGGGCTTGAAGTTCTTAGTCTTGGGCCACTGGACTTGCCGCAGCTCACGGGTGAACGCAGGCAACTTGCGCGCAAGACGGCAAGTCGCTCGTTCTTCGGCGCATGCATGTCGACATGGGCCCGGTAGCGCTGGTCAGATTGACGTCGCGCTTCCCTTCTGCGCTCGATGCGGGTGCGAGCGTCTTCGTGTTGTCGTTCTTGGAGAACGTGGCGTTGATCGCGGCGAGTTCGCCGTCCGACGACGCAGTGGAGTCGGCGTCGGGGTTGGCCCGGTGAGCTGGCGATCTTGGCCCTCGGGGCTGGGAGTGCACGGGGGTGGCACCCCCAGCGGTCTTGTCGGTGCCGGCCTCCGCCGGGGCGCCTTGCCGGGGCTTCGACGCGCTTGGTCGCCGGGGCTTGTCGCCGTTGGCAAAGCCGATGAGGCTGTAAATGGTCATTCTCCAGTCGTTAATCTTGTGCGGCGCCGGAGGGTAGTCTAGAAGCAGCTGGGCTCGGGCCAGCGCTTCCTCTGCTATCTTGGGTGGCGGTGGCGACGAGCGGCGCGAGGAGCGGGATGTGCTCGGACTCCCAACTGAATTGGGAGGAGCAACACCCCGTCCGGGCGACCGTACCTCACTTGCGCCAGCATGCTGGCGTGCATGCTGACCTCGAACGTCCCGCGACCCGCCAGCTTGGCCTTGCTCCAATGCAAGCACGGTGCTAGGAGCACCGGGGTGTTGTTGACCTTGCACCTCCTGGGAAGGGTGCGGCGTCTGCACGGTCGCCGACGCTTGCGGGGCCTTGTTCTTGGATCTGGTGACGACGTCGCCCCACCGTCGGCGCCGCTCCTCCGCCGGCGTCCACTCCACCGCCCGCTTGCTCCGGCGGGGGTGGTAGAATCGATGTAGACAGAGCGGCCACCTCAAGGCTTCTTCTTTGGTGGCATGTTGATGAAGGCGTTGATGAAGCGCGGAGACCGGATCGATGCTCACGACCTCGACGCCCCTACTACGGCGCGCCAAAGATGCCGGGGCGAACTCTGTGCGGCCACGAGCACCTATGGGGCACGGGGCCCCTTCTAGTCCAGCAAGGGAGCGGAGGGCGTGCGCAGAGCAGATCGAGGTCGGGCGCGCGGGGGAGACGGGCGATTTTTACCCAGCTTCGGAGCTCTCCGGAGAGATAAAACTCCTACTGCTGCTTTGTGTTTGTATTTGAGCGTATAGTGGTGTTGTGGGTGTGTCGAATGGACCGAACCCCTTCTACGTGCGCATGGGCCTCCCTTTTATAGTCTAAAGGGGGCACCAACAGTGTGGCGAGGGAAGAGGGGTAGAAAGGTAAAACGCAGGTTGGTACAACAGTGACCAACAAAGGTCCCCGACCTAACTCGACGGCAGGGACAAGGGCATTTAATGCCCGTCCGGTCACCCCAACAAAGGTAAAGAAGCGACCGTTAGGTGAGCCACCGGTTGCCACGATGGTGTCTCTGTCAGCTCCGCTTGCCACCTCGCTCCACATGGCTGTGCAGCGCCCGCCACGTGCTTCAGGACAGCCCCGGGTGACACGTTGTTGGATGCGCTGAACGCAGGTGGCAGCCTTTGCTGCAAGTGCCTTTGCTGCCCTTCTTCTTGTCTGCCGGCAAGCTTGTCACCGCCGAGCCTTCTTTGGGACGCTGGGCGTCGCGGCAAGTCCCTCTGAGTAGCCTTGGTTGGCCTTCCCGGCAAGCTCCTCTTGCCGGGGCCTTGGTCTTCTCGGTTGATACTTTGTTCTTGAATGGCAGTGATAGGAAAAGACGGAGGGTCTTGGCGGGCGCCCGGCAAGCCTTGCCGCGGGGTGCTGCAACTGCCCGTGCACAAGTTCGGGGTACTAAGGTACCCCCTACTTTAGTACACCGACAGTCCCTGACAGTTCCAACCTATACAATTCATTGGGACGGGCAGGGCTGCTCCGTAGCCACTGCCGAATTTTCTGGAGTCGGTTTCTTCTTCTTAGTATTCATATTACCCACATTTCCATCATCAAGGTCCTTATCACTCCTTACTGTTCTCTCCATGGCCTCACGCCCTGCACCATCTATTGTTATCCCTGCCGTCGAAAGAAGAGGAGCATGATCCACACGACGGTACACTTGCTTTGGTGCTTCTTTACGTTTGTGTTGCAGACGATTTTTCACAGGAGAAGTCATCTCTGCATTTTTGTCCGCAGTACTTGAGTTCTTCGACTCACGCTGGCTGCTTGGTCCTGAGAATTGTTCCTTATTTGATCCTTCACCAGACGCAACCCATTTGCGATCATCCGGTGCCCTAGGATTTGGTCCAAAGGGAAGATCTCCATTTGAATCACGTGGACCTGGGCTTGGGCAAAATAAGTCTGAATGACCCAGACGGCTGCAGGAGAAACAAAAAAGAGGTACATTTTCATACTGAATGTCATAAAGATCAGTTTTTTGCCTCCTTGCCGAACCAATGAGAATCCACCTTCGCAAAGGTTTGCTCACCTCAAAACTCGCGCACGCAAGTATCCACCAATGTGGTGGAACTGCACCTCGATAGCCTCTTTATCAAATTGAGCTGCAATCATCTTGCCCCACTTATCATCTCCCAGATTGTAGGGAAGGTTTGGGACCCTAGCCCAAAGGAAGAGCTAGTCAAACTGCACCTCATCAGGTCACATGTACTCTGCAAATTCAGCCAAGATCACTGCGTTCTTGCTAATATGCCATGGCGATCCAATCCAGATCCGGTCGCGGTCTCTCTGTGACTCGAACTCTGCAATGAATGTATTCTCTCCCATGGAACGAAATTGCAGTCCTCTAGGGTTTCCCCATGCCGGTCAGAGTGCGTTGGTAATGGTATGGATATGCAAGATATGTCGATGCAAGACCTTGCCCGCTAGGAACCACTTCTACGACTTCCTATCTTCTCTGTCATCGATGACTAGGGGAGTCGCTTCTTCATCCGTAATGCCTAACTTGCCTAGCGCCTCCTCCAGTCTCGCCACGGCCGCTTACGCCAAGACGAACCAAAGATCCGTGATCACGGAGGACGTCGCCATCCTCACTGGCCGCTCGGGGCTCCCCGTCGATGAGATTCGGCATGCACCGTCAGAGTCCGCTCGAAACCCTAGTCGCCGCAAGGGTCCCTAGGTTTCCGCAGAAAAAAATGATGATAATGCTTCACATTCGAACACATACTGCATGGTAGTGTAAGGTGGTATTGACTCACGTGATACCTTTTCCGACTATGAATACATATATACGTAATTACTAAAAAAATTGGGTTTTTTTAGGGGTAAAAGCCTTTTATTACTCAAAATCCACAGAAGGTGGGATACAAGTTTGGTCATGTGGCTGGCCAAGCCACACATGACGCCCTGGGAGTAATGACAAAGCATATTTAGCTAACTTGTGGGCTTCAACATTCGCCTCACGACCTTCAAAAGTAAATTTACTAGTGGGTGGAACTCTGTTCCTAATTTCTCTGATTACAGCACCATATTGTCCTTGACTTCCCTTGGCTAGATCTTCAACGACTTGCTTGCAATCGGTTGCCACGATGTAGCTATATTGGTTGAGATGTTCTGCCAAAGCCACGGCTTCACGACACGCTATTGCTTCCAAAGTTGATGGATCCCAAACTCCTGCAATGACAAGCGCTGAACTGCCCAAGTAACGACCCTGGCTATCTCTGCATATAGCAACGGCTGAGCCACCTCTCTGCCCCCGAGTGCCCGCATCTACATGGATCTTTGCATAGTCTGCTAGGGGTGCTCTCGGTTGCGCTGCCCTTCTGTTCCCAGTCGTGAGGCGACCTTGTTTCTTGGGCTTCTTAAGCACATCAAGATCTTTAATGTACCTGGTTATGAAGGCCGATATCGTATGTGGAGTTTGAAATATGCCTTTATGTATGGCTTTCCTCCTAGATGTCCAAACAGCCCACAACGTCACTGCCACCAGGGTGAATTGCTCGCGCGAGAGTGACCCCAACAGGTTGAAGAGCCAACTCTTAGCTCGGTTGTCATGTGTAGCAACAATAGCACTACCTAGCTCCTCGTCCACAAGCGCCCAAGTGCATCTTGAAACGGTGCACTCGAGCAGGGAGTGTCGCCAGGAGTCCGGAGCGCCACATAATGCATATGTGCTCGTCATCGGCATGTTTCGGTTCGCCCTCATGTCTTCGGTCGGCAGCGACTGTTTCGAGAGTCGCCATAAAAACATTCGAACCTTCGAAGGCACCTCCGTCTTCCAGAGTGACTTCCAGGAGCTGGAATCTGCATGCGAATGTGATGATCCCGAGGCATTGTTTAACCAAGCTTCTCTTCTCTGCATTGTTGCCACTAGCATATTGTATGCTGACCGTACCGAAAACTAACCCAAACGTTCGTGAGCCCAGCACCAGAAGTCGTGCATGGGTGTTGTGGGCAGTGGTATGCTAAGGATTAACTTAGCGTCAAACACAAGGAAAGTAGAATTGATCAATGTCCTATTCCACGTTGCATTTGTGTAATCTATCAGTTCAGAAACTGTGACTGGTGGTGCAGCTACCAGACATCCATATGGTCTCATCATCTCTGGGCGGGGGAGCCAGTTTTCTGTCCAGATATCCATGCTCTCTCCATTTCCAATGCGCTTGATTAAACCCAGCTTCAAGATATCTCGTCCCTCCACTAGGGCTCTCCAGACCTGACTAGGGTGACTGCCAAGTGAAGCTTCAAGTATGCAGGAATTTGGGAAATAGATACTTTTCAGTATACACGCACTGAGGTAGGTTGGGTCCTGCAACATACGCCAAACTTGACGAGCTAGCATAGCAAGATTAAAAATCTCGAAATCCTTCAAGCCAAGACCTCCCATGCTTTTTGGTTGAGTCATAGCCTGCCAGGAGACCTAGTGTGGTTTGCGCTGACTGTTCTTACTTCCCCACAAAAACTTCCTGATCAACATGTTCAGATGCTCGCAAAGGCCCCTTGGTAATTTGAAACACGACATGGAGAAAACAAGTATTTCTTGAGCCACAGCTTTGACCAACACCTCTTTGCCCGCAGAGGACATCGTCCTTTCAACCCAACCTTGAATCTTATTCCACAGTCTGCCCTTCAAATATTTGAACGTGCCATTTTTCGAGGCTCCCACATCTGTGGGTATCCCTAAATATTTCTCATTCAAAGTTTCATTAGGGACGTTCAAGATATTTTTGATATCATTGCGAACCAACTCGGGGACGCCTTTGCTGAAGAAAATAGATGACTTGTCAAAATTTATCCGCTGACCTGTGGCAGTGCAGTAAATATCTAGGACTTGGTTCACCTCGGTAGCCCTCGCACCATTAGCCTTGAAGAACAGCAGGCTGTCATCAGCGAATAATAGGTGGTTAACTAATGGCACCGTAGGTGCCACTTGGATCCCACCTAAGTCGGATGACTCTCTTTTTGAATTTAACAGGCACGACATGACCTCTGCTGCTAAAAACAAGTATGGAGATATCGGGTCCCTTGTCGGATACCACGTGAAGGGCAGAACTCCTCAAGCTTCTTACCATTGAATAGGACAGAAAATTTCACTGAAGATACCATGCTCATAACAATATCCACCCACCTGGAAGTGAACCCCAGTTTCAACATTGTTGCCCGGAGATAGGGCCATTCAACTCTGTCATAGGCCTTCATCATGTCTAGCTTGAGGGCACAGGAGTGATCTTTTTTGGCTTTGTTCCTTTTCATAAAATGCAAGCACTCATAGGCCGTGATGATGTTATCTGTAATTAATCTGCCAGGGACAAAAGCTGACTGTTCTGGTGAGATAATATCTGGGAGTATTTGCTTGAGTCGGTTGGATATTACCTTAGACGCAATCTTGTAGAGAACATTGCACAGACTGATAGGCCTAAACTGTTTGAGGAGTGTGGGTTTTTTTACCTTGGGAATGAGGACCAAGATTGTGTCATTGATGCAAGCTGTCGACTCATTACCCTCTACTATTTTGAGCACCACTTTCGTGACCTCTTCTCCACAAACCTTCCAGTGACGCTGAAAAAAGTGTGCTGGGTATCCATCCGGACCAGGAGCCTTAATTGGCAACATTTGAAACAAAGCGCACTTGACCTCCTCATGGGTATATGGAGCATTCAGGAGGGCATTCATATCAGGTGTTACCTTGGTTGGGATGTGTCGCAAAACTTCCTCCATGTTATGCACCCTTCTGACGTGTACAAATTTTTGTAGTACGCCGTTGTCATCTCCTCCATCTCAGCTGGCTCCTCAATCACTTGCCCCTGTTCATCATGCAATGATTTGATTTGATTTTTGCGCCACCTTCCACTGGCCAGTAGATGGAAAAAGTAAGTGTTTTTGTCACCATGAACTAGCCATTCCACGTGCGCTCTCTGGCGCCAAAGCATTTTCTTGCGGTGAAAGAGCTCCACCTGCCTGTCAACAATTTTCATTTCTTCCCTGGTGGGACCGGATCTTCCTGGAATGGCTCGCATAAGCTGCAACTGTACTTTTAGCTGTGATATTTGCTGTCGAACCGAGCCAAATCTCTGCCGATCCCAAGCCGACAGGTCACCAGCCAAGTCTCCAAGCTTTTCATGTAATGATTGCACACTCCCTCCATCCTGCATGCTCCACCTGCCCGCTACAGTGGTAAAGAGTACACGGGCACAACCTGGACTTTCGATAAAAAGGTTACTGGTGGCACCTATATCAGACAAACCACAAGTGTAGACCGCCTCACAAAAACCATCAATCTGAGCTTGGCTCCAATTTCCAATGCCATCATGTTCGCTCAAGTTCAAAACCTCATTGAAATCGCCAATAACAGCCCATGGCCTGTTCTGTGTCTCCGCTGTGTTTTCAGGGTATTCCACGTGTTTTGCCTGTTTGGTACCTGTGCATCGCCATAGACAAAAGTGACCCTGACCTGCATGTCCACCATATAGTCAACTAGAGCATCAATGTGGTACCTCGAGTAACCAATTATTTCCACTTTTATTTCATCATTCCAAAAAATACAAAGACCACCAGTTCGTCCCGAAGTATTCACTGCATAACTTTTATTAAAACCTAAACCTTCCGCTAGCTGTTCAACCCTCGAGCCTTCTAATTGTGTTTCAAGAATACAAAGGATTGAGGGGGGCAAACTGCCTCGCTAGAGTGCGAAGCTCGCGAACTGTCGCGGCTTTGCCAATTCCACGACAGTTCCCGCACAAAAGACTCATTGCGCCGGGCGAACCCCTCCTTGGGAGTTCGCCAAATGCGCATCAGGGGTCTTGCTAGTTGTTGCACTCTTCGTCGTGTTTGTTTCAGCTGTGGAAGGGCTCGGCTTGTTTCTCTTTGTCTCCTGCTTCGATGCGGGGCTCGGAGGGATCGCCGGAGGTGGCATCAGTAGGTTTTTATTAGTCTGGATGGGGTGCTGTGGCTGTACGGTTGTTGGATCCATTAGAGCAGTTCTTTTTCTGTTTCAATCCAGGTCTTCCATCATAACATCATTGCTTGACAGTTCTGGATCCACATACTGCTGGCTATCAGCTGCACCTCTGGCTGCAGCTCTCCCACCACCTCGCCCTGTACGGCCGCGACCGCGGCCACCTCTAGGGCTTTCATCCCCTCCCGGACCTCTTCCAGGGCCTTGGAACCAACCTGCTTTGATGTCCTTGAAGACTAGTGCTTTCGGTGGGTGAACTCCGTCGCCGCACTCCTTATACAAGTGCCCCAAGTAACCACATACAACGCACCAGTCCGGCAACCACTCGTACTTGATTTTGAAGATGACACGTTCCATCCCGTCCTTCTTCTTCACCACCAATGAGACTGCATTTTTCAGAGGCTTCGTCACATCTATTCTTACCCGAACCCTGGCAAAATTGCCCTCAAAGTCCTGTGACCTTGGCTCAGCAAATATGAACTCTCCCACCGTGGACGACAAGGCCTTGATCTTGGAAAAGTAACCATCAGGTAGGTCATGTATCTACATCCAGATATCGATCTTTCTGAGTTCAATGGTCGACGGCTTGGTGAATCCGTTGTAGGGCGCCAGGACCACCGCCTTCCCCTTGAAGTTCCACGGTCCTTCCTCCATTACCCTCTCCCAGTCGCCGAGGCACGAGAATTGGAGGGTATAGAGGTTGTCTTCCAACGGCCTGATCTTAACTTCCTGCGCCAGATCCCACGCCACCCTCATGCCCCTGTAAAACCAATATTGGTTGTAAGATTTTTCGGTATGAACCCTAGCTATCGCCATCCAGCGGGTCGCCTCTTGCGGCAGTTCACCGTCCTCCACCACAACGTCTTGCAGATCATCTTCCCTTAGACCAAGTTCCTCCATCAGCGATTCAAGCTCGGAAGCCGAACCCGACGCCGACGCTTTCGCAGCCATGATTCTCTCGCTCGGGGTGTGGTTCCACGAGCGGTATGGACCCTATCTCTGCCCCCTCTGTGCGGCCACCACGTCCTGGAGACGCAGCAGGCCACCGCCGGGGGGAAACGGCAGGGGACGGTGATCTCTACGGTGAAGGCGGCGCCGTCGCCCGAGAGGAGGAAACCCTAACGAGAGGGTAATATAGTTACGAATGTTGTCATAACAAAATACACGTAAAAACTAGCCTAGTCCAAATAAATGGCCAGGCCAGCCCGGGCCAACCATTCCAAAAAGTAACCAAATACAAGCCCATTTATCTGCTGATTCACTACGCGCACGCTCCAGGGCTCCAGGCCTCCAGGCCTCCACGCGCAAAATTCTCCACACCGGGTAGCGCAGGCCCTCAACAAAAATATCCACATTCTACGCCGCCGCCGGCGACTCCTAACCCTCGGCACCAACCCGCCTTGCTCGCTTCCTCTGCGCCAATCCGGGCCGCCGGCCGCCGGCCATGGAAATGGAGCCGGACGGTCCTAGTTCGAAGAAAGTGAAGTTAGCGGCCGTCGACAGCCGCGAAGAGGCACAGGCACCGCCGATGCCGGCGTCGCCGGCAGCTGAAGCCCCCTATCTGGACCCTACAGAGACGCCGCCCGCAGCTGATGAAGATGATGGACGCGTCGACCGCATCAGCAACCTCCCCGACCCCATCCTCGGTGAGATCGTCTCCCTCCTCTGCACCAAGGATGGCGCCCGCACCCAGATCCTCGCGTCCCGGTGGCGCCACATCTGGCGCTCCGCGCCTCTCAACCTCGACTGCCGTTGCCTCCCCGACGACAAGCACGGGCTCGACGGCGTGGTGTCGCGAATCATTTCCGCCCACCCGGGGCCCGGCCGCCGGCTCCGCATCCCCGCGTATTACCTCCTGGACCGAGCAGGAACCGTGGACGCCTGGCTCCGGTCCCCCGCCCTCGACAAGCTCCAGGAGCTTGAGTTCTGCCATGTCATCAACTATCAGCCACGATTGATTCGGCCGTTGGCGCCGCCGCCTGCCTCCACATTCCGTTTCTCACCGACCCTCCGTGTTGTCACCATCGGGAGATGCCTCCTCCCGGACAGCACCGTCCAAGGGCTTCACCTCCCCCAACTTAAGCAGCTGGCACTTGAACGGGTGAGCATCTCTGAGGGCACGCTCTGTAGCCTCATTGCCAGGTGCCCCGCCTTGGAGTGCTTGCTGATTTACTACAGCTTTGGTTTCGGATGTGCTCGGATCAACTCCCTTAGCCTTATAAGCATAGGCGTGCGTCTGCGGCATGCGTTATCTTTCCGATCATGAGACAGAGGAGCCGCAACCGCAGTTCAGAGAACTCATCATCGAGAATGCCCCTTCCCTTGAGAGGTTGCTCCGTGTCGATATACTTGATGGCCTACATGTATCCATAATCTCCGCGCCTAAGCTGGAAACCTTAGGTTCCCTTCATGATGAGGTGTACCTCAGTTCCTCAATTCTTCAGGTAGGTGTGACTGTGTGAGCTCTCTACTTCTCGCCTTCAGTAGGCGAGACATTGCATATAATTTTGCACTTCTACATGCTAATGTTGTCTTTCATGATTGATAAAGCGATTGCCTAGTGATAGCCTCATGACGGTGGTTGGCGCTGTCAAGGTCTTGTATGTCCGAACTAGTTGGCTGGATATAGGCATGACACTTCAGTTGTTGAGATGTTTTCCATGCTTGGAGAAGTTGTACATTCAGCAGGTGACATTTCTTCATTAGTATTCATGGTGCTCAGCTCCTCTTTTGATCTGCTCGTGCTCTTAAGTGGCTGATTGTTTTCATCACATCTGTTCTTTCAGCCGATATCAGGGGATCTGAATTTGTGGAAGCGTAAACACCGGGACCTAATCAAGTGTCTTGACCTTCGTCTAAAGACGGTAGTTATGCAATTTTATCGGGGCATCAGGGCGCAAGTTAACTTTGCCACATTCTTCATACTGAACGCGGAAATGCTGGAGCTAATGTCATTCCAAGTTGATTCCGAATATTACTGCCGGGCCTTTTTAGCAGAACAGCGCAAGGAGCTTCAGTTGGAGAAACGGGCTTCAAGAGGTGCTCGGTTTCACTTTCAAACTGATAGCCTTCTCCGCTGTTATTCGAGAATCAATAATGTCCGTGATTTGGATTTAAGTGATCCTTTCGTGCGTAAGCGTTGAACTTGGGTTTAGGACTGTTGTTGAGTAGTCTTTCTTGACCATCCCAGTTTTTGTATTGTGTGTGTTGAGAGTCGCAGATGATGGTTAGAAATCATCGGCACAAATTGTTGGAACTTGTCTTGTCATCGAAATTAATGATGGAAAATGGATGGTCGCATCATTTTGTGCCAAAAACCAAGAAGAAGAAGAAGCAATTTAATTGTGTGCCGTCCTGAATTTCTATTACTGAATCTGTGTCAAATACAATACAGTAGGACCTAGCCTCCAAGATGTTACTACATGAGGTTACCATTACAAATTTACAAACACGACTACATACTCCAGCTTGTAGTTAAATACTGTATATGATTACGACTGGAGGAATTTAAGCTGCATGGTTGCTCAAACGGGGCACAGCTCACCGGCGGCCGCCTTGGTCTGCTGCTGCACCACCAGCGTGGACAAGCGGGATCCAAAGTCGGCGGAGGTGAGCAGGTCCCCGAGAACGCCGAGCTCCAGGTGCTCGCTCCAGTCCGATATGCCGGCCGTGAGCGGCGTCTCGAGGCTCTCCGCTCGCCGCCCGACCACGAGCAGGTCGAACGCCACGCTGGTGTTCCGGATGACGTCCACCATCTCGTGGGAGCCGCCGACCGTGTGCTGGCTGTACATGACCCGGTTGTCGTCCACCCACCGCCGGACGAACTCCTGCGTCGCCTCATCGTCCAGCTCGTCCTCCTCGGGGTCCAGCCGCTGCTGCCACTCTATCGGCAGCAAGAAGCGGAAGACGGTGAGGCCGATCGGCGCGTCCTCCGCCATGTACGCCGCCAGCGCCATGGCCTCCCGGTCGTCCGGCCCGCCGAGGAAGTACATGGCGACGCGATGCGGGAACAATCCGTCGATGGTGTCGATGGATGCGGTGCTGGCCACGCCGGAGAGGCTGCCTCGGTCGATGAGGATGGCGACGGAGCAGGGCGCGTAGTTGAGTATGCTGATGTTGGTGTCCTGGATGGCGCCGGCGTTGGGCGACGTGGGCTCCACGGAGCCGTCAATGGCGAGGCGCTTGTGAAAGGGCACGATGATGAGCATGGCGCGCTTCTCGAGCGCGACGGTGCAGACGTCGTTGTGCATGGTGGCGTAGGGCGCGATGCACACGTATGGCAGCAGCGACGAGGAGCCCCGCTGCCGCTGGTCCACGAAGAACTGGAAGGCGTTGACCACGCGCTCCGACTCGGTGGCTTTGGACCCCGTCGGGACGCAGTGCCGGTCGCCGGGCTTGAAGGAGCGGAGCACGGAGCTGGTGAGCCCGGCGAGCGGCATAAGGTGGAGGAGGTACACTGAGACCGGCGTAGTCGGCGTCGGGCTGGCCGCATCAAGCAGCGCCACCACCGGCGCCACGTCCACCTGCGAGTGGACGCACGCCAGCACCCGGAGCTCCTCGCCGACCTTCTTGTTCTCCACCGTGCGCAGCTGGTTCGCCACGTACTTCTCCTCCGGGTGGTACATGTACTTGACTGCCGCCCCTGTCGCGGCGCCGACCACCAGCACGTTGATCATGAACGCCGCGTACGCCTGGTCGTCCAGCACCTTGGAATCCATGAACGCCGACGCGTACACCACCTCCGTGATGCCCTTGAAGTTCATCATCAGGCCGACGGCCACGGATTCCCGGACCGGTATCTGGCAGTACAAGCACGGCACCATGCACGCCACAAACTTGGCGACGATGCCGACGACCAAGAACACCTCCAGCAGGCCGCAGGTGGAGGCGTCCGTGATCATGTGGACGTTCATCCGCATCCCTCCCTGCGCGATGAGCAGCGGCGTCAGCACGCCGGCGACGAGCCGGTCTAGCCGCTCCGCCAGGGTCACACCCAGCGGGGCGCCGCCGGGGAGCATGAGCCCCAGCATGAACGGCCCGTACGTCGCGTGGAGGCCGAGGAGCTCGCCGGCGAAGCTGCACGTGATGGAGATGAGCAGCACGCCCACAAGGCGGGACTCAGAGAGGATGCCGCCCTCCGGCACGTCCCTGATCAGCCGCAGGATCACCGGCCGTGCCACCAGCCCCATGAGCGCGATGAAGATGGTGAATGAGAGCGACGAGGCGAAGCCAATACGCTGCAGCTTCTCCTCGGGGCTTGCCTGGAGGAGGTAGGATGTGACGCCGGCGATGGCGAAGGTGTTGGCGAAATCTCCGATGAGGGCGGCGGACATGGCGAGGCGGCCGAGCTTGGAGGAGAGAAGGTGGAGGTCATCCAGCGTGCAGCAGACGACAATGAAGGCCGAGAGGGACCACCAGGAGTTAAGGTTGGTGAGGAGGAAGGTGTCGGTCCATTGCTTGGGGATGCGATCGCTGAGCGCGAGGCCGGCGACGTACATGGCGAGGTGCGGAGCGGCGGTGCCAAGGACGGCGATGGCGATGGCCTTCTTCCCGGACTTGACGATCATGCCGAGGTCCGTCTTGACGCCGATGGTGAAGATATGGAGCGTGAAGGCGTAGCCGCCGACCGTGTTGATCTGCACCCAACCCTCGGGCGTGGCGAAGACCTCACCGATGTGCGGGAGGTAGTGGCCCAGGAACGACGGCCCCAGCAGCGTGCCGGCCTATACATAGCATGGAGATCCATCTGTGCAATTAGTAATTAACCAATCAATCAACCAGAGGCTAGCTCGATCAATGGCGCACAACAATGGCATGCATGGAGGAGCGAGAGCCGAGAGTGCACGTACGAGGATCTGGGAGATGACCAGCGGGATGCCAACACGGCGGAACACGGCGTAAATGGCGTGGGAGAGGATGAAGATGATGCAGATGTGGTAGAGGAGGAGGGGGAAGTAGAACTTGAGGGGGTCGTCGCCGGCGAAGACGCCGGAGGAGGTGGGGCGGCCGGAGCTGTGCTCGAAGCAGTAGAGGCTTCTGTTGACAACGGCCTCCCCCGCCAGCGACATCGGTGGCCGGCGCTCGTGGAGCAGAGGGCGAAGGAAGCAAGGCAAGTGCGGAATGGGGAATTTTCTTCCATGGCATTCGACGCTTGCATGCAAGATGGGGCGAGGCCAAGGCGCGGGATGGTGTGGAGTGGAAGTGCTTTGGCGGGAAACGTGGAGCACCGGTCGCTCAGTTTATTGGGATCGCGCTCTCTTAATAACCACGCAAAAGGCGAAAGTGTCCTTCTACACCTGAGCTCATAAAGATGAACAGTAACTAAAAAAACATTTAATAAATGTTAAAAAAAACTAATTATTTTTTTATGACAAACTTTGGCAAATATTATAAGAGCTTGAAAAATTTCACCACGAAATCACTGCAAAAATAAAATAAAATTAGTGCTCCAAAATGCTTTCGGAAGTAGCATTTTCAAAGGGGCACTATTAGGCGCCGGTGCACCGGCCCAAAGTTGGGCCGGTCGCACCTGGATCGTAGGATCGTTTGAGATTGAGCGACCCAGATCTCTTCCTTTACTCGCCTGTTCGCTACTCCCCACGCCCGTCCCGGCTTGAGCTGTAACGAGAAACAGTTCCTCGCATGCCTCGGCCGCCTCCTCGCCACACCCCGCCACCGTAGCAGCTGGCTACCCTTGCCGCCGGTCGCGGTCGCCGTCGATTCAGCAAGCTCCACAGACTCAGTAAAAATCGCCTCGACAAAGGCGCTATCTCCCAACCGTTGTCGCGGCAGCCGGCCATCAACGCTGCCAGCAGCTTGCCGTCCCCCCACGCTCCAGTACCATGCGCTCCACCTCGTAGCTATGCTAGCCGTGGTCGCAGTATTCTTGGTCTCCTCCTTTATCCGGCTCTAGCAAAATCCAATTCATGGTCGTAGCATCCCCACATATTGGTTCCAGGCTTCCAGCACATCCAATCCATGCATGGTTGCAGCTTAATTCCCCATAGTCGGCTCCAGCAAAAATTTGGTCGTTGTTTGTAGCATCCCTGCTGGCCAGTTTCTAGTTAGACCTGGTTGTAGCATGATCGCAGCCGGCTCCAGAATCCGCAGCCATGTTTGTAGCATCCTCAGGTCAGTTGAAGCTTTTTCCATAGACGCTTGTAGCTCTCGTTGCAGCTTTCGCCGTCCTCCGGTAGCTTTCCGGCGTCTCTAGTCGGCGCCGGTTTTCGAAGTTTCACCGTGGAAGCTTTTTTTCACACCAGTTGAAGCTTTTTTCCACACCGGATGAAGCTTTTTCCCATTCCGATCAAAACTTTTTTTCACAACGGTTGAAGCTTTTCTCGGCGCCGGTTGAAGCTTATTTTCATAGTTGAAGCTTTTATTGATGCCGGTTGAAGCTTTTTTTCAAGCCGGTTGAAGCACGCTTGACTAGTTGCCATACCAACAACACCTCGCTCCAGCATCGTGCGGTGCCGGTTGCAACACCTATGGACGTCGTCTCCAGCTCCGGCTGGTGTTGGTTGCAACACCGCCGTCAGGTGCGCCGTTGTAGCAGGCGGGTTGGGAGAGGGGCAACAAACGCAGCCGGCAGAAGCACGGGTGCTCATGGGTCACAACACCAGGACTGGACGGTTCCAACATCCTCGGACGCAGCCGGGTCTCACGGCTTCGAGAGCTGCTCGCGTTCGCCACGGGAAAAGCTCGTTGCGCAGGCACCCAGCGGCCGGAGAGGAGCAGACGCCGACAACCTTGCTGCTAGGGACAAGATGCGCGCGAGCAACAGCAACACGCCCGAGAGAGAGAGAGAGAGAGAGAGAGAGAGAGAGAGAGAGAGAGAGAGAAGGAATGGTGCTTGCGGAGGTGGAAGATGCCCCTGTGGGGAGAAAACGCGTGAGAAGATAAGGCAACCAAGGGACACGGGAGATGGTGTGGGCCTGATTGAGCATGTGGCTGCGTGAGAGGTAGATGCGCGTGCAACGACCGACGCAATCGCTAACCGGTCGACCGGCAACAAACGTTTACCTTTTCAAAGTATCGATTTTCTTTTGCCACGACTTCCACAAATGTGATATCACGATGAAACTTTGCAAGCTCTTAGAACATTTGTCAAAGTTTGCCATATATTCTCTTCAGATTTTTTTAAACATTTTTCTTAATATTTTTTGAATTTACTGTTCATCCAAGCTCATTTGAGCTCGGGTGCAAAAACTTCACGTCTCGCAAAAGGAGGTTTTTTCCTACGTTTTTTTTTCATAGTTAGACTTTGCAAACTTTGGCTAGGCTTGTAGAAAAAAATGGATACTTACAACAAAGAAACAAATTCCATGAGGGCTCCTCATGAAATATATTTGTATACTGTATCCTTTCCATAATGTAGTGTATATAGATTTTCCAAAAGTCGTACCTTTCAAAATTTGACCAAGTTTGTGAAGAAAAGTATTTACACTTAAAATGTCATACATGTATTATTAGATTCATCACAAGGTGTAGTTTCATATCCTGTACATTTGGTATTGTAGATGTAAATAGTTTTATCTATAAATTTGGTCAAAGTTTACAAAGTTTGACTTTAAAACAAATCTATATGCACTACATTATGGAACGGAGGGAGTATGATTTATATCTAGTGTTTTAAATGTTTATGTTTTTTCTATAAATAAACTTGCCGGAAGTTTACAATGTTTGACTTTAGAGAAAAAACACACTATAATGTGGCAAAGGAGGGAATAATTTATTCCACATTTTCGCAAACCTGAAATATAGGAGACAGACGATTATTATTTTTGGCTCTTAGGGACGTGTGACCCCATCTTTGTGCTACGAGATGGTTAAACTTTATGATTACCAAACAAAGTACCCCCTCCGTCCGGAAATACTTGTCCTAAAAATGATTGTAGGACAAGTATTTCCGGACGGAGGGAGTAGCATTTTAAAACGTAAATAGTGAAGTTGGAATCAAGCATGTATATGGAAGCGTATGATCAAGTTGACTGGAATTATCTTAAGCAACCGGATGCAAAAGCTTGGGTTACCAATTGAACAATTGGATAATGTAGTGTGTGACCTCGGTGAGATATTTCATAAATTTAATGTCTTGGGTTCTTTTAATCCGTTGCGTGGGCTACAACAAGGTGGTCCGCTCTCCCAATACTAAGTTTACTTGTCACTGATAACATTGGGGTGTAATCACTACTCATGTGAAGTATCTCCCATCAAGGTGTGCGAAGGTAATGAGAGCGAAGCTAAGCACGTGGAATGCATTGGGAGCACATACGCTAAAGAATGTTTAAAAAAATCTGATTTTTTTATGATAAACTTTGACAAATGTTCTAAGAGCTTGGAAAATTTCAGTACAAAATCACTGGAAGTCATGACAAAAATAAAATAAAATTAGTGCTCCAAAATGCTTTCAAAAGTAGCATTTTCAGAGTATCGATTTTTTTGTCACGACTTCCACAAATGTGACTTCATGATAAAACTTTGCAAACTCTTAGAACATTTGTCAAAGTTTGTCATAGAAATTTTTTAGATTTTTTTGAACATTTTCCGAATTTACTGTTCACCTGAGCTCATTTGAGCTTGGGTGCAAAAACTTCACGTCCCGCAAAAGGAGGTTCTTGCCTACGTTTTTTTTTCATAGTTAGACTTTGTAAACTTTGGCTAGGCTTGTAGAAAAAATTATGCATGTTTACAACAAAGAAATAAATTCCATGAGTGCCGGTGTCAAAACTGGCAGGCCTCGGGTAGGGGGTCCGAGTTGTTAGATCGGATCGATGGGTAACAAGGGACAGAGGACACACCGCGTTTACCCAGGTTGGGGCCCTCTCTAAGGAGGTAAAACCCTACGTCCCGCTCTTGCTCATAGTATGAGAGTACCAACGTACAGAATTGATCTACCTTGGGATCGTGAGTTATGGTCTAAAGCCTAGGGGTATGATGATGATGATTGTATGAATTTATCAATGATCCTCTACGAACTAAACCCTCTGATTTATATGGGCACCAGGGGTATCTAGGGTTACGCATGGCAGGTTGCCATCTAGGGATTACATGTCGAATCTAACAGATATAATTGAGGTACTGAAGGAAATATGCCCTAGAGGCAATAATAAAGTTGTTATTTATATTTCCTTATATCATGATAAATGTTTATTATTCATGCTAGAATTGTATTAACCGGAAACTTAGTACATGTGTGAATACATAGACAGACAGAGTGTCCCTAGTATGCCTCTTCTTGACTAGCTCGTTAATCAAAGATGGTTAAGTTTCCTAGCCATAGACATGTGTTGTCATTTGATGAACGGAATCACATCATTAGAGAATGATGTGATGGACAAGACCCATCCGTTAGCTTAGCACTATGATCGTTTAGTTTGTTGCTATTGCTTTCTTCATGACTTATACATGTTCCTATGACTATGAGATTATGCAACTCTCGAATACCGGAGGAACACTTAGTGTGCTATCAAACGTCACAACGTAACTGAGTGATTATAAAGATGCTCTACAGGTGTCTCTGATGGTGTTTGTTGAGTTGGCATAGATCGAGATTAGGATTTGTCACTCCGTGTTTCGGAGAGGTATCTCCGGGCCCTCTCGGTAATGCACATCACTATAAGCCTTGCAATCAATGTGACTAATGAGTTAGTTGCGGGATGATGCATTACGGAACGAGGAAAGAGACTTGCGGGTAACAAGATTGAACTAGGTATGATGATACCGACGATCGAATCTCGGGCAAGTAACATACCGATGACAAAGGGAACAACGTATGTTGTTATGCGGTTTGACCGATAAAGATCTTCGTAGAATATGTAGGAGCCAATATGAGAATCCAGGTTCCGCTATTGGTTATTGACCGGAGATGTGTCTCGGTCATGTCTACATAGTTCTCGAACCCATAGGGTCCGCACGCTTAACGTTAAATGACGATTTGTATTATGAGTTATGTGTTTTGATGGCCGAAGTTTGTTCGGAGTCCCGGATGAGATCACGGACATGATGAGGAGTCTCGAAATGGTCGAGAAATAAAGATTGATATATTGGAAGGTTATGTTTGGACACCAGGATGGTTTCGGATAGGTTCAGGCATTTTCCGGAGTACCGGGAGGTTACCGGAACCCCCGAGGGGATAACGGGCCTTCATGGGCCCTAGTGGAAGAGAGGAGGCGGCAGCCAGGTGGAGGCGCGCGCCCCCAAGCCCAATCCGAATTGGATTAGGGTTGGGGGGGGCCTTTCCTTCTTCTTCTCCTGCTCCTCCTTCTCCCCTTCTCCTTGTAGGAATAGGAAGGGGGGGGCAAATCCTACTTGGAGTAGGACTCCCCCCCTTGGGCGTGCCACCCTTGGCCGGCCTCCTCCTCCCTCCCTCCTTTATATACGTGGGGACGGGGGCACCCTAGAACACACAAGTTGATCTTTTAGCCATGTGCGGTGCCCCCCTCCACAGTTACAAACCTCGGTCATATCGTCGTAGTGCTTAGGCGAAGCCCTACGCCGGTAATTTCATCATCACCGTCGCCATGCCGTCATGCTGACGAAACTCTCCCTTGGCCTCAATTGGATCAAGAGTAGGAGGGACGTCATCGAGCTGAACATGTGCTGAACACGGAGGTGCCGTACGTTCGGTGCTAGGATCGGTCGGATCATGAAGACGTACGACTACATCAACCGCGTTGATAAAACGCTTCCGCTTTCGGTCTATGAGGGTACATGGACACACTCTCCCCGCTTGTTGCTATGCTTCTCCTAGATAGATCTTGCGTGATCGTAGGAATTTTTTTGAAACTACCACGTTCCCCAACAGGTACATGCCAAGTCTTGGGGCGAGGCAGATTGAAGGCCTCCGAAGTCTCTCCTCCTTGATGGGCTGGCAGTCCGGCCCATGTATTAGTTCAGTCGGGCTAGGACCCCCTAGTTCGGGATACCATTAGTAGCCCCCGAACTTGTCGTCAAAGCCAAGGTCAGTGATCTTCGTCGGATAATGTCTTCGGCCAGATTAGTCTTTGGCTTGACAGGGGAGTTCCTATTCCATCATCAGAGTCTTCAGTTCGGATGCAGAGCCATCTTCGGCCCCGGTCCCATAGCGCGTGTTTCAAGCGTTGTGCAGCATGGGGAATTGTGCAGACTTTATGACGTACGTTGAAACGTCGCTTTTCCTAGATTTATTTAACCAGTACCTGGCTCAAATCCACGACCAAGTGTATCTTAGCTCTCCCCCTCTCAACGCCCAACACCATTCTTTCCTCCAAAGTCAAGTTTGAGGATTTCTAACAATGGTGGATGACGCAGGCTCTTCCAAGTGCCCCCATGGTCCCCTCAAGGGCGACTGGGGAATCTGCTCCGTCACGCACCTGCAACTGAATCGGCTCTCCACCCAGGGGTACCTACCAGATCCAAACTTGGCTTCAACCCGTCCGGGCCTAATATCCATGGACGGGAATACGCACACCGATAGCCATCCCAACCCTCATGGGGATGAGTGGTGACGGTGTCCTGGATTGGGGTGCTAAGCTAGCCGGCCCATGATCCTTGGGGTGGGCCGATGGGTGCTCATTCATGGTCAAGACGGACTCCAGAGGTCGTACGTAGGACGCGTGATCAAGACTACATCCACCGAAGACTTGACGTATACTCCAACATCTCTCCTGCCACCTTGCTCCTAGATGTTGGGGAACGTTGCATGGAAAACAAAAAAAATCTACACACACGCAAGATCTATCCATGGAGATGCATAACTACGAGAGGGGGAGAGCATCTTCATACCCTTGAAGATCGCAAAGCGGAAGCGTTTATCAACGCGGTTGATGTAGTCGTACACCTTCACGATCCGTCCCGATCAAGTACCGAAAGTACGGCACCTCCGCGTTCAGCACACGTTCAGCTCGATGACGTCCTCGCCTTCTTGATCCAGCAAGACGGGAGAAGTAGTAGATGAGTTCTGGCAGCACGACAGCGTGGTGATGGTGTTGGTGTAGAACAATCTCCGCAGGGCTTCGCAAGCACAATGGGAACTATGACGGAGGAACAACTAGAGGGGACGGGGTTGCCGGCATATGACTTAGTGATTCTTGATGTGTCTTGGGTGCTAGCCCTGCCCCTCTATTTATATGTTGAGCCCTGGGGTCGAAACTTGGAGTAAAACCCTCCTCAAAGTCAGTTTTGCCTGAAAGGCAAGAGTCCTTCTTAGACTCCAGGGCCAGACGCCAGGGTTCTCGGCGTTTGGGCCCAGACGCCAGGGTCCCTGGCGTCTGGCCTCTGGTCTTTGCAAAACTTCCTTTTGCTCTTTCCAAAACCCATGTGGGCTTTCCTCTTTGGCCCAAATAAAGTGTTCTCGTACCCAAACATTTTGGGAAACATCTGAAACCCCTTCCGGTGAATTCCAGAACCATTCCGAAGATCAAACACTATTATCCTATATATCAATATTTACCTCCAAACCATTTCAGAGCTCCTCGTCATGACCATGTTCTCATCCGGGACTCCGAACAACATTCGATGACCAACATACATAACTCATATAATACTATATCGCCAACGAACATTAAGCGTGCGGACCCTACGGGTTCGAGAACTATGTAGGCATGACCGAGACACCTCTCTGGTCAATAACAAATAGCGGAACTTGGATGCACTACAAAAAAATACACTTCTGTGATGATACGTGTTTGTCACAGTAGGTCATGTTTTCTGTCATGCATGTACATCCATGACAATTTTATGACAGAATCAAGATAGTCATACCTGTGCTGTCGTAGAAGTGTTCCATGACATTACCAAAATTATCATCACAGAAGTGTCCACTTCCATGACGATAAATCGTGTGTCATAGAAGTGCTTTCGTCAAGGGTGACCGACACATGGCATACACCGTAACGGGTCGCCATTAAGCTATCGGGTCTAGTTTTGGAACCGATAACCCGTTAACAGCCCGAACCAATGGGGATTTTCCACGTGTAAAATTCTCATTGGCCGAAGGAAACACGTGTTGGCTCACCGTTGGGATAGATGTCGCCCACTCATTGGACAGGAGGTGCCTATGATACATCAACACGTGGCATGGCCCAACAGAGGCCCATTTTGGTGAAAAGGCCGGCCCATTTGACTTGGTCAAAAGGTAATGGGCCGGCCCGCGGAAAGCATGGTAATGGCCTATTCATATATAGACCATTTACGGCCCGCTAACTCACGACCCGTTACAGCCTATCGAAATTAAGACCAGTAGTTTCATCTGGGATGTCCAATATGATTCTAGCCCATTGTAACTTCTGGCCCTTGTATGGCCCATGATGTCTTTTGGCCCATATGAGGCCCTTTGTAACTCTAGGCCCATTAACGACCCGTGGTGAATCTGGCCCGTAATGAACAATGTACCGCTTTATACCCATTAACGGCTCATTATTCCATTGGGTCGTTTCCAACCCATGTTATCTTTCAGCCTTCTCAAGGCCCATTTATTCTTGGGCTCATTTCCAGCATTCGGTTACTTACGACCCGTTACTGGCCTTTTCTATTTGTGGGCCAAATTTAGCCCGTGGTTACAATCGGCCCGTTAATCCGTTGGGCCGTTTTCATAGTGTTATCAAATACGGCCGATTAACGACATCCTGTTATGGTCGGTCCATGAATGGAAGATTCCAACTCTAGCCAGTTTACGGCCCATAATGCGGTCTGTTATTGGCCCATGTTTGGCCGATCGATCATACGACCTGTAGAAGGCCCATTGATGCTACGACCCTTGGAAGGCCCATTGATTCTTCGGCCCGTAGAAGGCCCATTGTTTCTACGGCCCTTAGAAGGCCCATTGTTTCTTCGGCCCATAGGAGGCTCATGGTAACTGCAGTAAATATGTAGCCCATGGTCATTGTGGTCTAGTTTTAAAAAATAGGTTATCGCGGCCACCAGCAAACCGCGAAAAAAGAACTACACTGACTACAAGCAAAAAATAAACAAGACATAAAGGAAATAAATAAGCAAGCAACTTATGCTAGGCTATCACGGCTATTACACATATTAAATCTACTAGGCATCAAAGTTCGCCACTAGTGCAAATATAGGGAACAAAGCAGCATATAACATACACTGATTGTCAAAGTTGGCGACCAGTGCAAATAAACGCCGTAGCAAAACAAGTGCAGAACTGAAACCACTTCATAAGAGCTCAAGAAACAATATCCTGGGTACCCATAATGCTGGCAAGATGCTTAGCAAGCTTATTAACTTTCTCTTGTTTGGCGCTTAAATCCTCCAGTGTTTGCTGTTGCACCAGAAAGTATGCATCTGTATTGTGTAGGGACTTCCTCAGTCCTTCGACTTCGTGTCGCAGCACATCTAATCGATGTCTTTCAACTTGAAGTTGAGACTCAAGAAGACGAACTGATTCAGCAAAGGAGTTCAAGAGCTTGTGCCCGGCGATCGTGGCCAAGAATTCGAACACTACATCAAGACAGGACTTTTGGGTTGTCACTGTCGTCAAGATAGTTTTTATCAGCTTTCTTGGAGACCAACAGGGATGTCTCACTATCTTGAACCTTATCTGCATTACTTCCTTTACCTTTGCATAACGGGGTACTGTTCTCCAATATTTTTTCCACATTCTAAAAGAGAAACAAGCAGACACATCACAGGTTTACCATGTTGTATGTGAAACTCATTTTGGTAAATCAGTTTAGTAGTAAAGTGGACATGATAACAACATGAAACAAACATATATCTATGTACCATGGTCACTTTATGGTCTATATCATTCTAGTTTTTGTTGCCAAATCAAGATAGAGACACAATTCAAATAATATTTGTTCAAGACAAAGCAGAATAGATAGAATATAAGTGTGGGAAACTATAGAGCAATAACAACACTTGTAATCTACATGACATGAGAAAATAACTGTTTATTCAATTGAAACTGAAATCAACATAGAGCAAGTTACAACAGCAAATCAGTTAAAGAATCATGTTTAAAACATACCTGTTGCGCCATTGGAGTTTCATTTCCATCCTTCAAATTTGAAAATAGTTGGTATGAGTAAATACAGTGATGCAAGAGCAAAGGAGTATGAACCATAGCTACAGAACCTGACCTGAGAACAATTCTTCTTCTGCTTTAAGCGTTGAGTTGGGATTCGGAGTGGCGGTCCTCGTGCTTTGGGCAATGCAGTTCCCTTACTAACTACTCGTGTTTGGTTGCTCTGTGGTGGACACAGTGTTGTGTCAACTAGAACTGGGTTACTATCTGCTGGGGTTGGGGTTAGAAGGGGTGTAGCTGGTTCTCTGTCCAACTGGGTAGGGGTACAATCTACGAGAATCTGGGTTATGTGTGGTGGGGTTGATTCTTGGGCAAGTACAATTGTGGTTCTATCTGCATCAACTGGTAGCACTATCTTTTCTGAAGACCGTGTTGTTACTCCCTTAGATACTGCGATCACCCTCTCCAATTCAAATGGCTGATATACAAGAAAAGTAATTGAATGTACAGACATTGTATGATAGACAGGCACAATGGATAGCGGGGAATAAAAGAGGGCATGAAATAATTCACATTTATGTTGTCTACCCAAACAGGATAGCATGACACAATTTCGCATATATGATGGCTAACTAAACAGGATAGCATGACACAATTTCACATATATGATGGCTAACTAAAAATAATGGAAAGACAGAGTTCAAAATATGATGGCTATGTAAACAGGATGACATGATATAACTATATAATGTGTTTGTTAAATAGGTTGGCATGCCATAATTCACATACATGCCGCCTGTTGAAACATGATAGCGTGATATAATTCACGGATAGAATGACATAATTCAAAATATGATGACTGTAAACACTAAACAGGATGAGATGATATAACTATATGATGTCTTTATTAAATGGGTTGGCATGCCATAATTCAGATAGATGCTGTCTATGTAAACATGATGGCATGATATAATTCAAATATATGATTTATATAGTAAGCAAGTAAGCAGATGACAATCGCATATATGATGTAAAAAACTAAGCAATGCAAGACAACATGCATGACATGAGTAATATAACCCTGCCAAGTTTGAGCATAGACCTTAGGTGGGAAATTGGACTGGTCATCAGTCTCTGAATCCTCCTCTGAGGAGCTATCTGTAAGCAGCAAGATGTCTGCTTCAGCAGGTAGCATTGTCTGCCCCGAATACCTTGTTTTCACTCCATATACTTCCATCACCGCTTCAAATGGCTGATGCACAAGAAGAGTAGTTGAATATACAAACGTTGTCGACAAATGGAACACGTAATACAAAAAAAGGATAGCATGATATAATTCACATATATGATGATTGGCTAAAAAGCATGGCATTGTATAATTCACATATATAATGCCTTGCCACAAGACAGCATTGCATAATTCACATATATAATGTCTTGCAACAAGATGGCATTGCATAATTCACATATATGGTAACTAGACACTAAATAGGTGGAATTCACACAAAGCATATCTAAACTAATCAAATGACATAGCAATGCAAGACACCATACGCATGATATGAGCAACATAACCCTGCCAAGTTATAGCATACACCTCGGGGGGGTGGGGGATAGGAATGGTCATCTGTCTCTGAATCCTCCTCCGAGGAGCTATCCTTAACCAACGAGATATGCGCTTCGTCAGATAGCATAGTCTGCTCTAAAGACCTTGTTTTCACTCCAGAATTTTCCATCACCGTGTCAAATGGATGATGCACATGAAGAGTACTTGAATGTACTAACATTGTTGACAAATGCAATAAGTAATGAAAAAAAGGGATGGCCTGATATAATTCACATATAAGATGACTGGCTAAGCAGGATGGCATTGCAAAATTCACATATATGATGCCTGGCTAAACAAGATGGCGTTGCATAATTCACATATACGATGATGAAACTAAACAGATGGCATTCATAAAAGCATGTCTAAACTAAGCAGATGACATATTTGATGTATAAAGTAAGCAATGCAAGGCACCATATGCATGATATTACCAACATCAGCATGTCAACTTAGAGTGAAGACCTCAGGGGGTAAATAGGAGTGGTCTTCTCCTTCTGAATCCCCCTCAGAACAATTATCTTCCTCTTGATTACAATTCGAAATAGGTGGAGGGGGGGCTTCCTTTGCGCCTACCATGGAGTAACGTCTGCATGAAATTTTATTGCCACGCAACGCTCGTCTCTTTTGCTCTACATGTTCGGTTCCATTGTGTACAATAACTAACTTGCATAGGAATAAAACATAGTGAGATTCTGTAAGGAGTGCATGCAGAAATCCAGAGTGATGGTAGCAACCTGTGGATAGACCCGAAACCAATGATAATAGACAGATAATGGCTTCAGTTAAAAAAATACAAATAATGGCTTCTTTAATATTTGTTTCCCACCCAACATGAAACTTATAGTAGACACCAGAGATTAACCAGATATTAGACAGATACTATTGATTGGGGCCCCGATATGTACCACACAACCATTTAAAGCTTTTGACCATTAGTTTGGAGCTGACTCAGAGTCTAATCAGTGAACAGGATGATAAAGTAGCATTTAATAGTAAGCGATGCATAACGTAAGCAGACATGAAAGAGTGCGACCTCTCTTGCGGACCCATGTAGTCCTCGAGGTCATCTGCTCGGTTGATGATGGTAGTGCAGTTGTCGTGGCTGCGGGCGGCGGGGAAGAAGATTCGAGGCGGCGAAAGACAGTCTGGAGGCCGGATCCCTGCTGTGCTGGCCCCTTCTATCGTTGGAGCAGCTGAGCTGAGGTGGACGACGGTGCAGCAGGAGCGAGACAAACCACACAAGTTTTTATTTGACAACTATCTGTAGGAGAAGTAATTCTGTAAGGGCTTGTTTGAATTGGAGGATTCTAACAACGCAGGGATAGGAAATACACAGTAATAGGATAGGAATGCACGTGCAAAACAGAGAATTTAAAACACGGATTTACGCTAACTGGTGTTTGGTTCACAAGAATTGGAAGATCACAGGATGCAAAGAAGCATGGTGAGATTAAGTCAAACCACAAGAAAATGTACGGTTATAATGCTATTATGCTACTATCTCTTAGTTTTGTGCTACATGAATAGGAATTTGAAAAGGAGGACAAGTGGATATTAAAATTCCTACGGTTTTTCTTTCAAGGAGACACTAAAGGAACAAATCCTACAATTTTCCTTTGCTCCATTCCTTTGACCAAATGCACGAATAGTAGTACCATAGGAAACTTTCTAATTCCTATGTTTTTCCTTCAGTTTTCCTTTCAAGCACTAGCAATTCTAGTAGGCAGGCATGAGCAGGGAAAAGCCTACACTCAAAAAATGTTTATGTGCTACTTATACTACTTTGGACCCAAGCCACTCCCCTACTAGCTCAACTCCCAGGCCCATCTACAAATGCACAACTCAAACGCGCAGAGATAAATAATGATGGCGTTCAAGAGAGTCCATCACGGATAGGTAAGTTGCCTGGTACGTCACTGCTTGTCATATAGTAGGAGAAACTAATCGTATTTCACGTTACTACGTGTGCTCAGTGGACAATATATATAACATGTAGAGTAAAAAAGCGATGCAACAAGTGTACAACCTCTTTGGCAAAGCCATGTCGATCTCAGTGTGATTGGGTTGGTCGGTGAGGATGCTCCGGCTGATTTGGCTTTCGGAGGAGGGGAAGAAGATCTTGGGCGTCTGGAGATGGAGCCCAGGGTACTGCTCCGCTCTGATGAAGGGTTTCGTCATTGGAGCAGCTCCGGTGAGTTGTACGACGGCGAGGCTGAAGCAGGACCAGAGAGACACTGCTAGCCTCAGTGGAATTCTAATAACATCTACAATAGATGATGGTAAAAACATAACCACAAAGTGCTAGATGTAAAATACATCAGCCGCTCATCTCTAAACTTAATTGTCGAAACTGAATTTAAATATCAAAACTGAATTTAACTATCGAAATTGAATTTTGCTGTCGAAACTGAATTTTACTGTCGAAACTGAACGCACTAGTAGCAGAAAAGCAGTAGTAGCAGCAGCAGCGCGTGTGAGAGCCGGGGCAGCTGGTTGTGCCGCCGCATCTCGGGTAGCAGCTGCAGGGGCTCGAGGGAGAGTAGGATCTGCTGCTCGTGCAACAGCAACGCACGCAAGAGTAGAGCAGCAACGCGCGCAGGAGTAGAGCAGCAGCGCAAGCAAGAGCAAGAGCGAGAGCAGCAGCGCAAGCAAGAGCAAGAGCAAACCAGGCAGGGGACCAAGAGCAAGAGCAGAGCAGCGACGCGAGAGAGCCAAAGCAACGGCAACTCCTACTGATGTGGACGTCGCCGCCGAGGGAGCGACACCGTGGAGGAAGTGGCTGGCGACGCCGCCATGGATGGAGCCGCACCATGTCAGCTCGGGACCGAGTGTCGGCAGCATCGTGAGATCGAATCAAGAAGAAAATACGGCGATTAGTGTACAACCTCTTTGGTGGCGCCGATTAGGCCTCAGCTTCATCCGAGGAAATGGTGATGATGCTGCTCTTCCGGTGGTGCAGGTGAAGACGACGGTGTGGGAATGGAGGTGGTGCGAAAGACGAGGGGAACATCGGGGTAGCTCCATGGAGGTGGAGGACGGGGTGGCTGAACCGGCATGACAATGAGATCGACAACGGATCCTCATCCGGTATGGTGGATGAGCGACGTCGAGGTGTTGCTGTGGACGATGTCGTCGGGGAAGAGGCTCCGGCTGGGTGGCGGATGGAGGAGGGTGTGGGGCTTCCCGGGTTTTCGCGGCCTCGATGTACGAATGGGTGGGCGGATGGGATGGGATGGGGGAACCATGGCTTATGTACGCGCTTGTCCGAAATCTGGGGTAAGTTACGAAAGTACCCCCACCGATTTGAGCTAGGCGGTTCTTTCAGTTCAGGGGTATCACGGGCATTTCGCGTGTCAGGATTTCGCAGGAGGTGGGAGTTTTCGCGCGTGTTGTAATTTTGGGATAGCAAGGCGCGGGTTGAGATGGAGGGAGTTTTCGGAGCACAACGGGACAAAGATATATCTTAAATATTTCGGGGTAACAAGGCGCGGGTTGAAATTTCCGGACAAGCCTAACGTGTACTGTACCAAATCAATTCGCACTTCCGTCGACGAAAAAACAAAAAGAAATCAATTCACACCACACAAGAGAGTCTAGTCCCGTGTACTGTACCAAATCAATTCGCACTACAAATGCCATTCAAAACTTTGAATTCATGTTATGTTCAATTAAAATATTTCGCTACGTGTATAATGCATGCAACCTGCCACTCAAATGAACGTTTTAGTGCATTCCAAACGTATATACTACCGCTTCAATATGAACTAAATTTGAATTCGTTTCTCTATTTGAATAAGATCTACAATCATGATTGTTTTGAAGTTAAACCATTTGAATTTGTTTCTCTATTTTAATAAGATCTACAATCATCATTATTGTCAAGTTAAACCACCGTTTGTGCATTATCTTCACAGCACACCACATGATTACTGGCGAGTTAGATATGAACTATGTGTATTATATGAACTCGAACTCCATTTTTTGAATCCACTTTATGTTGATTTGAAATCACAGCACATTTCAAGCTCTAGCTAGATCTTCATAATCTAAACCATGTCTCATATGTATAATGTGTTTATCACATAATGTACGGTGCCCCGCCCCCTACGCCTACAAGTATTTAGATGTGAGTTGCAAACGCCACACATTACCACAAATTCAAATAAAATGTGAGTCTGTTCGATATATAGTATGGTTTAGATTGTTCGATATTTAGTTGTGAGCTGCAAACGCCACACATTATCACAAATTCAAATAAAATGTGAGATTTTTCGATGTATAGTATGGTTTAGATTGTTCAATATTTAGCTGTGAGTTGCAAACACCACGCATTATCACATTATGGTATAACATGTCCAAACCACACCAGGCGTATCACCGCTATATTCATGCATGCATACGTTTATAACACTATGATCTCCTATTCAAATATATCAATCCACTTTCATATCAAATTATGATCTTTGTTAGTCTCTTACACCCACACAATCCTCTAACCTTTGTAGCTAGCACTAACTTTCTCTCGTGCATGCACACGCCCTCCTCGCCCTGCCCCTCCCTCAGCATTCTATCCATCGCGCACATTCATTTTTTTCTTTAGGTCATTCTCCCATGGTCTCCACAACTCCTTTCTGACACACACCGATTGATTAACCTCTCCAGTGATGTTTGCCTACAACATACACACACACCTTCCATCTCCTCCTTTCTATGTCCATGCTTCGTGTCTCTCATACGGCCCCACACATGTGTAAACTCTCGTCCCTCTTTTCATCGATCTCACAATCACACACTCCTCCTCCTATCTAGCTAGTAGGCCTATCGCACCACCTCCTAGCTCTATTCTCTGTCTATCCGTCTCGCTGGGCCTTATTTGCTTCTAACAAATGAATGTACAGTGACCGATCTCCCGCTATACAAATAGCTAGCTAGGTCGTTATAACTCGTTTTCCCCACGCGTCGATCGATCTACCCAATTAGTTATGTCTCTCCCTTCCTCCGACAAACAACAATTGATCTAACGATCTAGTTAGGTCTGCTTACCAAACACATGGTCCCCTTTCATCATCCATGCATGCGTCCTGACACATTATCACGCACACGCACACACAGAAACACATCCCCCACTCTTATTGATAATATTGCAGTTCTACCCTCAGTTTGTCTAGTAGGCCTCTCCCACCATCTTCGAGAAGCAACTCCATCACCCATCCAGCACTCTACCCCTCTCCCTCCCTCCCTCCCTCTCTCTCTCTCCCAACCTATTTCCCGTCCTTCACTTATGTATGGATGTCGACCGATCTCCCTCAAGACATAGCTGGGTCTCTCCTTCTCAACACATATACGAGTCGATCTACCTCTCTAGTTAGGTAGCCTCCCCCCTCCCCCCACAGACCGATACATCGAGCGCTCTAGTCATGTCTCCCTGCCACACACAAACTTGCCCTGTGTCCTATGACGTTCTGGTAGGTCAGTCGCCCTATATCTTTGACTTGCACACACACAATTTCGATGACTCTCTTCATCGATCTCGCACCCACCCACTTGATCCTCTCTTCAACTCTATCGATATCTATGACCCCTCCCTCTATTCTCGTGGATCACCCCCTCTATATATGATATAGATAGGCCTCTATTTCACACACATTGCATGTGTCAAATTTTTGTTTGAGATATCATCGACACATATTCCCACAAATACATTCACGAAATCACACCCCCCAACAAAAAACACTCACAAACGCACACGCCATCTGTCTAGGTTTGTATCTCTCTCACACTCACCCACGTAGGTGGGGGACGTGCACGAAGAGAAGAGGTACACGCACGGCGCACGTACTCCCATCTCTTTCCCAACCACACTCGCGCGCGGGTACACGGTGGAGCTAATTTCTGTACGAAAAAGCAACCCACATGGTAATTTGACACGTGTACTAGTTGTCCACTTGATGGAGGATTGTGTACCACGGGTGAACAAACAAATTGCAACTTGACGCGTTATGTTAAAAAAGAGGCAAACCATGTGGGGCCAACCTTAGAGGCAATGCTCTATACACTGGAGATGCTATGTACGTATTACTTTTTATGTGTCCCGTCAACTCGCAGAACGAGGAGAAGCTTGCTTAGTACGCCGTCTCCCCCGCCCACGGGCGCAGTGGCTCGCAGGACGATGGGAAGCTTGCTTACTATGCCTTTCGCCCGCTCCCTCGCCCACGCGTGCGGTGGCTCGCAGGACGAGGAGAAAATTTTACTACTCCCTTCATTTACTCCTCATCCCTACCTTGGTTAGAGAGATTATCGTATTGTTTGAAATATATGCCTTTTAGTAGATTTCAATATGAACTACTAGTACATACTCCAAACACTGATGTATATAGAAGTATTTTAGAGTGTAGATTCACTCATTTTGCTCCGTATGTAGTCCATATTGAAACGAACGTAATAGTATGCACTCTCCCTCGCCCCTCGCCCCTTGACCCTCGCCCACGTACGTGGTCGACATGTAGCAATTCATTCGGTCTCAGATAGCCAGAACGATATATACTGCAGTACCATTATTGCTCGACTTCCCGAAGAGGCGAAGAGCCAAGCGCAAGGTTAATATTTTGGAGATGCCACACAAGGTTTATAGGAGAACGAGTAGTAGTAGTAGTAGTAGTAGTAGTAGTAGTAGTAGTAGTAGTATGTACTAGTGGTACGTACTATATGAGGAAGAAGGCAACAAGATGTATGTTTTGCATGACAGTCTCTTCTGACAGGACGTGCTAGACCTAGTGGACCTCATTGTTGCAATGGGAGTACTCCCTATCATAGATGGCACGATCCAGAGTGATGGGCAGCGGGCATACTTCAGAGCTGCTTAGTCATAAACCCCATGAAGAAGTCCCATCGAAAGGAATAGCCATCCTCTACACGTGCTCCTATGTAAAATGAGTAAATGAGACAAAAAGAGAAAGAGACAAAGTAAAAAAATCACCAACCTTAGATCCAGCCCTATTGTATCAGTGAATGATATTTTTACGTTGTGATTGACATGGCTAATATTATTAACCATGCTACGGAGGTAGAAGCGGATTTTTATTTATTTGCGGAGGTAGCAGCGGATGGATATTCAACGAGGAGTGAAATGATGGCTGCTTGCTCGGTCAAACATAGAGAAAGGTGGGCCTCGTGATTTGGCAGCTTATTAGTCATTATTACTACCTATACTCTTTGCCCATATATAATAACCGTGTGGTACAATAGTGGGCTATACTTTTAATAACCATGCTCGAAGAGAAGAGGTGCATGCACCCATGGTTGCATTCTTGTCCTAGCATAGTTGTTCCCTCTTCATGCATGCTCATCTCACCACCCCTCTTCATGCATGCTCTCCTCATGCATGCATGATCCTAGTGTATTTGTGTTGAGCTAGTGTAGACTCATGCACCCTTCATACACTCTACCAAATACCTAAAAGTGGGTCGAGAAGGGAACTTTTACTGTCATGCACCCTTCATACACCCTACCAAACACACCCGTAGTACTACTAGCACTCCTTGCGTCTTTTTCATCTTTCCCAACCACACACGTGACAAAGTGGAGCTCATTTCATACGATGATGCAGCCCACATGATAATTTGATGCGTCTAGTAGTAGTTACTCACTTATAAATAATGGAGGGTCGGGAACCACGCATGAATGGTGCCGCGACATTTATAAATAATTTTTTTCTTTAGTGGCACGTACGCAATATAAATAGGTTCATATGGAGAGAAAAGGAAACCGCTCCACTATATACTTAGCCAGGACGAGCCTGCACGGTTGCTTTCTGGGGTTGCTCTCTTCACACTCTCTCGCACAAAACAAATGTGGCCACATCTCTAACATCCGGGCGGATCACGTCTGCCGGGGGAAGGGGTGCATGCTTTGCGTAGATGCGGTCACTGGTGCCGACGGTGAAAACCCGCTGTCGGCACGTCTCGATCAGGGGTCCTCGCCGTTCTCTCTCACAAAGCAGGTGAGGTTGCCTTCGTCCCTTGCTCACTGCCATGACGTGGCCAGTTGCCGCCTCTCGCCGCCCTCCTCTAGGTTGAGCTACGTCCTGACATCCCTTAGGTACAACTTCCTTACAGCCGGCTTGCACCACTACCCCAGTTGACCACATCACTCCATATGGATATTTCTCTAGCTCTTTTCCCCGCACATACCTCTACTAGCTTCTACTGTATTTTTGATGAGTTTATGTCTCATCAACTAGTCCCAGTAATCTTATTCTAATCATGCTTCTTCAATTTCTTTGCCACAGGGATGCTCATCTCGATTTTAGTGGAACTGCACAAAATGATCCGATGGTCAAAGGGTTGCAAACTTCATTTCTTCGGAAGCCTCAACGTTGCCAGCAAATTAAAGCCTGCTTAGGGTTTAGGGTTCAAGGGCTAGGGACTAGATGGACCGTTTTTTTCTTTAGTTGTCTCTGTTCCAAAATAAGTGTCAACTTTAGAAGTAGTACAACTTTGTACTAAAGTTTGCATAAAGTTGAGAACTTATTTTGGAACAGAGGGAGAACATATTGGCTATGATCTGTCAATCATTGAGATGCAATAGCATGCATGTTAGTCTCCTTTGTATTTGATGAAATGTTGCAACGAGGCAACCTTGGACGCAAGCTACATGAAACAGAAGTTGGAAGCTTCATAGCATTATACAAATTTATATCGCTGAGAAATTACAGTACGTATTACGTACTATACTACTATGTAAAGAGTTAGGTGTTGCATGGTGTCCAGAAAATATGGTGATAGTGTGAGGTGGGCCATGTAATTAGTGAGCCTGCGTGTTTTCACTGCTTTCGCACTCCTCCGCTGTAAGAATGGAGAAAATTGTAATCTAGTACCTCCTTTCGCCGAGACGTGGGACATCCAGTAGTCGTACCACCTCAGTAATAATGACCAATGAGCCATCAAATCACATAGACCTAGCAATAAGTTGGACGGATGAAGCAACCATCCCTCTTAAATTTGCTTCTCCCTTCAACGCAGGCGCCAGTGAGAGGTCGCGTCTGCTCTACCTGGGCATGAATGCGACACCGATTCTTTGGAGCGGCGCTGACCATTTCAGGCGGGAAGAGCGCGCGGGCGATGGAGGGGCTTTGGGTGGGCCACACTGGTCAAGAGCGGGCGTGGAAGCTGTCCCGACCGAACGCCCGGAAACGAGAGGATGCACCGACTCTCGCGGCTAAATCGTACACTACACACCATCTCTCTGTAGGAGTAGGTCAATGTGTCGCTCTCTCTAACACACACACTCTTTTAAACACACACACACACAGGCACACACACACACACACACAGGTTCACAGAATAGGAATATCATGCGAGTGCGAAGCCATAGGAAGTGAGATACAAATGGAGTACGTACAAGAAGAGAAGAGGTGACGAATATTCCATCAAACCTAGACTGAGGAGTAGTACTCCCTCTGTCTAGGTGTTAAGTCATCTTACCAAAATCAGATATTCCCAAAATGTTTAGGCGTCGTCCATTAACTTCGCATCTCAATCCCCTCCTAGCCTCATTGCTAGCGAGTGTTGTTACTTACTCTGCCTTGTTACCTCCCCCGGAAACCCAATGCATGGAGCGCAACTACGTGTTGATCAGTTAAGAAATCAAAGTCAGCTTGCATGTGAGTTAATACGTGGCTCTGCATGGTAGCTAAAATAGCATCTCTGAATTGTTGTGATTAATTGTTGCATTTAGAGACATAAATCAGGGCTTTGATTGGAGGAAGGACCGGTCAAGTTTCTCCTTCTCCTCCAATCTGCTTGGACCTTGGTCCCGCTGCACCTTCTAACGTGACTTACACCTAGACGGAGGGAGCAGTACGAGATACGGTGGCACACTGACTTATGTCGAATACAAGTGCCCAAAATTATTGGAAGAGAGCAAAGTGTACAAACTAAATAATTTTAATTGAATTTCTTGTTTATTTTTCTGAAACGGAGGCAAAAGATTTGCCTCATCCACTAAATAAGAGGAGAATAGAGTTTCACATTTTGCAAGTGACCCTACAAATAAACGCCATGGCAATTACTCTCAATACTCCCTAGTTTCTTAGCACCCGCTGTAAACCTTAGTACATACGGTGGCACACTGACTTAGGTCGAATACAAGTGCCCAAAATATTTAAAATTGGAGGATGGTGCAGCCCACCTTTTCAATATTTTGACCATATGTGGTTCAGTTGTTGTTCACTTCGGAGGGTCGTGTACCACACGTGAACGTTACTAAGCGCGACAAGGAGGCATTCAACGTTAATTGCAAGTTGACTCCTTCGAGCGTTAAATTTTCTTCACGTATTAGCATTGCCCCTAGTATTTTTCTTCACTACGTTAAATAAAGACTTCCGTTTCGTGCACAATTTAAAAAGATTTTCATGGATTTAAAAAGAAAACCACTCCATCTATATACGCTGCAGCCTCGGCGCTTGTTTTCTAGGGTTTGCAGTCTTCACACACTCTCTCCACTATATATATACACGCTGGAGCCTCAGCGCTTGTAGTTGCACATGGCGCTGGTGCGTCCACTCTACCGTCCAACTCTTTAGCTGTTGTTTAATCTAAGGCCTTGTTTGGTTAAAAAGTCCTAGGACTTTTTTTAGTCACAACTAAAATGTCCCTAGTCCCTACCTTCTTGGTTCCAGGGACTAAACATGGACTAGAGGTTATTAAATGACATGCTAAAAGACCATGTTACCCCTAGTAATGAACTAATAGAGATAAGGTGCGATGAGGGGAGGGGCAACTGTTGGAAAAAGTCCCCAACAGACTCTCCCTCAGGGTCTTCTTTCTTTAGTCCCAAATGCCCACTTTTAGTCCCTAAAAGTCCCTCCTGCTTGCTTTAGATGGGACCAAAAGGGACATTCTTAGTCCCTACACCAAAAAGTGCCTGTAAACAAACACCCTCAAATAATGCCACTGGAAAATTGAAGCAATGCCACAGTTAAAAGCAAATTACATGTTTAACGAATTTTATTGTTAATATAATCTCTCTATTAATATGAATCAATGGCACCATTTGAGAAATGCTACTGTCTTGCTTTCTTTCCCATTTAGATAAGTTAGATGCTTCTTTTTGTTGGCTTTTGTGTCATCCACCGTTACTGACCGCTAGTTGTTTCCTTTGCACCTCTGTGTAAACAGGGTTATCTACTTCACCTCGTTGCTATTGTGACATTTTGTTGCACTACACAAAACACTTCTGTTTTAATGCAGTTCAACCAAAATGTCACAAGAACAACGTTGCTGGATTGCTTGATCTTAGTGGAACTGCACAAGAGGAGATCTGACTTCCTATCCGTGTTGGCAAATTTGTTTCAGATCTTCTTCTTGTGAGTTGTTTGAATTCCACGTCATGAGAGGTCAGTACTAGCCTTCTTTCACATGATTGTGTAGTGTGCTTTCATATGTTGTGCTACTTATACGGTAATGTTGCTTGATTTTAGTGAACTGCACAAATGGAGACAAGACTTCCAATCTGTATGTGCACTGTAATATCCCATTGAGGTAAGATAAGGATATTTCACAACTGTTGGCCTATATTTTGCCACTTTCATCAGAAAACTAATGTCGTTGTTTAGTGCTATACTTGTGATGCCTAATTGACATGCCAAATGTTACATTGAAGGCAAATGTTGTCTGTTATTGAACCGAGTGATGAAGGGGAAGAACAAGCGAAGAAGAACAAAAATCAACTCCCGGTGCCGTAATGAAGCATTGGAACTGTGATGACACAAGTAATGATATAGTTTTGCATCTTAATTTATTGCTATGGCTAGAATGAGCAATTGTTTTGTCACTGTGATTTGATGCCACTCCTAATGTAATATGTAATTATCTCTACTTGTGCAAATAGGGATCTTGTTTGAAGATAACATATATTTTAGTGGAACTACAGAAGAAGATGTTGGAAACATTAAACTAATCGAGGAGTTTATAGTAAGCTTGGAAACCACAGTAGATAATAAAGGATGGTTCCGGAGAAGTGCTTCATCAGTTCATCTGCTAGCTCTACACAATATGCCTCCTGACAAAGGTTGGTACTTGCCCACGGATTTCATCCATATGATTGAGCTTTGTCATCTCTATTGGTGTTGTGCTACTGTTTAGCTACTCTCATGAGAAAGTGGTATTGTTTCGCAAGTTAATCTAAGGACGCTAATAAATTGATCCACAGGTTTGCCACTGTTATAGCCATTGATAAAATTAAGTAATAATACAGTTCAAGTTGAGCTGCTATGTTTCGTATCATATCATTTCCCATGAGGATAATGAGGAGATGCATCTCTTTGTGACTATACATTTCATCAGTTACTCCCTTTGTTAATGTAATGGTTGTTTTAAGTATTTCCTTTCCCTTTTTCTTGAGCAAACAGATGCTAGCATTCAGTTGTTCTCTTGTCTTTGCACAACAGGATCATCCTCCTCTGAAGAAGAATATGGAGTACATGAAGTGACTAGTTCTGATTTTCCAGGATGATGAAGCCCAGTCTATCTTCTCATCAGAAGGAGCAGTTGAAGGATGGTTACATAACTCCCCACAAGACCAAACTAACTTCAGCTCAGAGGGACTCACAGATTTCCATCTTTTTTGCTGTGATGGGCAAGTACAATGTTGTTCTAGGATTCTTTCCGGTGAGTTCCATTTTTTTAAAAGGTGTGCTCTACATGGACCATGTAGGTGCCTGTTTAAGCTATAAATTCATAATACAATTTGTTTTACTAATATTTTTTTTTGTATTTATGCAAACAGGGGTGCTCATCTTGATTTCAATGGGAATCATTCATTTCCACCACAAGAAAGGAGGTGCTAATATGTTCAAGGCGTTGCGACATATAAAGGCGAAAGCATACAAGCTGCGCGCGAATTTGGTTGATTTTGGTGGAGCTGCACAAAAAGAACAGCTGGTTTATTTAGCACGAGGTGCCATGTCAATGTCCGAACTGATGGCAAACCCTACCCATTCCACAGTCGTAGGCATTTGATATTTTGGAATGGGAAAACCTTGTCAAAGTTTGCTCATTGATGTACGCAAAACAACACGTGTTTGAAATTTTGTAATGGGACAACCTTGTCAAATTTTGCTCATTGAGGCAAGAAGACATGGGTCTGATATTTTTGAATGGGACGCCCTTTGTTGTCAGCAGCATCGATTGATTTTTCTTTATTCTTTAGTTGTGAAGTAAATATGGGATTTTACATGTAAATCACTGAGATGCATAATCATCGGTTGTTTTAAATGTTCTCTATGAATTGCCAGGCTTGTGTGTTTGATTGCAATGTACAGGAACGCTAAAAAGCTGCTCAAACTCTTTATACTCCCTCTGTTCCTTTGAACTTCGCATATTAGATTTCTTTCAAGTCAGTTGATTTTACATTGTGAATGTTCATACTTTTTTCTATAAGATTGGTCAAAGTAGAGATACTTTGACTTTAGACAAAACTTATATGCAGACTAAAAAGGACCGGAGGGAGTACATGTGAAACTACTGCAAGCGAGGTGATGGCCCTGGGAATAATGATAGTACATGTTGTTTTGCATGTTCATCCAATGCCAGTGATACAAGAATTCGAACTAATCATACTAAATTCATTCATAAACGGTCGGATTTCATATAAACATGCTGGATTTCATTACATTCCATACATTCTTCAACTAAAAAGGGGTGCGCTGGAGGTATAATTAATTAACCGAAGCTACCCACCCGTGTCCGGATGAGCCGAACAGAAGCTTCTTCTCCAGCGGACTGAGCTTCAGTGAGTTAACTGCAGGTGCAGTTGCATAACTGACATGTGGCCAGATGCCTGTTGGGCCCACATGTCAGTGACCCAACTGCACCTGCAGTTAAGTAACCTTCTCCAACACAACTCTCCGACTCCACATCACCGCCCAGAAGCTAATCGGACGTTAATGGCCAACCCACCTAGCTTGGCTTCAACTGGAGGGTAGCGGCGGTGGCCTTACTTGGACCCGAGCGGCGGCGACCTACCGTGTTATACTCTTCCTCGTTTTCTATGTGGCGCGGCCTCGTTGGCAGCGGGGCGGGGCCTCGACGGAGTCGACGATGTCCTCTATCTCGTTGCCGGCGGGGCGACGCCTCGGCGGAGCGGAGGAAATCCTCCCCCTCGGTGCCGGCGGAGCAGGGCATCGGTGGAGCTGGCGGTGTCCTCTGCCTCGTTGCTGGCGTAGAGGGGCCTCGGCGGAGCAGGGCCTCGTCGACGCCAGTGGAGCAGGGACTCAACAGAGCCGGCATTATCCTCCGCCTCATCCTCGGTCTTGCCAAACAGTGCCTCGGCCGCTTCATTGCCCTCTTTGTAGGCGGCCGCAACCTCCGCCACCCGCATGCGGTACCGCCAGCGCGCTGGGTGGCACGGGCGGAGCGGTATGAGTCGAGCAGCGGCTCCTCCTCCGCCCGCTCCACATCGATTTGCTCCTCCGCCTGCAGGTGCTCCTGGAGGAGATGGTGGTTGTAGGCGGCGTCGGCCTGCACCTCACGGAACTGCTCCTGATGCTTCTGTCTCACCGTGTCCATGTGTTGGGCATGGGCCTCGCCGATGGTCATGGTGGAATGCATCGGCGAGGATGGCGTGGAGGAGGGGGTTGGCGCTGGATCGTCGACTACCATGTTCTCCATTGGGACATCATCATCCTCCGGCTGCCTGCCGTCCAGCCAGTCGGCATCAATGGCTGCCATCTCCTTGTGGTCTGTCAACTTGGTGGGTGGCGGAGGGACGTACGGGTGGCGTCGGAGTAGCCACCTGGGCAACCGCATAACATTAATGTGGGCGGCAGAGGGACGGACGGCACTTGTGTCGTTTGAACACGGAGCAATCGCCTGCACCGGGAAGCGACGCGGGCGGCACTGACTGTTTCGGGCAGAAAGAGCGCGCGGGCGAGGGAGGCAGTCTGGGTGGGCCAGGGTGGTCAGACTCGTGCTTGGCAGCGGGTCTGTCCAGCAGCCGGACATGCTGGCTCGCCAGCGAGCTCGCCGAGCTGAGCGACGACAATCAGACGATGGACGTAGCTTCTGACCTGGAGCCGGCACCACTGTCCAAGCCGGTACATGTCGTGTTCACCATAGAGCAGGTGCGGCCGCTCTTTGATGCCCTAATGGCAGAAGAGCTATCAGCATAGGAGGACCTGTGCTGCAACCTCCGTCTCCTCAACGAGCACCGGCGAACAAGCGAATGACAATGCCGTCACGGACATGTGACCCTATGATCCTGGCTTCCTGAATGAGCAGCGGGCGTTGTATTAGACCCGCGAGGCCCTCTCCGTCGTCCTTCGAGTTGTTGTGCTCGCTGTTGCGCTGCAGTCTCGTGTTGTCAACATGGTCAACGGACATGAGGAATGAGGAGATGACTTTACTTGGAGAGGATGACAGTGGGGACCACCAGGGTCGTAGCTGCACGTACGCAAGTGCCACCTTATTATATACAACTATATTTTTTTTGCTTCCTCCTGGTTTCCTCACATCGCGGTCCCACGCCATTGTCAACCTATGTAGTCAATAAACGAGAGAATTGCACAAGAAGCGGACGACAGCTGGGACCAAGCAGCTCGAGCAGTATTTGTGTTTTTGAGGTGTGAGCACTGCAAAGTTTTTCTTGAGCGATATTTTTGTTGTTATTCAGAGGAGAGCAGGGTATTAACTGTGTGGGATGTGGCCCGTCTAGCCTAGGCTAGTTATCCAGCCCAGATATTAATATTTTTTCAAGCTAAAAATGGATAGCCCAGCTATACTTTTTCTTGAGGAATACCCAGGCAAGGTGAACTTGTTATTCTCCGCTCTGCTGGGCTGCAAATCTTTTCTAGGAGGGATGCATTAGGCTTAACAAGAAAATAGGCTTTGAGAAATAATAAATGGGTTGTAATTATAAAAACTGGGCAGTAATTATAAAAAATGCACCAAACACGTAATTAGTTTAAAAAAGTATTATTTTTGGATTTTGAAAATTTTTAATTTCATTTACTGTTGCGCGCGCAATATTTCGTTGGATTTTTACGTAATACAAATTTATTTTGAAATTATATTTAATATGACTAGAAATTTCGGGATAAAAATATTTCCGATCCCATCAAAATGTGGGAAATTTTATTGAATTCTGTTTTGAGCGGTTGGTTGAAATTATTAACCGTTGTCCTAGCTAGAAAATGGGCTGTACTTTTAACAAACTGTAAATAGGTTGTAGTAAATTCGATTAGAACTAAAAAATGGGTTGTACATTCTTACAATTCACAAATGGGCTACATGTTCTCTTCCACACACTTGTGGGCCTACTAAGTTGATGCGACTCCTAAAAAAACTAAGTTGATGCGTTGGATGTCCATCCAACAGATGCGTGCTTCTTCTTCAATCTCGGATATTCTTACTTCAGCCGCCCAAAAAATGATTCCTCCCTCTGACATCTTGGGTGCACCGTTCCGGAGGCTGACCTGTGGGCCTACTAAGTTGACGTTTACCAAGGGCTTTGTGAACTTAGTCAATATAAAAGATTCTAGCTGCAGTGACCGTACGATGTCCATCCGACGGCTGTCGTGCTTCTTCAACCTCTGGTCTTCTTGCTCCAGCCGTCCAAACCAGCGCCGGCCGTGCCGCCTGCTCCTGCCTCCTGTGTCCGGCTGTGCTGCCACCGCTAGCCATGCCATCCCTCTATACTCACCCACACCTCTTGTTATTCTCCAACGACGGCAGCCTCACACCGCAGCTGAAGCACTCAACCCACGTACTCTCCTCCGCGTGGGCATCCACTGCCGCGTCTTCCCTGGCTCTCCGTCGTTCCCTTCTGGCCTCGCCGTCGTCCACCGCCTTGGTGCTCTCGGCGCGGCATGGTCAACATGGTCAATGAAGGACAGCTATCAGAAGAGGACTTTAGGTGGCAAGGCCGACAGCTGGACCCACCAGCTACATCTTCGAACACAAGGAAGTGCCTCCTTATTACTCGCAAAATAAAAATGATTCCTCCCCTGACAGCTAGGACCGAGCAGCTATATCTTCGCACGCAAGGAAGTGCGTCCTTATCCTCCCTGACCGCTAGGACCCACCCGGCCAAAGCGTACGTAGCGTTGTCTGTCTGGTCGTGAACGTGTACGTACATACTGGTCGATCGGTCTCTTTGCAAGTATGAACCGTGACCGAGTAAGTAGCAGCACATGTCGTTGTAGAGCACCCGACATAGCAGTTCACGCAGTCCCGTCTAAGTCATGTACATGTACGTACAGCCACAGGGCAAAAAATACGGCCGCGTACGTACATACAGGCGGGGTCTCGAGCGCGTGCTCGCGCATATATACGGACGGCCAGAGCTTGGTACATGGAGAGGCAATGGACGGCAGCAACAACGTCCTGTTCATCGGGTGGCGAACTGACAGGGTCAGAATGCAGAAACAACGTCATGTTCATCGGGAGGCAACCGACTCGGTCGGAGTGCGTCGTGTTCAACAGGAGCCAACCGGCTTGGACGGAACAGCCAAAACAGGGTCTGGCATACCGCAGAACAGAGGAAATGGACTTCTCTTGGACCTCCTATGGTTGAAACGGGGTCCTGTTGATCAGGAGGGGTGTCGCCTACCGCAAAATGGAGGAAACTGACTTGTGTTGGAGCGCTACGGTCGAAATGGGGGTCCTGTTCATTGGGAGGGGTGTGGTGTACTGTAAAACGGGACTCGACAGGCTACTGTTCATCTCCACCAGCCTCCACGGGTACTGTTCATCCACCGTCGACCTCCTCCAGCCTCCACCTGCGACTGTTCATCCACGGGCTCCTGCTCATCCAGCCTCCACCGGCTACTGTTCAACCAGCCCTCTCCACGGGGTCCTGTTCAACCACCCCTCGACGGGCTACTGTTCATCTAGCCCTCCACCGGCTACTGTTCAACCAGCCCTCCACGGGGTCGTCCTGTTCATCCAGCCCTCCACGGGGTCCTGCTCATCCACCTCCAACCAGCTCGATCGATTGGGGTCCTGTTCATCTAGCGGCAACGGCCTCTACTACCACGGGGGCCTGTTCATCCAACTCCACACCGAGAACTGTTCATCCACCCCCACCCCACAACTCTCACTGTTCATCAAGGGAAGGAGGCAGCAGGTTCGATCGGCTTCAGTTAGCAGTAGTAGAGAAGGAATCGCTCGATCGGGTTTAGTTAACAGCCAGATCGATCGATCGCTCGGGTTCAAGATAGCGTCGCTGCGGTAATCGCCGTGTTCGAGGGCGAACGCCCGCCGGGTTTGATTAGATCCCAACGCCTCGCACCCACGCGCGTATGTGTACGAGAGAAACGCACATCACTCGGCCCCCGACCATCCACCGTAACCGGGAAATCCCCGATATTTTCCTCGCCCTCCCTTCTACCATAGTTTTTTCCGTCATGGACGACCCAAAGAATGTCATGTAGCCACGTCTCCGGCCCGCCCAGGACAAAAAGCCCATTTTCTGTCATGATTTTGTGTCATAGAAGTAGGATCCCACCACATCTATGATGATACCAGGTTTTGTCACAATTATCATCATAGAAGTGTCATAAGCATGACAGAAAAAAGAATTGTTCGGCCCAAAATGTCACGGATGTGTCTTTTTTTGTAGTGATGCCATATTGGCTCCTACATATTCTACGAAGATCTTTATCGGTCAAACCTTATGATAACATACGTAATTCCCTTTGTCCATCAGTATGTTACTTGCCCGAGATTCGATCGTCGGTATCTCAATACCTAGTTCATTCCCGTTACCAACAAGTCTCTTTACTCGTTCTGTAATACATCATCTCGTAACTAACTTCTTAGTTATTTGCTTACAAGCTTATGATGTGTATTACCGAGAGGGCCCAGAGACACCTCTCCGATACTCGGAGTGACAAATCCTAATCTCGATTTATGACAACTCAACAAACACCTTTGGAGATACATGCAGAGCATCTTTATGATCACCCAGTTATGTTGTGACATTTGATAGCACACAAGGTATTCCTCCGGTATCCGGGAGTTGCATAATCTCATAGTCGAAGGAATATGTAGAAAGCAATAGCAGTAAAACTGAACGATCATTATGCTAAGCTAATGGATGGGTCTTGTCCATCACATCATTCTCCTAATGATGTGGTCCCATTATCAAATGACAACTCATGTCCATTGTTAGGAAATCTTAACCATCTTTGATCAACGAGCTAGTCTAGTAGAGGCATACTAGGGACACGGTGTTTGTTTATGTACTCACGCATGTATTTAAGTTTCCGATCAATGCAATTCTAGCATGAATAATAAACCTTTCTCATGAATAAGGAAACATAAAATAACAAATTTATTATTGCCTCTAGGGCATATTTCCTTCAGTCTCCCTGATGTCTACTACGCAACCTTCTTCTTGTAGACTCGTGTTGGGCCTGCAAGCGCAGGGTTTTGTAGGACAGTAGCAAATTTCCCTCAAGTGGATGAACTAAGGTTTATCAATCCGTGGGAGGCGTAGGATGAAGATGGTCTCTCTCAAACAACCCTGCAACCAAATAACAAAGAGGCTCTTGTGTCCCCAACACACCCAATACAATGGTATATTGTATAGGTGCACTAGTTCGACGAAGAGATGGTGATACAAGTGTAATATGGATGGTAGATATAGGTTTTTGTAATCTGAAAATATAAAAACAGCAAGGTAGTAAGTGGTAAAAGCGGGCGAAAATGGTATTGCAATGCTTGGAAACAAGGCCTAGGGTTCATACTTTCACTAGTGCAAGTTCTCTCAACAATGACAACATAATCAGATCATGTGGCAATCCCTCAACGTGCGACAAAAGTCACTGCAATGTTCCTATCGCAGAGAACATAAGTTGAAATTGCTTGTAGGGTACAAAACCACCTCAAAGTTATTTTTTCGATCAATCCATTGGGCTATTCCTATAAGTGTCACAAACAACCCTAGAGTTCATAGTAAAATAACACCATATGACACACATCAATCAACCCTAATGTCACCTAGATACTCCAATGTCACCACAAGTATCCGTGGCTCAATTATACGATATGTATCAAACAACTTCAGATTCATAATATTCAATCCAGCACAGAGAACCTCAAAGAGTGCCCCAAGATTTCTACCGGAGAAACAAGGACGAAAACATGCATCAACCCATATGCATAGATTACCCCAATGCCACCTCGGGAATCCACGAGTCATCCCAAAACATACATCAAGTGAATCAATAAAACACCCCATTGTCACCACGGGTATCCCACGCAAGACATACATCAAGTGTTCTCAAATCCATAATAGTATTCAAGCCGATAATAGTCAAACCTCAATGGTAAAGCTCAATTCATCACAAGAGAGTAGAGGGGAGAAATACCATAGGATTCAACTATAATAATAAAGCTCACGGTTGCCAAATCAAGAACGAGGGAGAGAGAGAGAGAGATCAAACACATAGCTACTGGTACATACACTCAGCCCCGAGGGTGAACTACTCCCTCCTCGTCATGGAGACCGTAGGAATGATGAAGATGGGCACTGGTGATGGTTTTGCCTCCGGTAGGGTGCCGGAAGGGGCTCCCGATTGGTTTTTCGTGGATACTGAGGCTTGCGGCGGTGGAACTCCCGATCTAGGTTTCTTTCTGGGGGTTTCGGGATTTATAAGAGTTTTTGGCGTCGATTTCACGTCAGGGGGTCCACGAGGTAGCGACAAGACAGGGGGCGTGCCCTAGGGGGCGCCCTCCGCCCTTGCCGTCACCTCGGGGCTCTTCTGGCCCAACTCTTGTGCTTCGGGGGCTTCTTCTGGTCCATAAAAAATGACCATAAAATTTCAGCTCATTTGGACTCCGTTTGATATTCCTTTTCTGTAAAACTCAAAAACAAGGAAAAACATAACTGGCGTTGGGCTCTAGGTTAATAGGTTAGTCCCAAAAATAATATAAAATAGCATACAAATGCATATAAAACATCCAAAACAGATAATTTAATATCATGGAACAATCAAGAATTATAGATACGTTGGAGATGTATCAAGCATCCCCAAGCTTAATTCCTGCTCGTCCTCGAGTAGGTAAATGATAAAAACAGAATTTTTGATGTGGAATGCTACCTAACATATTTATCCATGTAATCCTATTTATTGTGGCATGAATATTCAGATCCATAAGATTCAAAGCAAAAGTTTAATATTGACATAAAAACAATAATACTTGAAGCATACTAATAAAGCAATTGTGTCTTCTCAAAATATCATGGCCAAAGAAAGTTATACCTACAAAATCATATAGTCTGGCTATGCTCCATCTTTATCACACGGAGTATTAAGTCATGCACAACCCCGATGACAATCCAAGCAATTGTTTCATAGTTTTGATGTTCTCAAACATTTTCAACTTTCACGCAATACATGAGCGTGAGCCATGGATATAGCACTATAGGTGAATATGGTGGTTGTGGAGAAGACAAAAAAGGAGATAGTCTCACATCAACTAGGCATATCAACGGGCAATGGAGATGACCATCAATAGTTATCAATGCGAGTGAGTTGGGATTGCCATGCAACGGATGCACTAGAGCTATAAGTGTATGAAAGCTCAAAAAGGAACTAAGTGGGTGTGCATCCAACTCGCTGCTCACGAAGATCTAGGGCAATTTGAGGAAGCCCATCATTGGAATATACAAGCCAAGTTCTATAATGAATAATTCCCACTAGTATATGAAAGTGACAAAATAGGAGACTCTCCATCATGAAGATCATGGTGCTACTTTGAAGCACAAGTGTGGTAAAAGGATAGTAGCATTGCCCCTTCTCTCTTTTCTCTCATTTTTTTGGGCTCTTTGACCTCACTTTTTTTCTCTTTTTTTTCGTCCGGAGTCTCATCCCGACTTGTGGGAGAATCATAGTTTGCATCATCCTTTCCTCACATGGGACAATGCTCTAATAATGATGATCATCACACTTTTATTTACTTTACAACTCAAGAATTACAACTCTTACTAGAACAAAAGATATGACTCTATGTGAATGCCTCCGGCGGTGTACCGGGATATGTAATGACTCAAGAGTGACATGTATAAAAATTATGAATGGTGGCTTTGCCACAAATACTATGTCAACTACATGATCCTGCAAAGCAATATGACAATGATGAAGCGTGTCATAGTAAAACGGTACGGTGGAAGTTGCATGGCAATAATTCTCGGAATGGCTATGGAAATGCCATAATAGGAGGTATGGTGGCTGTTTTGAGGAAGGTATATGGTGGGTATATGGTACCGGCGAAGTTTCGTGGTACTAGAGAGGCTAGCCATGGTGGAAGGGTGAGAGTGCGTATAATCCGTGGACTCAACAATAGTCATAAATAACTCACATACTTATTGCAAAAATCTATTAGTCACTGAAACAAAGTACTAAGCGCATGCTCCAAGGGGGTAGATTGGTAGGAAAAGACCACCGCTCGTCCCCGACCGCCACTCATAAGGAAGACAATCAATAAATAAATTATGCTCCAACTTCGTTACATAACGGTTCACCATACGTGCATGCTATGGGTATCACAAACTTTAACACAAGTATTTCTACAATCCACAATTACTCACTAGCATGACTCTAGTATCACCATCTTTATATCTCAAAACAATTATAAGGAATCAAACTTCTCATAGTATTCAATGCACTTTATATGTAAGTTTTTATTATATCCCTCTTGGATGCCCATAATATTAGGACTAAATTCATAACCTAAGAAATTACCATGCTGTTTAGAGACCCTCAAAATAATTTAAGTGAAGCATGAGATCTCATCAATTTCTACAAAATAAAACAGCCGTCGTGCTCTAAAAAGATATAAGTGAGCACTAGAGCAAATGACAAACTACTTTAAGATATAAGTGAAGATCAATAAGTAGTCGAATAATTATGTAACTATGTGAAGACTCTCTAATATTTAAGAATTTCAGATCTTGGGATATTATTCAAACATCAAGAAAATTCTAATAAAAATAAAATGATGCTCCAAGCAAAACACATATCATGTGGTGAATAAAAATATAGCTCCAAGTAAGGTTACCGATGAACGAAGACAAAAGAGGGGATGCCATCCGGGGCATCCCCAAGCTTAGGCTCTTGGTTGTCCTTCAATATTACCTTGGGGTGCCTTGGGAATCCCCAAGCTTAGGCTCTTGCCACTCTTTATTCCGTAGTCCATCAAGACTTTACCCAAAACTTGAAAACTTCACAACACAAAAATCAACAGAAAACTCGTAAGCTCCGTTAGTATAATAAAGCAAATCACCACTTAGGTACTGCTGTGAACTCATTCCAATTTTATATTTGTGTTATATCTACTGTATTCCAACTTCTCCATGGTTCATACCCTCCGATATTACTCATAGATTCATCAAAATAAGCAAACAACACATAAAAAACAGAATCTGTCAAAAACAGAACAATATGTAGTAATCTGGAAACTTCATATACTTCTGTAACTCCAAAAATTCCGAACAATTAGGACAATCTATGAAATTTTATATCAATCACGTGTAAAAAATTCAGAATTTTGACAAGCTCTTGTAAATTTTTAAAATTCTGCAACTGGAGCAAAAGTTTCTGGTTTTTCAGTAAGATCAAATCAACTATCACCGTAGACCATCCCAAAGGTCTTACTTGGCACTTTATTGAAACAAAAGCTATAAAACATGATTAATACAGTAGCATAATCATGTGAGCCCACAAAAAAAGTAGGGGTAAATATTGGATTGTCTCCTAACAAGCGATTTCCTTTAATGCCTTTCTAGCTAGGCATGATGATGTCAATGATGCTCACATAGAAGATAAGAATTGAAACATAATGGGAGAATCATGAAGAATATGACTAGCACATTTAAGTCTAAGCCACTTCCTATGCATAGGGATTTTGTGAGAAAACAACTTATGGGAACAAGAATCAACTAGTATAGGAAGGTAAAGATGCAAAACTTCAAAATTTTCAACACATAGAGAGGAAACTTGATATTATTGCAATATGTAAAAGCATATGTTCCTCTCTCATAGTAATTTTCAGTAGCATCATGAATGAATCCAACAATATAACCATCACATAGCGCATTATTTTCATGATCCACAAGCACAAAAAATTTACTACTCTCCACATAAGCAAAATTCTTCTCATTCGGAATAGTGGGAGTATCATAAGAAACTTGAATACTATAAATTGTTTCCACATTAAAAGAGTAATGATCAGTAATAGGATATTCAAGATTATGACAATAATTATCATTACTTTTTAGAACATAAGTATCATCACAATAATCATCATAAGTAGAAACTTTGTTCTCATCATAGTCAATTGAAACCTCTTCCGAAATAGTGGAATCATTACTAAATAAAGTCATGACCTCTCCAAATCCACTTTCATCATTATAATAAGATTCAACACCCTCCAAAATAGTGGGATCATTACTTCCTAATGTTGGCACTCTTCCAAACCCACTTTCATAAGTATTGCAATCATCATAAATAGGAGGCATGCAATCATCATAATAAATTTGGTCATCAAACTTGGGGGACAAAAAAATATCATCTTCATCAAACATAGCACCCCCAAGATTATGGCTTTGCATATCATTAGCATCATGGATATTAAAATAATTAATATTAACAACATTGCAATCATGCTCATCATTCAAAAAATTATTGCCAAACATTTTATAGACTTCTTCTTCTAGCACTTGAGCACAATTTTCCTTTCCATCGTTTTTACAAAAGATATTGAAAAGATGATGCATATGAGGCAACCTGATACGTCTCCAACGTATCTATAATTTATGAAGTATTCATGCTGTTTTACAATCATTTTATAGCAACTTTATATCATTTTTTGGGACTAACCTATTGACCCAGTGCCCAGTGTCAGTTGCTGATTTTTGCTTGTTTTTTACATCGCAGGAAATCAATATCGAACGGAGTCCAAACACCGCGAAACTTCTTGGAGATTTTTTATGGACCAGAACACCCAAGATGGGCCAGAGAAGCACCTGGGGGTGCCCCGAGGGGGGCACAACCCACTAGGGCGCGCCTGGGGGCCCAGGCGCGCCCACGTGGGTTGTGCCCACCTTGGTGGCCTCCCGCACCCCCTCTTTACCCTATGAATTCACAAATATTCCAAAACCCTTCGGGGTTAACCTAGATCAAAAGTTCCACTGCCGCAAGGCTCTGTAGCCATCGAAAACCAATCTATACCCCATTCCGGCACCCTGCCGGAAGGGGGAATCATCTCTGGTGGCCATCTACATCATCTCGGCGTCCACCATGATGACGAGGGAGTAGTCCACCCTTGGGGCTGAGGGTTTGTACTAGTAGCTATGTGTTTAATCTCTCTCTCTCTCTCTCTCTCTCTCTCTTGTCTTCTTGAGATGGCACGATCTTGATGTATCGTGGACTTTGTTAATGTAGTTTGATCATATGGTGCTTTCCCATCTCTATCGTGTTGTGATGACTTGAGTTTTTCCCTTTGACATTTCGTTGTTATCGAATTGAATACTTTTATGGATTTGAGAACACTTGATATATGTCTTGCAATTGAATACTCATGGTGACAATGGGGTATCATATTGATTCACTTGATATATGTTTTGGCACTCAACTCGCGGATTCCCGAGGTGACATTGGGGTAATCTATGCATAGGGGTTGATGCACGTCCTTGTCTTTGTTTCTCCGGTAGAAATCTTGCGGCACTCTTTGAAGTTCTTTGTGTTGGATTGAGTATTATGAATATGAATTTGCTTTGGTGTTATTTTAGTATTAACTCTAGGATAGATCGAACGGAAAGAATAGCTTTATGTTATTTTACTATGAACTCTTGAATAGATCGAACGAAAAGAATAGCTTTGAGGTGGTTTCGTACCCTACAAAAAATTTACTCTTATGTTCTCCGCTAGATAGGAACTTTGGAGTGATTCTTCATCGCACTTTGAGGGATGGTTATATGATCCAATTGTATTAGCACTGTTGAGAGATTGCACTAGCGAAAGTACGAACCCTAGGCCTAGTTTTCAAGCATTGCAATACTGTTTTTGTGCCCGTTTACTATTTTCTACCTTGCTGTTTTTATTTATTCAGATTATAAAATTATATTTCTACCATCAATATTACACTTTTATCACCATCTCTTCGCCAAACTAGTGCACCTATACAATTTTCCATTTTATTGGGTGTGTTGGGGACACAAGAGATTTCTTGTATTTGGTTGCAGGGTTGTTCGAGAGAGACCATCTTCATTCTACACCTCCCACGGATTGATAAACCTTAGGTCATCCACTTAAGGGAAAATTGCTATTGTCCTACAAAACTCTGCGCTTGGAGGCCCAACACGAGTCTACAAGAATAAAGTTGCGTAGTAGACATCAAGCTCTTTTCTGGCGCCATTGCCGGGGATGTGAGTGCTTGAAGGTATATCTTTAGATCTTGCGACCGAGTCTTTTAGTGTCTTGTTTTATCACTAGTTTGGTTTTTAATAGAAAACTACATAAAAATGGAATTAAGGTTGCAACATATTGTTGATCATCTTTATAATTTCTTTCTTGAAAATGATGGTTCGGAAAATTGTGCTCATTTGTTAGAAAAAGAAGTCAATAAAATGTTTGGCACAAAATATTTGAATGATGGGCATGATTGCAATGTTGTTAGTATGAATTCTTTGAATATCCATGATGCTAATGATGTGCGAAGCCATAAGCTTGGGGATGCTATATTTGATGAATATGATATTTTCAGTCCCCCAAGTTTTTATGAGAAAATTTATTATGATGATTGCATGCCTCCTATTTATGATGATTATATTGATGAAAGTGGATTTGGAGAGGTCGTGACTTTATTTAATGATGAATCCACTATTTTGGAGGTGGTTGCAATTGATTATGACAACAAAGTTCCTATATATGATGATTATGGTGATGACATGTATGCTATATTGAATAATTATAAACATGAAACTTGTCATCATGATTTTAATTTCCAATCACATGATAGCTATTTTGTTGAGTTTGCTCCCACTACTATTGATGAGAATAAATTTGCTTATGTCGAGAGTAATAAATTTCTATGATCGTGAATCATGAAAAGAATGCTTTATAAAATAGCTATATTATTGAATTCATTCATGATGCTACTGAAAATTATTATAAGAGAGGAACATATGCTTGTAGGTATTGCAATAATATCAAGTTTCCTCTCTATGTGTTGAAAATCTTGAAGTTTTGCTTGTTTTGCCTTTCTATGCTAGTTGATTCTCGCTCCCATAAATTGTTTGCTCACAAAATCCTTATGCATAGTAAGTGGGTTAGACTTAAATGTGCTTTTCATATGCTTCATGATGCTCTCTTTATGTTTCAATCCTTATCTTTTATGCGAGCATCATTGAAATCATCATGCCTAGCTAAAAGGCATTAAAGAAAAGCGCTTGTTGGGAGGCAACCCAACACTTTTACCTACTGTTTTTGTGTGTTCACATGATTAGGCTACTGTAGTAATCTTGTTTTATTGCTTTTGTTTCAATAAAGTGCCAAGTAAGACCTTTGGGATGGCTTACGGTGATAGTTGATTTGATCTTGCTGAAAAATGGAAACTTTTGCGCTCACGAAAATAATTCTCATTTTTAACAGAAGAGTGATTTTGAGTTGATTCTTTTTGCATAAGATTAATACACAAATTTCTCACGTGTTACTAATTTTGTCATAAGTTTTGGAGTGGCAGAAGTATGGTTTGAGTACAGATTACTACAAACTGTTCTGTTTTTTTCAGATTCTGTTTTCAATGCATATTTGCTTGTTTTCTAGTTTCTATGGCTTATATTGCTCAATATAAATTGTGGAAATGATATGCTACAGTAGGAATTGTGTGGAAACAATTACGAATCTTGTCTTTGACAGTACCAAAGTGAAATGATTTGCTCTTTATCATACTAACCTATCTCACATAGTTCCGTTAAGTTTTGTCTGATTGAAGTTTTCAAGATTTGGGTGAGATGACGATATGAGGAGAATAAGGAGTGAAAAGACCCTAAGCTTGGGGATGCCCAAGGCACCCCAAGTTAATATCCAAGGAATACACAAGCAACTAAGCTTGGGGATGCCCCGGAAGGCATCCCCTCTTTCGTCTCCAACATTATTGGTAACCTCACTTGGAGCTATGTTTTCATTCGTCACATGATATGAGTTTGGCTTGGAAAGTCAATTTATTTTGTTAGGATTTTCTTGATATTATTTAGAATAATGTTTTGCATCTTTTATTTCAATAAAGGTGGAATTTATAGCCTTTAGTATGCATATTTTACAAGTCTACATGTTGCTGTTTGAAAACAGAAAGTTTACCGCTGTTGCAAAAATTCCCTAGAAAAGTCAGAATGTGATAAAATGTTGAAACTTTTTGCAAAATGAGCTATGATAAATTCTCTACAGTGTGGTAGAATTTCATAATTTTTGAATTTAGAGAAGTGTTGATGCTCTTGCATTCTTTATAGACTGTACCGTTTTGGCAGATTGCTGTTATGTTTGCATATGTTTGCTTGTTTAATGATTCTATTTGAGGATAGGAGTATTAAATATGCAGAGACATTTAGTATGCAATGTTGAATATTTTTTTAGTGATTTGCTACAGTAGAGAATGATAAGGTTTTTGCATTAGTTTATACTAACTTATCTCACAAGTTCTTGTTGAGTTTTGTGTGGATGAAGCTTTTGAGATATAGGAAAACCGTGATATGAGAAGAATTAAGGAGACACAAAATCTCAAGATTGGGGACGCCCAAGGCATCCCAAGATAATATTTCAATAAATCTCAAGCATCTAAGCTTGGGGATGCCCTGGTAGGCATCCTGTCGGGGGGATGAACCATGGGTAGGCAATGGAACCCGGATCTGTTTCAAAAATAGCGAGGCCCACATCGCCCGCAAACCGGCATGCTCCAGGCCGGGTCGCTCGACCCAGCAAGGCGCGCAACCCGGCCAAGACCCTCGACTCGGCAAGGTACGTCAACCCGGCCGCAGCGGCTGGCGCAAGGCAACTCAACCCGGCGCAGCCTTGGCTTCCCCAGTAAGCCAACCCACCCGTGGCGTCCACGGCAACCCAGCCACGAGTTAGCTCCCGTCCCATCCAGGCCGTATGATGGGACGAGACCTCAATCACTGATGACCAAGACTACAGTGCCCCCGCCCATGCCCGTGGTCAGCTAGAGCGTGGCAACAGTGCCCCTTACCTACCCGCTGACCAGGGCAGGCACGACAATAGTGTTCCCACCCTTACCGCTGACGACAGCAAGCGGAGGCCTAACGGAGAACACTATGCGCGACTCGACCCGACCATGCCATGACGATTGACAAGATGTCGCACAGTGCCCCTAGGCATGCGGGGCCCGCACCTAGGGGAACCCGGCGAACCACAAGCTCCCAAGCGGGACCCGGCCCGGCACCCCGGACGCCGACAATACGGACCCACCGACTCGGCATATTACCATTGTAACCCTGGGTGGGTTGGTCTATAAAACCCCCCAGGAGTCCACGCTACAGGCAGGAAAAACACAAGATATTCAACAGAGACATACGACACACACGGCATGGAAAGCCACACGAGATAGAGCAAGCAAGATAGGACTAGCCACCACATAGCGACACCAAGGAGAAGGAGCAGCCGGAGCCTTGGCGAGCCTCCTTCCTCCTCCAAACAGCTTCAGGAGCAACATTGTACTATCAACCATCCAACTAAACTCGGCAGGACTAGGGGTGTTATCTCTCAGGAGAGCCCCGAACCTGGGTATGTCCAGCGTCCCGCGCATATCAACCTCGCCTCCGAAGCCTACCAGCGCCCTCGAACCTCCTCCTCTCTTTAGCCATCCTTGGCATCTGCCGTGCGCCCACCACGACAGTTGGCGCTGTGACGCCCCCGATTCAATCGTACACTAATCATGCACACAAACGGTACGATCAAGATCGAGGACTCACGGAAGATATCACAACACAACTCTAAAACATAAATAAGTCATACAAGCATCATAATACAAGCCGGGGCCTCGAGGGCTCGAATACAAGTGCTCGATCATAGACGAAGTCGCGGAAGCAACAATATCTGAGTACGACATAAGTTAAACAAGTTTGCCTTAAGAAGGCTAGCACAAACCGGGATACAGACGAAGAGGCGCATGCCTCCCGCTCGATCCTCCTAAACTACTCTCGGTCGACGCCGGTGGCTGCACATAGTAGTAGGCACCTCCGAAGTAGTAGGGGTCGCCGACGGTGGCGCCTCGGGTCCTGGATTCCAAGATCTGGTTGCGACAACCGTAAAGAAAGGAAAGGGGAAAAGGAGGAGAAAGCAACCGTGAGTACTCATCCAAAGTACTGCAAGCAAGGAACTACACTACATATGCATGGTATATGTGTAAGGAGGCTATATCAATGGACTGAACTGCAGAATGCCGTAATAAGAGGGGATAGCTAATCACGTCAAGACTACGCTCGCGCAGCCTCCGCCTTGCAGCATGTAGAAGAGAGTAGATTGAAGTCCTCCAAGTAGCATCTCCAAGTAGCATCTCCAAGAGCATCGCATAGCATAATCCTACCCGCGATCCTCTCCTCGTCAGCCTGTTAGAGAGCAATCACCGGGTTGTATCCGCACTTGGAATGGTGTGTTTTATTAAGTATCCGGTTCTAGTTTTCATAAGGTCAAGGTACAACTCCGGTCGCCCTTTACCGAGGGACACGACTATTTGAATAGATTAACTCACTGCAGGGTGCACCACATAACCCAACATGCTTGATCCCATTTGCCCGGACACACTTTCTCGGTCATGCCCGCCTCGGAAGATCAACACGCCGCAGCCCCACCTAGGCACAACAGAGGTCAAGACGCCGGTCTAAACCTAAGCGCCTGGGTTCGGGCCCATCGCCCAATGCACACCTGCATGTTGCGTGGGCGGCCGGAAGCAGAACTAGCCCCCTTAATACAAGAGCAAGCTTACGTTCCAATCCGGCGCGCGCCACTCAGTCGCTAACGTCACGAAGGCTTCGGCTGATACCACGACGCCGGGATACCCATAACTACTCCCACGTAGATGGTTAGTGCGTATAGACCAAATGGCCAGACTCAGATCAAATACCAAGATCTCGTTAAGCGTGTTAAGTATCCGCGAACGCCGAACAGGCCAGCCCACTGCCTCCTAGGTGGTCTCAACTGCCTGCCCTGCCGCTCCGCCACAAAGTAATCGGGGCCGTCGGGAACCTGTGCCCACCTCTACCGGGATGGAGCCACCGTCCTTTCACCACCTCATCGAATCACTTATGGTACTCATCGAAATGACCCGACTTTAGTCACCATCTCATAAAGATGTATGTATGTATGTATAGTATATACCGTGATCACCTCCCGAGTGATCACGGCCCAATAGTATAGCAAGGCGATCGACAAGAATGTAGGGCCAATGATGATAAACTAGCATCCTATACTAAGCAATTAGGATCAAGGGTAAGGTATCAATGATTGTAGCAACAATGACAAAGCTATGCAATGTAATAGGAGAAATCAAACAAGAATAATGCTACACTACTCTAATGCAAGCAGATAGAGAAGAATAGGCGATATCCGGTGATCAAGGGGGGCTTGCCTGGTTGCTCGAGACAAGAAGGAGGGGTCGTCGGTGACGTAGTCCACCACAGGGCATCAAAGATCGCCACGGGTCTACCGGAGAGAAGAGGGGGGAGAAACAGTAAATACATAGCAAGCAAGTGCATAACAGGTCAACAAGCAGAGTTAGACGTGTTCTAACGCGGTATGAGGTGATACCGGTGAGGAGGGGAAACATCCGGGAAAGTATTCCCGGTGTTCCGTGTTTTCGGGCAAAGGAGCCGGAGGGGGAAAGTTGCAAGTTTGATAGGTTAGGGGGTGTGGCGGACGAACGGGTTGCGTATACAGAATCGTCTCGTCGTTCTAAGCAACTTTCATGTTGAAAATAATTTAATCCGAGTTACGGATTAAAAGTTATGATTTTCTAAAGATTTTATTAATTTCTGTAATTTAATTAATTATTTAAATAAATTCGAAATTAGATTTATGACATCAGCATGATGTCATGCTGACGTCTGCAGTCAACAGGGTTGGCTGGTCAACCTGACCAGTGGGTCCCACTGGTCAGTGACACATTTTTAACTAGGCATATTAGTTAACCTAATTAGTATTAATTAGGGGTGGGCCCCACTGTCATTGACTAACTAACTAACTAATTAACATATCAGGTTAATTAGGTAACTAATGTGTAATTAGATTAATTAGTTGCTTAATTAAACTAATCAAAATTAATTAAATTAATTATTTCTTTAATTAGTTAATTAATTAATTAATTTATTATTAATAATTTTTGTTTCTTCTTCTTTCTTTCTTTTTACTTAACAGAAACGTTCTGGGGGCCGTGGGGCCCCCGTGTCATTGGGTCAGGGCACAAGCGGGCACGGGCACACGTTAACGGGCGGTGGTGCGGGCGCCCAAACGGATCGGGCGCCCGAGGGCACCGAGCGAGCGCAACGCCGGCGCCGGCGTCGGCCGCCGAGCTGTGGAGGCGCAGTGGCTGCGGCAGGGAGCCGCAGGGCGGTGGCGGGGCAACGCCGGGTCCACGGTGACCAACAGGGGCGCGGCCACGGTGGGCGCGCACGGGAAGGAGGCCGCGGGCGTGCCCGTAGGCGAGGCGCAGGGCGCGGACACGGCGAACAGGGGAAGGCATGTGGCGCGAGGCTTCGCGACGAGCAAGGGGAAGGGGCGGTGACCAGCAGGCGGCGGACGACGGGCACGACCGGTCGGGTAGTAGCGTGGCGGTGGCGCGGCCGACGATCATGTGAGCGCGGGCCGAGCATGCGAGGCGCGGCGACGGTCGCGGGGGAGAGGGAGTGCGAGGAGAGGGGGCGGGAGCCCGGGGCCTCACTGCGGGTTCACAGGGTCAAGGGTAGCGGGCTCGACGGAGGTCGGGGACGACGGGGCGGTGGCGACTCGGGCGGTTCGGCGAGGACGAGGATGCCACGCGTGGGGAGGAGACGAGGTCGAGGTAGCGTTGCCGATGGCGGAGCGGTCCGGCGAGGGGCGGCTCCGACGTCAGCGTCGTGCGGCGAGGGCGAGGCGCGGTCGGGGGTGAGCCCCGATCCAGATCGAGGGGGGGCAGAGGGACGAGAGAGTGGGGTCTCTCGATCCAGATTGGATCGAGAGGGGAAGGGGGCGACGGGGTTAGGGTTAGCGGTGTGAGGGGATGAGTGGGGTGGGTCGGTAATTTGGGCGATGGGCTGGCTGGCTGGCCGGCTGGGTCGGTTGGCCCATTGGGGGGTCCTTTTTTTTCTTTTGTTTTCTGCTTGTTCTTTTCTTTTATTTATTCTTCCTGTTTTACTTTAGTCACCTTTTATTTTAGTTTCGTAAAATATATACATAGCACCTAATTTAGTATCTCAGTTTAGTCCACCGTCACAAAATGTCTAGTCCCCAATTAATTTAGTTTAATAATTTACTAATTAGTAAAGGCATTTAATTATTAGTTTTTATTACTGTTTTATTTATTTCAAAGTGCCATTAAATACTTTATAAAAATGTGGATTCTCCACCATAATTATTTATGCAATATTTGGCACATATTGACATTTTCATTTTAATGTTTAAAAACTTTTACTGTTTTCCCTTTAATTAATTTTTGAATTTGTTTCGGTTTTGAATTATCTAGAGTTTATCAACAAAGAATCGAGGTGACGTGGCATCATTAGCGGGGATCACTGTAGCTTAATTATACAAGGCCACAATTCTCCTCCATTACAAGAAATCTCGCCCGAGATTTAAGAGGTAGTGAAAGGGGGGAAGGTTTGGTAACTAATCTAGCGGTCTTCTCATCCCGGCTTGCTCTTGTCGAAGAGGCCGTCCAATATATTGATGTCTTCATTTCTCTATTTTAGGTCATCATGATGAAGTCGGCGCCCTTTCTTCAGAACTCCATCGTATTTTACGAAAGAATAAAGAGTGGGCATTCCGGGAGAACAGACCTCGCAAGGTCGTCTATCTCGTCGATAACATCGGGAGGTAGCGGAAAGTAACTCTCGAATCGAAACTTAAGAAAATATCAAGAGCAAAGTAAGGAGGTATCCTGGGAAGTTTCGAGTGGGCAGGCAATCGTTCGATGCCTGTTATAGGGCGTGAAAGGGTCAAAACAACAGGAATAAGTATTGTGTCCGATATCAGACCTGAAGGTGGCTCATGAATTACATATGAGGCCGTGCGTGAGGAACAACCTTGGGAATAGGGGGTGTACAGGAGTGTCAGGTTTCAATCCTGTGGAACTTGTGGGTTAGGGTCCCACCATGTAGGAAGGGCGGTGACATCTTGCATGATCATAATGGCAAGGCATGTCAGAGGGTAGCCTGTCAGTTATGTCAGCAACAACGTCGGTACCAAGGGCGAGGGACAAAGAGAACCATTTTCCTACTCGTTGAAACGAGGCGGACCAATAGGCAAAGTTCTCTTCCATCAGTGGTTACCGGATGTTATCAACAATAGTAACAGGGTCTTACTGACAGAGTTGTACACCGAGATGTTTGCACAAGCAGGGAATTATTACTGCTTATATCATATAGATCACAGTAAGGGTTTAAACAAACCTATGGAAAGGGGAAAGTGTCTAACAGATTTAATCAAAACCATGGAAAGAAAAATGTGTTTAAACACATATTTCAGGGTTATATCCTTCCCAAGGACAAGCAGAGCATGATACCCATGACAGGATATAATTGTAGAAAACCCTTTAGGAAAGGGGAGAGAATTTTCATGGCATTACCCATACAACGATGTTTGGATAATTTGATTAAGAAAATTTAGCATTGTTCTTCAAGTGTTCTTATTGAAGATAGGAGTACCACATACATGCTTCGAGATAGCATTGACATGGTTTTCAAGCAAAGGTCGGACTTCGGATACACGAAGGATCCATCAAGATAAACTTATTAAACAAGGCATTCAATTGCCTCATGGAAAAATGGTTAACCTTGTTAAAAAGGAAACTATAACAATAGGGCCTCCGGCCAGGTGGGCTAGGCATGACATCACCTTACCGGGTCATAAAAGACCAATGTTATAACTCTTGGAAACATGTTCCAACCATCATATCTGACCGAGATTCAGATCTGATTGGTGTCAGGATACCTCAGATTCAGGATGCCTGAGAAGAAAGGTGCAACACAAATTGACGGATGACACCGTGAAGATTCTCGAAATGAACTATGAAGTGATTTCCGTTAACAAGAGTTCATCATTAACCCAAGGAGAGGACAAGGAGGTGGCTGATGAACTCGACGACAATTCACAAAAATTTCCAAAGGATGGATTTCCACCATTACGTGAACAAGGAGATAACATTTGTCAGATCAAAATGATATATTGATGTATGCTTGAGGAAAACATACACAATTTAACAAGGGTTGAAAGGTGCGCCCGAAATATGGGCTGGGTTGCACGGCTAACATTGGAATGGTGATTCAATAATCAATAGTCTAAGAATGAACGGCCGACCATTAACTTCAAAGCAATAGGGTTGCTAAATAGGCAGAATCCAAATAGCACCGTTCACTTGTTGGTACCCCGTTTGGGATCAACGCGAGGACCAAGAAAGAAAGGTGATTATGAGAAGTATCACTATAGCAAGAATTCTTAAGAGGTGGAGCAATCCTCACAACATTCTTGACATCAAAGATGGTAATACTCGCGGTAGAATCATAACATAAGTTGGATAACAAGGAACTCAAGGTACAACAGAAAACATGAACAAATTTTGTGTTGGAGGGAATGCAATAATGTTGTGGATGATAGCCCAAACCATCGAGGGCAAAGGATGCTATTTCTCATCAAGAATTCGATAGATATCTTGGAAGACCTCAGAATGTTGATGATGATCACGACACATTTGTCGAGAGGTTTCGAGAAGATGTAACTGATCGGTGATGACATCAAGTCAAAGGAATGACGAAGCAAGAGGTTATTGGAACCATAGTTACGACAAAACTCAAACTCAAGCTTGTTGTTTAAGGTGAAAGGGTATGACGAGGAAAATCGACGTAAGCTTAGCTACCGTCGCAAATTTTGCTACGGGAAGACGGACCAGATAGCACAGTTAAAATTTAGCACAGTATGATATAGCCGATCAGGCTAGGAATGGTGTGATGGAGTATTAAACTTCTCAACCACAAAGTACTAGGAGTACTAAATCACATTGGTGATTCGATTCACTAACCGGTGTTCTCGGTTGACGACAACCTAGAACCCGTGGAGTGATTATGACGGGGAAAGGTACTACTTCATTAGAAATTCAGAAGATGAAGTGCAATGGGTTGATATCCTTGAGATACCAGGGGGTAATACTCGAAGGTAGATCAAAGTAAAGGTTGGGCAGGTGCAATGATCTGCAGAAGACAAGTACTTCAACTTGTCAGAGAAATGGTATTTAAAAGGTGAACATGGCCGGAACAACGATTGCAAATGATCGAACCACGGATACAAGATGAACTTATAACTAGGGGGTAATTATTTTTACGAGCAACTTCCATGATAAGTTATACAACGTGTCCATGGGCATGAACGCAAGGTTCAAGGTCGACTCCCACTTCTTCAATGTATAACCTTCCATTCACTTCTCGCTTTGATAAAGGCATTAGTGTTGAAAGTTTTACCTGGTGAAATACCAGATGAGTATGACTCGTGAAAACTTCCGAGTTCACACATATTAAGGAAGGCATAGGTTCAACCTGGCAGGGTATCGTGGGAACATATACCACAAGCTTCAATAGTAAATACCACCAGCTCGAAAACAGAGCATGGTTGAGAAAACAGAGGATACAATTTACCAAAGGCTTTATATATCCGTGGAAAGGCTCACAAGGTTATTTGAATATGAAGGACACTGTCGGATAATAATCCAACAAAGGACCTGACTGTCCACAAAGGATCTGATGTGAGTATCGCTACTCAACTAGAAAAGGAAAGAATGCAAATGCATCAGGTTATAGAATCATCTGACTAATTCGAAGCATAAATGCAAAGGAATTATGAATCCAAATCGAAGGATCAGAAGTAATGCTCTGATTAGGGATGGATAAGTTGAATAGCCTTAGGGTACAATCAACGGCAATTGGATTGGTCGAGGACCAATTCCAGTTAAAAGAATGGCAGCTCATTCGGAAAGGTAATTTATAAGGATCAATGATGATTGCGTGTATTCGCAAACATGTTGAGTCAACAGACTCAAAATGATAATGACAAGGGATGCCATTAAGATTACGAGACTTATGGGATTAACCATAATGCAAGTAAGCAAGAATTTCAAGAGCAATAGGCTGCTCAGGATTTTCGGAAGATCGGGTAGTGTTTGAATGTATTTTTGTGAAACACATGAACAATTTTGGACAAACAGATACTCGGCAAGCGCGAGTAATTATCCGTAGGGGTATTCATGCAGCAAGGAACTGCAGGGCAGTAAGCATAAAGAATTTTCGGAATATCAAAGAGTATTTCAGGACATCTTGTAATAACAAGAGCAACTGGGGATGAAAATATGAATGATAGGTGTAAGTAGTTATCCAGAGGAATTTATCGATGGAAGTGAATTGCAAAAGCGATGGCACATAGTCTCGAGAGCACATCGTAGAGTATCTTCGGAATCTTCTGGTGCAGCAGGCGGTCATTGGTAACAAGGGGCTCTCCGGGAGGAAGTACTTGCGAGAACCTAAAGTTAGTTTTGTTTTTAGCAAAATCATTTAACCCGAATAGAAGAGAGCTCAGAGTCCCAGAGTAAAGACGAGGAATAAAAGATCCTACTACCACCCAATGGCGACGTGGGCCCATGGGTCGCACAGCCATGTTAGTAAAAGTTTTGTAAAGTCTAGACTCGACTTCGGCCAAGGAGTTGGAAAGGGGATTCCTACAGCAATGGCTCGATACCAACTTAGACGCCTCGATTCAATCAGACACTAATAAAGCACGCAAACGCGTAACGATCAAGATCGTGGACTCACGGAAGATATCACAACACAACTCTAAAACATAAATAAGTCATACAAGCATCATAATACAAGCCAGGGGCCTCGAGGGCTCGAATACAAGTGCTCGATCATAGACGAAGTCGTGGAAGCAACAATATCTCGAGTACGTACATAAGTTAAACAAGTTTGCCTTAAGAAGGCTAGCACAAACCGATACAGACGAAGAGGCGATGCCTCCCGCTCGATCCTCCTAAACTACTTCCCGGTCGACGCCGCGGGCTGCACGTAGTAGTAGGCACCTCCAGTAGTAGGGGTCGCCGACGGTGGCGTGCCTGCCTCGATTCCAAGATCTGGTTGCGACAACCGTAAAGAAAGGAAAGGGGAAAAGGGGAGAAAGCAACCGTGAGTACTCATCCAAAGTACTGCAAGCAAGGAACTACACTACATATGCATGGGTATATGTGTAAGGAGGCCATATTAGTGGACCGAATGCAGAATGCTAGAATAAGAGGGGATAGCTAATCCTATCGAAGACTACGCTCGCAGCCTCCGCCTTGCAAAGATGTAGAAGAGAGTAGATTGAAGTCCTCCAAGTAGCATCTCCAAGTAGCATCTCCAAGTAGCATCTCCAAGAGCATCGATAGCATAATCCTACCCGGCGATCCTCTCCTCGTCGCCTGCTAGAGAGCGATCACCGGGTTGTATCCGCACTTGGAAGGGTGTGTTTTATTAAGTATCCGGTTCTAGTTGTCATAAGGTCAAGGTACAACTCCGGTCATCCTTTACCGAGGGACACGGCTATTCAATAGATTAACTTCCTGCAGGGTGCACCACATAACCCAACACGCTTGATCCCATTTGGCCGAACACACTTTCCGGTCATGCCCGCCTCGAAGATCAACACGCCGCAGCCCCACCTAGGCACAACAGAGAGGTCAAGACACCGTCTAAACCTAAGCGCACAGGGTCCGGGCCCATCGCCCAATGCACACAAGACGCTATGGGCGGCCGGAAGCGTAACTAGCCCCTTAATACAAGAGCAAGCTTACGCCAATCCGGCGCCGCCGCCGACGTCACAAAGGCTTCAATCGATACCACGACGGGATACCCATAACTACTCCCACGTAGATGGTTAGTGCGTGATAGACCAAATGGCCGACTCAGATCAAATACCAAGATCTCGTTGTTGCAGTTAAGTATCCATGAACGCCGAACAGGCCAGCCCACCTGCCTCCTAGGTGGTCTCAACCTGCCCTGCCGCTCCGCCATTAAAGTAACAATGGGGGCCGGGAACCCAGTGCCCACCTCTACCGGGATGGAGCCACCGTCCTTTCACCACCTCATCGAATCACTTATGGTACTCATCGAAATGACCCGACTTTAGTCACCATCTGCATAAAGATGTATGTATGTATGTATAGTATATACCGTGATCACCTCCCGAGTGATCACGCCCAATAGTATAGCAAGGCGATCGACAAGAATGTAGGGCCAATGATGATAAACTAGCATCCTATACTAAGCAATTAGGATCGGGTAAGGTATCAATGATTGTAGCAACAATGACAAAGCTATGCAATGTAATAGGAGTAATCAAACAAGAATAATGCTACACTACTCTAATGCAAGCAGATAGAGAAGAATAGGCGATATCCGGTGATCAGGGGGGCTTGCCTGGTTGCTCGCATAAGAAGGAGGGTCGTCGGTGACGTAGTCCACCACAGGGCATCAACATCGCCACGGGGTCACCGGAGAGAAGAGGGGGAGAAACAGAAATACATAGCAAGCAAGTGCATAACAGTCAACAAGCGAGCTAGATGTGTTCTAACGCGGTATGAGGTGATACCGGTGAAGAGGGGAAACATCCGGGAAAGTATCCCCGGTGTTCCGTGTTTTCGAGCAGAGGAGCCGGAAGGGGAAAGTTGCGAGGTTAGGGGTGTGGTGGACGAACGGGTTATGATACGTAATCGCCTCGTCGCTCGAGCAACTTTCATGTTGAAAATAATTTAATCCGAAGTTACGGATTAAAAGTATGATTTTTCTAAAGATTTTATTAATTTCGTAATTTAATTAATTATTTAAATAAATTCGAAATTAGATTTATGACATCAGCATGATGTCATGCTGACGTCAGCAGTCAACAGGGTTGGCTGGTCAACCTGACCAGTGGGTCCCACTGGTCAGTGACACATTTTTAACTAGGCATATTAGTTAACCTAATTAGTATTAATTAGGGGTGGGCCCCACTGTCATTGACTAACTAACTAACTAATTAACATATCAAAGTTAATTAGGTAACTAATGTAATTAGATTAATTAGTTGCTTAATTTAACTAATCAAAATTAATTAAATTAATTATTTCTTTAATTAGTTAATTAATTAATTAATTTATTATTAATAATTTTTGTTTCTTCTTCTTTCTTTCTTTTTACTTAACAGAACGCTCAAGGGGTGTGGGGCCCCGTGTCATTGGGTCAGGGCACAAGCGGGCACGGGCACACGTTAACGGGCGGTGGTGCGGGCGCCCAAACGGACTGGTGCCCGAGGGGGCACCGAGCAGGCCCGACGCACGCTGGCGGCGCCGGCCGCCGGAGCTGTGGGAGGCGGCGCAGTGGCTGCGGCAGGAGCCGCAGAGCGTGGCGGGCAACGCCGGTCCACGGTGACCAACAGGGCGCGCCACGCGGGCGCCAAGACGGAAGGAGGCTGCGGGCGTGCCCGTAGGCAAGGCGCAGGGCGCGGACACGGCGAACAGGGGACGGCCTGTGGCGCGAGGCTTCGCGACGAGCAAGGGGAAGGGGCGACCAGCCAGGGGGGACGACGGCACGGCCGGCGGTGTAGCTGTGGGCTGTGGCGGGCTGGCCGCTGTGAGCTGGGTCGGAGGCGCGAGGCGCGGGCGACGGTCAGGGGGAGAGGGAGTGCGAGGAGAGGGGGCGGGAGCCCGGGGCCTCACCGCGGGTTCGCAGGGTCAAGGGTAGCGGGCTCGACGGAGGTCGGGGACGACGGGGCGGTGGCGACTTGGGCGGTGTGGCGAGGACGAGGATGCCACGCGTGGGGAGGAGACGAGGTCGAGGCAGCGTTGCCGATGGCGGAGCGGTCCGGCGAGGGCGGCTCCGGCCGGCGGTCAGGCGGGCGAGGGCGAGGCGCGGTCGGGGTGAGCCCCGATCCAGATCGAGGGGGGGGAGAGGACGAGAGAGTGGGTCTCTCGATCCAGATTGGATCGAGAGGGGGGGGGGCGACGGGGTTAGGGGTTAGCGGTGTGAGGGGATGAGTGGGTGGGTCGGTCGGCTGGGCCAGTGGGCTGGCCTGGCTGTCGGCTGGGCTGGTTGGCCCATTGGGGGGGGGTCCCTTTTCTTTTCTTTTGTTTTCTGTTTGTTCTTTTCTTTTTATTTATTCTTCCCTGTTTTACTTTAGTCACCTTTTATTTTAGTTTCTGTAAAATATATACATAGCACCTAATTTAGTATCTCAGTTTAGTCCACCGTCACAAAATGTCTAGTCCCCAATTAATTTAGTTTGATAATTTACTAATTAGTAAAGGCATTTAATTATTAGTTTTTATTACTGTTTTATTTATTTCAAGGCCATTAAATACTTTATAAAATGTGGATTCTCCACCATAATTATTTATGCAATATTTGGCACATATTGACATTTTCATTTTAATGTTTAAAACTTTTACTGTTTTCCTTTAATTAAATTTTGAATTTGTTTCGTTTTGAATTATCTAGAGTTTATCAACAAGAATCGAGGTGACGTGGCATCATTAGCGGGGATCATCAGAGCTTAATTATCCAAGGCCACAGCGCCACTGTGGGGCGTTCGAGGAACTGGCCGAAGCATGCTTCGACGGCCCACTCCTACTCCGACGAGTCCGTCGCTCTGGCGGACGGTTATCGGCGCGCCGCCACCTCCTTCACAGCCGCAAGATTCGACGCCACCGCGGTCGACGAGTACCCCAGCGGGGTGCTCAGCTACTCCGACTCCCCGGTTTCTCTCAGTGGCGGATTCACTGCCGGGGCGATGGACGCCCATGTAGAGGTCTTCGTCACCGGCTATGGCGCCTCTTCCTCATCGAGCAAGGCAAGAAGAGCCGCCGAAGCCGTGGCCGCCACGGCTCGAATGGAGCTGACCGACCCGCTGCGCGTCGTGATGCAGAGCCTCCGCATCCCCATCGGCATCGACGTCGACGCCACCAACGTTGTTGAAGCCCGATCCCAGCTCGAGGACAGGCGCCACCAGATGCTGGACCTGTCCGAGACGCTGGCCGCCACCAGACGCCATCTGGAAGCTGCTCAGATGGAGCACGATGCCGCCCACGGATTCACGCCCGCCTCGCCCGAGCCAAGCCGGGCCGCTGATACTCATGCCCGAGGAGGAGCAATCGGTCGGGCCTTCGGCGCCGGCCGGACCGTCTATGAAACCCTAGTCAAGAACATGCGCGCTGCGGAGGCAGCCGCAGTCGGCCTCGACCAACTAGCGGGCGAGGAGCTCAGGGAGCGCATCGGGCGGATGCGCGAGCTCGTCCACGCCGCCAACACCTAGTAGGATCGCCTCAACCAGCTTGCCATGCCGGCGAGTTCCGGCTCTGCCCGCCTTGGCGGACCCGGCAAACTCCTGCACACGACCTCTTCACCGCCCGGCAAGGCGCACTCCGGCCAAGGCCGGAGCCGGCGCAACCCGGACGGCACTGCCGCCGACGCTCTAGGCAACGAGCCTGCCCCAGAGACCCCAACATGACCCGCCAGCCTAGCCGGTGTCCGCCCACCGACCCGCCCTCGGGGCCTGGCTGCTGGCCGACTCGCCCACGCGCCATCGATGACACCGACGCTACGCCATCGCTTCGATCAGCTCGCCGCTTCCATGGAGGTGGAGGAGAGCGGCGCTATCGGGCCGGCGTGCTTCAGCCCACGCATCCGGGAGGAGCCCTTCCCCAAGGGGTTCGTGCTTCCCCGCGACACCCCCAAGTACAATGGGACGGTGAAGCCAGAAGACTGGCTCACCGACTACACCGCGGCCATTGGGACCGGTGCCAATCGTCATCTCGCCGTGCGCTACGCACCGCTCATGCTCCAAGGATCGGCTCGCACATGGTTGAACAGCCTGCCGATGGGCAGCATCAATGCATGGGTCGATTTCGAGGAAGCATTTGTCCGCAACTTCACGGGGACGTACAAGCGACCCAGTCGCCCCAGTCAGCTCGCCATGTGTGTGCAGGGGCCGATGGAGACCGGTCGCGAGTACCTCGCACGCTGGACCGAGCTCCGGAACAGCTGTGAGGGCGTCCATCAAGTCCAGGCGATCCAATACTTCGTCAGTGGGTGCCGATACGGCACCCTCCTCAAGCACAAGCTTCTACGCTCCGAGCCGGCCACCATGGCCGCGCTCATGGTGACGGTGGACAAGTACGCCAACGCCGACTCCGCCATGAAGGTCCAAGTGGCACTGGATGAGGCCGCAAGGCGGCCGTCCTCCACGTAAGCCGCCGGCGAGGGCAACCGCAACAAAGACCACCGTAACAACAAGCGCAAGGCCGAGCAGCCGGTGCAACGTCACGACAACCGGTTCGTCGCGGCCGCCGAGCCCGCGGCAGTCCCGGCGGTGAAGCATCGGTAGACCGGCAAGATGGCATGGCAACCCGCCATGAGCTTTGAAGAGATGCTCGACGCCCCATGCAAGCATCACAGCGGCACAAGACCCTCCATGCACACGCTTTGACAGTGCGCCATCACCAAGCGCATCAAGACGGGCGACGTCCCGCCTCCCGGCTCCGCTCGCTCCGGGCGGGGATACCGCTCGCTTCCACCGCCGCCGCCGCGCGGCGCGATGCGAACGACGCCTACCCGGACAAGAACGCGCCTACATCGTTTTCACCAGCCTCGGCGATTTACAAGGCAGCGAAGCGCTCCGCAGAGGTGAACACCGCCGCCCCGCCAAGACGGATTTCATGCATTGGTCGGAGCGCCTGATCACCTGGACCCGGGAGGATCACCCGGCAGTCATGCCGATTCCGGGTGGATACGCCCTCGTCCTCAACCCTACAATCGTCGCACGGCGCACCTAAAAGTTCTCCCGAGTCCTCATCGATGGCGACAACAACATCAACATCCTCTACCGCGACATGATGACCAAGCCTGGCCTCAAGGCCGAAGACCTGGAGCCGACCCGGACTGTCTTCCACAACATCATACCCGGCCTCTCCTGTTCGCCCATTGGTCGGGTCCGGCTCGACGTCCTGTTCGGCGATAGCTGCCACTTCCGACGCGAACCGATCTGGTTCGAGGTGGTGGAGCTGTCCAGCGCATACCATGCGCTGCTGGGCCGGCCCGCACTCGCCAAGTTCATGGCGGTTCTGTCGGTGTACTAAGGTAGGGGGTACCTCAGTACCCCAACTTGTGCACGGGCAGCCGCAGCTCCCCGCGGCTGGATCCACCAAATGCTTGCCGGAGGCCATTCCTGCTCCACTACCAAGCCATTCAAGAACAAAGTGTACAAGACAGAAGCTTAAGACCCCGGCAAGAGGAGCTTGCCGAAGGCCGCTCTGTGCTCAAGACTACATCGCCACGCAAGTCCCCGCAAGTGGAGCTCGCCGGGGACTAGAAGATCACATCACAAAAGACATGCCTCGGCGCTTATACGCCCCGCAAGGGCCCGGGAGCGGGAAGTCACAGAGCCCGACAAGCCCCGGCCCGCAAGATCAAGACCCGGCAAGGTGCTTGCCGAGAGCTGCAGCAGCACTCAAGATTCCAGCTTCATCCGCCCACGCCGCCTTTTAGCTTTCCCCAGACGCGGGCCGGTGGTTGTGCTGCATGAGGGTGCGGTGGCACTCCACGGTGGTGGCTCCATCGCCGCGGCAAACGGAGACGCATAAGGGCGGAGCTTTTGGGGCGACGGCGACGGCATTTAATGCTCTTGTCCCCTCTCGTCAAAAGTAGGTAGAATCCATCGCTCATGCAATCGTAGCTGCACTGCTCCCCGACTGCTCCAACTACCACCTCTTTACATTTTTACCCTCTACCCCACGCTGACACCTGTCGGTGACCCTTGCCCTATAAAAGGAGGCCCATGCACAACGAGAGGGGTTCTCGATCATTCACAACTCTCGGGGTCCGATCATTCGCTACCTCACGAGGTTCGACTCATTTTGCAACTCTCACGCTCGGGCAGCCGCCATCGTAGCTCTTCAAGCTCCCGGCGCAATACAACACAAAGCAGCAGAGGGTTTACGCGACCATCGCGCCGGCGGGTAAAATCCTCACAAGATCGCCGATCGCTCTCCGCGCAGCCTCCGCCTCGCATCAACTCACGAAGGGGCCGCCCCGCCCAATAGGTGCCGCGCTTCGCCATCGCTACATGACATCTTCGGCGCGCTGTAGGGGCGCCGAGGTTGTGCGGACCTGATCCGCGTCGCGCAGCCGCTTTTCATCAACATTTCCGTTTCATCACGACTTCATCGACAATCGCGCCATGGCCCCGAGACGAGGACCTCTCTGGTTGCAGACCGCTCATGCCTCACCCGCCGCCACCGGAGCCAGCGGTAGGCGGAGGGGACGCCGCAGAAGGGTGGACATCGGCGAGGGTACTCGCAGCGCCACCAGATCCTGTGGATCGGACGGATGACCGCGCTTCGGTCTCCATGGATCCACGCCCATCTCAACGCCGACGACCCAGCAGCGCCGTACATAAGACGTGGTACTCGCGACGCTGGGGCAAGAACATGCCGGGCTCGCGGGATGCTCCGGACCGCTGTCCATGCATGGGCAAAGCGAAGGTGCCGAGGAGAACTTTGCTCCTCCTATCGCTACTAGGGGTCCGAAAGCATGTTCAGACTCGCGCCGCCGCTTCCCGCCTCCCCCACGCCCGCAAGCGATCTCCTTGAGCGCCATGTTGTCGCCGAGGACGCGCCATCGAGCTCTAAGTCCGGCGAGGACGGCTCGTGCTTACTCCGACAAGCGCTGCCTCGAACGCTATAAGCCCGCAAAGACAAAGATCGGTGCTTGTTCCGCAAACGCGCCTCAGTGGTGCGCGCGCCGCCAAGGACGCGCCATTAAGCTCCACCAGCAAGTGCAGAGAAACAAGAAAAAGAAAAGCTTGTTGTCGAGCCTTCGTGCAGAGCACTTTTTAATTCCATGTCTTTTATGTTATATCCTCGACATTCGCCCTTTGTATGCGAAACCCGCGCGCGGAGGAGCTCTGCTCGTGAATGGTCGCACCTTACTCGCTCAACACGCCAGCGAAGTTAAGAGTGAGCCGCGACCAGCTTCGCGCCCTCGTTTCGTTTCGAGCCTGTTCAGCAAGTTAAGCGCGTCGCGACCGGAAGCGGCAAGGTTGCTTGCCGGAAGCGGCACCAGCCAAGCGGGCTGCTGATGTTCCGCGACTCAGAAGCGTGTCAAGCACCGCAAGTTACCTAGAAGCGAGGGGTGAAAGCGCACAAAGGATGTAGGGCGAGGGTATAACGTCATGAGCCTCTGCCGTGGAGGCGCCCTTCAGATGAGAAACTTGGGCGCGAGAGGAGCCGAGTCGTGGTCCAGCTTATGCATTTGTTTTGTTTCCGAGTCCGCCAACAAACACAAGTGTGCTGCTGCACCCTTATCTTGCTTTCGAGCCTGCTCGCAAGTTAAGCCGAATCGCTCCGGCAAGGTTGCTTGCCGGAAGCAACACCGCCACTGGCTGTCCCGCTGCAAGCGTGTTCGCCCGCAAGCTCCCCGAGAGCGAGAGCACAAACATACGAGGGACAAGCCACGGCATCAGATTGTATAGTCAAGATTTATATATACATGCATATACATGAAGCAGATATGGTTCACCTCAGCTTGTTTTCATGACTGAAATTGCAGTAATAAGGAGGGACTCGAAAGATCACACCAGCGCCGGGGCCCGACAAGCCAGGGTCGCCGGGGCTGCGGGTGCTAGGGTTCTCTTCGCAAGCCAGCTCGCTGGGGCTGCGAGCGCCAAGGTTCGCCCCCGCAAGCCGAGTTTTGGGGCTGCAGATCGATAAGTTTTTCATCCTCATCATGCATCCTCTTATGGATCGGGAGATGCGGGCTGCGTTTTGAACGAAGCGTGTCTTGCAAAAACCCGACGTGGAGGAACCGAAGTCGTGGTCCAGCTTATGCATTTGGTTTGTTTCCGAGTCCGCCAACAAACACAAGTGTGCCGCTGCACCTTATCTTGCTTTCGAGCCCGCTCAGCAAGTTAAGCGCCGCGAATCGCCCGACAAGGTTGCTTGCCGGAAGCGACACCGCCACTGGCTGTCCCATGGCCGATAAGCGTGTTCGCCTGCAAGCTCCCCGATAGCGTAAGAACACACAAGGCACGCAACAAGTAAAAGGCTCAGTCCGCAAGCTTTCCCTCTTCTCATTAAAAACATCCAGTTTAGTACAAGTCCATGGTGGATGAAAACATGATAGAGAGGATTAAGTTCTTAACACAGCTGATGCCCGAGGGCTTACAAATTAAAAAGATAAGGTGCCTGTGATCCCTCTCCTGCTTCTCTGCTCAGAGTTCAGGAGGTAGGTCAAGGAGCTCCTGCAAGATAAGCCTGCTGGAGAGGAGACCCCGCAAGAAGAGCTTGTCGGGGAAGAGCGGAAGGAGCGCCTAGGAGGGCGTGGCGGTGACGCCGCTGGCCTCAGAGCTGCGCAAGGTGACGGGCGGGGAGGCGCCGACGAGCCCAGCGACAGTCCTCGGCTCATGGAGAGCCACGGGCGCCGAAGACACCAAGAGAACTTCCTGGGGCCGCCAGAGCTTGGCGGAGTCGGAGGCGAGGAGGCAGGGCTTGAAGACGGGTAGTGGGACGCCAAGACGCTGTCAAGGCTGCTCGCTCGTGCTGCGACGTAGCGGCCTTGCCGCCACCCCTCTTCCTTCTTCCGCAGCCTCCCACGCCAACCGCCAAGAAGACGGCCCCGGAGTTTGAAGGCGGCAACCCGAAGATGGGGTTGCCGTGGCGCGCGAGGCAGCGGTGTCCGACGCCTAGTCGGGCCCGCCATCCCTCGTCGTCGCCTGCCGCTCCTCTCGTCACTCTCGCCGAGGAGGAGCTCGCTATCCGAGGAGCTGTCCACACAGCAGCGCACTCCGGTTCCATAGTCGCCGAAGACCTTGACGGCGAGGAGGTCACCATTCAATAACTTGAAATGGAGGGTGAACCCCCCGCCAAGCTATGGATCCGGCGAACGCCTTCCACCCTCGGTCGAAGAACATCACGCCGGGCTGGGGACACGACACTCACCCGAAAGTGCCGCTGATCCCGCAGCCCTCGCGCGTAGCTCCATCACGTCGGGTGGATCCGTCCCATCGCTATCCAGCAGAACGGGACCGGCAGCCGAGGCGGCGACGAGGCGCCCGCGGCTTGATGAAGAACTCCAGGGTCATCTCGGTGTGGACCGCGCCATGGTCGAGACGCCGGAGGGGACGGGAGGCACATCACCACGACCGCCTCTCCCGCCGCCTCGCCACGCCGACTTCGCCCACGGCCACGCCTCCCTCCTCTCTCGTGGCGGCTCCACCGCCACGGAGCGGACGGGAGTGGTGCGCTGCCTAGAAGCGACCCGCTGCCACCGTCAAGAGCCGGGGTTCCCTCCTTCCATGGTGGCAAGGAGAATGTAAGATGAAGACGAAGGGAGAAGAGGATGAGGCGGCCATTGTGCTCCCCTTCCGCCTTTTTAAAGGGGCGAGGTGGGGACTCAACCGCCCGCCAACCAATCGGAAGGCGAAGGGCGAGGAGCGGGCCGACTACGCCCTCTCCGCCTGCGGACGGCTCGGCCTTCATTTCGCCGCCACGACCCCCATGCATGGGGGCGTGGCGGAAAAGCGGAGCCGAGCGACGGGTGAAGCGACTCTCTCGCGCCACGATCACGGGTGGATGCCTTAAAGGCTGCATGCGCCACCACGCCTCCCACGACGCCGCAATCGACGCGTGGCTGCTTCGGGGAAGCGGCGGATGCGTAGCAGATTCGACGCGCCATGGGCTTGGCAGTGCCGTGCAGACTGTCTTGGGCCTGGCCCAACAGCGCGCACTGCGTGTGTGGCCCAGGCCCGGGGCTCTGTCGGTGTATTAAGGTAGGGGTACCTCAAGACCCAACTTAGGTGACGGGCAGCCGCAGCCCCGCTGGCCGGATCCACCAAATGCTTGCCGAGGCCATTCCTGCTCCACTACCAAGCCATTCAAGAACAAAGTGTACAAGACGAAGCTTAAGACCCGGCAAGAGGAGCTTGCGGAAGGCTGCCTGTGCTCAAGACTACATCGCACACGCAAGTCCCCGGCAAGTGGAGCTCGCCGGGGACTAGAAGATCACATCACAAAAGACATGCCTCGGCGCTACACGCCCCGGCAAGGGCCCGGGAGCGGCAAGTCACAGAGCCCGACAAGCCCCGGCCCGCAAGATCAAGACCCCGCAAGGTGCTTGCCGAGAGCTGCGCAGCTGCACCAAGATTCCAGCTCATCCGCCCCACGCCGCCTTTTAGCTTTCTCGAGACGCGCGTGGCCGTGGTTGTGCTGCATGAGGGTGTGGTGGCACTCCACGGTGGTGGCTCCATCGCCGTGGCAAACGGAGACGCAAGGGCGGAGCTTTTGGGGCGACGGCGACGGCATTTAATGCTCTTGTCCCCCTCTGTCAAAAGTAGGTAGAATCCATCGTTCATGCAATCAGAGCTGCACTGCTTCTCGCGACTGCTCCAACTACCACCCTTTTACATTTTTACCACTCTACCCTACGCTGACACCTGTCGGTGACCCTTGCCCTATAAAAGGAGGCCCATGCACAACGAGAGGGGTTCCGATCATTCACAACTCGGGGTCCGATCATTCGCTACCTCACGAGGTTCGACTCATTTTGCAACTCTCACGCTGGCAGCCGCCATCGTAGCTCTTCAAGCCCCGGCGCAATACAACACAAAGCAGCAGAGGGTTTTACGCGACCATCGCGCCCTGCTGGGTAAAATCCCACAAGATCGCTCGACCGCTCTCTCCGCAGCCTCCGCCCGCATCAAACTCACGAAGGGGCCGCCTCGCCCCATAGGTGCCGCCCGCCATCGCGACAGGTTCCCCACTACACGCACTGAAAATGAAGATGCCGGGTCCCAAGGGCCTCATTACCGCCACCGCGACTACCGCAAGTCTCGAGGCGCACAAGGCGGCGCCTTGCTGGCCGAAGTCGCTGGTCATTGCCGAGAGCGGCGCCACTCGACCGAATCGCCGCCTCGCCGGCGAGACCTTCGACGCGCCGATCCCGACTCGACCCGCCGATGAGGCCGCTTTCAAGCCTCCAAGGAAACTAAGAAAGTGAAGCTGAACCCGAAGACCCCAGCTGCAGCAGAAGCACGTTGTCGAGGTGCCCGCCGACAAAGAAATTGAAGGCGAGCTCGTCGACTTCCTCCGTGAGAATCGGGATATCTTCGCATGGTCCCCCAAGGACATGCCGGGTATCCCGAGGGAGTATGCCGAGCACAAACTTCACGTCCGCAAGGACGCCAAGCCTGTCCGTCAACCCCTTCGATGATTTTCTGAAGAGAAGAGAAGAACCATTGGTGAAGAGGTCGGTAAGCTTTTGACGGCCGGCTTCATAATGGAAGTGTTTCACCCCGAGTGGCTGGCCAACCCAGTCCTTGTCCTGAAGAACAACAAGACCTGGAGCATGTGTATCGACTACACCAGCCTCGACAAGGCATGTCCCAAGGAAGCATTCGCTCTCCCGCGGATCGACCAAGTCATCGACTCGACCGCCGGGTGCGAGCTCCTGTCCTTCCTGGACGTTTACTCCGGTTACCACCAGATCAAGCTGGACCCGGCCAATGCCCTGAAGACGTCCCCTTTGGGGCGTACTGCTACATCACCATGTCGTTCGGATTGAAGAACGCCGGCACCACCTTCCAACGCTACATGCAGAAATGCATGTTGCCGCAACTCGGCCGCAACATTCACGTGTACGTGGACGACATCATGGTGAAGACCAAGCAACCCCTCACGCTCCTCAACGACTTGAAGGAAACATTCGCCAACCTCCGCGAATACAAGGTCAAGCTCAACCCGGAAAAGTGTGTTTTCGGTGTCCCGGCTGGAAAGCTACTCGGCTTCCTCATCTCGGAATGCGGCATTGAGGCGAACCCGGAGAAGATCAAGGCCATCGAGCGCATGCGCAAGCCGGCTCAGTTGTGGGACGTCCAGAAGTTCACCAGGTGCTTGGCCTCGGTCAGCCGGTTCCTAAGCCGACTGGGCGAGAGGGCGCTCCCCCTGATGAAGAAGACAAGCCCGTTCGAGTGGAACGGCAAGGCAGACAAGGCCCTCTAAGACCTCAAGCGCATGCTCTCCACAGCACCAGTCCTAGCCGCGCCGACCGACAAGGAGCCATTTTTACTCTACATAGCCGCGACCTCACGGGCGGTCAGTACGGTGCTGGTGGTCGAGCGACCAGAGAAGGGCAAGATCCAAGCCATCCAGCGGCCAGTCTACTACCTGAGCGAGGTGCTCTCCATTTCCATGCAGAACTACCCGCATTACCAGAAGATGTGTTACAGCGTGTACCTCACCGCCAAGAAGAAGCAAGATTTCCAAGAGCACGCCGTCACCGCTGCCAAGACGGGCGCCTATCGGAGAAATCATCGGGTGCCGGGACGCCTCTGGCCGGGTCACCAAGTGGGCGATCCAGCTAGCCGGCCACACCATCCTCTACGAGCCCCTCACAATGATCAAGTCTTAGGCCCTAGACGATTTCCTCGTTGACTGGACCGAGACCCAGTAATTGCCGTCGCCTCCCGACTCGACGCATTGGTGCATGCACTTCGACGGGTCCAAGATGTGACTCGACTTAGGGGCCGACATCGTACTGTCATCTCCGAAGGGCGACCGGCTCCGCTACGCGCTCCAGATTCACTTCGCCGCCTCCAACAACATCGCCGAATATGAAGCCCTTGTGCACGGCCTCCGGCTTGCCAAGGAACTCGGCATCCAGCACATCCTGTGCTACGGCGACTCAGACCTAGTGGTGCAGCAGTGTTCCGGCGAATGGGACGCCCGCGACTCCAACATGGCAAGCTACCGCTTCCTTGTCCAGAAGCAGTCCGGGTCCTTTGAGGGCTGCGAGTTCCTCCACGTCCTGTGCTACGGCGGAGAACGAAGCAGCCGACACGCTCGCCAAGATCGCCTCGTCACGACAAGCCATTCCGTCCGGCGTCTCCTTCGAGCACCTTCGCAAGCCGTCCGTCAAGCCATCGCCAGACTCCGAGTTCATTCATGTTCCAGACGACTTGGCCACACCCCAAGTCAGCCCGGGGGCTGCTGAACCTGGCCCGGGGACTCCTAAACCCGGCCCAGGGGCTGCTCAGCTCAACCCGGCCACCATCATCCCGGACCCGGCCGTCGCCATCCCCAACCCGGGGGCTGCTCAACCCGGCTCGGGGGCTGCCGACCCGGAACCCACCCCGGTGGTCGTCTTCGTAGTGATCGCAGCTCCATCTTGGGATCTCCCGATATCAGAGTTTCTGGAGAACGGGGTTCTCCCCATGGACAAGACCGAGGCTCGGCAAATTCAGCGCCGGGCATCCGCCTACAGCATCATCAACAACGAGCACATCAAACGCAGCTCTACCAGTATGTTCCAGCGCTGTGTCGAGCTGGATCGCAGCATAGACATCCTCCTCGACATTTACCAGGGCGAGTGCGGGCACCACGCCGCGTCACAATCCTGGTGGCCAAGGCGTTCCGCCATGGTTTCTATTGGCCCAAGGCCCTCTAAGACGCCGAGTCGCTCGTCCTCAAATGCGAAGGGTGCCAACGCTTCAGCAAACGCAGCCACCAGCCGGCGTCGGCGCTCCGCACCATACTGATTGCCTGGCCCTTCGCGGTATGGGGGCTCGACATGGTGGGACCATTCGAAACCGCTCGAGGCGGCATGACGCACTTACTGGTGGTAGTGGACAAGTTTACCAAGTGGATCAAAGCAAGACCTATCAAGAAATTGGAAGGGCCAACAGTCATCCGATTCATCAAGGACATAGCGGTGCGCTACGGCATGCCGAACAACATCATCACCGACAACGGCACCAACTTCGCCAAGGGCGTGCTCAAGAAATACTGCTCCGTCTCCAGCATCCGCCTCGACCTGGCCTCCATGGCACATCCGCAGTCCAACGGGCAGGTCAAGCGGGCACACGGACTCATTCTGTCCGGCATCAAGCCGCAACTCGTCGAACAACTTATCCGCTCACCCGGCAGCTGGCTCGACGAGTTGCCAGCGGTACTCTGGAGTCTGCGCACGACGGCGAATTGATCGACCGGGTTCACCCCGTTCTTCCTTGTCTATGGATTTGAAGCTGTCATCCCGACCGACGTCGAGTTTGACTCGCTGTGCGTCGCGATGTACACCGAAGCCGAAGCAAGAGAGGCGTGCGAGGACGGCGTCGACCTGCTCGAAGAAGCACGCCTTCTGGCACTTAGCCATTCGGCTATCTACCAGCAAGGCCCGAGGCACTACCACAGCAAGAAGATCAAGCCTCTCGCATTCCGCGAAGGCGACCTCGTCCTCCAACTCGTCCAAGAGCAGGCAGGCCAACACAAGCTGTCCTCTCCATGGGAGGGCCCGTTCATCGTCAGCAGAGCCTTGCGCGACCGCAACGCCTACTACCTCATCGACGCATGCAAGTCAAAGAAGTGCAAGAAGGACACCGCCGGCGAAGAAATGACCCGGCCGTGGAACGCGGAACTCCTCCGCCCATTTTACAGTTAGCCGCACGAGTGTATGTATTGTCGCCTTTTGTAAACGCATGAAACTACGGGGTCCCCGAACGAAACTCGGGGGCTACCCTTTGCCGACCAATTTATTGTGTGCATATTTATCTGCACCACTTTACCATTGAACCCGGCCGCCGGCTCGACTCGCTCGACCTGGGGGCACGGGGAGAGGCCGGCTCGGTCACCACCCCGCCGCCTTACTTGGTGATTCCTGAAATAGTTGGGATGCCGCGGTCCCCCACTTCGCCCTAAAACCGCAGATCTAGCTTTGGCTGTCGGCGGGCAAGCGCAACGGGCCAAAGCTCGTTTACGATTCATACACTAAGTCAAAGGCCGCCGGGTCGACTGACCAGGCCCGTCACTCATCATATAAGTAGCCGCACGACCGACTGCTCGCCAACCAGCCAAGCCGGATTGCCGCCAGCCGGCCCAGTGGGTGTTTCGCTCTCGCTCAACGTTTCTAAGGACCCAAGTCCTGCATGCCCCTCTTGAAGAATCGAACCCTTTGTCACGGACGGGAGCCTCGGCCGTCTGACTCGGGGGGTTCAGGCAGGAAAAGCGTTTGAAATCGGTTCAAAAAAGTGGAAGGCAAAGAGCAAAAAAGCACTCACGACATTCACACACAAATATTTAAAACAAAGGCCCACGGCCCGAGTTCATTACACCCTAAAACAACCCCCAGTGGGTGGGTGGACCTGCTGCTTAACAAATTTTGCATAAAGTATCTCAGGCATCTCCAGCGCCGTGTCGTGACATCGACGGCCCTCCTCTGGCGGCCTCCGGGTCCGGCGTGACACCGGTGTCCTCCTCAGCATCCGCGTCGCCGTAGATGCCCGTCTCCTCCGAGCTCCCCTTCGGGTCACGAAGAAGGAAGCCGTAGTCGTCGCCATCTACAACCATGCCGTCTTCCGTCCGCTCCGGATGGAACTCGTCGTGGAAGGCGAACTCGGCGATGTAGCTGGACCGGGAGGCGATCCGGCCGGCTTGCTCCTACAGCAACTGCTCTGAACCAGCGCGCTGGCCCATCAGCGCGTCCAGTTGAAGATCTGGATGCCAAGACAGTGCAAACCGCAGCGCCATCTCAGCACCAGCACAGGTGGCGGAAACACGCCTCTCGCCAAGACGGTCCGGAAACACGCCACTTTTTGGGGAACGTTGTAGAAAATTAAAATTTTTCCCACGGTTTCACCAAGATCCATCTATGAGTTCATCTAAGCAACCAGTCATGGGAGAGAGTTTGCATCTACATACCACTTGTAGATCGCGTGCGGAAGCTTGCAAGGTGATGATGGAGTCGTACTCGACGTGATTCAAATCACCGATGTCCAAGTGCTGAATGGATAGCACCTCCGCGTTCAACATACGCACGGTACGGGTGACGTCTCCTCCGTCTTGATCCAGCAAGGAGGAAGGAGAGGTTGAGGAAGACAACTCCACCGGCAGCACGACGGCGTGGTGATGGTGGAGAAGCAGTACTCCGACAGGGCTTCGCCGAGCACACAATGGAGGAGGAGAGGTGTTGGGGAGGGGAGGGCTGCGCCTTGGCTTGTGGTGCGGCTGCCCTCCCCTCACACCCCTCTATTTATAGGGGGAAGGGAGAAGGGGGGCCGGCCCCTCTAGATGCATCTAGAGGGGGGCAGGGAGGGGGACTTGCCCCCAAGCAGGGGCGCGCCTCTAGGGTTCCCCCCTCAACCCTAGGCGCAAGGGCCCAAGGGAGGGGGTGCGCCCAGCCCAGCAGGGGTTGGCTAATTCCCCACGCAGCCCAAGTGGCCCCCCGGGAGGGGTGGCCCCTCCCAGTGGACCTCCGGAACCCTTCCGGTGGCCCCGGTACAATACCGGTACGCCCCCGAAACTTTCCGATGTCCTTTTAACAACTTCCCATATATAAATCTTTACCTCCGGACCCTTCCGGAACTCCTCATGACGTCCGGGATCTCATCCGGGACTCCGAACAACATTCGGTAGTCACATACTAGTCTTCCTAATAACCCTAGCGTCACTGAACCTTAAGTGTGTAGACCCTACGGGTTCGGGAGACACGCAGACATGACCGAGACGACTCTCGGGCAATAACCAACAGCGGGGTCTGGATACCCATGTTGGCTCCCACTTGCTCCTCGATGATTTCATCGGTTGAACCATGATGTCGAGGATTCGATCAAACCCTGTATGCAATTCCCTTTGTCAATCGGTACGTTACTTGCCCGAGACTCGATCGTCGGTATCCCAATACCTTGTTCGGTCTCGTTACCGGCAAGTCACTTGACTCGCATCCGTAATGCATGATCCGTGGCCAACACCTTGGTCACCTTGAGCTCATTATGATGATGCATTACCGAGTGGGCCCAGACATACCTCTCCGTCATACGGAGTGACAAATCCGATCTCGATCCGTGTCAACCCAACAAATACTTTCGGAGATACCTGTAATGCACCTTTATAGTCACCCAGTTACGTTGTGACGTTTGATACACCCAAGGCACTCCTACGGTATCCAGGAGTTACACGATCTCATGGTCGAAGGAAGAGATACTTGACATTGGCAAAGCTCTAGCAAACGAACTACACGATCTTTGTGCTATGCTTAGGATTGGGTCTTGTCCATCACATCATTCTCCTAATGATGTGATCCGTTATCAATGACATCCAATGTCCATAGTCAGAAACCATGACTATCTGTTGATCTGTGAGCTAGTCAACTAGAGGCTCACTAGGGACATATAGTGGTCTATGTGTTCACACGTGTATTACGATTTCGGATAATACAGTTATAGCATGAACAAAAGACAATTATCATGAACAATGAAATATAATAATACTTTTATTATTGCCTCTAGGGCATATTTCCAACAGTCTCCCACTTGCACTAGAGTCACCAATCTAGTTACATTGTGATGAATCGAACACCCATAGAGTTTTGGTGTTGATCATGTTTTGCACTGAGAGAGGTTTAGTCAGCGGATCTGCGACATTCAGATCCGTGTGCACTTTGCAAATCTCTATGTCTCCATCTTGAACATTTTCACGGATGGAGTTGAAGCGACGCTTGATGAGCTGGTCTTCTTGTGAAACCTGGGCTCCTTGGCAAGGGCAATAGCTCGGTGTTGTCACAGAAGAGTTTGATCGGCCCGACGCATTGGGTATGACTCCTAGGTCGGTGATGAACTCCTTCACCCAAATCGCTTCATGCGCTGCCTCCGAGGCTGCCATGTACTCCGCTTCACACGTAGATCCCGCCACGACGCTCGCTTGCGGCTGCACCGCCTTCGCTCCACCATTCAACATATACACGTATCCGGTTTGTGACTTAGAGTCATCCAGATCTGAGTCGAAGCTAAGCGTCGGCGTAACCCTTCTGAAGAGCTCTTCGTCTCCTCCATAAACGAAACATGTCCTTTGTCCTTTTCAGGTACTTTAGGATATTCTTGACCGCTGTCCAGTGTTCCTTGCCGGGATTTCTTTGGTATCTTGCTGCCAAACTTACGGCAAGGTTTACATCAGGCCTGGTACACAGCATGGCATACATAATAGATCCTATGGCTGAAGCATAGGGGATGACACTCATCTCTTCTTTATCTTTTGCCGTGGTCGGTGACTGAGCCGAGCTCAATCTCACACCTTGTAACATAGGCAAGAACCCTTTCTTGGACTGATCCATTTTGAACCTCTTCAAAATCTTATCAAGGTATGTGCTTTGTGAAAGACCTATGAGGCGTCTCGATCTATCTCTATAGATCTTGATGCCTAATATATAAGCAGCTTCTCCAAGGTCCTTCATTGAAAAACACTTATTCAAGTAGGCCTTAATGCTGTCCAGAAGTTTTGTATCATTTCCCATCAAGAGTATGTCATCTACATATAATAGGAGAAATGCTCTGAGCTCCCACTCACTTTCTTGTAAACGCAGCTTCTCCATAAGTCGCATAAACCAAACGCTTTGATCATCTCATCAAAGCGAATGTTCCAACTCGAGATGCTTGCACCAGTCCATAAATGGATCGCTGGAGCTTGCATACTTTGTTAGCGTTCTTAGGATCGACAAAACCTTCCGGCTGCATCATATACAGCTCTTCCTTAAGATGTCCGTTAAGGAATGCCGTTTTGACGTCCATCTGCCATATCTCATAATCATAGTATGCGACAATTGCTAACATGATTCAGACGGACTTCAGCTTCGCTACGGGAGAGAATGTCTCATCGTAGTGAATCCCTTGAACTTGTCGATAACCCTTAGCGACAAGTCGAGCTTTATAGATGGTAACATTACCATCCGCGTCCGTCTTCTTCTTAAAAATCCATTTGTTTTCTATCGCTCGCCGATCATCGGGCAAGTCTGTCAAAGTCCATACTTTGTTTTCATACATGGATTCTATCTTGGATTTCATGGCTTCAAGCCATTTGTTGGAATCCGGGCCCGCCGTCGCTTCTTCATAGTTCGAAGGTTCACCGTTGTCTAACAACATGATTTCCAGGACAGGGTTGCCGTACCACTCTGGTGCGGAACATGTCCTTGTGGACCTACGAAGTTCAGTAGCAACTTGATCCGAAGTACCTTGATCATCATCATTGTTTTCCTCTTGGTTGGTGTGGGCATCACAGAGCGGTTTCTGCGCTGCACCACTTTCCCGTTCGAGAGGTAGTACTTCATCGAGTTCTACTTTCCTCCCACTTACTTCTTTCGAGAGAAACTCTTTTCCGAAAGCATCCGTTCTTGGCAACAAAGATCTTGCCTTGGATCTTAAGTAGAAGGTATACCCGACGGTTTCCTTAGAGTATCCTATGAATACGCATTTTTCCGACTTGGGTTCGAGCTTTTCAGGTTGAAGTTTCTTGACATAAGCATCGCATCCCCAAACTTTTAGAAACGATAGCTTAGGTTTCTTCCCAAACCATAATTCATACGGTGTCGTCTCAGCGGATTTAGGCGGTGCCCTATTTAAAGTGAATGTAGCTGTCTCTAGAGCGTATCCCCAAAATGATAGCGGTAAATCGGTAAGAGACATCATAGACCGCACCATATCCAATAAAGTGCGATTACGACGTTCGGACACACCGTTTCGCTGAGGTGTTCCAGGCGGCATGAGTTGTGAAACGATTCCACATTTCCTTAAGTGTGTACCAAATTTGTGACTTAAGTATTCTCCTCCACGATCTGATCGTAGGAACTTTATCTTTCGGTCACGTTGATTCTCTACCTCATTCTGAAACTCCTTGAACTTTTCAAAGGTCTCAGACTTGTGTTTCATTAAGTAGACATACCCATATCTACTTAAGTCATCAGTGAGAGTGAGAACATAACGATATCCTCCGCGAGCCTCGACGCTCATTGGACCGCACACATCGGTATGTATGATTTCCAACAAGTTGGTTGCTCGCTCCATTGTTCCGGAGAACGGAGTCTTGGTCATTTGCCCATGAGGCATGGTTCGCATGTGTCAAGCGATTCATAATCAAGAGACTCTAAAGTCCATCAGCATGGAGCTTCTTCATGCGCTTGACACCAATGTGACCAAGGCGGCAGTGCCACAAGTATGTGGGACTATCGTTATCAACTTTACATCTTTTGGCATCCACACTATGAACATGTGTAATATTACGCTCGAGATTCATTAAGAATAAACCATTGACCATCGGAGCATGACCATAAAACATATCTCTCATATACATCGAACAACCATTATTCTCAGACTTAAATGAGTAGCCGTCTCGTATTAAACGAGATCCAGATACAATGTTCATGCTCAAACTTGGCACTAAATAACAATTATTAAGGTTCAAAACTAATCCCGTGGGTAAATGTAGAGGCAGCGTGCCGACGGCGATCACATCGACTCTGGAACCATTCCCGACGCGCATCGTCACCTCGTCCTTCGCCAGTCTTCATTTATTCCGCAGCTCCTGCTGTGAGTTACAAATATGAGCAACGGCACCGGTATCAAATACCCAGGAGTTACTACAAGTACTGGTAAGGTACACATCAATTACATGTATATCAAATATACCTTTGGTGTTGCCGGCCTTCTTATCCGCTAAGTATTTGGGGCAGTTCCGCTTCAATGACCCTTCCCTTGCAATAAAAGCACTCGGTCTCGGGCTTGGGTCCATTCTTTGACTTCTTCCCGCAAGCAGGCTTACGGGCGCGACAACATCTTTGCCGTCCTTCTTGAAGTTCTTCTTACCCTTGCCCTTCTTGAACTTAGTGGTCTTATTGACCATCAACACTTGATGTTCTTTCTTGATTTCAGCCTCTGCTGACTTGAGATCGAGAACACTTCAGAATGGTCTTCACCATCCCTGCATGTTGTAGTTCACCACAAAGCTCTTGTAGCTTGGTGGGAGCGATGGAGGATTCTGTCAATGACCGCCTCATCTGGGAGGTTAATGTTCACTGGGTCATACGGTTGTGCAACCCAGACATCTTTAGGATGTGCTCACCGTGAACTGTTTTCCTCCATCTTACAATCTGTAGAACTTGTCGGAGACATCATATCTCTCGACCCGGGCATGAGCTTGGAAAACTAGTTTCAGCTCTTCGAACATCTCATATGCTCCGTGATGCTCAAAACGCTTTTGGAGCCCCAGTTCTAAGCTGTAAAGCATGCCGCACTGAACGAGGGAGTAATCATAAGCACGAGCTTGCCAAGCGTTCATAATGTCTTGGTTCTCTGGGACGGGAGCGTCACCTAGCGGCTCTTCTAGGACATATTGCTTCCTGGCAGCTATGAGGATGATCCTTAGGTTCCGGACCCAGTCCGTATAGTTGCTGCCGTCATCTTTCAGCTTGGTTTTCTCTAGGAACGCGTTGAAGTTCATGTTGACATTAGCGTTGGCCATTTGATCTACAAGACATATTTGCAAAGGTTTTAGACTAAGTTCATGATAATAAAGTTCTAATCAAATTATGAACTCCCACTCAGATTAGACATCCCTCTAGTCATCTAAGTGTTACACGATCCGAGTCGACTAGCCCGTGTCCGATCATCACGTGAGACGGACTAGTCATCGTCGGTGAACATCTTCATGCTGATCGTATCTTCCATACGACTCGTGTTCGACCTTTCGGTCTCCGTGTTCGAGGCCATGTCGTACATGCTAGGCTCGTCAAGTTAACCCTAAGTGTTTTCATTGTGTAAAACTGTCTTACACCCGTTGTATGTGAGCGTAAGAATCCATCACACCCGATCATCACGTGGTGCTTAGAAGCGATTTAACTGTAGCAATGGTGCATAGTTAGGGAGAACACTTCTTGAAATTTTGTAAGGGATCATCTTATTACTACCATCGTCCTAAGTAAACAAGATGCATAAACATAATAAACATCACATGCAATTATATAGTTGTGACATGATATGGCCAATATCATAAAGCTCCATTGATCTCCATCTTCGGGGCTCCATGATCATCCTGTCACCGGCTTGACACCATGATCTCCATTATCATGATCTCCATCATCGTGTCTTCATGAAGTTGTCATGCCAACGACTACTTCTACTTCTATGACTAACGCGTTTAGCAATGAAGTAAAGTAGTTTACATGGCGTTCTTCAATGACACGCAGGTCATACAAAAAATAAAGACAACTCCTATGGCTCCTACCGGTTGTCATACTCATCGACATGCAAGTCGTGAATCCTATTACAAGAACATGATCTCATACATCACAATTCATCATTCATCACAACTTCTGGCCATATCACATCACATGATCAATCGCTGCAAAAACAAGTTAGACGTCCTCTAATTGTTGTTGCTTCTTTTACGTGGCTGCGATTGGGTTCTAGCAAGAACGTTTTCTTACCTATGAATCACCACAACATGATTTTCTCAACTTCTATTTACCCTTCATAAGGGCCCTGTTCATCGAATCCGCTCCAACTAAAGTGGGAGAGACAGACACCCGCCAGCCACCTTATGCAACTAGTGCATGTCAATCGGTGGAACCGGTCTCACGTAAGCGTACGTGTAAGGTTGGTCCGGGCCGCTTCATCCCACAATACCGTTGAAGCAAGAAAAGACTAGTAGAGGCAAGTAAGTTGACAAGATCCATGCCCACAACAAATTGTGTTCTACTCATGCATTAGAGAACTACGCATAGACCTAGCTCATGATGCCACTGTTGGGGAACGTTCCAGAAAATTAAAATTTTTCCTACGGTTTCACCAAGATCCATCTATGAGTTCATCTAAGCAACGAGTCATGGGAGAGAGTTTGCATCTACATACCACTTGTAGATCGCGTGCGGAAGCTTGCAAGGTGATGATGGAGTCGTACTCGACGTGATTCGAATCACCGATGTCCAAGTGCTGAACGGACAACACCTCCATGTTCAACACACGTACGGTACGGGTGACGTCTCCTCCGTCTTTATCCAGCAAGGAGGAAGGAGAGGTTGAGGAAGACAGCTCCACCGGCAGCACGACGGCGTGGTGATGGTGGAGAAGCGATCTCGGCGAGGCTTCGCCGAGCACACACAGAGGAGGAGAGGTGTTGGGAAGGGAGGGCTGCGCCTTGGCTTGTGGTGCGGCTGCCCTTCCCTCACCCCTCTATTTATAGGGGGAAGGGAGAAGGGGGGGCCCTCTAGATGCATCTAGAGGCGGCGGCCAAGGGAGGGGACTTGCCCCCCAAGCAAGGGGGGGCGCCCTCTAGGGTTCCCCCCTCAACCCTAGGCGCAAGGGCCCAAGGGAGGGGGTGCGCCCAGCCCACCAGGGGCTGGCTAATTCCCCACGCAGCCCAAGTGGCCCCCCGGGAGGGGTGGCCCCTCCTGGTGGACCTCCGGAACCCTTCCGGTGGCCCCGGTACAATACCGATACGCCCCCGAAACTTTCCGGTGTCCTTTTAACAACTTCCCATATATAAATCTTTACCTCCGGACCCTTCCGGAACTCCTCGTGACGTCCGGGATCTCATCCGGGACTCCGAACAACATTCAGTAGTCACATACTAGTCTTCCTAATAACCCTAGCGTCACCGAACCTTAAGTGTGTAGACCCTACGGGTTCGGGAGACACGCAGACATGACCGAGACGACTCTCGGGCAATAACCAACAGCGGGGTCTGGATACCCATGTTGGCTCCCGCATGCTCCTCGATGATTTCATCGGTTGAACCATGATGTCGAGGATTGATCAAACCTTGTATGCAATTCCCTTTGTCAATCGATGCGTTACTTGCCCGAGACTTCGATCGTCGGTATCCCAATACCTTGTTGGTCTCGTTATCGCAAGTCACTTTACTCGTACCGTAATGCATGATACCGTGGCCAACACCTTGGTCACCTTGAGCTCATTATGATGATGCATTACCGAGTGGGCCCAGAGATACCTCTCCGTCATGCGGAGTGACAAATCCGATCTCGATCCGTGTCAACCCGCAGATACTTTCGGAGATACCTATAATGCACCTTTATAGTCACCCAGTTATGTTGTGACGTTTGATACACCCAAGGCACTCCTACGGTATCCGGAGTTACACGATCTCATGGTCGAAGGAAGAGATACTTGACATTGGCAAAGCTCTAGCAAGCGAACTACATGATCTTTGTGCTATGCTTAGGATTGGGTCTTGTCCATCACATCATTCTCCTAATGATGTGATCCCGTTATCAATGACATCCAATGTCCATAGTCAGAAACCATGACTATCTGTTGATCAACGAGCTAGTCAACTAGAGGCTCACTAGGGACATATAGTGGTCTATGTGTTCACACGTGTATTACGATTTCCGGATAATACAATTATAGCATGAACAAAAGACAATTATCATGAACAATGAAATATAATAATACTTCTATTATTGCCTCTAGGGCATATTTCCAACACCACTCGCCAAGACTGTCCAAGACATGTCGGGTATCTCGAGGAAGTACGCCGAGCACAAACTCCACGTCCGCAAGGACGCCAAGCCTGTCCGTCAACCCCTTCGTCGATTTTTCGAAGAGAAGAGAAGAACCATTGGTGAAGAGGTCGCCAAGCTCTTGGCGGCCGGCTTCATAATGGAGGTGTTTCACCCCGAGTGGCAGGCCAACCAAGTCCTCGTCCTGAAGAAGAACAAGACCTGGCGCATGTGTATCGACTACACCAGCCTCAACAAGGCCTGTCCCAAGGATCCGTTCGTCCTCCCGCGGATCGACCAAGTCATCGACTCAACCGCCGGGTGCGAGCTGCTTTCCTTCCTGGATGCCTACTCTGGCTATCACCAGATCAAGCTGGACCCGGCCGATGCCCTGAAGACGTCCTTCATCACGCCCTTTGGAGCGTACTACTACATCACCTTGTCGTTCGGATTGAAGAACGCTGGCGCCACCTTCCAACGCTGCATGCAGTAGTGCCTGCTACCCCAACTCGGCAAGAACATCCATGTGTACGAGGACGATATCGTGGTGAAGACCAAGTAGCACCTCACGCTCCTCGACGATCTGAAGGAAACATTCGCCAACCTCCGTGAATACAAGGTCAAGCTCAACCCGGAAAAGTGCGTCTTCGGCGCCCCAGCCAGAAAACTGCTCGGTTTCCTCGTCTCGGAACGCGGCATCGAGGCGAACCCGAAGAAGATCAAGGCCATCGAGCGCATTGATACGTCTCCAACGTATCTATAATTTTTGATTGCTCCATGCTACTTTATCTACTGTTTTGGACTATATTGGGCTTTATTTTCCACTTTTATATTATTTTTGGGACTAACCTACTAACCGGAGGCCCAATCCAGAATTGCTGTTTTTTGTGCCTATTTTAGTGTTTCAAAGAAACGGAATATCAAACGGAGTCCAAACGGAATGAAACCTTTGGGAACGTGATTTTCTCACCGAACGTGATCCAGGAGACTTGGACCCTACTCCAAGATGTACCAGAGGCGGTCACGAGGGTGGGGGGCGCGCCCCCTGCCTCATGGCCCCCCTGTTGCTCCACCGACATACTCCTTCCTCCTATATATACCTACGTATCCGCAAACGATCAGAACAGGAGCCAAAAACGTAATTCCACCGCTGCAACCTTCTGTATCCACGAGATCCCATCTTGGGGCCTGTTCCGGAGCTCCGCCGGAAGGGGCATCCACCATGAAGGGCTTCTACATCAACACCATAGACCCTCCGATGAAGTGTGAGTAGTTTAGTTCAGACCTTCAGGTCCATAGCTAGTAGCTAGATGGCTTCTTCTCTCTTTTTGGATCTCAATACAATGATCTCCCCCTCTCTCATGGAGATCTATTCGATGTAATCTTCTTTTTACGGTGTGTTTGTTGAGACCGATGAATTGTGGGTTTATGATCCAGCTTATCGAGGAACAATATTTGAATCTTCTCTGAATTCTTTTATGTATGATTGAGTTATCTTAGCAAGTCTCTTTGAATTATCCTTTTGGTTTGGCCAACTAGATCGGTAGTTCTTGCAATGGGAGAAGTGTTTAGCTTTGGGTTCAATCTTGCGGTGTCCTTTCCCAGTGATAGCAGGGGCAGCAAGGCACGTATTGTATTGTTGCCATCGAGGATAACAAGATGGTTTTTTATCATATTGCATGAATTTATCCCTCTACATCATGTCATCTTGCTTAAGGCGTTACTCCGTTTTTTACTTAATACTCTAGATGCATGCTGCATAGCGGTCGATGAGTGGAGTAATAGTAGTAGATGCAGAATCGTTTCGATCTACTTGTCTCGGACGTGATGCCTATATACATGATCATTCTCTAGATATGCTCATAACTATGCTCAATTCTGTCAATTGCTCAACAGTAATTTGTTCACCGACCATAGAAAATCTATGCTCTTGAGAGAAGCCGCTAGTGAAACCTATGGCCCCCGGGTCTATTCTCATCATATCAATCTCCATTACTTTATTACTTGCTTTGTTTTACTTTGCCTTTTACTTTTTACTTTGCATCTCTATACCAAAAATACCAAAAATATTATTTATCATCTCTATCAGATCTCACTCTCGTAAGTGACCGTGAAGGGATTGACAACCCCTAATCGCGTTGGTTGCGAGGAGCTATCGTTTTGTGTAGGTACGAGGGACTTGTGCGTGGTCTCCTACTGGATTGATACCTTGGTTCTCAAAACTAAGGAAATACTTCACGCTACTTTGCTGCATCATCCTCTCCTCTTCGGGGAAATCAAACGCAGTGCTCAAGAGGTAGCAAGAAGAATTTCTGGCGCCGTTGCCAGGGAGGCTCACCCAAGAGCAAGTCAACCATACCAAGTACCCATCACAATCCCGATCTCTCGCATTACATTATTTGCCATTTGCCTCTCGTTTTCCTCTCCCCCACTTCACCCTTGCCGTTTTTTTCGCCCTCTCTTTTTCGTTCGCCTTCTTCCCGTATGTATCTTTGTTTGTGTTTCCTTATGCCTTCTATATGCTTGCATCTTCGCTTGCTGAAAATCTATTGATATGGATCCACTTAAGGTGTTCTACTTGGATCATCTTCGATCCTTATGTGCTCATGCTGAAACCCCAACTAGCCTAGTTGATGGGAAATCTTTAGATGAGAATGCTCATTTTGTGCGCCATCGTTTGTCTAAAAAGGGGAGATTCTTACGGTATCATATAAGTAGTTTGCTATGCTATGCTTGGAATCTTTGTGAAATGTGTGATTTTACTTGTTGCTCTAAGAACCCTAAAAAACACCTTCCCTACCCATGTGAGTTCAATGATAATGAAATCTTATCTTCTTATGCAAGGGGTGTTTATAGTTACTATGATATCGAACAAATTGAAGAATTTGTCGTTTTTAAGGGTGCTCATGAAGTTGCTTCTTTGATTGAAAAGTATGATTTTACTCTCAACAAATCTGAAAATTCCGTCAACTTAATTATTGCAATGAAAACCTTGGTCATAATGCCTATGTCCAAGAATTTATTGAAAGAATGACCGTTGCTTTGGAAGAAAATAATGATATGCATGAATCTATAGATAATGATGATTCCGATGATTTGATTGAAATATCCCTTGATGAACATGATGCTTGCTATTCTTGTGGCCATGATGTCAATATTATGAAGATGAATTTGCTATAGTTCCTTATGTTAAACATGAGATCGTTGCTATTGCACCCATACTTGGTAGTTCCTTCGATGAAAAGCATGATTGCAATGATCTTACTATAAATTCTCTTGATGTCAATTATGCTAATAATATGCAAAACCCTAAGCTTGGGGATGCAAGCTTTGCTATGTCTACTACTTGTTGCAACGATCATGATTGGGGTGATTCTTATTATGATCTTGAAAATTTATTTACTCCCCATGATGAATATGAGATTGATAATATTGTTTGCAATAATATTGAAAGTGGGTTTGAAAGAGTGTCAACTTTAGATCCCACATATTTGGATAACATTCAGTCTAATGAATTTTTTGATAAAAGTGGGCTTGGAGAAATCATGACTTTAGTTAATGATAATCGCTCTATTTTGGGAGAGTGCCAACTTCGCATGCATGTGGATCATGTTGAGAATAGGTTATGTGATAGCTATATTGTTGAATTTTCTTATGATCCTACATGTAATTATTATGAGAGAGGAAAATATTGTTATAGAAACTTTCATGTTACTAAATTACCTCTCGTTATGTTGAGATTGCTATCGTTCCTTTCCGCTTCCTTGCATATGCTAGTTTTTGCTTGCTATGATAATTTGTTTTTCTATAAGATGCCTATGAATAGGAAGTATGTTAGACTTAGATGTGTTTGTCACGTGTTTTATGATGCTCTCTTTGTGCTTCAATTCTTGTCTTTCATGTGAGTATCATTAAAATTATCAATGCCTAGCTAGGGGCGTTAAACGATAGCGCTTGTTGGGAGGCAACCCAATTTTTTTTTGTTTTTGCTTCTGTTTAGGAATAAATAATCCATCTAGCTTCTGTTTGGATGTGGTTTTATCTTTTAATTAGTGTTTGTGCCAAGTAGAACCTGTAGGATAACCTACGATGATAGTTGATTTGATTCTGCTGAAAAACAGAAACTTTGCACGCACGAATATAATTTTGTTAAATCACAGGAACGTGCTTTTGCGTTGATTCTTCTTTGCTTCTGTTCAATAAACAAATTTTCCAGGACTTCCTATTTTGGTAGAATTTTTAGAGTTCCAGAAGTTTGCATTAGTTCTGAGATGGCTCTGAGACTCTTACTTTTTGACAGATTCTGTTTTATGTGTGTTGTTTGCTTATTTTGATGAATCTATGGCTAGTAAAATAGTTTATAATCCATAGAGAAGTTGGAATACAGTAGATTTAACACCAATATAAATAAATAATGTGTTCATTACAGTACCTTGAAGTAGTCTTTTGTTTTCTTTCTCTAACGGAGCTCACGAGATTGCTATTGAGTTTTGTGTTGTGAAGTTTTCAAGTTTTGGGTGAATACTTTTGTTGGATTATGGAACAAGGAGTGGCAAGAGCCTAAGCTTGGGGATGCCCATGGCACCCCCAAGATAATCCAAGGACACCAAAAAGTCAAAGCTTGGGGATGCCCCGGAAGGCATCCCCTCTTTCGTCCACTTCCATCGGTAATTTACTTGGAGCTATATTTTCATTCACCACATGATATGTGTTTTGCTTGGAGCGTCTTGTATTATTTGCGTCCTTGCTTGTTAGTTTAACACAATCATCCTTGCTGTACACACCTTTTGAGAGAGCCATACATGAATTGGAATTTTTTAGAATACTCTATGTGCTTCACTTATATCTTTTGAGATTGATAGTTTTGCTCATAGTGCTTCACTTATATCTTTTGAGCGTGATAATTTTTGCTCTAGTACTTCACTTAGATCTTTTAGAGAACGGTGGTGGATTTTTTTTAAAGAAACTATTGATCTCTCATGCTTCACTTAGATTATTTTGAGAGTCGTTAATAGCATGGTAATTTTCTTAATGTTAATATACTTGGTATTCAAGATATGTGAAACTTTCTTTTGAGTGAATTGAATACTAAGATAAGTTTGATGCTTGATAATTGTTTTGAGATATGGAGGTGATAATATCAAAGTCGTGGTAGTTGGGTGATTATGAATTCAAAGAATGCTTGTGTTGAAGTTTGCAAGTCCCGTAGCATGCACGTATGGTTAAAGTTGTGTAACAAATTTGAAACATGAAGTGTACCTGGCTTGTGCATCCTTATGAGTGGTGGTCGGGGACGAGCGATGGTCTTTTCCTACCAATCTACCCCCCTAGGAGCATGCACATAGTACTTGAATTTTTGATTATTTCTAAATTTTTGCAATAAGTATATGAGTTCTTTTGACTAATGTTGAGTCCATGGATTATACGCACTCTCACCTTTCCTCCTTTGCTAGCCTCTTCGGTACCGTGCATTGCACTTTATCACCTTGAGAGTTGGTGCAACCTTTGCTGGTGCATCCAAACCCCGTGATACGATACGCTCTACCACACATAAACCTCCTTATATCTTTCTCAAAACAGCCACCATACCTACCTATCATGGCATTTCCATAGCCATTCCGAGATATATTGCCATGCAACTTCCATCATCATCATCATGACATAAATTACTTTTGTCATATTGTCATTGCATCATCATCATGACATACATTACTTTTGTCATATTGCCATGCAACTTCCATCATCATCATCATCAACCTTCTCCACACAATCCCCATCATCATATTCTATTCCACCCATAGTCCTATATCCATGGCTCACGCTCATGTATTGCGTGAAGGTTGAAAAAGTTTGAGATTATTTAAGTATGAAACAATTGCTTGGCTTGTCATCGGGGGTATAGAAGTTGGGAACATCTTTGTGTGACGAAAATGAAGCATAGCCTAACTATATGATTTTGTAGGGATGAACTTTCTTTTGCCATGTTATTTTGAGAAGACATGATTACTTTGATTAGTATGCTTGAAGTATTATTATTTCTTATGTCAATATGAACTTTTGTCTTGAATCTTTCGGATCTGAATATTCATATCACAATTTAGAAGATTTACATTGAAATTATGCCAAAGTATCACTCCGCATCAAAAATTCTCTTTTTATCATTTACCTACTCGAGGACGAGCAGGAATTAAGCTTGGGGATGCCTGATACGTCTCCAATGTATCTATAATTTTTGATTGCTCCATGCTACTTTATCTACTGTTTTGGACAATATTGGGCTTTATTTTCCACTTTTATATTATTTTTGGGACTAACCTACTAACCGGAGGCCCAACCCAAAATTGCTGTTTTTTTGCCTATTTCAGTGTTTCGAAGAAACGAAATATCAAAAGGAATGAAACCTTCGGGAACGTGATTTTCTCACCGAACGTGATCCAGGAGACTTGGACCCTACTCCAAGATGTACAAGAGGCGGTCACGAGGGTGGGGGGCACGCCCCCTCCCCAGGGCGCGCCCCTGCCTCGTGGCCCCCCTGTTGCTCCAACGACGTACTCCTTCCTCCTATATATACCTACATATCCCCAAACGATCAGAACAGGAGCCAAAAACCTAATTGCACCGCCGCAACCTTCTGTATCCACGAGATCCCATCTTGGGGCCTTTTCCGGAGCTCCACCGGAGGGGGCATCCACCTCGGAGGGCTTCTACATCAACACCATAGCCCCTCTGATGAAGTGTGAGTAGTTTACTTCAGACCTTCGGGTCCATAGCTAGTAGCTAGATGGCTTCTTCTCTCTTTTTGGATCTCAATACAATGATCTCCCCCTCTCTCGTGGAGATCTATTCGATGTAATCTTCTTTTTATGGCGTGTTTGTTGAGACCGATGAATTGTAGGTTTATGATCTAGCTTGTCTATGAACAATATTTGAATCTTCTCTGAATTCTTTTATGTATGATTGAGTTATCTTTGCAAGTCTCTTCGAATTATCCTTTTGGTTTGGCCAACTAGATCGGTAGTTCTTGCAATGGGAGAAGTGTTTAGCTTTGGGTTCAATCTTGCGGTGTCCTTTCCCAGTGACAGCAGGGGCAGCAAGGCACGTATTGTATTGTTGCCATCGAGGATAACAAGATGGTTTTTTTATCATATTGCACGAATTTATCCCTCTACATCATGTCATCTTGCTTAAGGCGTTACTCTGTTTTTAACTTAATACTCTAGATGCATGCTGGATAGCGGTCGATGAGTGGAGTAATAGTAGTAGATGCAGAATCGTTTCGATCTACTTGTCTCGGACGTGCTGCCTATATACATGATCATTCTCTAGATATGCTCATAACTATGCTCACTTCTGTCAATTGCTCAACAGTAATTTGTTCACCCACCTTAGAAAATCTATGCTGTTGAGAGAAGCCACTAGTGAAACCTATGGCCCCCGGGTCTATTCTCATCATATCAATCTCCATTACTTTATTACTTTCTTTGTTTTTACTTTGCCTTTTACTTTTTACTTTGCATCTCTATACCAAAAATACCAAAAATATTATTTATCAACTCTATCAGATCTCACTCTCGTAAGTGATCGTGAAGGGATCAATAACCCCTAATCGCGTTGGTTGTGAGGAGCTATCGTTTTGTGTAGGTACGAGGTACTTGTGCGTGGTCTCCTACTGGATTGATACCTTGGTTCTCAAAAACTGAGGGAAATACTTACGCTACTTTGCTGCATCATCCTCTTCTCTTCGGGGAAATCCAACGCAGTGCTCGAGAGGTAGCACGCATGCTCAAGCCAACCCGGCTGCGCGATGTCCAAAAGGTCACAGGCTGCCTGGCCTCGGTCAGCCGGTTTCTAAGCCGGCTGGGCGAGAAGGCACTGCCCTTGTACCAGCTAATGAAGAAAACAAGCCCGTTCGAATGGAACGGCAAGGCGGACGAAGCTTTCCAAGACCTCAAGCACATGCTCTCCACCGCACCCATCCTTGCCGCGCCGACCGACAAGGAGCCACTGTTTCTCTACATAGCTGCGACCTCGCGGGTGGTCAGCATGGTGCTGGTGGTCGAGCGGCCGGAGAAGGGCAAGATCCAGGCCGTCCAGCGCCCGGTCTACTACCTGAGCGAAGTGCTCTCCACCTCCAAGCAGAACTACCCGCACTACCAGAAGATGTGTTACGGCGTGTACCTCACCGCCAAGAAGCTAAAGCAGTACTTTCAAGAGCATGTCGTCACCGTCGTCAGCACGACGCCCATCGGAGAAATTATCGGGTGTCGGGACGCCTCCGGCCGGGTCGCCAAGTGGGCAATCTAGCCAGCCGGCCACACCATCCTCTACGAGCCCCGCACCACGATCAAGTCTCAGGCCCTGGACGATTTCCTCGTTCACTGGACTGAGACCCAGTACCTGCCGCCGCCTCCCGACTCAACGCATTGGCGCATGCACTTCGACGGGTCCAAGATGTGACTCGGCTTAGGGGCCGACATCGTGCTGTCATCCCCGAAGGGTAACCGACTCCGCTATGCACTCCAGATCCACTTCGCCGCCTCCAAGAACGTCGCCGAATACGAAGCCCTTGTGCACGGCCTCCGTCTCGCCAAGGAACTCGGCATTTGGCGCATCCTATGCTACGGCGATTCGGACTTGGTGGTACAGCAGTGCTCCGGCGAGTGGGACGCCCGCGACTCCAACATGGCAAGCTATCGCATCCTCATCCAGAAGCTGTCCGGATCCTTCGATGGCTGCGAGTTCCTCCACGTCCCGCGTGCGAAGAATGAGGCAGCCGACACGCTCGCTAAGATCGCCTCGTCACGTCAAGCCATCCCGTCCGGTGTCTCCCTCGAGCACCTGCGCAAGCCGTCCGTCAAGCCGTCGCCGGACTCCGAGTCTATCCACGTCCCAGAAGACCCGGCCGCGCCGCTAGCCGGCCCGGGGACTGCTCAACCCAGCCCGGGGACTGCTGAACCCAGCCCGGGGGCTGCTCAGCTCAACCCGGCCACCATCACCCCGGACCCGGCCGTCGCCGCCACCAACCCGGGGACTGCTCAACCCGACCGAGGAGCCGCCGACTCGGAACACACCCAGGTGGCCGTCTTCACCACCATCACGGCCCCATCTTGGGCCCTGCCGATATCAGAATGGCTATAGAATGGGGTTCTCCCCATGGACGAGAGCGAGGCTCGGCAAGTTCAGCGCCGGGCGTCAGCCTACACCATCATCAACAACGAGCTCGTCAAAGGCAGCTCTGCTGGCGTGTTCCAGCGCTGCGTCGAGCAGGACCGCGGCATCGACATCCTCCTCGACATTCACCAGGGCGAGTGCGGGCACCACGCCGCACCTCGGTCCCTCGTGGCCAAGACGTTCCGCCACGGCTTCTACTGGCCAACGGCCCTCGAAGGCGCCGAGTCGCTCGTCCTCAAGTGCGAAGGATGCCAGCGCTTCAGCAAACGCAGCAACCAGCCGGCGTCAGCACTCCGCACCATACCGATCGCCTGGCCCTTCGCGGTCTGGGGACTCGACATGGTGGGACCCTTCAAAACCGCTCGAGGCGGCATGACGTACTTACTGGTGGTAGTGGACAAGTTCACCAAATGGATCGAGGCAAGACCAATCAAGAAACTTGACGGGCCAACAGCCGTCTGGTTCATCAAGAACATAGCGGTGCGCTACGGCATGCCGAACAGCATCATCACCGACAATGGCACCAACTTCGCCAAGGGCGCGCTCGAGCAATACTGCTCCGTCTCCGGCATCCGCCTCGACCTGGCCTACGTGGCACATCCGCAGTCGAACGGGCAGGTCGAGCGGGCCAACGGACTCATCCTGTCCGGCATCAAGCCGCGACTCATCGAGCCACTTATCCGCTCACCCGACAGTTGGTTCGACGAGTTGCCCGCGGTTCTCTGGAGTCTACGCACGAACCAAACTGGTTGACCGGGTTCACCCCGTTCTTCCTCGTCTACGGATCCGAAGCCATTATCCCAACCGACGTCGAGTTCGACTCGTCGCGTGTCACGATGTACACCGAAGAAGAAGCAAGAGAAGCACGCAAAGACGGCGTCGACCTGCTCGAAGAGGCGCGCCTCCTGGCACTTAGCCGCTCGGCTATCTACCAGCAAGGCCTGAGGCACTACCACAGCAAGAAGGTCAAGCCTCTCGCATTCCGCGAAGGCGACCTCGTCCTCCGACTCATCCAAGAGCATGCAGGCCAGCACAAGCTGTCCTCTCCATGGGAAGGCCCATTCATCGTGAGAAGGGCTTTGCGCGACCGCAACGCCTACTACCTCATCGATGCATGCAAATCGAAGAAGCACAAGAGGGACACCGCCGGCGAAAAAACGACCCGGCCGTGGAACGCGGAGCTCCTCCATCCGTTTTACAGTTAGCCGAACGAATGTATGTATCAACGCCTTTTGTAAGCATATGAAACTATGGGGTCCCCGAACGAGACTCGGGGGTTGCCTTTTGCCGACCAATTTATTGCGTCCATATTTCACACCACCTTACTACCGAACGAGATGGTGCGGTTGAAGCCCGAAGAACTCCAGAAAGGCGTGGAAGAAGGTGCTCGCCGGCAGCCCGAGCCCGCGCTCGAAGTGGGTAAGGAAGACGACGCGCTCCTGCCCCTCGGATCGGGGCCTTTGCTTGCCGCACGACAGGCGGATGCCAACGTTCGTCTCCCGCGGCAAGCACCGTGAAGCTCGAAGCTACGTGATGTCGTCGTTGGTGACGTTGGAGCCCATCCAAGAGCCCGACGGCAGCGCCATGAATGGGAGCGGAAGGAAGAAGGACGACGAAGAAGAGCTCTGCTCGGGGCTGCAGGTGCAGCTATGTGTCAGTGGCAAGGAGCAGGGCGAGAGCAGGGGGACAGGAGGGCGCGAGCAAGAATAATGCCCGCCGCCCCTTGCCCCCCTCAATTTATAAGCCCCGGTTCAAACGTGGGGAAGTGGGATCGTCTGCACGCGCCCTTTCCACTACCCCACAATAAGTGCGCACATACAAACTCACGAACTGCGCAGGGAAGTGCAACCGGCCCCCCAGACGCCGCAATAAATCCGCACGCGTGGCCGAGGGCGCGCGGCGGCGGGCCCCCAGCCCGTCGTTCGGTCCCGTCACGCGCGTGGCCTGTTAGGCCCCTCCGGCTCCTGGGCACCACGTGGCGCCGGCGCGAAGCCAGAGGGATCGCCTCAAGATTTGACGGACTCCTCGGTTCCCGCCACGGCTGGGATCCCGCGATCCGGTTTCTGAAAAAACCGGCACACAGTGGGTGTTGCCGGACCCGGCGTTCGCAGATTCTGCCTTGCTCAAGGGGGAAGCTGCGAAGGCCCACTCATCCGAAGACGGCGGACCTTCACAGCTTCGGGGACTACTGTCGGGGGAATGAACCCCGGGCAGGCAACGGAACCCGGATCTATTTCAAAAAATGCAGGGCCCACATTGCCCCGCAAACCGGCGTGCGCCAGGCCAGGTCGCTCGACCCGGCAAGGCGCACAACCCGGCCAAGACCCTCGACTCGGCAAGGTACGTCAACCTGGCCGCAGCGGCTGGCGCAAGGCAACTCAACCCAGCGCAGCCTTGGCTTCCCCAGTAAGCCAACCCACCCGTGGCATGCACGGCAACCCAGCCACGGGTCAGCTGCCGTCCCATCCAGGCCGTACGATGGGATGAGATCTCAATCACTGATGACCAAGACTATAGTGCCCCCGCCCATGCCCATGGTCAGGCAGAGCGTGGCAACAGTGCCCCTTACCTACCTGCTGACCAGGGCAGGCACGGCAACAGTGTTCCCACCCTTACCGCTGACGACAGCAAGCAGAGGCCTTACGGAGAACACTGTGCGCGACTCGACCCGGCCACGCCATGACGATCGACAAGACGGCGCACAGTCCCCCTAGGCATGCAGGGCCCGCACCTAGGGGAACCCGGCGAACCACAAGCTCCCAAGCGGGACCCAGCCCGGCACCCCGGACACCGACAATACGGACCCACCGACTCGGCATATTACCATTGGAACCCTGGGTGGGTTGGTCTATAAAACCCCCTAAGAGTCCACGCCTACAGGCAGGAAAAACACGAGATATTCAACAGAGACATACGACACACACAACATGCAAAGCCACACGAGATAGAGCAAGCAAGATAGGACTAGCCACCACATAGCGACACCAAGGAGAAGGAGCAGCCGGAGCCTTGGCCAGCCTCCTTCCTCCTCCAAACAGCTCCAGGAGCAACATTGTACTATCAACCATCCAACTAACCTCAGCGGGACTAGGGGCGTTATCTCTCCGGAGAGCCCCGAACGTGGGTATGTCCGGCGTCCCGCGCCCGCGCATATCAACCTCGCCTCCGAAGCCCATCAGTGCCCTCGAACCCCCTCCTCTCTTTAGCCATCCCTTGGCATCTGCCGTGCGCCAACCCTGACACATCCCACCTTTCTTCTTCAACAATAATCGGTTAGTATCGGTTGAGCCTAAGTTTTTTCTTCTTCACATGATGTATGCTATCCTTGGAGTGTCATTTTATTTTGTTTTGCTTGCTGTTATAATAAAGTACTGTAACGCCCCGGATCCGATGCGCCAGGTGTTCGCCGTCGTTGCCATGTCATTTGCTTGCGTGTTGCACTTTGCCATGTCATCATCTGCATTTCATTTCAAGTCATCATGTGCATTTCATTTTGCATACGTGTTCATCTCATGCATCCGAGCCTTTTCCCCGTTGTCCGTTTTGCAATCCGGCGCTCCTATCTCACCCGGCGTCCCCTTCTTGTCTCTTTTCGTGTGCGGGTATTAAACTTTCTCGGAATGGCCCGAGGTTTGCCAAGCGGCCTTGGTATAGCACCGGTAGGCCGCCTGTCAGGTTTCGTGCCATTTGGAGGTCGTTTTGTACTCCAACGGTTAACCGGGTAACCGTAAAGCCCTCTTTTGTTGCAGCCCAACACCCCTTCCAAAGTGGCCCAAAACCCATCTACCTCCCTTCCATGCTCTCGGCCGTTCGATCACGATCGCGTGGCCGAAAACCGCTCCTCATTTGGACTCTCCTAGCTCCCTCTACCAATAAAAACACCTCCCCCGTCCAAATCCGGATCCCGAAACCCTAAAATTTCCCTCTGCCGCCCTGGACACGTCCGGCCCGAGACGGACAGATCCCGCTGCTGCTCCCGGCCAATCCTCCGCCGCCCGTGGCCCGCCGCCGTCTCTCCGCCGCACATGCCGCGCTGGGCCCGATCCCGCCGCCGCGGCGCGCAGCGCGTCTCCGCCCGGCGCCGCGCGCGCTCCTCGCCGGCGTCCACCGCCGGCCCGAGGCCGCCTCGCCTCATTGGCGCCGACCCGGCTGCGCCAGCGCCCCGCCGCCGTCTGCCTCCCGGCCGGGTCCCGCGCCACCTCATGGCGCCCGTGCCAGCGCCGCCTCCCGCCGGCGAGCTTCGCCTTGTAGCGCCGCCACCGGCCGCCTTCTCATTGCGCCGTCCGTGCGCCGTCCTCGCCCAGCGCCGCCCCTTGGTGCTCCGCCGCCGCCCATTGCCAGATCCGGCCGCGGGAGCCCGAGCCCGGCCGGATCCACCGCCCCCGCCGGCGACAAACTCCGTTTTATCATTATCATGCCATGTTCATCGCATCACATCGTCATGCATGTAGCTCCATTTCGTGCGTGTAATACGTCAAATTGTTCGTCTCGACGAGTACTTCCTTTCATTCCATTGCATCATTTTCATTTAAGTTCATCTTGATGCCCGAAATGCTGTTGGAAGAGTGCATGTTGATGTTAAGCTGCTGAAACTGTTATAACTTGCTCATTTATCATTTTTGCCATGTTTGATGTGTGCATCCTATGAGTATGAGTTCTACATGTATGTTGATCTATGCCATGCCATCTTTCCAGTGGTGCCAACCTTGTATTTTTGTGAGTTGTGTGTTGAGTGCATCGAGCTTGTTAAGTGGGGTAGTTGCTGTTGCTGTTTTCCTGACAGATTCTGTTATATTTTGTTGCTATGTTAACATGCTTCTACTAATCATTCTATGCATAATCTGGAGATGTCCTATAAATATGTTTGATCTACATGTTATGCCCTATCCATCCATGCCCCTGGTTGCATTTATAGCTTGCTCTAGATTGTTCATATGTTGCTCCAAAGTTGCTTGATAATGTTGCTATCAGCCTGTTAACAGTAAGTTCACTAGTTCCCATGTGTTTTGCTAGTGTTCCATGCACCCTATGAACTTGCTCTTGCCATGCTTAGCTTCATAAACATGTCTTCTTCCTGTTGATTGCCTTGCCATGCCATGTATTGCTCTGTGGTGAGTGGTTCAAGCTCACCAACATGCCTACTTATTGTTGTTCCTGCCATGTATGAATCTATAATATAACTTGCCATGTTTACATGGGTGCCATCATATTTTCTGTGCCCTTTTGGCTCATGGTAAGTAAGGGACTTTTGATCTATGCTTTTAGTAGATTCATGCCATGCCTTTGTTTGCCATGTTAAGTTCCTGTAACATGTTGTTTCCTTGCTCTAAACATTGCAACCTGATGTTATTTCTGCCAAAACCTGAAACTGTTATTATTTGCAATCTTCCCACGTCTTTTTGAGCATGTTCTAGTTGTTTCTGGAGATAGCTCAGTGTTCATGTTTTGTTGTGCTTTACCAGTACTTCATGCCCATGCCTTTTGTTATTATGTTGGGTTGATGTAGCATGTTGTTTTGATGCTTGTAAGATGCCTAGTTGCTGTTATGGACAGATTGTTGTTGTGACTTGTATAGAGTGTATGTGTTGAACCGTTGCTCCGTTTTGAGTGTGCTCTATATGAAACTTGCTTGTTTTTGCATGTAGCTTCATATTATCATGTTGCATCCTTGTTTTGAGGTGTTTGCTTGATGTTTGTATGCATTTTGCATCAATGCCATGTTTAACTTGTTTTGCTCATATCTTCTAGGCCGTAGCTCCGAATCTAATGAACTTTATATGTAACTTGACTAGAATTTCGTGTAGATCATCTTGGTGCATCTTAACTTGCTGTTTAACAACTTGAACATAAGGTTTATTCAGTTCTGGACCAATTTGGAAATTTGCATATGAGGACTTACCGGAATTGTTATATGTTGTTTCCGACCTCATTTAAACTTGCCTTGATGTGTTGTTCTTGTTTGCATCATCTCTTGCCATGAGTAGCTTCATGTAGCCTTGTCATGCATCATGCTTGTTGTGCATCATGTCTTGTTCATGTGTGGTGTGTTTACCATGTTGTGTGCTTCTTCTCGATAGTTCCCATTTCGTTGCGACCGTGAGGATGCGTTCATCTACGTGTGGTTCGTCTTCGTGGCTTCATCTTCTTCATGGACTCGTTCTTCTTCCTTGCGGGATTTCAGGCAAGATGACCGCTACCCTGGATCTCACTACTATCATTGCTATGCTAGTTGCTTCGTTCTATCGCTATGCTGCGTTACCTATCATTTGCTCTTCAAGCCTCCCCAAATTGCCATGAACCTCTAACCTTTGACACCATTCCTAGCAAACCGTTGTTTGGCTATGTCACCGCTTTTGCTCAGCCCCTGTTATAGCGTTGCTAGTTGCAGGTGAAGTTGAAGATTTCTCCATGGTGGACAGGGTTATGTTGGGATATCACAATATCTCTTATATTATTAATACATCTATATATTTGGTAAAGGGTGGAAGGCTCGGCCTTATGCCTGGCGTTTTGTTCCACTCTTGCCGCCCTAGTTTCCGTCATACCGGTGTTATGTTCCCGGATTTTGCGTTCCTAACGCGGTCGGGTGATTTATGGGACCCCCCTAACAGTTCGCTTTGAATAAAACTTGTCCAGCAAATTTGCCTCACCACCACCTATACCCTTCCCTTGGGTCGGCCAACCCAAGGGTCATCTTTATTTTAGCCCCCCCCGTGCCAGTGCTTGTCTAAGTGTTGGTCCGAACTGAGCTGCCTGCGGGGCCACCTCGGGGAAACTCGAAGTATGGTTTTACTCATAGCTAGTCTCATTCGGTGTTGCCCTGAGAACAAGATATGTGCAGCTCCTATCGGGATTGTCGGCGCATCAGGCGGCTTTGCTGGTCTTGTTTTACCATTGTCGAAATGTCTTGTAAACCGGGATTCCGAGACTGATCGGGTCTTCCTGGGAGAAGGTCTATTCCTTCGTTGATCGCGAGAGCTTGTCATGGGCTAAGTTGGGACACACCTGCAGGGTATAAACTTTCGAGAGCCGTGCCCGCGGTTATGTGGCAGATGGGAATTTGTTAATGTCCGGTTGTAGATAACTTGACACCAGATCCGAATTAAAACGCATCAACCGCGTGTGTAGCCGTGATGGTCTCTTCTCGGCGGAGTCCGGGAAGTGAACACGGTTTCTGTGTTATGTTTCACGTAAGTAGGTGTTCAGGATCACCTCTTGATCATTGCTAGCTTCACGACCGTTCCTTTGTTTCTCTTCTCGCTCTCATTTGCGTATGTTAGCCACCATATCATGCTTAGTCGCTGCTGCAACCTCACCACTTTACCCCTTCCTTTACTATTAAGCTTTGCTAGTCTTGATACCCATGGTAATGGGATTGCTGAGTCCTTGTGGCTCACAGATTACTACAACAACAGTTGCAGGTACAGGTTATGCGATGATCTTGACGCGAGAGCGATGTTGCCTATTTTGGAGTTTCTTCTTCTGCTTCTTCGATCAGGGGATAGGTTCCATGTCGGCAGCCTGGGCTAGCAGGGTGGATGTCGTTTGAGTTTCTGTTTGTGTTTCATCCGTAGTCGGATGGTGCTCTGATGTATTGTGATGTTGTATTCATGTGGCATTGTATGCCTCTTGTCTGTATCCCCATCCATTATGTAATGTTGATGTAATGATATCCACCTTGCAAAAGCGTTCCAATATGCGGGTCTATCCTTGGTGGGACCTTTGAGTTCCTTTTGGATAGGGTCGCATATTGGGCGTGCAAGTTGGTATCAGAGCCTCGACCGACCCTAGGAGCCCCCCTTGATTGATCGTGTAGTTTGGCCGTTGTTGAGTCTAGAAGAAAACTGATTTCGGAGTCTAGTTATATCGGAGAGTAGGAATTCTTTTTACTCCTCAGCCCCTTCGTCGCTCTGGTAAGGAATCTTGACGTAGGTGTTTTGAATTACTCCTCTTCCCCTTCAAATTTTTCGTTAGGATCACGTGGTTAGTTTCGTGAGTTGTCCATCCTCTTTTATCCGGTGCATTTCTCGTCAAGTCGACTCGAGCCTCTTCATCTTTGCCAAGATCAATCCTCAGCTCTTTTCGATCGATGTTGTTTCCCTGTCCGAAGTTGTCCTTGTTTTTCCCACCCGCCCACCCTTCTTCCTCTCGGAACCGGAGTCCGTAATCGAGTATCCATCCTACTCGTGCGAAGTCTTTGCCTTCTTTCCTCAATGTTTTCAACCGGTGTTTCCTCTTGAAGTTATGCGTTGATTTTTTCCCTTCATAGTTGTCTTTGTTTTCCCGCCCTCCCACCCTTTTTCTTCCCGGAGTCTGACTCTCTCTCGACCATCTATTTCATTCGCTCGGACCCTCTTCAGTCTTCCCTCAATCATTTCAACCGGTGAATTCTTGTCTCAGTGGACATTCATCATCTCTTTTTCTTTCCGGTGGACTTAATTCAAGTTTTTCGGGTTGTTCATATTCTTTTTCCTCCGATCAAGTGTTTTTCGTGCTCGTTCGCCTCTCGCCAGTTTATCCTTCCGGAGTGTTCAAGACATCTCAGGAGATTTGTCTGTGTTTGAATTATTTCGAGGTTGTCACCTCATTCAAATATTTCAATTGTTCTGGTGCATCATCTATCTGTTCAACATCCCTTTTCCAACGGTGTTTTCTTCTAGTGGGCCCTAACCCACAGGTCTTTTCCCAGGATCTTACCTGACTCTTCTAATTATTCCGGAGCCATTCCTAATTCTTTTCAAAGTGTGACATAAGAATGGATTCCATCAGTCACATGCCTTCTCCAAGATCGTCTTCAAACTCTTTTCATTGTTGGCTCAACCTCTTCGTTTTCATTCTCCCGGAGTATCTCAGTAATTTTGGTGGTATTTCTCGTCGTCATTTGAAGACTGAAGAAGAGTTTCTCCTCTAAATCTTGTCCGTTCTCCCGGAGATTTGCGGTGCTAGCTCGGTGTTATCCTATCAAATTGTTTCAAGTCATGCAAATTCTTTTCATCCACCTGGAGCATTTCAGGAGTCGATTTCTGTTTCGTTTCACCGGAGGCAATCGTTCAAGAAGAATTCTTCGTCCTCACATTTCAGCTACCGTTATCCAATTATCCCGGTGCTTCGTTCAAGTGTTCTTTAATCAGCTCATGTTCTCTTGTTCTCTTGCATCTAAATCCCCTCTAGCTTATTTGTTCTTCTAATTCTTCCCGGTGATTCATTCTCTTTCGACAGTCATTTCCGAATTCTAACAGTGGTTCTTTCAGATTCTTTTTCCTTCATTATCATTTTAATTCAGTCGTTCTTTTCAATCCTACCGGTGGTTCATGAAGACCTTCCCAAGTTTGCGATATGTCACTTCTCAATTCTTTTTCAAGAAGAATAATTAGTATGCAAAATCTGTTGCTTGTCATCAATTTAATTTGACGAAGGATAAGCATACAATAAACCTTATTCTTATTTCTTCCAAGTGATTAATCCCTTCCTTCGGAGTTTGTTCTTGATGAATAAATTCTAGTTCCAAGTGTTTTTCATCTTTTCTTTTCCGGAGTTCAATTTCCTCGGCCATCTCGTCGGAATCTCCATCTAAATCATCACAAGGCTCATCTTATTCTTTCATCCTTCATTCTATCTCATCAGCCTTTATGTTACTAGAGTTCTTCATGGTGGTTCTTCATGATTTAATTCATTCTTCAAGAGTTCATCAAGATTTTGTTGGTGGAGTTCAAGTATCTTTTCTTCTCGCGTCTCGAAGTGCAATTAATTCTCCGTATTCTTTTGAAGTGGAGTTTTGCATTTCTTCGTTCTTCTTAGCTATTTAATCATTTCCGTTTGTGGTCGGTTATCACCTCATAATTTCTGAGATGTTATCCATAAGTCCACAACAAACTTATTCTTTCATTGTTGATTTTCTCAACAACTTCGTTCAATCCTTTCTTCCGAGGTTGCTTTCTATTTCATTCGTGGCACAAGGTGTCGTTTTCTTCTCCGTTCTTTCATTTAACTCTTTCAATTCTTTCCGGAGATTTTGTGTCATGTCTTAATCAAGTATCATTCCATCCTCTCAAGCTCGTGTTCTATTCCCCCATGTTTCAGCCGAAGTGCTGCCTAAATTCTTTCAGTCTTATTTGTTTCTTTCTCATTCTAACCACTCCGGTTAGAACGAGTCGTTTCAGAGTCTATCTGATTCTGTGAGCTTTCGATTCTTGTAATTCTCGTCGTTCCTCTCTTTTCTCGAGTGCTCTCGATTCTTTGCTTCTTCTCTTGGGTTCTAGTTTCACCTCATCCATTTTCCCTTCCATCTCGGTCCTAAGATCTCGGGACGAGATCTCTTGTTAGTGGAGGAGTGTTGTAACGCCCCGGATCCGATGCGCCAGGTGTTCGCCAGTTGTTCACCGTCGTTGCCATGTCATTTGCTTGCATGTTGCACTTTGCCATGTCATCATCTGCATTTCATATCATGTCATCATGTGCATTTCATTTTGCATACGTGTTTGTCTCATGCATCCGAGCCTTTTCCCCGTTGTCCGTTTTGCAATCCGGCGCTCCTATCTCACCCGGCGTCCCCTTCTTGTCTCTTTTCGTGTGCGGGTATTAAACTTTCTCGGGATGGCCCGAGGTTTGCCAAGCGGCCTTGGTATAGCACCGGTAGACCGCCTGCCAGGTTTCGTGCCATTTGGAGGTCGTTTGGTACTCCAACGGTTAACCGGGTAATCGTAAAGCCCTCTTTTGTTGCAGCCCAACACCCATTCCAAAGTGGCCCAAAACCCATCTAACTCCCCTCCATGCTCTCGGTCGTTCGATCACGATCGCATGGCCGAAAACCGCTCCTCATTTGGACTCTCCTAGCTCCCTCTACCTATAAAAACACCTCCCCCGTCCAAATCCGGATCCCAAAACCCTAAAATTTCCCTCCGCCGCCACTCCCGGCCAATCCGGAGCCGCCACGTGGCCCGCCGAGGTCCCTCTGCCGCCTGCTGCCCATAAAGCCCATCCAGGGCCCAGGGCGGGCCCAGTCACTCACTGGCCAGGCGCCCAGCGTCTCCACTGGCGCGCCGCGCCTCGCGGCTCGCCCGGCGTCCCTGCTGCCCGAGGCCGCCGCCTCGCCTCCCACTGGCGCCGACCCGCCGCGCCCGCCGCCGTCTGCCTCCCGGCCGGGTCGCGCGCTACCTCCGCCGGCGCCCGTGCCAGCGCCGCCTCCTCCCGGCGAGCTTCGCGCGCCGCCCGCCGGCCACCTTCTCTGCCATGGCGCCGTGGCGCCGTCCTCGCTTAACGGCGCCCGCTGGTGCTCGCCGCCGCCATCGCCAGATCCGCCGCGGGAGCCCGAGCCGGCCGGATCCGCCGCCCCCGCCGGCGACAACCTCGCCGGGACCTTGTCGCCGCGCCATGGCCTCCTCTGCCTCCATTCAGCCGCCGGACATGTCCGGTTGGGTCCGGACATGTCCGCCCGATTTTCCGCCCGAGGTTGAAAATTCGTCCAAGTCCCTGTTATGTTAACATTATCATGCCATGTTCATCGCATCCCATCTTCATGCATGTAGCTCCATTTCGTGCGTGTAATACGTCAAATTGTTTGTCTCGACGAGTTCTTCATTTCATTCCATTGCGTCATTTTCATTTAAGCTCATCTTTATGCCCGAAATGCTGTTGGAAGAGTGCATGTTGATGTTAAGCTGCTGAAACTGTTATAACTTGCTCATTTATCATTTTTGCCATGTTTGATGTGTGCATCCTATGAGTATGAGTTCTACATGTATGTTGATCTATGCCATGCCATCTTTCCAGTGGTGCCAACCTTGTATTTTTGTGAGTTGTGTGTTGAGTGCATCGAGCTTGTTAAGTGGGGTAGTTGTTGTTGCTGTTTTCCTGACATATTCTGTTATATTTTGTTGCAATGTTAACATGCTTCTACTAATCATTCTATGCATAATCTGGAGGTGTCCTATAAATATGTTTTGATCTACATGTTATGCCCTATCCATCCATGCCCCTGGTTGCATTTATAGCTTGCTCTAGATTGTTCATATGTTGCTCCAAATTTGCTTGTTAATGTTGCTATCAGCCTGTTAACAGTAAGTTCACTAGTTCCCATGTGTTTTGCTAGTGTTCCATGCACCCTATGAACTTCCTCTTGCCATGCTTAGCTTCATAAACATGTCTTATTGCTGTTGGTTGCCTTGCCATGCCATGTATTGCTCTGTGGTGAGTGGTTCAAGCTCACCAACATGCCTACTTATTGTTGTTCCTGCCATGTATGAATCTATAATATAACTTGCCATGTTTACATGGGTGCCATCATATTTTCTGTGCCCTTTTGGCTCATGGTAAGTAAGGGACTTTTGATCTATGCTTTTAGTAGATTCATGCCATGCCTTTGTTTGCCATGTTAAGTTCCTGTAACATGTTGTTTCCTTGCTCTAAACATTGCAACCTGATGTTATTTCTGCCAAAACCTGAAACTGTTATTATTTGCAATCTTCCCGTCTTTTTGAGCATGTTCTAGTTGTTTCTGGAGATAGCTCAGTGTTCATGTTTTGTTGTGCTTTACCAGTACTTCATGCCCATGCCTTTTGTTATTATGTTGGGTTGATGTAGCATGTTGTTTTGATGCTTGTAAGATGCCTAGTTGCTGTTATGGACAGATTGTTGTTGTGACTTGTATAGAGTGTATGTGTTGAACCGTTGCTCGCTTTTGAGTGTGCTCTATATGAAACTTGCTTGTTTTTGCATGTAGCTTCATATTATCATGTTGCATCCTTGTTTTGAGGTGTTTGCTTGATGTTTGTATGCATTTTGCATCAATGCCATGTTTAACTTGTTTTGCTCATATCTTCTAGGCCGTAGCTCCGAATCTAATGAACTTTATATGTAACTTGACTAGAATTTCGTGTAGATCATCTTGGTGCATCTTAACTTGCTGTTTAAGAACTTTAACATAAGGTTTATTAAGTTCTGGACCAATTTCGAAATTTGCATATGAGGACTTACCGGAATTGTTATATGTTGTTTCCAGCCTCATTTAAACTTGCCTTGATGTGTTGTTCTTGTTTGCATCATCTCTTGCCATGAGTAGCTTCATGTAGCCTTGTCATGCATCATGCTTGTTGTGCATCATGTCTTGTTCATGTGTGGTGTGTTTACCATATTGTGTGCTTCCTCTCGATAGTTCCCATTTCGTTGCGATCGTGAGGATGCGTTCGTCTACGTGTGGTTCCTCTTCGTGGCTTCATATTCTTCATGGACTCGTTCTTCTTCCTTGCGGGATTTCAGGCAAGATGACCGCTACCCTGTATCTCACTACTATTATTGCTATGCTAGTTGCTTCGTTCTATTGCTATGCTGCGTTACCTATCATTTGCTCTTCAAGCCTCCCCAAATTGCCATGAACATCTAACCTTTGACACCATTCCTAGCAAATCGTTGTTTGGCTATGTCACCGCTTTTGCTTAGCCCCTCTTATAGCGTTGCTAGTTGCAGGTGAAGTTGAAGATTTCTCCATGGTGGACAGGGTTATGTTGGGATATCACAATATCTCTTATATTATTAATACATCTATATATTTGGTAAAGGGTGGAAGGCTCGGCCTTATGCCTGGCGTTTTGTTCCACTGTTGCCGCCCTAGTTTCCGTCATACCGGTGTTATGTTCCCTGATTTTGCGTTCCTAACGCGGTCGGGTGATTTATGGGACCCCCCTGACAGTTCGCTTTGAATAAAACTTGTCCAGCAAGGCCCAACCTTGGTTTTACCATTTGCCTCACCACCACCTATACCCTTCCCTTGGGTCGGCCAACCCAAGGGTCATCTTTATTTTAGCCCCCGGGCGGTGCTTGTCTAAGTGTTGGTCCGAATCGAGCTACTGCTGGGGCCACCTCTGGGAAACTCAAGTCTGGTTTTACTCGTAGCTAGTCTCATCCGGTGTTGCCACGAGAACGAGATATGTGCAGCTCCTATCGGGATTGTCGGCGCATCGGGCGGCTTTGCTGGTCTTGTTTTACCATTGTCGAAATGTCTTGTAAACCGGGATTCCGAGACTAATCGGGTCTTCCTGGGAGAAGGTCTATTCCTTCGTTGATCGCGAGAGCTTGTCATGGGCTAAGTTGGGACACCCCTGCAGGGTATAAACTTTCGAGAGCCGTGCACGCGGTTATGTGGCAGATGGGAATTTGTTAATGTCCGGTTGTAGATAACTTGACACCAGATCTGAATTAAAACGCATCAACCGCGTGTGTAGCCGTGATGGTCTCTTCTCGGCGGAGTCCGGGAAGTGAACACGGTTTCTATGTTATGTTTGACATAAGTAGGTGTTCAGGATCACCTCTTGATCATTGCTAGCTTCACGACCGTTCCTTTGTTTCTCTTCTCGCTCTCATTTGCGTATGTTAGCCACCATATCATGCTTAGTCGCTGCTGCAACCTCACCACTTTACCCCTTCCTTTCCTATTAAGCTTTGCTAGTCTTGATACCCATGGTAATGGGATTGCTGAGTCCTCGTGGCTCAAAGATTACTACAACAACATTTGCAGGTATAGGTTATGCGATGATCTTGACGCGAGAGCGATGTTGCTTGTTTTGGAGTTTCTTCTTCTGCTTCTTCGATCAGGGGATAGGTTCCAGGTCGGCAGCCTGGGCTAGCAGGGTGGATGTCGTTTGAGTTTCTGTTTGTGTTTCATCCGTAGTCGGATGATGCTCTGATGTATTGTGATGTTGTATTCATGTGGCATTGTATACCTCTTTTCTGTATCCCCATCTATTATGTAATGTTGATGTAATGATATCCACCTTGCAAAAGCGTTCCAATGTTCGGGTCTATCCTTGGTGGGACCTTCGAGTTCCTTTTGGATAGGGTCGCATATTGGGCGTGACAAGTACTTAGGTCTGAAAGTTTTTAAATAAAATAGAGCCCCCAAATAGTTGCTAGGGAGGCTAAGTAAGCGGCATTCACACATCCCGTCAACGAAACTCTTTTCTATGGAATTGCTCTAGTGCTTCACTTATATCTTTTTGGAGTAGCTTGTCATTTAGTCTTGTGCTTCACGTATATCCCATGAGTAAATTATTGAATAAATTGAATGTCATGAAGTTGAAATTATATCATGCCTAGTGGTAGCTTCACATTGGGTTCATAAAGTGAAATCTTTTGAGGCCTGACAATCACAATATTGGTCATACAAGCAATTCACGAATAATTAGTATAAGGAAGAGAACTTTCACATGCAAATACACTATCCTGGAAATGTTTTGTGATTGTGAGCCCCCATCAAAATATTATATGCCAAAATTGTTGTTGTTGGACAAGGAAGACAACGCAATGATTTATGTTTGTTCATAGTCACATAGAAGTTATATTGTCATAGATCCTTCAACATGTGGTGCTCCCCCCATCTTTGCTGGCCAAAAATTCCGCACCAAGTAGAGATACTACTTGTGCATCCAAAAACCCTTAAACCCAAATCTTATTTTCAAGAGTCCACCATACCTACCTAAGGAATGAGCAAGATCCTTCAAGTAAGTTGTCATCGGTGCAATAAGGCAATAAAAATTGCTTCTAAAAGTGTTAGATCATTTAGTGTAAGAGAAAATTGAGCGTTGTACGAACTTGTGATGGCAAAGAATAAAAGCGACAGACTGCATAATAAAGGTTGCTATCATAAGGGGCAATATAACGTGACGTTCTTTTGCACTGAGGGGTTGAGCATACAAACAAATAAGCGCATGGCAACCTATGCTTCCCTCGGCGATGTGCCTATCTTTTAATTTCCAGTATTTATTTTTATGCAAAGAGTCAAAGTTATTCTCTCTATTCCTTTTCTTTTTTCTTTTTTGGCAAGCATCATGTGGTGAGGAAATATCAAGGCACGTATGTCCAGTTGAATATGGGTAGCATGAGTTATTATTGTTGACATCACCCTTGAGGTGAATACGTTCGGAGGCAAAACAATAAGCCCCTATCTTTCTATGTGTCCGGTTGAAACATTTTGCTCATGTGTATGCAGTGAGTGTTAGCAATCATAGAAGACTATATGATGGTTGAGTATGTGGAGCTCTTACTTAAACTTTGTTGAATAAGTTGAATTGCAATTGCTTGGTGACTAAGAACATAGGTTGTTGAGTTTCAAGAGAGTTCATTGTTTGAACCTTCACATGTGAATTGGTTGCCACTATAACATGAGAAGTTTTATAAGAAAGAATTGCTGTTAAGATGCTAGGAAAATTGATTGAAATTGTCATTGGTCAAACTAATGCACTTTGCTAGCATTCACACTTCATAAATTATTTCTTTTATCATTTACGTACTCGAGGACGAGTAGGAATTAAACTTGGGGATGCTGATACGTCTCCAATGTATCTATAATTTATGATGTATTCATGCTGTTTTATTATCATTCTTGGATGTTTTAAAATCATTTTATAGCAACTTTATATCATTTTTTGGACTAACCTACTGACCCAGTGCCCAGTGCCAGTTGCTGTTTTTTGCTTGTTTTTTACATCACAGGAAATCAATATCAAACGAAGTCCAAACATCGCGAAACTTCTTGGAGACTTTTTATGGACCAGAACACCCAAGATGGGTCAGAGCAGCACTTGGGGGGTGCCCCGAGGGGGGCACAACCCACCAGGGCGCACCTGGGGGCCCAGGCGCGCCCAGGTGGGTTCTGCCCGCCTCGGTGGCCTCCCGCACCCCCTCTTTACCCTATAAATTCACAAATATTCCAAAACCATTTGGGGTTAACCTAGATCAGACCGCTGCAAGGCTCTGCAGCCACCGAAAACAAATCTAGACCCCGTTCCGGCACCCTGCCGAATGGGGGAATCATCTCCGGTGGCCATCTTCATCATCCCGGCGGCCACCATGATGAGGAGGGTGTAGTCCACCCTCGGGGCTGAGGGTTTGTACCAGTAGCTATGTGTTTAATATCTCTCTCTCTCGTGTTCTTGAGATGGCACAATCTTGATGTATCGTGGGCTTTGTTAATGTAGTTGGATCATATGGTGTTTTCCCCTCTCTATCGTGTTGTGATGAATTGAGTTTTTTGCTTTGAGATTTCGTTGTTATCGGATTGAATACTTTTATGGATTTGAGAACACTTGATATATGTCTTGCAATTGAATACTCGTGGTGACAATGGGGTATCGTATTGATTCACTTGATATATGTTTTGGCACTCAACTTGCAGATTCCTGAGGTGACTGTCGGGGGGATGAACCCCGGGCAGGAAACGGAACCCGGATCCTCTTCAAAAACAGCAGGCCCTGCATCGCCCCGCAAACCGGCACGTGCTTGGCAAGGTCGCTCGACCCGGCAGGGCCCGCAACCCGGCCAAACTCTCCGACACAGCAAGGTATGTCAACCCGGCCACAACAACTGGCGCAAGGCAACTCGACCCGGCGCAACCAACGCTTCCACGGCAAGCCAGCACCACCCGTGGCGTCCACAACAACCCAGCGACGGGTCAGCTCCCGTCCCATCCAGGCCGTACGATGGGACGAGACCTGGCCTCCATGGCACATCCACAGTCCTCCAGCATCCTCATTCTGTCCGGCATCAAGCCGCAACTCGTCGAACCACTTATCCGCTCACCCGGCAGTTGGCTCGACGAGTTGCCAGCGGTACTCTAGAGTTTGCGCACGACGCCGAATTGATCGACCGGGTTCACCCCGTTCTTCCTCGTCTACGGATTCGAAGCTGTCATCCTGATCGACGTCGAGTTCGACTCGCTGCGCGTCGCGATGTACACCGAAGCCGAAGCAAGAGAGGCGTGCGAAGACGGTGTCGACCTGCTCAAAGAAGAACGCCTTCTGGCACTTAGCCATTTGGCTATCTACCAGCAAGGTCCGAGGCACTAGAACAACAAGAAGATCAAGCCTCTCGCATTCCGCGAAGGCGACCTCGTCCTCCGACTCGTCCAAGAGCAGGCAGGCCAACACAAGCTGTCCTCTCCATGGGAGGGCCCGTTCATCGTCAGTAGAGCCTTGCGCGACCGCAACGCCTACTACCTCATCGACGCACGCAAGTCAAAGAAGCGCAAGAAGGACACCGCCGGCGAAGAAATGACCCGGCCGTGGAACGCGGAACTCCTCTGCCCATTTTACAATTAGCCGCACGAGTGTATGTATTGTCGCCTTTTGTAAACGCATGAAACTACGGGGTCCCCGAACGAAACTCGGGGGCTACCTTTTGCCGACCAATTTATTGTGTGCATATTTATCTGCACCACTTTACCATTGAACCCGGCCGCCGGCTCAACTCGCTCGACCTGGGGGCTCAGGGAGAGGCCGGCTCGGTCAACACCCCGCCGCCTTACTTGGTGATTCCTGAAACAGTTGGGATGCCGCGGTCCCCCACTTCGCCCTAAAACCGCAGATCTAGCTTTGGCAGTCGGCGGGCAAGCGCAACGGGCCAAAGCTCCTTTACAATTCATACACTAAGTCAAAGGCCGCCGGGTCGACCGACCCGGCCCGTCACTCATCAGATAAGTAGCCGCACGACCGGCTGCTCGCCAACCGGCCAAGCCGGATTGCCGCCAGCCGGCCCAGTGGGTGTTTCGCTCTCGCTCAATGTTTCTAAGGACCCAAGTCCTACGCGCCCCTCTTGAAGAATCGAACCCTTTGTCACGGACCGGAGCCTTGGGCGTCTGACTCGCGGGTGGGGGGGGGGGGGGTTCAGGCAGGAAAAGCGTATGAAATCGGTTCGAAAAAGCGGAAGGCAAAGAGCAAAAAAGCACTCACGACATTCACACACAAATATTTAAAACAAAGGCCCACTGCCCAAGTTCATTACACCCTAAAACAACCCCCAGTGGGTGGGTGGACCTGTTGCTTAACAAATTTTGCGTAAATTATCTCAGGCATCTCCAGCGCCGTGTCGTGACGTCGACGGCCCTCCTCTGGCGGCCTTCGGGTCCGGCGTGACACCGGTGTCCTCCTCAGCATCCGCGTCGCCGTAGATGCCCGTATCCTCCGAGCTCCCCTTCGGGCCACGAAGAAGCAAGCCGTAGTCGTCGACATCTACAACCCTGCCGTCTTCCGTCCGCTCCGGATGGAACTCGTGGTGGAAGGCGAACTCGGCGATGTAGCTGGACTGGGAGGCGATCCGGCCGGCTTGCTCCTGCAGCAACTGCTCTGAACCAGTGCGCTGGCCCATTAGCGCGTCCAGCTGAAGATCTGGATGCCAAGACAGTGCAAACCGCAGCACCATCTCAGCACTGGCACGGGCGGCGGAAACACGCCACTCGCCAAGACGGTCCGGACCCGCCTCCACCCAGCGCGCCAGGCGCGAGAAGCTGCGCGGATGGACGGAGTCCGACCACAGGGCCGCCGTCATCGCGGTGCCGACATGGGACAGCCTCTCCATCTACGTCCCCAGGGCCTGCAGGCGGGCCTCTGCAGTGGCAATGATCTCCGGGAAGGTCCAGGCCACCCGCGGATCCGTCCCAGACCCGACAATGCCGATCGGGTCGCGCTGGTAACGGACGGCTTCCTCCACCAGCCGCTGTGTCTCCGGGAAGGCCCCTGCCACAAAAGGAAGAAGCAAGATTAGAAGAACTACAAGGAAGAAAAGTCGGGTCCCGACCCGGCGAATTACAAGAAGCAGCACTTACTGGAGAAGGACTCTTCCAGGTGCTGCGCCTCGAGCAACGTACCACGTTGCTCCCGCTCCACGAAGCGGTCGCGCTCCCCGAGTGCCTTCTCCAGATCAGCCGCCTTAGCAAGGGCCACTTTAAGCTCGGCATCCTTGTCTTCGGCCGCCTTCTCAGCCGCCTCCCGACGACAAGTCTCGTCCTGACGAGCCTCCTCGATCGCGCCGGCCTGCTCCAGCAGGGGATCCACCTCGGCCTGGAGCCGGCCCTTGTCGTCGACCAGCTGACCGCGATGCTGGTCCGCCACGGCCAGGGCCTGTTGCGTCTCCAGCACCTTGGCGGCCTTCGCCTTCAGAAGCTGCACCTCGGCCTTGAGGCGGCTCTTGTGACCCGCCAGCTGCTCATGCAGCCGGTTGGCCTCGTCAAGAGACCGCCGGGCCGCGGCCGCCTCCGCCCTCGCCTGCGCCGCCTCGGCGCCAAGGCGGCCGACGTCAGCAACAAGCCAGTCATAATGATGACCAGCCCGGAGAAGCCAGGTCCGCCAAGACAGCACTTTGGCTACAAAGGAAAAGCATTCAGAAGAAGAAAAAATACAAGACTTAAGATTTGGCCCAACTGTTACACAGTTGGCTCGATTCTCGGGGGCTACACCCAGTGGGTGCGCTAGCGCCCCCCACTAGAAAAGAGCATGAACGTACCTGTGGCGACGTGAAGCTCCTCCTCCTTGGCAGCGAGCTGCTCCTTGAGCTCCCAATGCTTGCCCAGGAGCTGGTTGAAGGCGACAACCCGGAAAACGTCAAGATGGTCAAAAAAGATAGAAGTGAGAACAAGGCCCGGCGATCTAAAGATTCGACCCCACTACTACGTAGTTGGCTCGAACCTCGGGGGCTACACCCGGTGGGTGCGCTGGTGCGCCCCCACAATGAAGAAATCACAAGAAAATGAAGAACAAGGACTTACCAGGACGGCGCGCTCCAGGTCATGCGTACGCTCCGTCTCTGCCTGGGCGAAGGCCTCAAGTCGCTCCGCCCGGCCTCGCAGATGGCGGCTGACGGCATCCAGCGCCGCCTCCTCCTGGGCCTGGGGCCCGAAGACGGCAGTGCCGCTACTCCGCACGGGCTGTGGCACGGAAGTTCGGCGCCAGCCCTGCCGGGGCACCAAGGCGTGCCCCCCGCTGGCCGCTTGCGACGTGGCGAGCACGTCCTCCGACGCCCCATCCGGCGCCGACGGCGTCCCAGACGCTGGAACGCCCTACGTCGCCACGTCAGGCACCGCCGCCTGCGGTGCCTCCTCCATAGCCGACGGCGCCTCCTACGGCGCCTCCTCCAGGACGCTGCCACCTCCACCACCATCAGCCCCCGTGCGCTCGACCACGTCGGCTTGCGGCGGGGTATCGCCCCCCACCTCCATGACCTTCTGGTAGAGGAGCACCACCTCAGGCTGGCCCCACCACGGCCGTGCTCCCTCACCGATGACGTTTCAAAAACCATCACTGCCACCATCGTGCCCTCCGGCATCTCGCGCAAGGCCGGATCCATGCCGGATCACGCCCATGCCGCCGCCGCGTCGGTCCAAGCCTGGACCGACGCCGCCTCCAGCTCCGCCTCAGCCCGGTTCCTGTCCTGCCAGGCTAAGGCCTCGGCATCGTCCGAGTCCAGGCCGAGCTCCGTGTCGCCTCGTCCCTCCTCCCCGGCCAGGCCGGCAAGGTCGGACCGGCTCCTGCGGAACGCGGTCCCTTCGGCTGCCGCAGCCTCCGCCACCGCTCTCGCCAGCGCGATGGGCGACCCGAAGAAGAAGGCAAAATAAGCAAAATAGACATGAAATCCAGGTGCATGCAGGAAATAAAGCTTACCCCGTCAAGACCGGGACCGGGATCGGCCTCCCGCGCTTCTTCTTGGCCGGCCTCCCGGGCTCGGTCGGGTCCGCCGCGCGCTTTGATCCACGGGGTCGCGGCGCGACGCTGTCCTTTCCATGCGGGCGGCTCGGCGCCACCCCATGCGAGGACCCGGCTCCGCCCGCGTCGCCGCCTCTCTCGCCCAACGCCGCTACATCAGCAACCGGCGTCAGGGTCGCCTTCACCGCGACACGAGCAACAATTCAAGACAAAATGAAGAAGGAAACATGCAAGACTTAACGGCTCGGCGCCCAGCGCCGGCGTCGGACTCGGCCACCTCCTCGCCGCCTTGGGCTGCAGGCTCCTCTGGTGCCACCGGCGCCACCTGTGACAGAGCCCGGGCGTAAGGATGCCGGATTGCGTTCAAGAGAACCTCCCGCGTCGCGTCGGGACGAAAAAGAAGATGCGCGGCAGCAAAGTAAGGAGACCAGACGCTCACCTGCGGCGCTGGGTTTGACTGGCTATACGGAGCCTTGCCGAATCGCCAATCCTCTCCAAGGTTGGCCTTCGATATGTCGTTGACGGCGCACGCGGCCTGCTCCGCGGACAGCCGCGTCGACCCCATCCGGTTGGGGTCCTGCAGGCTAATCATCTCGCCGATGAGGCAGGAGCGCCTCTGAAGCGGGAGGACCCAGCGGCTGATGAATGTGGCGAGGAGGTCCGTGCCGGTGAGCCCCTCCTGCGTCCTCATCACCGTCACCCGCTCGCAGAGGTTGACGATCTCCTGTGACGGGCGCCAAAGCGAGTAGCCCCAGTTCATCTTCGCCCGCGGCGGCACGATGACGAAGGGGGGAAGATTGATATGGTCCACAACATGGTTGCAGACGTAGAGGAAAGAATTCTGCCACTTCTTGGCAGAATTCTCGAGCGGAATCTTGGGGAAATCTGCCCCTGACCGCTTGGAGATGACGGCGGCGCCGCAGTCGGCGAACTCCCTGGCCGACGGGCCCTGCTGCTTCAAGAAGAAGAAGCGTGCCCAGAGGTCGATCGTCGGCTCGACCCCCAGGTACCCCTCGCACAGGGTCACGAAGCCGGAGAGTTGGACGATGGCGCCTGTGCCAAGATGGTGCGGTTGAAGCCAGAAGAACTCCAAGAAGGCGCGGAAGAAGGTGCTCACCGGTAGCCCAAACCCGCTCTCAAAATGAGTAAGGAAGACGACGCGCTCCTGCCCCTCGGGTCGGGGCCTTTGCTCGCCGCGCGGCAGGCGGGCGCCGACGTCCGTCTCCCGCGGCAAGTGCCGCGAAGCTCGAAGCTGCACGATGTCCTCGGGGGTGACGTTGGAGCCCATCCAAGAGCCCGACGGCAGCGCCATGGACAGGAGCGGGAAGAAGAAGACGAGCGACGGAGGAAGCTCTGCTCGGGGCTGCGGGCGCAGCTGTGCGACGGTGGCAAAGAGCAGAGCATGAGCAGGGGGACAGGAGGGCACGAGCGAGAATGGTGTCCGCCGCCCCCTTGCCCCCTCAGTTTATAAGCCCCAGTTCAAACGTGGGGAAGTGGGATCGTCTGCACGCGCCCATTCCACTACCCCGCAATAAGTGCGCACGTGCGTGCGCACTAACTACTCGAGGAAGTGCAACCGGCCCCCAGATGCGACAATAAATCGCACAGGCCCAAGCGGCGGCGCGGCCGGCCCCCTACCGTCGCCGGTCCCGTCACGCACGTGGCCTGTCAGGCCCCTCCGAATTCCGGGCGCCACGTGGCGCCTGCGCGAAGCCCTAGGGATCACCTCAAGATTCGACGGACTCCTCGGTTCGCACCACGACCGGGATGCCGCGATCCGGTTTTCGAGAAAACCGCCACACAGCGGGTGTTGCCGGACCCGGCGTTCGCAGAATCCGCCTTGCTAAAGGGGGAAACTGCGAAGGCCCAGTCATCAGAAGACGGCGGACCTTTACAGCTTCGGGGACTACTGTCGGGGGGATGAACCCCGGGCAGGCAACGGAACCATAATCCTCTTGAAAAATAGCGGGGCCCAAATCGCCCCGCAAACCGGCACGCGCTTGGCCGGGTCGCTCGACCCGGTAGGGCCCGCCACCCGGCCAAACTCTCCGACACGGCACGGTATGTCAACCCGGCCACAACAACTGGCGCAAGGCAACTCGACCTGGCGCAACCAAGGCTTCCACGACAAGCCAACACCACCCGTGGCGTCCACGGCAACCCAGCCACGAGCCAGCTCCCGTCCCATCCAGGCCGTACGATGGGACGAGACCCGAACCACCGATGATTGATACGCCCATTTTTCATCATGCTTTTATATCGATATTTATTGCATTATGGGCTGTTATTTCACGTTATGTCACAATACTTATAGCTATTCTCTCTTATTTTACAAGGTTTACATGAAGAGGGAGAATGCCGGCAGCTGGAATTCTAGGATGGAAAAGGAGCAAATATTGTAGGCCTATTCTGCGCAACTCCAAAAGTCCTGAAACTCCAAAATAAATAAAGAAAAATCATCGCCAAAGATGAAGGCCAGGGGGCCCACACCCTGCTCACGAGGGTGGGGGGCGCCCCCCTAGGCGCGCCCCCTACCTCGTGGGCCCCCTGGTGGCTCTCCGACGCCCATCTTCTCCCATATGAAGTCTTTCGACGAGAAAAAAATAGAGGAGAACCTTTCGGGACGAGACTCCGCCGCCACGAGGAGGAACCTTTGTGGAACCAATCTAGGGCTCCGGCAGAGCTGTTCTGCCGGGGACACTTCCCTCCGGGAGGGGGAAATCATCACCGTCGTCATCACCAACGCTCCTCTCATCGGGAGAGGGCAATCTCCATCAACATCTTCACCAGCACCATCTCATCTCCAAACCCTAGTTCATCTCTTGTATCCAATTCTTGTCTCCAAGTCCGGGATTGGTGCTAGTAGGTTGCTAGTAGTGTTGATTACTCCTTGTAGTTGATGCTAGTAGGTTTATTTGGTGGAAGATCATATGTTCAGATCCTTTATGCACATTATTACCCCTCTGATTATGAACATGAATATGCTTTGTGAGTAGTTACGTTTGTTCTTGAGGACAAGGGAGAAGTCTTGCTATTAGTAGTCATGTGAATTTGGTATTCGTTTGATATTTTGATAAGATGTATGTTGTCTAACCTCTAGTGGTGTTATGTGAACGTCGACTACATAACACTTCGCCATTATTTGGGCCTAGAGGAAGGCATTGGGAAGTAATAAGTAGATGATGGGTTGCTAGAGTGACAGAAGCTTAAACCATAGTTTATGCGTTGCTTTGTAAGGGGCTGATTTGGATCCATATGTTTCATGCTATGGTTAGGTTTACCTTAATACTTTTGTTGTATTTGCGGATGCTTGCAATAGAGGTTAATCATAAGTGGGATGCTTGTTCAAGTAAGACCAACACCCAAGCACTGGTCCACCCACACATCAAATTATCAAAGTATCGAACACGAATCATATGAGCGTGATGAAAACTAGCTTGACGATATTCCCATGTGTCCTCGGGAGCACTTTTCCTATTATAAGAGTTTGTCCAGGCTTGTCCTTTGCTACAAAAAGGATTGGGCCACCTTGCTGCACTTTATTTACTTTTGTTACTTGTTACTCGTTACAATTTATCCTATCACAAAACTATCTGTTACTACTTATTTCAGTACTTGCAGAGAATACCTTGCTGAAAACCGCTTATCATTTCCTTCTGCTCCTCGTTGAGTTCGACACTCTTAGTTATCAAAAGGACTACGATAGATCCCCTATACTTGTGGGTCATCAAGACTCTTTTTTGGCTCCATTTCCGGGGAGTGAAGCGCCTTTGGTAGGTGGAATTTGGTAAGGAAAAATTTATTTAGTGTGCTGAAATTTTCTGTCACTTGTTACTATGGAAAGTAATTGTTTGAGGGGATTGTTCGGGGTATCTTCACCCTGTCCAGTAGAGCAAAGAGTTGCTCCCCAACCTACTCAACCTACTGAACCTATTGAAAATGAAACTTCTTTTGAGATTCCTTCGAGTATGATGGAAAAACTGCTAGCTAACACTTTCGTAGGAGATGGAACAAAGCATCCTGACGAACATCTACGCTTTGTGGATGATATTTGTGGACTATTTAAGCTTGCAGGAATACCCGATGATGTTGTTAAGAGGAAGGCTTTCCCTTTATCTTTGGAGGGAGACGCATTGAGATGGTATAGGCTATGTGATGATACGAGATCATGGAACTATAAAAGATTGAAATTGGAATTTCATCAAAAGTATTACCCTATGCATCTTGCTCATCGTGATCGCAATTATATATATAATTTTTGGCCTCGCGAAGGAGAGAGCATCGCTCAAGCTTGGGGGAAGCTTAAATCAATGCTATATTCATGCCCCAATCATGAGCTCTCAAAATTGACAATTCTCCAGAATTTTTATGCTCGGCTTTTTGATAATAATCGCACCATGCTCGATACTTCTTGTGTTGGCTCTTTTATGATGAAGTCTATTGAATTTGGATGGAATTTACTGGATAGAATTAAACGCAACTCTGAAGATTGGGACCTCAAGGAAGGTAAGGAGTCAGGTATGCCGCCTAAGTTTGATTGTGTTAAATCTTTTATGGATACCGATATTTTCCGTAAGTTTAGCACTAAATATGGACTTGACTCTGAGATAGTAGCTTCTTTCTGTGAATCTTTTGCTACTTATGTTGATCTCCCCAAGGAGAAGTGGTTTAAATATCATCCTCCCATAGAAGTAAAAGTAGCTGCACCTATTAAAGTTGAAGAAAAGATTGTCACTTATAATGATCCTATTGTTCCTACTTCTTATGTTGAGAAACCCCATTTCCCTGTTAGAATGAAGGATCATGCCAAAGCTTCAATGTTATTCAGAAACCAATACTAGGACTTATACACCTCCCGAGCAAGTCAAAGTAGAACCCAAGATTGCTATTGTTAAAGATCTCTTGTCCGATAATATTGATGGGCATGTTATTCAATTCACCGTGAAGCTGCTAGAATTGCTAAACCACGTGATAGAGATAAACATAGACCTGTGGTAGGCGTGCTGTTATTTCTGTTAAAATAGGAGATCATTGTTATCATGGCTTATGTGATACGGGTGCTAGTGCTAGTGTTATACCCATTGGCTTATACAAAGAAATTATGCATGAGATTGCACCTGCTGAGTTAGAGGAAATTGATGTTACAATTAAACTTGCCAATAGAGATACTATATCTCCAATGGGAATGTTAGAGATGTTGAAGTCTTGTGTGGGAAAACCTAATATCCCGCTGATTTTCTTGTTCTTGGTTCACCACAAGATAGCTTTTGTCCCATTATATTTGGTAGACCCTTCTTGCGTACTGTTAATGCTACGATAGATTGCGAAAAGAATGTTGTTACTGTTGGCTTGGATGATATGGTTCATGATTTTAATTTCTCTAAATTTAGTAAACAACATCATGAGGAAGATTTTTTTTGAAAGCATAGGACAGTGAGGGTAACCCCCCACTGACTTTTATAATACTTCAACCAACACAGCCCACAACACACACTTACCCTAGGGCTACATGGTGTCGACTATGTTACAATCCCTACCACCAGAGGGTGAGGGTAAGCAGAGAGGCAGATAATACAAGGAAAAGGACAATGCTGGCTACAACTTAGATGGAGGCAACTAAATTGTCCACAAACGGGACCAAGTCATCCTTGATTCTATACCTCATCATCGCAAAGTCATTTTTGAATCTAATAAGCCATCCATCAACCGAAGGCTCGACGCCTCTAAAGTGCTTGTTGTTGTGTTCCTTCCATAGGCTCCAAGCCGTGATGACGAAGACTTCCATAAACATGGGGCCCCGACCACCTGCCCTTCGCCTCATGCACAAGCTGTATCCTGTTCCCGCCATTAGCCCACACCACCCCCAGCTTCCCCCAGCAATTTTTACTGAAAGTACAGTTGAAGAAGAGGTGCTCCACCGTCTCTTCAGGTGGATTATCACACAGGAGGCAGGTATATACATCATCTCTCAGGTTCATGCCCCTCCTCTTTAGCATGTTTCTAGTGTTTAGCCTGTCCGCGAGGAGCAGCTAGGCAAAGAACCTCCACTTGTTGGTGCATTTTGATCGCCATATCCATTTGAATGCATCATCGGCCACCACCTCACGGAAGCAATGCTCATAGTATTTGTTGGCTGCAAAGTCCCCCGATCCCCAAGTGCACCTCCAAGCGTCAGCAGTATCCTTTATTTCGGTTTCGGCCAGGCCTCGTTGGAGGTCGTGCAACTCCTCTCTGGCTTGAGGGGAGAGTGGCAGATGGAAGTTATGTCTGAGAGTCGACGCAGTCAGCAGCGTTCTCACCGAGACATCCTCGTGCGCAGCAAAAGAGAACAAACGGGGGTGGCTATCGCTGATTATCCGGTCGTGCCACAGATCTTTCCAGAAGAGGACCGTGTCCCGTCTCCCCACTTCGACTGCCGTGACCCCCCTATACGCTGGCGTGAGCTGAAGGATGTCACGCCACCAGAACAAGCCGCGGTGTTCAATTGCATGCGGAACCAATTCCTCATAGTAAGTAGACCACATCAGGTCAACCCATGGTATATCCGGCGGTTGTAGAACTTGTGGAGCTGCTTAAGCAGCAGGGCCTGGTTTTGGGTCTAGAGATCAATGATCCCCAACCCTCCCTTCTCCTTGGGATGACAGACTAGGGCCCACGCTGCAAAGGAAACAACCTTGTGCCCGTCGGTAGTGTTCTTCGCCCAGAGACAGTAACGCCTAAGCTTATCCAGATGTTCCAAGATTTTTGTAGGGAGTTTGATGGAGCACATGGCATAAATCGCCAGGGATGTGATCACCGAGTTGACCAGCGTTAGTTTTGACCCGAGGTCCAGCAGCGAGGCAGCAGTAGAGAGTTTGCACTCGATCGAAGCAACAAGCGGCATTAGGTCAGCCACAGTTGGCCTGGCCGTGCCCATGGGCATACCCAAATACGTGAACGTCATCGTGCCAACCTTGCAGCCAAAAACCCCAGCCAAGTTATCAGTTTCCTCATCCGCCGTGTTAACCGTCATCAGCGTGGATTTTTGAAAGTTGATTCGCAGACCAATGGAGGAGGCGTAGTCTTGCAGAATGGATTTGATCGTCGATGCTTGCGCCAGATCAGCCGGCATCACCAGGATAGTATCGTCTGCATATTGGATCACAGGATAGTCATTCTCCAATGTTGGCAGCGGCAACTGAAGATGTCCACTGCGGTATGCGTCATTGATGGCTGCCTGGAGAAGATCAGCCGCCAAAACGAAGATGAGCGGGGACAGCGGGTCACCCTGACGCACACCTCTCTTGCAGAAGAACTACCGACCTGGGGTCCCATTGAGCAGCACTGAGGATTTGGCAGTCGAGAACAAGCTACAGATCCACCCCAGCCAGCGGTCATCAAAACCCATGCACTCCATAATCTGCAACATCGGAGCATGTTCAATCGTGTCGAAGGCCTTTGCGAAATCAAGTTTGAGTATGGCGATTTCCCGCCCCGAATTTTGGCACTGGTGTATGAATTCGTACGCCCATGCCACGCAGTCTTGGATCGACCTGCCCTTCAAGAAGCCGTACTGGTTACGGTGGATAATCCTAAGGACCACCAACTGCAGCCGATTGGCCAGGAGCTTCGTCAGAAGTTTGAGATAGCAGTTTAGGAGTGTTATAGGGTGAAAGTCATCGGCTGTCTCAGGCGACTGCGTCTTCGGGATCAAAGTAATGAAGCCAGTGTTCAGGCTTTCCAAGTCCAAAGTACCTGCATGAAAATCGAGACACGGCCTGTAGAACTCCTCCTTAATGATATGCCAGCAAGCTTTGATGAAACTGCCACTGAAACCATCCGGCCCAGGGGCATGGTCCGATGGCATCTCCTTGACCACCTGATCAATCTCCTCCCGAGTGAATGGTCAAGATAACTCCTGCAGTCCATCCACTCTCTTGATGATACGATGAAGATCGAACCTCAAGTTGGTAGGGTTGGAGCATCCGAGCCGATCTTTGTAGGTTTGGAGAAGGACCGCCTCTTTGCCTGCATGATCATAAACTACAGTGTCGTCCGGTAATGAAAGTGCGTTATATCGACTAGAGGGGGGTGAATAGGCGATTTTTATGAAATTCTTCACTGAGGAATTTGCCGGTGAGGAAATTCCTTAGCGAAGAACTATTTGCAGCGGAATAAGTACTTAGAGGTAAAACATAGCAGATTACACACATAGTCAGCATGATGAAATGAAGACTAGAACAGAGTATAGGAAGCGTAAACACAGGATAACAAGATGAAGACAAACAGACTGAAGAAATTGAACTGAGGAATTTGTGAAAGTCTTCAGTCAAAGTCTTCAAGCACAGATATGAACAAGATGCAACATGTAATGAGGAAATGGATGAGTCGAGGAAATAGAACGGTCGGTTGGTGAAGACAATGATTTGGTAGACCAGTTCCAACTGCTGTCTCGGTTATACGTCTGGTTGAGCGGCCGAGTATTTAAACTCGAGGACACACAGTCCGGACACCCGATCTCGAGCCGCAACTCAGACACCCATCCTCACCGTATTCTCCTTGAACTAAGACCACGCAGCCTCGCCCAATTACTCGTGGTAAGTCTTGGTGACTTCCAAACCTTCACAGACTTGGTCACTCGGCGATCCACAATTCCTCTTGATGCTCTAGACCTTGACGCCTAACCGTCGGAAGAAGCACGATCTTCAAAGGTAACAAGCGCCGGATCCACGCAGATCAATTTCTTGATGATGCTCAATCACTTGGGGTTTTGTGGGTTTGGTTTTGGGATTTTCCTCACTTGATGATTTTCGCCAAAGTCCTCGGAGGATGGGTTGCTCTCAAATGACAAGTGTCAAGTTCTTCGGAGCAGCCAACCAACTAGTGGTTGTAGGGGCGGCTATTTATAGCCTAGGGAGCAGCCCGACATGATAAGACATAAATGCCCTTCAATGATATGACCGTTAGGTGGATAAGATATTTTGGTCCGCGGCAAGCAAAGACAAAGAACGGTCGAAATTTGACTTTCAAAGTCCTCGGGGCTATCATGTTCCTCACTATGTAGGCAATTCACATTGGCGAATTCCTAACTCCTCGGTCGAGCAAAGTCATCGGTGACTGTAAGAACTGCGTCTCTCACATCAAGAATTTGATCGAATCGTATGAGATTTCCAATGGCTTCACTCAAGGGATTGGTAGGTGTAGGATTTTGAGTTGAGCATCACATGGAAATTTTTCCTTAGTATTTCCTCGACCCCTTTAACAAAGACGGTGTTTCCTATGACTCAAGAAAGAGAAAATGAAACTACGAAAACAAAAGTCTTCACGCTCAGATTCCTCAATGAATAACAAGTCTTCATGGTCACACCAATTTCTTCACTTTCAAAGTCTTGTAAAGTCTTCGAATATCAAAGTCTTCAATCGAAGAACTTCATTTTAGGGTCGACTTTCTCTGTAAATATCAACTCCTCATAGACTTATAGTCTGTGTACACTCACAAGCGATCAGTTATTTAACCTATAAGTCTTCAATACACCAAAATCACTAAGGGAACTAGATGCACTTACAATCTCCCCTTTTGGTGATTGATGACAACATAGGTTAAGTTTTCAACGGGAATAAACATATGAAGTGTAAATACTGGTATTGAGGAATTTGATTGCAAGATATAGAAGAACTCCCCCTGAATATGTGCATAATGAGGAATTTGCTTTTGAGGCAATGCACATTTGAAGAATTGAATCATGGAGATCTCCCCCTATATCTTGTAATTCATACACGCATTTAATAAATATACTATGAAGAATTTGAAATGCACGATGAAATATGGTGCCTCATGAGATTCAGCATGCATGCAATAGTATTAACACGTATCAAAATATCAGAGCATACATGCAATAGTATCAGAGCTCAAATATCACATTCAGAGTTTAGTGCTTCAAAAGCATCAGAGCATAACACGTATCAAAATTAGAGCATCAGAAGCACGATCGAAAGTATCGAGCACATCTCTCAAAAGAGAGTATCGAGCACAAAGGCAAAGTCAAGACAATGCACGATCAAAAGTATCGAGGCACCATCGGATTTAAGATTACAACTCGATCCAATAAAAGTTTCGAAGAACGAGTTGTAACTTAATAAAACGCCCATAGTATAAACCCGCTTGAAGACTAACTCAGATTTCTCCCCTTTGTCATCGAATGACCAAAAGGATCAAACCGAGGACTAACGCCTCAAGATATTCAAGTTGATGGAGGAGCGCCGCGTTGTCGGGTTGGAGGTTGAAGTAGGGCTCGCCGCAGTTGTCTTCCAAATCTTCATATTCATCGCTGTCGCGATGAAGAATAAGAGCTGGCCACCAAATCAGGAACTTTGACTCTCTTGAATTTCTTCGAGGTGGTGCGAGACCGGTCATAAGTTTCTCAAGACCCATGGTCTTCAATTCTTCCGCTGAGTAGACATGATTCGAACAGCCCAGTGCGGTTGAGGGTTTCATGAAGGTAGTAATCGGTTTTCTTCACCGCATTATGCGTTGAGGTCATATTGTGAAGAATTGCAGCAAATTGGCGCTTGACCCACTTCTGATTGCGATCAACCTTCTGATGAAGACTGAGGAGTAACTCACGATCAGTCATCACCCAGGGTGCAGTTGCTTGAGGCTGTTTCTTGGTTGAGGTATTAGCGGCAGTGTCATGCATAGCAGAATCATCATTGGTGGAGTAAGATGCAGCTTTGCGAAACTGACCATCCAATGGACGAGTGCCTTCATCAATTACAGCTGCTGCCTTGCCCTTGTCATCAGATGATGAAATTGGTCGCTTGAGGACTTCAATGGGCGGCAGGAAGCTGCCATGGTTCAGAGTGTCAGCCTTGTAATTCAGTGAAGATCTTGCCCTTATGAATCGCATGATCCAAGGCGCATATGGCTTCAGCTCAAAAGGTGACATTGCAACGTTGGCCAGAGTCCTCATGAAGAAATCATGGAAGTTGACAGGAACGCCATGAATGATATTGAAAAGCAGGTTCTTCATGATGCCTACGACATCTTCTTCATTTGAGTCGTGGCCTTTGATTGGACTCATAGTCTTCGTCAAGATTCTGTACACAGTCCGAGGCACATAGAGCAAATCCTTGACGAGGAATTTGGTTCGAGGAGCTTGGCCTGGCTTCAATGGCTTCATCAGTACTTGCATGAAGTGATCAGACAGTTCACGATCATTGTACAGGCAGCGAGCAGATTCATGGGGAGGATCAAGAGGAAGGACACGAAGCAATTCAGTTGCTGGTGCCTTGTAGTGAGTATTCTCAGTCATCCAATCCAGAACCCATGAGTTGATGTCTTGAGCATCTCCGGTGATGTGCAGGGTGGCATAGAACTGAAGAATGAGTTCTTCATTCCAGTCACATATGTCAGTGCAGAAATTTAACAGTCCTGCATCGTGAAGAACACGGAGTACTGGCTCGAAGAACGGCAGTGATTCCATATCAACATGAGGAATATGCTCATGTTCGAAGATCTTGTCCTTGTCGAATAGCACTGAGGAATAGAAATTTGCTTGTGTTGGAGTCCAGGAGCGTCTTTTCCTCATTCGAAAGCAGAGTCATAGGATTATAAGCGATGAAGAACACGTGCTCGGAGAAGAAATCTTCAGCCTTGAATTTCGCTTGCTTGAGAACGGATTCTTTGGCTTGGGCAGAGGAATATCGTGATTTGCAGCACAACCTCCGAATCGCGAGCTTAGGTTTCGCAGGTCGAGGAATTTCTGGTTCCTCTCCTTGTGCAGTTTGAGGATCAGCAGCTTGTTCTTCAGCGCTAGTGGCTGGAATCTCTTCGTTGATGATGATGTGGGATGAGTTTCTTTAGAGCCCATTTGAACAAGAGTTGTTGGTGGTCGAGGAACTTGTTGAAGCGGAGTGAAGAGAGGAGTATTGGGGTCTTGACTTTCCCAAAAGTCATCGCTCATTACTGGTGTAGTGCACCCAATATCCACATCTTCATCTTCTTTTTCGATTTCCTCAACACCGCCTCTTCAAAGAATGAACCGAGGCACGGGTGAGGAAACAACAGAGTTGAAGGAAAGCTTCCACTTCAATTTCTTCATCAAGCTGTTCAAGTAGCAACAGTAATGATTTTCTTCATCCGATCCGCTTGGGATCGATATTCTTCTCCAAAGGGAACCATTTCCTTGGACGACATGGAGGAGATGGGAATGGCATCAATAGGATTTTCAATCGAGCTGGTCATTGGCTTCATTTTCTTCGCAGTCAAGAATTTGACGCATTGATGCCTTCCTTTTCTTATCGCAGCTCTCTCTGCAGCCTTTGTCTTCTTCACTTCATAGGCGTAGGAAGAATTGGAGTTGGTGTTGGTGCAGGAGGAGCCGAGGACTGTGGTTCATTTTCTTCAGCGCAATCGGTGCAGATTGCCTTGTTTCCTTCGTTTCTTCAGCGCACCACTAGTGGATGCCCAGGAATTTCTTCGGCTGGAATGGAGTCATCAGCCTCGAACTTGTGTTCTCATCAAGACGCTGAAAGTCATCAAGAATCTTGGCACAGTTCATCGCCAGGCTGAGCAGATTCTTCACCGAGGATTTTCTTGTTGCGATGAAGCTGCAATAGTTGACATTCTATTCGTCGAGTGACGAATCTCACCTTGGCTCCTTGCCGGTCAAGATTGTAAGCATCAAATTCCTTCTTTGAGTGCTTGATTTGATTGAGCTCGAGAAGTTCTTCAGAGACAAGTTGATGATGTTTTTCCTCAGAAGCTTCTCTTTTCTTGCTTTTGCTCTCTTCAATTCACGAGCCTTTTCAAATTTCCATTTCTCTTCAGCGATGAAATGGTTTAGCATGTGACTTTGACCAGAGTCGATGGCAGATCCTAAGAGGAGTGTGGATCCTGATGCCACAGGTCAATGAAGTCTAGGATCTTCTTTGGATCCAAAAGCAGAGGAACACTTGTTCCTTTGGCTCTAGCGGCCTTGGTCAGTCTGTCTCTGACGATTTCTTCAAGTTCTTCATCAGATGCTTCATCGTCAGAGGGAACATTGAATACAACCTGTTTCTTCCTCGGACTTGGCCGAGGACCGCGTCCAGCAGTTGCTTTTGTCTTCAGCAGAGTGGTGCCTGTTGAGGACATTGGTGCAGCTGAGGAACTTGCTGAAACACCCGAAGCAATAGAGAATCCTTGAGTCCTTTGGCAAGTGGCAAGATGCACAGGTGTTGAGGACTTGGAGGGGACTGCTGAGGATTTTGCATGAGCAGCAGCAGTCTGAGGATTTTGCCGTGAGGGCGCGACTGAGGAACTGGGCCGTGAGGGCATTGACGGTGAAGCACTTGGCTTGCGTGCAGGCTTCTTTGGCATGGATTTCCTCGGCTTGACCGAGGGCTCAGCAGCGGCAGCAGCAGCAGTATCCTCATTGAATTTCCTCACTGCCTCCTTGGCCTGTCTTGCCAATTTGGCTTGGCGCCTGGACCATTCTTCAGGAAAGTCCTCACCACGCTTGATGCTGGTGGGATCAGCGATCTGGCCAGGTGCCAGAGGAGCTCTTGGGCATGGAGGATTCAGAGCGAATTACCTCATGTACTTAGGAGTGACATAGCGGTATTCTTGCCATTCTCGTGCCCATCTCCTTTCTATTCTTTGTATGCGCACTTTGCGCTGGTTCTTGGTTTCCTTGCCAAACTTGGATTCATCGGTGTCTGAGAGTCTTTGTATATTTCCTCAGAATTTCAAAGGCGGTCATGACTTCGAGTTCTTTCCTCCCTTTCGAGGTCTCTTGCCTTTCGCCATTTTCTTGGTGAGGAATTTGAACAATTGAGCACTCTGAAGAAGTATGCAGTTTTTCTTCGAGGAACGCTGCAAATGAGTTAAGTTGATGAGAACCTAGTGATTCAGCAGCGGACATGAGTACCTGTGAACAGAGTGTAGGTGCGAGGAATTTGGAGAGGTCACATGCGTTCTCAGAAGATTTTTCAGAAGAAGCAAGTTTTGAGGAATTTGACCAGTTGAGTCTTGAGGAATTTCACTAAGCGTTTCGTCTCAGGTTCCAGAGTTGTATAGATTCAAAATCCGCACAATTGAGGAATCTTGAAGAAATGAATGCTTAGGGAGATAAATCAAGAACATATAGTGTGTGAGGTGTTCATATGTGAAGATTTTGAAGAGTAAAAACACCTTTGAAGATTTTCAGAAAGATTTGAGGATCAACGCGAGTAATAAAAGTGACTTTTAATTACCCGAACTGAAGAACATGACAAACAGAGATGAACTGTAGAGACGTTCGTCACGTTAGATCTCCCACGCCCTAACTTGGCAGTGGAAGACAGCTACTCTGGCGGCGGAGTGAAGATTTCCGTGATCGGCGCGAGTACGATTTACGGCGAGGTCGAGGCGGTGAAGCTTTTCCTCACCGGGCGGCGATGGAGTAGCGGCGGCGCTTAGGGTTTGAGGAGAGCTCGAGCGAGAGACAGCGATCGAGCGGAGTAAATGAAGTGAGGAGGGTAAAGGGTATTTATAGCCGTGGTGAAAACTACTCGCCCAAGATTTTGGACTAACATGCCCTGCCCTTTCTCCTTCACGCGATGTGTGTCACCCACGACAGTGCGAGATGAGATCGTAAGATCGTGGGTGATTAAACTAATACATCGTGGGATGCGGAATGGTTTGAGCGTAAAACCGAAAGTTTTGGATAAGATTTGTTAAAAGTTTCGATTCGCAATTTCTTCAATTGTCAAGGACCGGTGAAGACTTTGAACGAAGTTTCAATCGTAATGCACATGAAGAATTTGTGAATAGATTGGATTGAGTATAGCATAGAGGGAAGGGTCCGATTACATTCACTTAGCGTAAATCGCAACTTGAAGAAATAGCAATAAGTGAATGTGTAGAGGACATAAACTCATATATATATATATATATATATATATATATATATATATATATATATATATATATATATATATATAGCCAATGAAGAATTTCGACGGAAACACTGAAGATTTTGCAAAGTTGAAGATTTTGAAAAATGAGGAATTTCAAAAATGAGGAAAAACTCAAATTGAAGATTTTCAAATTTTGTGGTGGCGTAGCCCACCGTATAAGAATGATGATTTCAGACACCGCGTACAATTGTCGTAGGGTTTTGAGAATCAAATTCTTCATTGATTTCTTCACACTTAGAGTGTTATTCTTCATTGATTGAGGAACAACGTTTCTTCATGTGTTGCACATCTAAGTCATCAATTATGCATAAGGGTTAGGATGTGTGTCCTTTTCAAAGAACATTCGAAGATTCTAAGATATTTAGCTCACACCGCAACTTGCTAAATCTCTTCTCATCCAAGGGCTTGGTGAAGATATCAGCCACTGTTCTTGATCTTCACATGCTCGATGGAGATATCGCCTTCAACACATGATCACGAAGAAAATGATGACGAATCTGGATGTGCTTAGTCTTCGAGTCTTTGGCGGGTTGTGAGCAATTTTGATGGCACTCGTTGTCGCAAAGGAGAGGCACATTCTTCACGCTGACGCCATAGTCCTTGAGGGTTTGTTTCATCCAAAGCGCTTGAGCACAAGATGACCCAGCAGCAATATATTTAGCTTCAAAGAGAGACAGCGGTGATACGCTTGCTTTCTTCGAGGACCAATGACCAAAGATCGTCCGAGGAAATGACAAGTGCCGATGTTGACTTGCGGTCCACACGATCACCAAAGATAGTCGAGTCGTAATATCCAATGAGATCAAAAGCAGAGCCCTTGGGGTACCATAATCCTAGTGTTGGTGTGTGAGCTAGATATCAAGAATATGCTTCACAGCCTTATGGTGTGATTCCTTCGGTGCAGCTTGAAATCGGGCACACATGCAAACACTAAGCATTATATCCGCCTAGATGCACATAGGTACAATAAAGAACCAATCATGGAGCGGTATACCTTGTGATCAAGTCAATACCATTTTCATCAATGCATAGATGACCATTTGTGGGCATAGGAATTTTGACGCCTTTGCAATCTTGCATGCCGAATTTCCTCAAGACATCTTTGAGGTATTTCTCCGAGATATGAATATGCCATTGCGCCATCGATTTAATTTGAAGACCTAAGAAGAATTTCAACTCTCCCATCATAGACATTTGATATTCTTCACTCATCATATAGGCAAATTCATCACTGTATCGTTGGTTAGTACAGCCAAAGATAATATCATCAACATATATTTGTCACACAAACAGTTCACCATCATATGATTTAGTAAATAGAGTAGGATCGAGTGAACCGGGTGTGAAGCCATTCTTCACGAAGAATTCCTTCAGTGTATCATACCACGCCCGAGGGGCTTGCTTGAGGCCATAGAGGGCCTTATTTAGTCTGAAGACTTTGTCAGGATTCTTGGGATCTTCAAAACCTAGGGGTTGAGCAACATATACTTCTTCCTCAAGCTTACCATTGAGGAATGCCCTTTTCACATCCATTTGATATAAGATGATATCATGATGGTTAGCATATGCAAGTAAAATGCGAATAGCCTCAAGTCTAGCAACAGGTGCAAAAGTTTCATCGAAATCAATTCCTTCAACCTGTGTGTAGCCTTGAGCTACTAGTCGTGCCTTATTCCTCACAACAAGGCCATTTTCATCTTGCTTGTTGCGGTAGTTCCACTTTGTGCCAATGATATTATGCTTGCGAGGATCGGGCGATTGACCAATTCCCTGACGTTGTTCAGCTCGAATCGATGTAGTTCTTCTTGCATAGCCTGAATCCACTCCGCCCGAAATGCTTCATCTACCTTAGTGGGCTCTGAGATAGAGACAAAAGCATAGTGCCCACAAAAGTTAGATAAGTGTGAGGCTTTTGAGCGGGTGAGAGGACCTAGTGCACTGATGTCATCAATGATCTTCTCCACTTGCACTTCTTTTGCAACGCGTGGATGAGCTGGTTGTCGCTGAGGATTTTGATCAGCATTTTCTTCAGCACCAATTTCCTCATCACGTTCTTCAGGCGCATCAGCTTGACGTTCTTCACGAACAGGAATGAATTCTTCACCACATTCTTCAAGAGGAATGACATCCTCGGCTGTTTTGTGCTTGATAGCATCCTCGGTGCTGGTTCATCTAACACGTAGGTAGGTGCTCTCTTTGCGAGCCATTAGTTTCATCCGATCGCACATCTACAAAGGTCAACAATCTTGTGAAGAACAATGTTGAAGACCCCAGAGGTGTGCGAGTCCTTTCCAGAACCAAGCATAAAACCTTCATTTGCTTTCGTGCAAATTTAGAGTTGTGGTGAGGATCTCTAATCCAACATTTAGCAATCAAGACTTTGAAATAACTCATATTGGGTTTCTTGTCGCTGAGGAGCTCATATGCGCCTTCTTGAAGAATTTGTGAAGATATACTGCTGATGATGTGGCGAGCAGATCAATTGCATCAATCCGTAAACACCGAGCCGCTTTTGTATTCATCAAGCATAGTGCGAGCCATCTCAACAAGAGTCCTGTTCTTGCGCTCCACGACGCCATTTTGCCGAGGAGTATAAGGAGCGAGATAATTCATGAGTAATACCAAGTTCATCAAGATAGGCATCAAGCACAGAATTCTTGAACTCGGCCCATTGTCACTTCGATATGCTTGATCTTCACACCAAAGTTGGTTGAAGCCCTCGAGGAAAATCGTTTGAAGACTTCCTGCACTTCATGTTTGTAAGTAACAATGTGTACCCATGTATATCGAGAATAATCATCAACGATGACAAAACCATATAGAGATGCATCATTAGTGACTGCTGAATAATGAGTAGGTCCGAATAGGTCCATGTGAAGCAATTCGAATGGACGAGTAGTGGTCATGATAGTCTTCGCTGGATGCTTGGCCTTGGTCATTTTTCCGGCTTCACATGCTCCACATAAGTGATCCTTGAGGAATTTGACATTCTCAATGCCAATGACATGCTTCTTCTTCGCAAGCGTGTTCAAATTCCTCATGCCTGCATGACCAAGTCGTCGATGCCATAGCCAGCCTTCTGAGGCTTTTGCAAGTAGACACATGGCTGGTTGTGGTCCTGTAGAGAAATCAACAATATACAGATCTCCTCTCCTAAAGCCTTCGAAGACTTTGGAATTGTTAGCTTCCATAATCACAACACATTGATATTTGCCAAAGACAACAACCATATCAAGATCACAAAGCATTGAGACTGACATGAGATTGTATCCTAAGGACTCAACAAGCATGAATTTGTCCATGTGCTTATCCTTAGAGATAGCAACCTTACCAAGACCCAATACCTGACTTTTGCCTTTGTCAGCGAATATGATATGCTTCAGAGGTGACGGTGATAAAGGAGCATCCATCAATAGATTCTTGTCACGGTCATGTGATTTGTACACCCAAGATCGAGGACCCATTCGGTGGTTTTGGGTTGATCATCCTGCAGATGAATTATTGTAACTTATAATCTCATATGCTTCATCGCTGAAGAATATGATATCAAGTTCATCGATGAATTTCATCAAGCAAGAAACAGTATAGCAAGATGAGGATGTGTGAAATGAAAGTTCATTTCATCATGATTCGCTGCGCCCTTTCAGCAATTTTGTCGTCCTCAAAGAACTCTTCAGACGCTCGAGCACGCCCGAGACTCGACCGCAGAAATGATTAGTTCTTTTTCTTCACCACCCACATCTGGAGGGGTGGTAAAGAGTTCATCATCCTACGAGCACCATGTGAGGAAGGTGGCAAAGATGCCAAACCATTTATTTTAGCATAGGAGGGGTTAGGGTAAGCATATGAATAAGCAGAGTAATTCTTCGAGGACTTATGAACATAGTGGTTTGAAGAATAATGCACATATTCATAGCTCTTAGCTTTACCCTGCGAGACAGATTTGTTAGCACGATGATAATCATGTGAGGACTTTGATCCAGTTGAGGAATTTGATCCTCGTGAAGAATTTGGTCCATATGAGGATTTGGATCCATATGAAGAATTTGATCTGGGGTTCCTGTTCTTCACTGGTGGTGTCATGAGGACATTCACCTGAAGACTTTCAACACAGCTTTTGGGAACCCAAATTTTCTTCATAGGGGAACCGTTCCTGCAGTTAGTGCCAACATATCTAGCAAATACTTCACCATTCTGATTTTTGAACAGTTTATAGTTGGAGTCAAATGACTCATCAGAAGAATGAGGAGATTCACATGTAAAGCCAGATAAGTTAGATGGATCAACTGGAGGTCCCTTTGCAGCAACCCATGAGGTTTTGGGATACTGCTCAGGTTTCCAATATGTTCCATCGGCATTCAGTTTCCTCTCAAAGGCAATACCCTCTTTCCTAGGGTTTCTGTTGATGATCTACTTTTTGAGCACATCACAAAGTGTCTGATGCCCTTTGAGGCTTTTGTACATGCCTGTCATATACAATTCCTTCAGCCCTGCATTGTCAGTGATACTAGCAATGTCCTCAGATGAGGAATTAGTGATAGCAGAGGCAGATGAAGAATTTGTAACAGTTGAAGCATTTGAACATTCAGGTGATGAATTAGCAGATTCACGTTCAATGCACTTTAGGCATGGAGGCACAAATTCTTCCTGAGAAGCGCTGATTTGTTGAGCTAGTAATGAATCGCGCTCCTTCTGAAGATCTTCATAACATACTCTTAGCTTTTCAAGGTCTGCCTTTCTTTGAATAGCTTCAAGAGAAAGCTTCTCATTGTCTTGCTTCTCTTGAAGAAATTCATAAGAAAGTTTCTCATGATCAGATAAGAGGGAGTTATGATGACCTTGAAGGTTATCATACTTAGACTAAAGTCTCTGAAGATTTTCAGTCAGGGCTTTAGTGCGATCCATTTCTTCACCCAACATATCATCACTTTTATCTAGCATGTTTTGAACCTTTTCAAGAGCCCGTTGTTGTTTCACAGCAATTTTAGCAAGTTTAGAGTAGCTAGGTTTAAGATCCTCATCAGATTCATTTTCACTAGAATCAGAGGAGTTGTATTTGAGTACCTTAGCTGCTTTTGCCATGAAGCAATAGGTGGGAGCGAGCCATCATTGTTTTCATCAGCTTGTCGGTGAAGTCGGTTTCTTGATGTTGAAGATGGACTTGTCGACAAAAGCAAGAGTAACGGCTAGACTCGCCACACTAGACTCAGATTCTTGGACTCTTCTTCTTCATCATTTTCCTCGATTCAGCTTCAGAGTCCATTTCCTTGCCAATGAATGCCCGAGCTTTCTTGGAGCTGCCCTTCTTGTGAGATGAAGACTTTGATGGTTTTGAAGACTAAGATTTTGATGATTTCTTCTTTTCTTTATTTCATCGTAACTGTAGTCCTTGTATTTCTTCTTCTTCATTTCCTTCTCCCATCGAGGACAATCTTGAATGTAGTGACCAGGCTTCTTGCATTTGTGACAAAGTCTTCTTGTAGTCACCGGATGAAGAATCACTTCCCTTGAGGGTTTTCCAAAGCGACCACGCCTTGTGAATTTCTGAATTTCTTCACAAGGAGGGCTAGATCCTGGCTCGATTCTTCAGATCACCAAGGCTACTACCGAGTCCTCACATTCAGAGTCGACACAACCTTGGCCTTCAGGCCCGTGGTTTGCCATAGTTTGAGCCATAGAGATCTCTTTTCAGCAAGATGGAACTCGTGAGTGTTAAGCCTTCGAGGATATCGGCAGGATCAAGTGACTTGTAGTCAAGACGCTCTTGTATCATCGGGCCCCAGAGTATCAAATGAGGAATCAAGCGATCTTAGCAGCTTTTCACCACTTCATGGTCAATGATGTCAGTGGCACCGAGGGCTTGAAGCTCATTTGAGATGTCAGTGAGGCGATCGAAGGTTTGTTGAACATTTTCGTTGTCGAGTTTTTTTAAGCGGTTGAAGAGATTCCGAAGAACATCGACTCGAGAGTCACGCTGAGTTGAAACTCCTTCATTTACTTTGGATAGCCTATCCCATATAAGCTTAGCAGTTTCCAAAGCACTCACTCTTCCATACTGTCCTTTGCTCAGATGGCCACATATGATATTCTTCGCTTGAGAATCGAGTTGTTTGAATCTCTTCACATCGGTAGCGTTCAGTGAGGGAGTGACAGTGGGGACACCATTTTCCACAACATACCAGAGATCATTATCAATTGCCTCAACATGCATCCGCATCTTTTTCTTCCAGTAGGGATAGTCCGTTCCATCAAAGGTAGGACACCTAGCCGAGACCTTGATCATACCTGCGGTCGACATAACTAGAACTCCGTGGTTAAACTAAAATCACACGTAACAAGGAGTACCTCGCCTCGATACCAATTGAAAGTGCGTTATATCGACTAGAGGGGGGGGTGAATAGGCGATTTTTATGAAATTCTTCACCGAGGAATTTGCCGTGAGGAAATTCCTTAGCTAAGAACTATTTGCAGCGGAATAAGTACTCAGAGGTAAACATAGCAGATTACACACATAGTCAAGATGATGAAATGAAGACTAGAACAGAGTACGTGAAGCGTAAACACAGGATAACAAGATGAAGATAAACAGATCAAGAAATTGAAGCGAGGAATTTGTGAAAGTCTTCACCAAAGTCTTCAAGCACGATATGAACAAGATGCAACATGTAATGAGGAAATGGATGAGTTGAGGAAATAGAACCGGTCGGTTGGTGAAGACAATGATTTGGTAGACCAGTTCCAACTCGCTGTCTCGGATGTACGTCTGTTGGAGCGGCCGAGTATTTAAACTCGAGGAAACACATCCCGACACCCGTCTCGAGCCGCAACTCAGACACCCAGTCCTCACCGTATTCTCCTTGAACTAAGACCACGCAGCCTCGCCCAATCACTGTGGTAAGTCTTCAGTGACTTCAAACCTTCACAGACTTGGTCACTCGGCGATCCACAATTCCTCTTGATGCTCTAGACCTTGACGCCTAACCGTGCGGAAGAAGCACAGTCTTCAAAGGTAACAAGTGTCGGATCCACGCAGATCAATTTCTTGATGATGCTCAATCACTTGGGGTTTTGTGGGTTTGGTTTTGGGATTTTCCTCACTTGATGATTTTCGCCAAAGTCCTCGGAGGATGGGTTGCTCTCAAATGACAAGTGTCAAGTTCTTCGAGCAGCCAACCAACTAGTGGTTGTAGGGGCGGCTATTTATAGCCTAGGAGCAGCCCGACATGATAAGACATAAATGCCCTTCAATGATATGACCGTTAGGTGGATAAGATATTTTGGTCCGCGGCAAAAGACAAAGAACGGTCGGAAATTTGACTTTCAAAGTCCTCGGCTATCATGTTCCTCATCGTAGGAATTCAGATCGGCGAATTTTAACTCTCATCAGAAAGAAGTCATCAATGACTGTAAGAACTGCGTCTCTCACATCAAGAATTTGACTGAATCGTATGAGATTTCCAATGGCTTCACTCAAGGGATTGGTAGGTGTAGGATTTTGAGTTGAGCATCACATGGAAATTTTTCCTTAGTATTTCTAACCCCTTTAACAAAGACGGTGTTTCCTATGACTCAAGAAAGAGAAAATGAAACTACAAAACAAAAGTCTTCACGCTTGATTCCTCAATGAATTTCAAGTCTTCATGGTCACACCAATTTCTTCACTTTCAAAGTCTTCGTAAAGTCTTCGAATATCAAAGTCTTCATCGAAGAACTTCATTTTTAGGGTCGACTTTCTCTCAGAATATCAAACTCCTCATAGACTTATAGTCCTGTGTACACTCACAAACGCATCAGTTACTTAACCTATAAGTCTTCAATACACCAAAATCACTAAGGGGCACTAGATGCACTTACAGGTAAGCGAAGCGAGACAATGTTATTACGACGGAAGCGCTCCGTCGCAACCCTATGGAAGAATTTTGTGTTGCCATCCCCAAACTTGAAGTTTCTGACGGTACATCTCTTCTTCCAATATGCCTTTTTGCACTCCAAGAGATGCAGGAGATGTGTTTTACGGATTTTTCTGAAGTTCGATTCTGGCACCGTCAGGCAGCGACGATCTTCCAGGGCATCAAGCTCTAGGAGGGTATTATTACAATTTTCGATCAGCACAGACAGTGTCGAGATCTTCTTGCTCCACTGATTCATATCATACCGAAGGGTTTTGAGTTTTTTACACAGAAGCATAGCTGAATTTGGGGCATAGCAACGTTTATTCCACGACCGCTGTACCACCTCAAAGAAACCCAGCTGCTTGATCCAGTAGTCCTCGAAACGAAATAGTTTAGTTTTGGGTATTTTGGACTGGATGCTGACATAGCACGGTACATGATCGGACATGGGTTTCCCCAAGGGCATGACTACAGTGTTTGGAAATTCGACAGCCCAGTTGACCGAGGTAAAGTGCCAATCCAATTGTTCGAGGAGTGGGTTAGCTTGCATGTTGCTCCAAGTGAACGATCGGCCTTTGATTGGCAGCTCCACCAGTGACTGTTTACGTATGAATTCATTGAAGATGAGCATATCATTAGCATCGCCTCCCCCACGGTTACGGTTATCAGGTGCCCTGATGTAGTTAAAATCGCCCAAGGCAAGCAAATCCTCTCCAATGGGTATTTGGAGATCAAAAAGCCACGCAGTGAACTGAGATATATTCGGAATAGAGCAAGGACCGTAGACATTAACGAGCGTCCACACGTCATTAGATTGGGTTGAGGTAAGCCTAACGCCGAGCGCAAACGATTCAGAAAAACAGACACACCCGTGAACACTGAACTCATCCACGCGGTTAACAAGCCACCAGAATTACCAATCGATGGCACAAATTCAAACATATCAAACTTCTTAGGGCAAAATAGTTTAACAAACGACGCATGAAAATATTCACGTTTTGTTTCTTGAAAGCAAACTACCGAACTACCACTAATCTCGATCGCATTACGGATCGCCAGCTGCTTCTTTTCAGAGTTGATTCCACGAACGTTCCAACAGAGAACATTCCAGTGTTTATTTGCTGCCATCTGAAACTAGTTCAGCTCTGGATCCGCACCACGGTCTCTAGCCAGGAGCTTTTGTGCGCTGAGATCTTCTGCTGGTATCCCACATTGCTCAATACCCACACGCTGCAGTTGGTGGATTGGAGTTGGTGGTGGTAGTTCATCAGACTAGCCCGCTATGCGCTGCAGCAGAACTGGGCAGGGATCTGTCGCCTTGGAGGAACAGGCAACCACTGGAGCAACTCGAGCCTTGACTTTAGACTGTGTCTTTTTGGCATCAACAGCAAGATTAACCTTGAAACCATCATACCTCGTTGCCCTGGAGCTGCGCCTCAGGGAGGTTGTATCAATTGGCATCTTCTCAGCAAGGATCATCCTCTAGATGTGCTTGTTCAGTGGCTTGGCATTGATATCTGTCCGATTTTTCGAGGTAGCAGCCGCACCACCACCAATCGGTCCAGCGGGGGCAACCCAGGGGGAAGGGTGCTCAAAAGCAATCCTAAATTCAGCAGGAACAATGATAACATCCGGGAGAGGAGGTAACAGTTCAGTCCATGGGAGAATCTGCATATTGAAAAAGCGCACTCCCTCCAGAACAGCAACAGCAGCATTGAGAAAGACAGCTAGAGGATTCAGAGGTAAGAAAGTATTCGACAGACCTTCCTCAGATGCAGCAATGCAACGGGTGTACCTCCCAAAGGAATCAGCCAAAGAAACTGCAGAAATTCTTGCCCCAAATCAGACTGTACCTCAATAGCAAGAGAGCCGCCATTAGCTCGCACAAATCTTAACTCAGAGGTAGGTGTGCCGTTAATCAGTGCATCCGCCGCTTCAGAAATTTCAGAGTACACCGACCATTCATCCTGAGGATCATCAGAGGTGTTACTGTCGGGTTCCACTCCATCCATGAGAGAGGGCCCTGTATACTGAAAAAGCGTTCTGAAACTAAATCCTCTATAAGGAGGAGGAGCAACTGGCCAGACCCCCCATCTCTCATTCTGTGTTGGATGCTGCTGTGGTAGTTGCTGTTCCCAAGCCGCATCAACTTGCTACTACAACCAACGTTGGTGGTCAAGAGCCCACTGTTGCGCCGCAGTCAGGTACGGTAGATCATATGGATGCAGGGACGCGTTCATCGGCGGAGCTTCATCCTCATTTCCAACCAGGTCGGGGATTGTGTGCCTGCCATTGAGCACATAAACAGGTATAGACCAGGACCGCCCCATACCAGGCAGCGTGCCAATGCGCTTGATCACTAGACTGTGAGGAACCTGCGCGATATCGCTAATGATAACCCGCACCAGCACGCGCTCCTTGTTATGCCCCGGCCTGTGCTAGAGATCTAACTTCCCAAAGCAGGGCACCGCCTTGTTGATATAATGGTCATTCTGGTAATCCATGGGGAAGGCAAGAAACAAGACCCATGCAACATACTGAAATGGACATCGATGCATATTTTCTCCCTTGTCATGCGGCACGAAAGAGAAGGTCATATCATCATCAAGAGGATCAAGTTGATGCGGACTTTCCTGAATGTATTGATCCCTCAGAGCCACATCCGCAAAAGCCACCATCCCCACCCTGATAGGATAAACAAAAGCATCAGGTACCTCTAGGTGAAAATCCTCCACCATGATACGAACCACCTCATTTAACACCATTTGCTTCTGATGGTCTGGGACAGGGGGAACCGCGGTGACAATGGCGTACCTCTTGTGGCTCAGCGGCGGGTCGTCCACCACCATCATGTTGCGGGCCAACCTGTGGTCCGGTCCGCGTTCAATCCGAGCTCCCATCGGCACAAACTGGAACGGCCTTGCCGGGAAGTTGGCCATTGCTTGGGTTGTTGTGGTGGCGGTCGCAGTAGTCAACGGCGGAGCAGGGGAGGAGGAAGAGGAGGGCTTGTCTCTCTGTTCTTTGGCTGTCGGGGGCGGCAGGCTAGGAAAATGGGGTGCAGGGTGAAGCGGAATCGTCCGCCCAATGGAAATCGGGGGAGGGGGCCCAGCTTCTGGATTTTTCCTTTTGGGACGCCATATCAATTTTTTATTAGGAAAAGTAAGATTCTGTGATTAAGATAGTGTTGCGAGCCTTGGCAGCGGATCCAAATCAATGCAAGCTTGCCTTTCCACCTTCCTCGGACGCCAGAATAGACGAGGTATCGATTTGGAGCCACACCAGAATCCCTCATGGCCCAGAAAATTACAGCGGTTGCACCAAAGAAGCCCGGGGCAAAATTCTCGGTGGTGGGCCATATTATTACAGCTCGTGCAAGCCCGGCTGGGCCGGCCCAAAATCCCCATGCACATGCATGCACGTAGAAAGTTATGGCAGGAGCTACAACTTTTGGCATGGCAGTGATCAGAATCCTGATCTCCCTCGAAGCACCGAGCGCATCTGCCCAAAAGGCGGTGAATAAAGTCCGAGGGAGGTAAATCTTGTAAATCATAGGCTTGCCGAATATGTGCCTCCTCATAATTAGCCAGCCTTAGATCAATGATATTTTCCAAAACAAAGGTTGGAATAGAGCGCCAAATCTGCTCACGATGATTCCTACCCATGAATTTTGTGGCATTGTTGGTAAGTCGAACCGTCGAAACCGGGATAGTCAAACTACCAAAAATCAAACTTTTTTGCCTGTTCTCTGGATTATCACTGTTGTTCATCCGATCATCCAAACCAAGATCAAGCTGAGGTGCGCTATGATGAGAGCGAACTGCTTCGAACGAGATCAAAAGATTATTAGAACGCTCAATATTAATACCAAATTTGGCCAGCTCATTCGGTGCAGAAGTATCTTTGGCAGCACTTTTCTCAAGAAATTGCAGGTTAGTGCAAATGGCTTTAGATGCACTGCCAGCAACAGTAGGATTGTTGCACTCAGGTGGATCCACTCTTGGTATATTCCACGGGTGTTTGAAGAGGCCAAAATGACACGTAAAATCTGGCCAAACTCTATCCCGTAGGGCATAGATGAAATGACCCACTTTGTTCGAGGCCACAGAAAACCGAAAATTCCTAGCTCCAATAGATTCAACTTTGAAACCAGAAGCAAGACCACCAATGCAACATTGTAGAGCCAAGCCAACTGACGCACAAGTTAGGGGGAAAGAGGCAGAAGAAAACGTGACCACCAAGAAGAATTCCTTGGAGGAAGAAGCCGGGGAGAAATGGACCGTGGATCTGAGGCGCCTACGAACCTGGTCCTTGACCTTGAGGCCGGGGTTGAAGTCCCAATGGAGGAGTCCTTCCATGGTGAATTAGAGGGATCCATGGCCGCCGGCGTTGGAGGTGGAGGGGGTGGAGGTGGTGGAGGTGGAGGGTGGAGGGGGGGGGGGGAGCCATCGCGGACCTTAGGGCAAAGAGTTAATCGCGAAATGATTAGATCGTGAGGAAGAATTGCCTAGTAAGGATGAAATTATTGGTCTTTCTTCTATTTCTGAACCTCCTAGTGATCCTTTAGAACAATATTTGCTAGACCATGAAAATGATATGTTCATGATTGAAAGAAGGGAAGTAGATGAAGTATTCTTTAAACAGGAACCTATTCTGCAGCACAATTTGCCTGTTGAAATCCTAGGGGATCCTCCTCCACCCAAGGGTGATCCCATGTTTGAGCTTAAACCGTTGCCTGATAATCTTAAATATGCTTATCTTGATGAAAAGAAAATATATCCTTTCATTATTAGCGTGAACCTTTCAGAGCATGAAGAAGAAAGATTATTGAAAACTCTGAAGAAGCATCGTGCCACTATTGGATATACTCTGGATGATCTTAAAGGCATCAGTCCCACTCTATGTCAACATAAAATAAATTTGGAAGCGGATGCCCAACCGGTTCGTGATCCTCAACGACGTTTGAATCCTAAAATGAAAGAAGTGGTAAGAAAAGAAATACTCAAGCTTTTGGAGGCAGGTATAATTTATCCCATTACTAATAGTCAGTGGGTAAGTCCTGTCCATTGTGTCCCTAAGAAGGGAGGTATTACTGTTGTCCCTAATGATAAAGATGAATTGATTCCGCAAAGAATTATCACGGGTTATAGGATGGTAATTGATTTCCGCAAATTAAATAAGGCCACTAAGAAAGATCATTACCCCTTACCTTTTATTGATCAAATGCTAGAAAGATTATGCAAACATACACATTATTGCTTTCTAGATGGTTATTCTGGTTTTTCTCAAATACCTGTGTCAGCTAAAGATCAATCAAAGACTACTTTTACATGCCCTTTTGGTACTTTTGCTTATAGAAGTGTGCCTTTTGGTTTATGTAATGCACCTGCTACCTTTCAAAGATGCATGATGGCTATATTCTCTGACTTATGTGAGAAAATTTGTGAGGTTTCCATGGACGACTTTTCCGTCTATGGTTCCTCTTTTGATGATTGCTTGAGCAATCTTGCTCAAGTTTTGCAGAGATGTGAAGAAACTAATCTTGTCTTGAATTGGGAAAAGTGCCACTTTATGGTGAATGAAGGTATTGTCTTGGGGCACAAAGTTTCTGAAAGAGGTATTGAAGTTGATAAAGCCAAGGTTGATGCTATTGAGAAGATGCCATGTCCCAAGGACATCAAAGGTATAAGAAGTTTCCTTGGTGATTTTATAGGAGGTTCATCAAGGACTTCTCAAAAATCTCTCGGCCCCTGACTAATTTATTACAAAAAGATGTACCATTTGTCTTTGATGATGATTGTGTACAAGCATTTGAAATACTTAAGAAAGCATTAGTCTCTGCACGTGTTGTTCAGCCACCTGATTGGAATTTACCCTTTGAAATTATGTGTGATGCTAGTGATTATGCTGTAGGTGCTGTTCTAGGGCAAAGAGTTGATAAGAAATTGAATGTTGTCCATTATGCTAGTAAGACTCTAGAGAATGCTCAAAGAAATTATGCTACTACCGAAAAGGAACTTTTAGCGGTTGCATTTGCATGTGATAAATTCATACCCTATATTCTTGATTCTAGAGTAACTATTCATACAGATCATGCTGCTATTAAATATCTTATGAAAAAAAGATGCAAAACCTAGACTCATTAGATGGGTTCTCTTGCTTCAAGAATTTGATTTACATATTGTTGATAGAAAAGGAGCTGAGAACCCCGTTGCAGACAACTTGTCTAGGCTAGATAATGTTCTTGATGACCCACTACCTATTGTTGATAGCTTTCCTGATGAGCAATTAAATGTCATAAGTACTTCTCGTAGCACTCCATGGTATGCTGATTATGCTAATTATATTGTTACTAAATTTATACCACCTAGCTTCACATACCAACAAAAGAAAAAGTTTTTCTATGACTTGCGACATTACTTTTGGGATGACCCACATCTTTATAAAGAAGGAGTAGATGGTGTTATTAGATGTTGTGTACCTGAGCATGAACAGGAACAGATCCTACGCAAGAGTCACTTCGAGGCTTATGGAGGACACCACGCCGGAGATATAACTGCACATAAGGTATTGCAATCCGGCTTTTATTGGCCTACTCTCTTCAAGGATGCCCGTAGTTCGTTTTATCTTGCGATGAATGTCATAGAATTGGTAATATCAATAGACGTCAAGAAATGCCTATGAATTATTCAATTGTTATTGAGCCATTTGATGTTTGGGGCTTTGATTATATGGGACCTTTTCCTGCCTCTAATGGTTACACTCATATTTTAGTTGCTGTTGATTACGTTACTAAGTGGGTAGAAGTTATTCCAACTAGTAGTGCTGATCATAACACTTCTATTAAAATGCTTAAGGAAGTTATTTTTCCGAGGTTTGGAGTCCCTAGATACTTAATGACTGATGGTGGTTCACACTTTATTCATGGTGCTTTCCATAAGATGCTTGCTAAATACGACGTTAATCATATAATTGCATCTCCATATCACCCGCAGTCTAGTGGTCAGGTAGAATTGAGCAATCGAGAGCTCAAATTAATTTTGCAAAAGACTGTCCATAGGTCTAGAAAGAATTGGTCCAAGAAACTGAATGATGCATTATGGGCCTATAGAACTACATACAAAAATCATATGGGTTTGTCTCCGTATAAAATGGTTTATGGAAAAGCATGTCACTTACCTCTCAAACTAGAACATAAGGCATATTGGGCTATTAAAGAGCTCAACTATGACTTCAAACTTGCCGCTGAGAACAGGTTATTTGATATTAGCTCACTTGATGAATGTAGAACCCAAGCTTATGAAAATGCCAAGTTGTTTAAAGAAAAAGTTAAAAGGTGGCATGACAAAAGGATACAAAAGCGTGAGTTTAATGTAGGTGATTATGTATTGCTATACAACTCTCGTTTAAGATTTTTTGCAGGAAAACTTCTCTCCAAATAGGCCCTACGTCATCGAGGAGGTCTATCGTTCAGGTGCCATAAAAATCAACAACTTCGCAAGCACAAATCCGAAGGTGGTAAACGGTCAAAGGATCAAACACTATATTTCAGGTAATCCCATAAATGTTGAAACTAATATTATTGAAACCGTCACCCCGGAGGAGTACATAAGGGACACTTTCCAGAACGTTCAAGACCCCGAAAAGGAATAGGTATGTGGTACGGTAAGTAAACCGACTGCAAAACAATTTTTAAGGCAATATTTCTCCGTTTTGGAATATTTAGAAAAATAGAAAAATAAGTAGCAGTCCGGGGAGGACACGAGGCCTCCACGAGGGTGGAGGGCGCCCTACCCCCTGGGCTCCCCCCTACCTCGTGAACACCTCGTGTGCCCTCCGAACTCCGTTTCCTTTCACGATACGTATTTTGGTCGGTAAATATTCATTATATATACTCCCGAAGGTTTTGACTCAGATCACACAAATCTCCCCGTTCTTGTTTCGAGCTGTTTTTTCGACAGGTCTAGATCATCATGACAACCCCAAGTGCTTCCAAGGACAAGTTCTTCGAGAAGGTTATCAACCCTTACCTCGCTGGAGGTGCTGCGACACCCTCAAACCATTGAGATGCGTGATGGGTTGCTGCACATCCGCGATGTTGAGGGACCAAAGGAACCGAAGCATGGAGTTGAGGCTCGAAGCAATGGAGCAACAAGTTTTCAAGTGCCAGGGGATGGTGGAGCGTGGAATCAATGCTACCCACAAGATGCTCGCGGAGTTCACCAACAACTATGAGCCGGATGCCAAGAAGACCGAGGAAGCCATCTATAAGCTACATGAGAATATCGAGCACCTCCAAGCCCAAATCTATGATCTGCAAAACCAAAACTGTGAGTATGAATATAGATTCAAAAGGATGAGTTTGGTTGCAGCTTTGAGGATTCCGGAGACTCGATCATCCTTCTATGACGGTGAGCCTATGCCATGGAAGGTGGACGACAAGCTTGCATCATCATCAATGCCTCCACCGCCAATAAGGAAGGAGACATAATCACATGGGTATGGGTACTCCCCTTGGCAACTGCCAAGCTTGGGGGAGGTGCCCTGGTATCGTATCACCATCACAACTCTTATCTTTACCGTTTTTCTTAGTTCGATCCTGTTAGTAGTATCTTGATTTAGTAGAATAAAGTCATGGCATGATCTAGTTTTGAGTTTTGCTTTATGATCCTTCTTTGTAATCGAGTCCGTGAGCTATATAATAAAGATTAGTGTTGAGTCAAGGGCTTGAGTATTTTGCCATGATCTTGGGTGATTAGAAGAAAAAGAATGAAAAGAATCAAAGAGTTCGTATTGATCTTAGTGAAAGTAATGACTTCACATAGAAAAAGTATGATGATTAAAAGTTGTTGTGAGTTGGCAAATATAGCTTTGGTCATCGTTGCAATTAATAGGAAGTAATAAGGAAAGAGAGGTTTCACATATAGATATATTATCATTGACATCTTTTATGATTGGGAGCACTCATTAAAATATGACATGCTAAAGAGTTGAGGTTGGACAAGGAAGACAACATAATGAGTTATGTTTTCCGACATCTGAGATAAAATATGTTGTCATGGTTCCTCTACCATGTTGAGTTTGCCTTTCCCCCTCATGCTAGCCAATTCTCAGCACTAAGTAGAAATACTACTCGTGCTTCCAAATACCCTTAAAACCAGTTTTGCCATGAGAGTCCACCATATCTACCTATGGATTGAGTAAGATCCTTCAAGTAAGTTGTCATCGGTGCAAGCAATAAAAATTGCTCTCTAAATATGCATGACTTATTAGTGCAGAGACATAAGCTTTGTACGAACATGTTGTGGACGCAATAAAAGCGATGGACTGCATAATAAAGGTTCACATGCAAGGGGCAATACAAAGTGATGTTCTTTTGCATTAAGATTTTGTGCATCAACCCTAAACGTGCATGACAACCTCTGCTTCCCTCTGCGAAGGGCCTATCTTTTATTATTATCCTCTACCTTATGCAAGAGTCACGGTGATCTTCACCCTTCCTTTTTCATTTTATCCTTTGGCAAGCTCAACATGTTGGAAAGAACATGATATATATATCTAATTGGATGTGGGGGAGCATGAATTATTATTGTTGACATTACCCTTGAGGTAAAAAGTTGTGGGCAAAATTATAAGCCCCTATCTTTCTCTGTGTTTGATTAAAACTCCGTAACCACAAGTATTGCGTGAGTGTTAGCAATTGTGAAGGACTAAGTGATAATTGAGTATGTGGGCTTGCTTTTAAGCTCTGACATAGAATCTTTCTGATGTTATGATAAATTGCAATTGCTTTAATGACTGAGATTATAATTGTTGGTGCCCAATAAGGTTTCTGATTCATATTTTGGCTGTGTGAAAAGATCATCACTTGAACATAAGTAATCATATGACAAAATCTATATATGTTGCTGTTATGAAATAATCATGATGCCTTCATGTCCATATTTTATTTTTATCGACGCCTCTACCTCTAAACATGAGGACATATTTATTGTTATCGGCTTTTCGCTTGAGGACAAGCGAGGTCTAAGCTTGGGGGAGTTGATATGTCCATTTTGCATCATGCTTTTATATCGATATTTATTGAATTATGGGCTGTTATTTCACGTTATATCACAATACTTATGGCTATTCTCTCTTATTTTACAAGGTTTACATGAAGAGGGGAATGCCGCACTGGAATTCGGGCTGAAAAGGAGCAAATATTGAAGGCCTATTCTGCGCAACTCCAAAAGTCCTGAAACTCCACGGAACACCTTAAAATAAATAAAGAAAAATCATCGCCAAAGATGAAGGCCAGGGGGCCCACACCCTGCTCACGAGGGTGGGGGGCGCGCGCCCTACCTTGTGGGCCCCCTGGTGGCTCTCCGACGCCCATCTTCTCCCATATGAAGTCTTTCGATGAGAAAAAAATAGAGGAGAACCTTTCGGGACGAGACTCCACCGCCACGAGGCGGAACCTTGGTGGAACCAATCTAGGGTTCCGGCAGAGCTGTTCTGCCGGGGACACTTCCCTCCGGGAGGGGGAAATCATCACCATCGTCATCACCAACGCTCCTCTCATCGGGAGAGGGCAATCTCCATCAACATCTTCACCAGCACCATCTCATCTCCAAACCCTAGTTCATCTCTTGTATCCAATTCTTGTCTCCAAGTTCGGGATTGGTGCTAGTAGGTTGCTAGTAGTGTTGATTACTCCTTGTAGTTGATGATAGTAGGTTTATTTGGTGGAAGATCATATGTTTAGATCCTTTATGCACATTATTACCCCTTTGATTATGAACATGAATATGCTTTGTGAGTAGTTACATTTGTTCCTGAGGACAAGGGAGAAGTCTTGCTATTAGTAGTCATGTGAATTTGGTATTCGTTTGATATTTTGATAAGATGTATGTTGTCTAACCTCTAGTGGTGTTATGTGAACGTCGATTACATAACACATCACCATTATTTGGGCCTAGAGGAAGGCATTGGGAAGTAATAAGTAGATGATGGGTTGCTAGAGTGACAAAAGCTTAAACCCTAGTTTATGCGTTGCTTCGTAAGGGGCTGATTTGGATCCATATGTTTCATGCTATGGTTAGGTTTACCTTAATACTTTTTTTGTAGTTGCGGATGCTTGCAATAGAGGTTAATCATAAGTGGAATGCTTGTTCAAGTAAGAACAGCACCCAAGCACTGGTCCACCCACATATCAAATTTTCAAAGTATCGAACGCGAATCATATGAGCGTGATGAAAACTAGCTTGACGATATTCCCATGTGTCCTCGGGAGCGCTTTTCCTATTATAAGAGTTTGTCCAGGCTTGTCCTTTGCTACAAAAAGGATTGGGACACCTTGCTGCACTTTATTTACTTTTGTTACTTGTTACTTGTTACAATTTATCCTATGACAAAACTATCTGTTACTACTTATTTCAGTACTTGCAGAGAATACCTTGCTGAAAACCGCTTATCATTTCCTTCTGCTCCTCGTTGGGTTCGACACTCTTACTTATCGAAAGGACTACGATAGATCCCCTATACTTGTGGGTCATCAATGACCAAGGCAACAGTGCTTCCACCACGCATGTGGTCAGCTGGGGCGTGGCAACAGTGCCCCTCACCTACCCGCTGACCAAGGCTGGCGTGGCTACAGTGCTCCCGCCCTCACCGCTAACGACAGCAAGCGGCGGCCTGACGGGGAGCACTGTACACGACTCGACTCGGCCACGCCCTGACGATCGACAACACGGCCCACAGTCCCCCTAGGCACATGGGGCCCGCACCTAGGGGAACCCGGTGAACCACAAGCCCACAAGCGGGACCCAGCTCGGAGTCCCGGGCACCGACAATGCGGACCCACCAACTCGACATATTACCATTGTAACTCTAGGTGGGTTGGTCTATAAAACCCCCCAGGAACCCACGCCCACAGGGAGATATCATCTACCCATCGCACCATCGCATCGGCATCATCATATGACACACAGAAACGAATAGCAAGAAGCAGAAGCATAGGACTAGCCACCAAACAGCAGTGCCGGAGAGAAGGAGCAGCCCAAGCCTTGGCCAGCTTCCTTCCTCCTCCATACAGCTCCAGGAGCAACATTGTACTATCAATCATCCAACCAAACTCGGCGGGACTAGGGGTGTTATCTCTCCGGAGAGCCCCGAACCTGGGTATGTCCGACGTCCCGCGCCCGCGCATGCCAACCTCGCCTCTGGAGCCCACCAGCGCCCTCGATCCAACCCCTCTCTTTAGCCATCCCTTGGCATCTGCCGTACGCCCGACACGACATTGACATTGGGGTAATCTATGCATAGGGGTTGATGCACGTTCTTGTTTTTGTTTCTCCGTTATAAATCTTTGAGCACTCTTTGAAGTTCTTTGTGTTGGATTGAGTATTATGAATATGAATATTCTTTGGTGTTATTTTAGTATGAACTCTAGGATAGATCGAATGGAAAGAATAGCTTTATGTTATTTTAGTATGAACTCTTGAATATATCGAACGGAAAGAATAGTTTTGAGGTGGTTTCGTACCCTACAAACAATTTATTCTTATGTTCTCCACTAGATAGGAACTTTGGAGTGATTCTTCATCGCACTTTGAGGGATGGTTATATGATCCAATTATATTAGCACTGTTGAGAGATTGCACTAGCGAAAGTACGGACCCTAGGCCTTGTTTTCAAGGATTGCAATACCGTTTTTGTGCCCGTTTACTATTTGCTACCTTGCTTTTTTATTTATTCAGATTATAGAAATATATTTCTAGCATCAATATTACACTTTTATCACCATCTCTTCGCCGAACTAGTGCACCTATACAATATGCCATTGTATTGGGTGTGTTGGGGACACTAGAGATTTCTTGTATCTGGTTGTAGGGTTGTTCGAGAGAGACCATCTTCAACCTACACCTCCCACGGATTGATAAACCTTAGGTCATCCACTTGAGGGAAAATTGCTACTGTTCTACAAAACTCTGTGCTTGGAGGCCCAACACGAGTCTACAAGAATAAAGTTGCGTAGTAGACATCACAACCTCAATTCCATTTTTTTGTAGTTTACTTTCATAGACTAAAGTAGTGATAAAATAAGAAACTAAAAGATTCAATTCCAAGATATAAATATATACCTTCAAGCCCTCACCTCCCCGGCAACGGCGCCAGAAAAGAGCTTGATGTCTACTACGGAACCTTCTTCTTGTAGACTCGTGCTGGGCCTCCAAGCGCAAAGTTTTGTAGGACAGTAGAAAATTTCCCTCAAGTGGATGACCTAATGTTTATCAATCCATGGGATGCGTAGGATGAAGATGGTCTCTCTCAAACAACCCTACAACCAAATAACAAAGAGTCTCTTGTGTCCCCAACACACCCAATACAATGGTATATTGTATAGGTGCACTAGTTCGGCGAAGAGATGGTGATACAAGTGTAATATGGATGGTAGATATAGGTTTTGTAATCTGAAATATAAAAACAGCAAGGTGGTAAGTGGTAAAAGTGAGCAAAAACGTTATTGTAATGCTTGGAAACAAGGCCTAGGGTTCATACTTTCACCAGTGCAAGTTCTCTCAACAATGATAACATAATTAGTTCATATGGCAATCCCTCAACGTGCGACAAAAGTCACTCCAAAGTTCCTATCGCAGAGAACATAAGATGAAATTGCTTGTAGGGTACGAAACCATCTCAAAGTTATTCTTTCCGATCAATCCATTCGGCTATTCCTATAAGTGTCACAAACATCCCAAGGGTTCGTAGTAAACTAACACCATATGACACACATCAATCAACCCTAATGTCACCTAGATACTCCAATGTCACCACAAGTATCCGTGGGTCAATTATACAATATGCATCAAACAACTTCAGATTCATAATATTCAATCCAACACAAAGAACCTCAAATAGTGCCCCAAGATTTCTATCCGAGAAACAAGGAAGAAAACATGCATCAACCCCTATGCATAGATTACCCTAATGTCACCTTGGGAATCGGTGAGTTAAGTGCCAAAACATACATCAAGTGAATCAATAGAACACCCGATTGTCACCATGGGTATCTTCCTTTCAAAATTTAATCCCGGACTGTTGTGATCAAAGAAAGCGTGTCTATGTTGTCTCGTGTCTGGATTTAGACTCCTAGATTTACCGTGCTGGTCGGTCAAGCATGCGCTTATTCACTGCGGTGTCATGCCAACCTCGACCAAGTCGGCAAAGATATACCTCGAATCATTTCGATCGGTGCAACCAAGTTCAGTCTTGTCAATGCGTCCCTCGGGCCGCGGTAAATGTTTAGGTACGATGGGTCCCATCATCCTCTGGATAAAGCTAGCTACATGCTAGAAAGTGGATTTTCTTTGTTGCCAAGCCGAGACAGAGAGGTGATACAGCTAATGAACTGGTACACGTACTTGTGTTTACGTGCCATGTCCTCATCAAAGAATCCGAGGATGGAACAACACGTCTTACACATTGCCGATCGAGTTTGGCCGGCAGACCAATATAGCTCATGTGTTTGTTGTGATGGCCGTGCAGTGAGCCGGAGTTTAGGGCACGTGCACGTTTCTATTCAGCATGTACGTTTGGGTAAGGAAGTTGAGTCCAAAAGTTAGTACTATGAAGACACCGCAATGCTTGCATCTTCGATGGGCGCAACCCCTTCCATCTCCCTCCTGGTCCACAACATCAAGGAGGAAGCTCGCACTTGGGCCAATGCCGGTGCTCAAGGGCTTTGTTCGATCATTCATGTAACCTGAACTATGTCATGTGAGCGTTGAGCATTCCCACGCAAGACATACATCAAGTGTTCTCAAATCCATAATAGTATTCAATCCGATAATAGTGAAACCTCAAAGGAAAAACTCAATTCATCACAAGAACGTAGACGGGGAGAAACACCATATGATTCAACTATAATAACAAACTCACAGTACACCAAGATCGTGCCAAATCAAGAAAACGAGAGAGAGAGAGAAAGAGAGAGAGAGAGAGAGATCAAACACATAGCTACTGGTACATACCCTTAGCTCTGAGGGTGAACTACTCCCTCCTCATTATGGAGATCGCTGGGATGATGAAGATGGCCACAGGTGATGGTTTCCCCCTCAGGTAGGGTGCCGGAACGGGCCCTCGAATGGGTTTTCATGGCTACAAAGTGTTGCAGCGGCGAAACTCCAAATCTAGGTTTCTTTCTGGGGTTTTAGGGATTTATAAGAATTTTTGGCATCGATTTCACGTCAGGGGTCCACGAGGCAGCGGGAAGACAGGGGGGCGCCCTAGGGGGGCGTGCCCTCCACTCTTGCCATCACCTTGGGGTTCTTCTGGCCCAACTCTTGTGCTTCGAGGGCTTCTCCTGGTCCATAAACAATCACCGTAAATTTTTAGCTCGTTTGGACTCCGTTTGATATTCATTTTCTGTAGAACTCAAAAACAAGGAAAAACAGAAACTGGCACTGGGCTCTAGGTTAATAGGAAAGTCCCAAAAATAATATAAAATAGCATATAAAACATCCAAAACAGATAGTATAATAGCATGGAACAGTAAAAAATTATAGATACGTTGGAGACGTATCACTCTCACTTGCACTAGAGTCAATAATCTAGATTACATTGTAATGAATCTAACACCCATGGAGTCTTGGTGTTGATCATGTTTTGCTCGTGGAAGAGGCTTAGTCAATGGGTCTGCTAAATTCAGATCCGTATGTATCTTGCAAATTTCTATGTCTCTATCCATGACTTGTTCATGAATGGAGTTGAAGTGTCTCTTGATGTGTTTGGTTCTCTTGTGAAATCTGAATTCCTTCGCCAAGGCAATTGCTCCAGTATTGTCACAAAAGATTTTCATTGGACCCGATGCACTAGGTATCACACCTAGATCGGATATGAACTCCTTCATCTAGACTCCTTCATTTGCTACTTCCGAAGCAGCTATGTAGTCCGCTTCGCACGTTAATCCCACCACGTCGCTCTACTTGCAACTGCACCAACTGACAGCTCCACCATTCAATATAAATAAGTATCCGGGTTGTGACTTAGAGTCATTTGGATCAATGGCAAATCTAGCATCGACGTAACCATTTACGACGAGCTCTTTGTCACTTCCATAAACGAGAAACATATCCTTGGTCCTTTTCAGGTACTTCAGGATGTTCTTGACCGCTGTCCAGTGATCCACTTATGGATTACTTTGGTACCTCCCTGCCAGACTTATGGCAAGGCACACATTAGGTCTGGTACACAACATACCATACATGATAGAACCTATGGCTGGGGCATTGGGAATGACTTTCATTTTCTCTTTATCTTCTGTAGTGGTCGGATTTTGAGTCTCACAAACTTCACACCTTGTAACACCAGAAAGAAACCTTTCTTTGCCTAATCCATTTTGACCTTCTTCAAAACTTTGTCAAGGTATGTGCTTTGTGAAATTCCTATTAAGCGTCTCGATCTATCTCTATAGATCTTGATGCACAATATATAAGAAGCTTCACCGAGGTCTTTCATTGAAAAACTCTTATTCAAGTATCCTTTTATGGTATCCAGAAATTCTATATCATTTCCAATCAAAAATATATCATCTACATATAATATCAGAAATGCTACAGAGCTCCCACACACTTTCTTGTAAATACAGGCTTCACTGAAAGTCTGAATGAAACCATATGCTTTGATCACCTCATCAAAGCATATATTCCAACTTCGAGATGCTTGCACCAGTCCATAGATGGATCACTGGAGCTTGCACACTTTGTTAGCACCTTCAGGATAGATAAAACCTTCTGGTTGCATCATATACAACTCTTCTTTAAGAAATCCATTAAGGAATGCAGTTTTGACGTCCATTTGCCAGATTTCATAGTCATAAAATGCGGCAATTGCGAACATGATTCGGGCGGACTTAAGCATCGCTATGGGTGAGAAAGTCTCATCGTAGTCAACCCCTTGAACTTGTAGAAACCCTTGTGCGACAAGTCGAGCTTTGTAGACTGTAACATTACCATTAGTGTCAGTCTTCTTGTCGAAGATCCATTTATTCTCTATGGCTTGCCGATCATCGGGCAAATCCAGCAAAGTCCAGACTTTGTTCTCATACATGGATCCTATGTCAGATTTCATGGCCTCAAGCGCCATCTGTCGGAATCTGGGCTCATCATGGCTTCTTCATAGTTCATAGATTCGCTTGGTCTAGTAACATGACTTCCAGGACAGGATTACCATACCACTCTGGTGCGAATCGTGCTCTGGTTCACCTACGAGGTTCAGTAGCAACTTGATCTGAAGTTTCATGATCATTATTGATGTTCGCCTGAACTACGTCGGTATTTCCCCAAAGAGGAAGGGTAGATGAAGCACAATGACGGTAGGTATTTCCCTCAGTGATGAGACCAAGGTTATCGAACCAGTAGGAGAACCAAGCAACTCTACATAAACAGCACCTGCACACAAATAATAAATACTCGCAACCCGACGTGTAAAAGGGGTTGTCAATCCCTTTCGGGTAGCGGCGCCCAAGATAGGCAAACAGACGTGAGAGAGTTGTAAATATTGATAGATCGAATGCCAAATAAAATAAATTGCAGCAAGGTATTTTTGTATTTTTGGTTTAATAGATCTGGAAATAAAAGGGCAAATAAAATAGATCGCAAAGGCAAATAATATGAGAAAGAGACCCGGGGGCCATAGATTTCACTAGTGGATTCTCTCGAGAAAAATAGCAAACGGTGGGTGAACAAATTAATGTTGGGCAATTAATAGAACTTCAAATAATCACGAGGATAACCAGGCAGTGATCATTATATATGCATCATGTCCAAGATTAGTAGACCGTCTCCTGCCTGCATCTACTACTATTACTCCACCCATCGACCGCTATCCAGCATGCATCTAGTGTATTAAGTTCATGGAGAAATGGAGTAAAGCAATAAGAACGATAACATGATGTATAAAAGATCTATTTATGTATAAATAAACCCCATCATTTTATCCTTATACATACGTGTCAGTTCCTCTTCTGTCACTGGGATCAAGCACCATAAGATCGAACCCACTACAAAGCACCTCTTCCCATTGCAAGATAAATAGATCAAGTTGGGCAATCAAAACCCAAATATCGGAGAAGAAATACAAGGCTATAAGCAATCATGCATACAAGAGATCAAAGAAGACTCAAATAACTTTCATGGATAGAAAGATAGATCTGATCATAAACTCAAAGTTCATCAGATCCCAACAAACACACCGCAAAAAGAGTTACATCATATGCATCTCCAAGAGACCATTGTATTGAGAATCAAACGAGAGAGAGGAAGCCATCTAGATACTAACTACGGACCCGTAGGTCTATAAAGAACTACTCACACATCATCGGGGAGGCACCAATGGACATGATGCACCCCTCTGTGATGGTGTCTAGATTGGATCTAATGGTTCTGGACTCTGTGGTGGCTGGAATTGATTTTCGTTGACTCCCCTACAGAGCAAAGAGTTGGTTTAGGGGGCACCCGAGGTGGGGACAACCCACCAGGGCGCGCCTGGGCCTCCTGGAGCGCCCTGGTGGGTCGTGCTCCCCTTGAAGAACCCCCAGGCGCTTCTCCAGCCCACTGGATGTCGTCTGGTCCAAAAAATCCACAAAATGTTTCGCTGCATTTGGACTCCGTTTGGTATTGATTTCCTGCGATGTAAAAAACATGCAAAAAGCAGCAATTGGCACTTGGCACTATGTCAATAGGTTAGTACCACAAAATGATATAAAATGACTATAAAATGATTATAAAACATCCAACAATGATAATATAACAGCATGGAACAATCAAAAATTATAGATACGTTGGAGACGTATCAATTATCATTTGCTTCCTCTCTAGTTGGTGTAGGCATCACGGGAACGGTTTTTTGTGATCTGCTACTCTCCAATTCGAGAGAAGGTACAATTACCTCATCAAGTTCTACTTTCCTCCCACTCACTTCTTTCGAGAGAAACTCCTTCTCTAGAAAGGTTCCATTCTAGGCAACAAAGATCTTGCTTTCGGATCTATGGTAGAAGGTGTACCCAATTGTTTCCTTAGGGTATCCTATGATGACACACTTCTCCGATTTAGGTTCAAGCTTATTAAGCTGAAGCCTTTTGACATAAGCATCGCATCGCATCCCCAAACTTTAAGAAACGACAGCTTAGGTTTCTTGCCAAACCACAGTTCATACGGTGTCGTATCAACAGATTTAGATGGTGCCCTATTTAACTGAATGCAGTTGTCTCTAATGCATAACCCCAAAACGATAGTGGTATGTCACAGCCTGGTTTTTGCCCTCTTTTCTTTGCTTGATTTTCAGCTGAGTTGATTTTGGATTTGGAGTTTTGAATCATTCCATTTGGACTTGATCACTTGGGTACCCCTTGATTTTCACCCAAGTGCCCATCTCCTCTTCTAATCCATCATTTCACCCCTGGCCAACCCAACAATATTTCTTGGAATATTTTTCTTAAATGAAAAATATTCATTTTGCCTCTTAAACCCTAGCTAAACTCATTGACCTCCAAAGCAACCCTCATTTCTGTAGCCCTAAAAATCCTGAGAAAAATCCCAAATATTCTTTGGACCCTAGGGCACATTTCTGAGCAAAAATATTTCAACACTCTTTGGAGTATTTTGGCTACAGAAAATATTTTCACTTCTGGACCGAAATGGTAGTTTCTACAGCAACTACCTTTTTACTAGCTCCAATGTAGCTGGTTTTCCCTGTGCTTATTCACCTTAGTAAGAGTCAGTAAACCCCCAAAGCTCAGCCCTTGAATCCCTGTGGTTTGACCACAGTAACTATTCAAAGTTTCTGTCCAGTAACTTAACCACTTCACCATTTCACTTCTACTGCACCTGGAAACGAACAGAGCCGTGGTAACACCTAAGTTTTATAAGGACTACACGCCAGACATCATGGTTAGTGCATATGTGGCCTGATATCATGGTCCACGCGGTGACCGCGTTCGTCCGAGCGTGCTGGCATGCCAAAAGCGCGCTCTGCATGTTGCGAGCGATTTGTGGCGCGCGTGCTCGCTGCTCGGCCAGGCAGAGCGTCTCCCCCCTCGCCACCATCCTCGTCTCCATCCCCTTTACTCCACCCTGCCGCTCGCCGACGCCGGAGATCGCCGCAGTTAGCACGGGCACGGTCCAGCCAACGGCACAGTGCGCACGCACTGTGTTCGTCCCTTTCCTCCTCGCTCCTGTGCTCGTCCGTGTCTGTGCACTGCTCCCGCGTGACCCCCGTCGCCTTCCCCTCTCTCTCTGACGCCGCTCGTCGCCAGGTGCCGTGGACAGGTGTCCACCGGCGGAGCCTGAAACCCCCTCGCCGCTTGCCTATATAAGGAGCCACCCCCCAGCCTCCTCGAGCACGATCCCGCACTCTCTCACACCCCACAAGCTAGTAGGAAGCCGCAGCCCGGCCGGGCAGGCCGCGGGCTGCTGTTCGAAGCCGAGCTCGCCGGCGATCCCCTCTGGATCATCCCCGCAGCTCCGACCACTCCCAAGCCAAGACGACCCCGCCAGGGCCTCCGCCTCTCCTCCGTGAAGCTAACGCGCCTAGCTAGAGCCCTTGGAGCCTCCCCTAGCCATCGTTTCCTCATCTCCGACGACCACCGTGTTCTGCCTCCGCTTGCGAGGAAGAATGCGACGCCGTCCGGTCACTGTTAACCATGCTACGGGTAGGGGCATGTGCGCAAGAACCTTCTCCGTCGATCCCTCCCTCTCGTTTTCCTCCAAGAAACCTCAACGCCGGCGTAAGCTCCGACGAAGCGCCGCACCTCTCTATTTCTTTCTCCCCTCCCTCCGGCCTGACTAGCGGTGCCCGCTAGTCAGCCACTCACTACGCACAAAGCGGTATGAGTGGTGGCGCCCTGGGAGAATACGCCATCGATGTCACCCCCTCTGTATTTTCTTTTTCAAATTCATTTAAATTCCAGTAGCATTCAAACAGCCATAACTTTTATTCTACAAGTCCAAATGCAGTGATTCTTTTTGCATCGTGTTTTGTGTCCAAAAATCTAACAGCTCCCAAAAGATGGGATTTTTCCCTGCTGTCTAGATTTTCTGGCAATTTTTAGAAGGTTTCTTGATATTTTCATTTGTGGTTTTTGAATGTTTTTAGAGGAACCAGCTTGTCTTGAGGATCACCAGGAGCCTTGTGAACCTCATCAGTACTAAGGCAAGCCACAGTAACATTTTCATGGTGCCACTTCAATATTTATGATTTTTATACTTGAACTTATGAATATTCATGCATTTAAATTAGTTATATTATAAATATATTCGGTTATATGCTTGTTATGTTAAAATGCTTGAACTTCAGTATGTTTGAAGTAAATATTGTTGGTAAGATAATAAGAACTTAGTTGCAAGTGATAAATAAATAATATGGCCATAGAGTTGATGAGTAATTTGAATATTATTTTTGCATGAGGTATAATGATGATAATTGCTAGAAATAGTTCTGGTATAAGTAAAGAGAGGTTTTAACCAGTATAGTAGCATGAGTTTATGTTGGCTTCGTAGGAGCGTGGTTGGTGCAGTCTTTGCATGGTTATGTGATGCATATGTTAAGTAATGCAAGGTATGGCAGTATGACACTGGTTATTTTCTTTTCACATTAAGTTGAACCTGATTAATAATTCAACTTGAACATGTTGTTGACCGGGTCGTGGTGCCACTGAAACGAGTCTTTCCCAGTGCAACCACATTTGCCGGTATGGGACGGCCTTAATGCGTTTCATTGTCGTGCCTCTGGTCGGTACCTCAATTTAGGGAAGGTTATGGGTGTGCTGTACCCTGGACCGGTAGGCAAGCATAACTTTGTGAGCCCGTTGTTATGTTAATTTTTGTACCGGATCCCAATGTGGATCGTGGCCACGATGGTGGTTGAGGTGTCTGGAGGTAGACACGGGGCCACCCAGGACTAGCTCGGTGGGGTCTGAGTCGGAGGGGCTGGGAGAGTGTCATGACAGTGAAATGGTTTCGTCGGGACGCTGGTGGTCCACCCGAATGGGAGAGTGAGGCCATGGTGTAACGCCCCGAATACAACTTTCCATATTCGTAACTCCAACTCTTGCCTTTTTCGGAGATGTGATATGATATTTCCTTCGTGGTTGGGTTTTGTTTTTTTTGTTTGTTTTGCATTTTTTTCATGTCATGCATCTCATCTCATCGCATCATTTGCATTGCATCGGCACTCGTTGCTGTCTTTGTTTTTAAAACTTGCATCCGCTCGTAGTTGCCGTTCCTCGCTTCTCTCCGTTGCGTTCGTTGACCGTTTCGAGACCAACTGTGTTTGCGTTTCCCTCTTGTCATACCACCTAACCTCTCTGCACAACCACCGACCCCTTCTTGCGCGTGTCCGAAAACTTACCCGAACCCGACCCGGGCAGTCGTCACCGTTGTGTCCGGATCATCCCCTAACGTCTACAAAACATCTCCATTTTATTATTTGGACTCCCTAGCCTATTTATTTCGAACCGTTCGATTACGATCGGAGGGATCCGATAGCCCCTAAACTAATCCCTTTCCTATATAAACAACCTAACCTTAGTGTCGGTGTACCAAGGTAGGGGTACCTTAGTACCCCGAACTTGTGCACGGGAGGTTGCAGCACCCCGTGGCAAGACTCGCCGGGCGTCCGCCAAGACCCTCCGTCGTTTCCATTTACTGCCATTCAAGAACAAAGTGTCAACCAAGTAGGCAAAGCCCTGGCAAGAGGAGCTTGCCGGGAAGTACAAGGCCCCGGCAAGAAGAGCTTGCCGGGAAGGACAAGGCCCCGGCAAGAGGAGCTTGCCGGGAAGGCCAACCAAGGCGCTTCCAGAAAACTTGCCGCGACGCCCCGCGCGTCCCGGCAAGGCCCGGCGACCGGCAAGCTTGCCGACACGACAAGAGAAGGGCCGCGGCGAGGCGCTTGCCACGGCAAGCCTGCCACTCTGCACCCGAGCTCTGGCGCATCCAACGACGTGTCACCCCAGGGCCACCCCAGGAGCACGTGGCGAGGCATTGTGCAGCCATGCCGTGCGAGGTGGCAAGCGAAGCTGACAAGGAGGCCATCGTGGCGATCGGTGGCACCCCTAACGGTCATTTCCTTGCATTGTTGGGGCGACCGGACGGGCATTAAATGCCCTTGTCCCCTGCCGTCAGAGTTAGGTAGGGGACACTGTTGGACACTGTTGTACCAACCTGCATTTTTACTCTTTTACCCCCTCTTTCTGCATTGCCACCTGTCGGTAACCCCCTTAGACTATAAAAGGGAGGCCCATGCGCACGTAGAAGGGGTTTGTTTCATTCGAGACATCCAACACCACTACATGCTCACGCTCTCGAGCAAGAACAAATACAAACACAAAGCAGCAGTAGGAGTTTTATCTCTCCGAAGAGCTCCGAAGCTGGGTAAAAACCCCCCGCGTGCCGTCGCCTCGATCTGCTCTGCGTGCGCCCTCCGCTCCCTTGCCGGACTAGAAGGGGCCCCCTGCCCCATAGGTGCTCGTTTCCCACGACATCTTTGGCGCGCCAGGTAGGGGGGCGTCGGGGTCGTGCGCATCTGATCCGGTGTCTACGCGCGCTACATCAACATCTTCATCGACATGGCACCGAAGAAGAAAACTTCAGAGGTAGCCGCTCCGTCTGCGACTGTCCTACCGCCACCGGAGCAAACAGGCGGTGGGGTGGACACCGACGGAGGAGCGGGCGTCAGCGGGGGGACTCACATCGTCACCCGCTCCAAGGACAAGGCCCCGCAAGGTTCGGCGTCTGCACATCCGCCGCACCCCTCCCAGGAGGGGCAAGATCGACAACGCCACGGCGCTCCTGGCGTCGTGCTCGCGTTGGAGCAAGGCCAGGCTAGTGGGTCGCGGGACGTTCAAGGCCAGCATGCGCGCCAGCACGCTGGCACGAGCGCGGTGCGGTCACCTGGGCGAGACGCTGCTCCTTCTAACACTGTTAGAAGTTTGAGCATGTCTCGCACCTCGCGTCGCTCACCACCGCCACCCAAGACTCCAGAGGAAGCGCTGGCCCGAGCCCAGCTACTTCTGGATTACCCTCCAGCGCCAGACAAGATCGACGACTGGAGGGCCGCTATCTATAGCCTCATTGGCTTCGCCAACGCCGATAAGCCCCGGCAAACAAGCACGTCGAAGCCGCGGCAAGGTGCTCAGGCGGAAGCCGAGGGCGACAAGACCGGCGGGGGTGCCACCACCGTGCACTCCCCGCCCCGAAGGCCGAGATCGCCGACTCGTCGGGCCAACCTCGACGCCGACTCCACCGCGTCGTCGGACCCGCGAGCTCGCCGCGATCAACGCCACGTTCTCCAAGAACGACGACACGAAGATGCTCGTACTCGCATCGAGCGCAGAAGGGAAGCGCGGCATCAATCTGACCAGCGCGCTGGGCCCACTGTCGACATGCATGCGCCAGGGGAACCAGGCGACTTGCCGTACGCGGCAGGTTGCCCTGTGTTCACCCGTGAGCTGCGGCAAGTCGAGTGGCCCAGTACCAAGAACTTCAAGCCCGACGTGCCCGAGAAGTACGATGGCAGGATACATACGTCGGAATTCCTCAGCATCTACACCATCGCGGTGCAGCTGCCGGGGCGCGACGAGAAGATCCTCGCCAACTACTTCCGGCGGTGCTCAAGCCCAACGTCCGATCTTGGCTCATGCACTTGCGGACAACTCCATCTCTTCGTGGCGGACTGTGCCATCGGTTTGTCGGCGCCTTCACGGCGACCACAAGCCTCATGGCGAGAGCGACCTTCACTTGCTCGCGTCGAAGGAGGAGAACCCTGCGCAAGTACATCTGAGATTCAGCCAGTGCGGCGCAACATCCCGAGCGTCCACCCCGCCGCGATTATCGGTGCGTTCCATCGAGCGCGCGTAACCACTGAGATGAGGAGGAGATGGCGATGTGCAAGATTAGAGATGTCGGCGAGCTATGCGCTCTGGCCGACAAGTGTGCACGGGCTGAGGAGGAGGAAAATCCCGGAGAGCTGCGCAGGAGCGAAGGATCGACGGTGAGGATGCCGCCCGGCAAGGAAGAACCGGAGGCGGGGCAACAGAAAAAGAAAGGCTAAGGATGTGCTAGTTGTCGAGCATTCCGGCGACGGAGGCGGCTCTGACAAAGCCAAAGCTAGTGAGTCCGGCGAGGCTGTGGTAGCCGCCGACAAGCAGGACAGCTCCGGCAAGCAGTATTGCAAGATCCAACGCACCAAGGGCCATGACCTCCAAGCCTGCAAGAAAGTTGAGCAGATGGCGGAGCTACAGAAAGCTGAGTACGAGCGTCGCGACAAGGAGAGGGCCTAGTGACGTGGCGGAGGATCCGGCAAGAAGCTTCCCGCCTGGGGAGGGTGCCGCGGCAAGGAGACAGGCCTCCCCGTGGCCGCGACAAGGACGAAGACGAAGATGAAGATGAAGAATGGAGGAAGATGAGACCGACGACCAGGAATTTCAGAAGGCAACGGAGGTGTTGTGCATCGACGGCTGTGCTTCTCTGCACACCTCGCACCGCCAACTCAAATAGTGGGCGCGGGAGGTGAGCGCAGCAGAACCGTCCATTGAATCGCGCAAGCCCCTGAAGTGGTCTAGCACGCCCACCATCTTCGATGTTGAGGATCACCCTGATCGCATCACTGCGGTCGGGTGCTTGCCAATGTTGGTCTCGCCAACAATCCGCAGCCTCAAGGTCACGAAGATGTTGGTTGACGGCGGGGCCAGCCTGAATCGGATCTCCTCCGCAGTGCTCAAGAAACTCCAGATCCCCGACAACGAACTCAAAGAGACCGGCACCTTTCAGGGAATAAATCCAGGAAGGAGCAAGCCGAAGGGGAAGATCACACTGCCAGTGACGTTTGGCAGCGAGCTGAATTTTAGGACAGAGAGAGTCACATTCGATGTTGCTGAATTCCCATTGCCCTACAATGGGATACTTGGCCGTCCGGCGCTTGCCAAGTTCATGGCAGCCTCTCGCTACGCCTACAATGTGCTTAAGATGCCTGGTCTGATAAGTGTCATTTCTGTCCAAGGCGACAAGAAGGATGCACTTATCTGCACCGACAAGATCTACCGGGAAGCAGCGGCCGCAGCAGAGCGCAAACCACTTGCCGCTGAAGCTCCCCGGGGGAAGAAGAAGACCAAGTCCGGCAAGAGTAGCTCTGATGCCCACTCCGGCAAGCGCACCTCTTCGGAGTGCTGCGCTACCGTCGAGGATGCACCATCGAGCTCCACCGGCAAGTGCAAGAAAGCAAAGACAGCTTCACAAGAGACTAAGTCCGGCAAGCGTAGCCCTGTTGCCAACTCCGGCAAGCGCGCCTCTTCAGAGTGTTGCACTGCCGTCGAGGACGCACCATCGAGCTAGAGCGCAGTCGTTCTTAAATTCTTAGGTTATGTTCCTTGAACGGCCGTGCCTTGTATGGAAAACCTGTGTGCGGAGGGACCGGCTCGTGGCTGAGTGGCGCCCTTACTTTGTTTCGAGTCCGCTCAACAAATGAAAGCGCGTTGCAACTAGCCCCGACAAGGTTTCTTGCCGGAGGCAGCACCGCCAGCGGGCTGCTGATGTTCCGTACTTAGCAAGTGTGCTTGCACCGGCAAGTTCCCTCAAAAGCATAAGGGTAAAGACATACAAGGGATGGAATCAAGTAAAGGAGACAACATAGCATTTGGCGCCGTTCAAAGAAGCGCAACCTTGCTGGGACACAGACGACAGAAAAAGCTAAGTTGCCCAAGTCTGAGCACAAAGCCCAGCTAGTTTCAATTTCTTATGTTATATTCCTTGAACTGCCGCGCTTTGTATGGAAAACCTATGCGCGGAGGAACCGGCTCGTGGCTGAGTTGCGCCCTTACTTTGTTTCGGGTCCGCTCAACAATACAAGTGAGCTGCAACTAGCCCCGACGAGGTTTCTTGCCGGAGGCAGCACCGCCAAATGAACTCTTTGGTGTCCCAAGACTCGACAAGTGTGCTTGCGCCGGCAAGTTCCCTAAAAGCGTGGGGTAGAGACATACAAGGAAAGCGACAGAATAAAGGATATAACATAGCAATCACTGCCATAGAGCGCAGTCAGTTTCAAATTTTTAAAGCTATGTTCCTTGAACGGCCGTGCCTTGTATGGAAAACCTGTGCGCGGAGGAACTGGCTCGTGGCTGAGTTGCGCCCTTGATTTGTTTTCGAGTCCGCTCAACAATACAAGTGAGCTGCAACTAGCCCCGACAAGGTTTCTTGCGAAAGCAGCACCGCCAAGAAGTTGCGATGTTCCGCGACTCGACAAGCGTGCTTTCGCGCCGGCAAGTTCCCTCAAAGCGTAGGGTAGAAACATACAAGGACCGAATCAAGTAAAGGGCATAACATAGCAAGCTTTGCTTAGAATAAAGTTATATATTACAGTAAAAAAACTTGCCGCGCTCTAAGAGATTGTTCTTATGACACATCAACAGCGGCAAGGACAAGGAAAGAGAAGAAAGGTGCGCCGGCACCTGGATCCCGGCAAGCCAGAGTTGCTGGGGGCTGCGAATGCCAAGATTCACCCCCGGCAAGCCAGAGTCACCGGGGCTGCGACATCAGATAAGCTTTTGGTCCCTCATCATGCATCCTCTTATGGATTGGGAATGCGAAGCCGCGTCTTGGAACGGTCGCGCCTTGTATGAAAAACCTGTGCGCGGAGGAATCGACTCGTGGCTAAGTTGCGCCCTTGATTTGTTTTCGAGTCCGCTCAACAATACAAGTGAGCTGCAACTAGCCCCGACAAGGTTTCTTGCCGGAGGCAGCACCGCCGGCGGGCTGCTGATGTTCCGCACTCGGCAAGTGTGCTTGCGCCGGCAAGTTCCCTCAAAACGTAGGGTAAAGACATACAAGGCATAGAGTCAAATAAAAGATGTGGCATAGCAAGCTTCCCCTTTTTCATTAAAAAACATCCCATTCGGGTACAGTCCATAGAGGATGAAAAACATGAAAGAGAGGATTACAAGTTTTAAATGCAGCTAAGGCCCGAAGGCTTACAAACTAAAAACATAAGATGCCCGTAATCCCTTTCCTGTCCCCCTTTTCAGGAGGTAGGTCAAGGAGGCGAAGAGGGCAAAAGAGGCGCCTAGATGAACTACGGGTGCCAGAAGACACCAAGAGAACATCCCGGGGGCCAGCCGGGGGCTTGGCGGAGACGGAGGCGCCGGAAGCAGAGCTCGAGGCAGGCGGCAGGACATCAAGCATCTTGTCGAGGCACCACGCCTCGACTCGACAGACGGCCTTGCCGCCAACCCTCTTCCTCTTCCACAGCCTCCCACGCCCGGCCGCCCAAGGAGACGACCCGGGAGTTCAGGAGGCCGGCGACCCGGATGATGGGGTCGCCGGTGGCGCACGAGTCGACGCCCGACGCCTAGTCGGGCCCACCGCTCTCGTCGTCGCTGTCGCTCTCCTCCTCGTCACTCTCGCTCGAGGAGGAGTCTTCGCTATCGGAGGAGCTGTCCACGCAGCATCTCGCCGGTGCGGAGTCCCGAAGACCTTGACGGAGAGGAGGTCGCCCTCCATTAACAAAATGGAGGGTAAACCCGCCGTCAAGCTGTGGATCGGAGAACGTCTTCCACCCTCGATCAAGATACATCACGCCGGGGGCTGGGGATACGACGGTGACTCGCGTGCCGCTGATCCCGCAGCCCCTCATGCGCAATCTCAGCGTCTCGGGCGGGTCCGGCTCCATCGCGCTCGCAAACGGAGCCGGAAGCCGGAGGCGACGACGAGGTGCCCGGCGCAGCTTGACGAAGAACTCCCAACCGTCGTCCCCCGTGTGGACCGCCGGGAGGAGAGGAGCCGCCAGCGGAGGCGAAGCCGACGCGCCGCCCCGTCCGCCTCTTCCCCGCGCGCCTCGACCTCGCCCTCGACCTGCGCCCGACCTCGCCCCTCCCTCTTCCCTTGTGGCTGGTTACGCCTGCAGGCATGGGATAGGGAGGGATGTGCTGCTGGCAGCGACCCTCGCCGCCAGCGATGAAGGGCCAGGGTTCCCTTCCTCCATGGCGGATGAGAGGAAGGGGAGCAGAAGTTGAAGAAAGGAGAAGATGAGGGAGTGCAGGATTTCTGCGCTCCCCCCTCGCCCTTCTTAAAGTAGCGAGGTGGGGGCACGGCCGCCCCGCTCGACGAATCAGAGCACGGGGGGGGGGGGGGGAAGGGAATCGGGGCCGACCCGCTGCCTCCGCCCGTGACGGCTCGGTTTCCCGCCTCCACCGCCCATGACCCCACGCGCATGGGAGCCGCGTGGCGGGGATGCAGAACCGAGGCGACAGATGAGGTGACCTTGCCCCGCCCCGTGATCACGGGGGTGGGTGCCTCGAAAATCGTGCATGCCACCCACGCCTCCCACGACGCCGCGATTGACGCGTGCCGTTACGGGAGGGCGCGGTGGATGTGGAGTGGGTTTTGTGTGGACCCAGGCCACGCGTGCCCGTGCATTGTTTTGGGCCTGGCCCAACAGCGCTCGGCACCGTGTTTGGCCCAGGCCCGGGGGCTCCTGTGGGTGTACCAAGGTAGGGGTACCTTAGTACCCCGAACTTGTGCACGGGCGGTTGCAGCACCCCGTGGCAAGACTCGCCGGGCGTCCGCCAAGACCCTCCGTCATTTCCATTTACTGCCATTCAAGAACAAAGTGTCAACCAAGTAGGCAAAGCCCCGGAAAGAGGAGCTTGCCGGGAAGTACAAGGCCCCGGCAAGAAGAGCTTGCCTGGAAGGACAAGGCCCCGGCAAGAGGAGCTTGCCGGGAAGGCCAACCAAGGCGCTTCCAGAAAACTTGCCGCGACGCCCCGCGCGTCTCGGCAAGGCCCGGCGACCAGCAAGCTTGCCGGCATGACAAGAGAAGGGCCGCGGCGAGGCGCTTGCCGCGGCAAGGCTGCCACTCTGCACCCGAGCTCCGGCGCATCCAACGACGTGTCACCCCAGGGCCACCCCAGAGCGCGTGGCGGTATTTGTGCAGCCATGCGGTGCGAGGTGTGCGAAGGCTGACAAGGAGGCCATCATGGCGATCGGTGGTGCCCCTAACGGTCGTTTCCTTGCCTTTGTTAGGCGACCGGACGGGCATTAAATGCCCTTGTCCCTGCCGTCGAGTTAGGTAGGGGACACTATTGGTTCTTGTTGTACCAACCTGCGTTTTTACTCTTTTACCCCCTCTTTCTGCGTTGCCACCTGTCGGTAACCCCCTTAGACTATAAAAAGGGAGGCCCATGCGCACATAGAAGGGGTTCGTTTCATTCGAGACATCCAACACCACTACACGCTCACGCTCTCGAGCAAGAACAAATACAAACACAAAGCAACAGTAGGAGTTTTATCTCTCCGGAGAGCTCCGAAGCTGGGTAAAAACCCCCCGCGTGCCGTCGCCTCGATCTGCTCTGCGTGCGCCCTCCGCTCCCTTGCCGGACTACAAGGGGCCCCCTGCCCCATAGGTGCTCGTTTCCCACGACACCTAGCCTCTACCTGTCCAATCCATCCTGCTCCCATCGCGCCGCCGCTAGCCAACCACCCCTCTCATGTCTCCCTCGGGATCCTCCCGATCCAAAATCCCCGCCAACCGGATCGCTCCGACCATCTCCCGTGATTTCCGCGCTGCCCAAATCCCCAGCAAGCCGCAGCCAACCCTGAGTGCCGCTCGAGCTCCAATGGAATCGCGCCCCTGGACTCTCTGCTTCGAGCACCTCCATGGAGCTAAACTCTCGCGCCTCCTCTTGTTCTTCCCGAGAGCCAGCAGAGCTCACCCGCCTCCTCTGCTTCGTCCCGCGTGCACGAGCCCAACGGGAGAGGAGCTCCTCAACGCCGTGCTCCTCACTGACGCCAGCCGCCCTCCTTAACCACCTTGCATCGCCGCCGGCTGCAAGCAGCAGCACCACCAGGACCCCATCGCCCCTTCCCTTCTTCTTCTCCCTTCGTTCTTCTCCTTCCTCTGGATTTCCCTCTCTCAATCCTCTCTCTGTTCTGTTGCCATGGACAGGAACTCCGTTGCCTCGCCGAATTCACGCCTCCACCCCCTGCATCTAGGTCGCCCGCAACCTCTGCCTCACCTCGTCCCGATTGGGAAAACCCAGACGCCAAGATCTCGCCGCCCCGGATCTCCTCCGCCCTCGCTGCTCACGCGCCAAGTCTGCTGCCGTCGACCTGCTTCCTCTGCTTCGAGGATGAGGCCCGCGCCAAGTCCCCTACCACGCCCGAGCAGATGCAGCTCCGTCCCTGCCGCCGTTTTGCCTCGCCGCCGCCCAGGGCCCCGGCGACCTCACCGTCCGGGCCTCCTCCGTCGCGCGCCGACCTACAAGTCCCGCCGCCGCCGTCTTCTGCATCGCCATGGGTGTGCTGCGTTTCTGTTCTTCAGAAACGAGAGCAGTAGCCCGCTCGCCGGCGTCGTTGCCTCCAGATCGACCGCACGCACTTGGGCCACCTCCCCTTCGTCGTTGACTGCGGCCCCGCTCCCACCTCCACCGATCCGGGCCGTGGCCCAAGGGTGAGCGCCCACAGCCCCTCCTGTGCTCTGTTGGCCCAGCAAGTTTAGGCCCGATGCGTGTTTTTTTTCTCTGTTGCGATTTAGCTATTATCCAGAGATGCCAGTTTTACAGAAAAACCCTCAAGCATCATGCATATAATATCTCATTAACCGTGCATCGGATTAAAATGATTTAAACATGTAAAATGCTTAGAATTTTGTGTAGATTAATATTATGCCACTTTCATCCATGTTTAAAATGTTTAAATTGCTGTTTGTTTAAATTTGCTCAAATGCCATGTTAAAATGATTTATTTCGTAACTAAATAACCGTAGCTCGGATTTAAATGTTCTTTATATGTAAATGGGGAGGAAAAATGCATAGATTAACATGTTGCACTTAATTTTCCTGTTTAACAACTATAAAATATGTTTTAGGGCAGAACAGTACAAAATTCATAAATTGCATATGAGGATTTTCCGGAAATGTTGTTTGTTGTTCCGGCCCCATTTAAACTTGCCTAGATAGTTAGTTTACTTTTGTTACACCCCTTGCCATGTTTAATAACATTTAATATTGTTGGGTACAAAACCGAGAGCAAACTAAATAATTGATGTGGTGTTCCGTTAATATGCAACCCGTTGCATATTGAGCTCCACTTAACTTGTAGTATTGTTTGTGCATATTGCCATGCCATACCTCATTAAACCGGACATGCATCATACTTGTTTGTGCATCATGGCATGTTTATGCTTGTGTGTTTACCATGTTGTTTGTTTCTTTCCGGGTTGCTTCTCTCGTTAGCTTTGGTTTCGTTCCGGAGTTGTGAGGTTTCGTTCGACTACGTCTGTTCATCTTCTTCATGGAATCGTTCTTCTTCCTTGCAGGATTTCAGGCAAGATGATCATACCCTCGAAATCACTACTATCTTTGCTATGCTAGTTTGCTCGCTCTTTTGCTATGCCAATGCTACGATGCCTACCATTTGCTTGTCAGCCTCCCAAATTGCCATGTCAAACCTCTAACCTTTGACACCATTCCTAGCAAGCCATTGATTGGCTATGTTACCGCTTTGCTCAGCCCCTCTTATAGCGTTGCTAGTTGCAGGTGAAGTTGAAGATTTCTCCTTGGTGGACAGGGTTATGTTGGGATATCACAATATCACTTATATTATTAATGCATCTATATATTTGGTAAAGGGTGGAAGGCTCGGCCTTATGCCTGGTGTTTTGTTCCACTCTTGCCGCCCTAGTTTCCGTCATACCGGTGTTATGTTCCCGGATTTTGCGTTCCTAACGCGGTCGGGTGATTTATGGGACCCCCCTGACAGTTCGCTTTGAATAAAACTCCTCCAGCAAGGCCCAACATTCTATTTACCATTTGCCTCACCACCACCTATATTTCCCTTGGGAGTAATTAACCCAAGGGTCATCTTTATTTTAGCCCCCCCGGGCCAATGCTTGTCTAAGTGTTGGTCCAAACTAGAGCCACTTGCAGCGCCACCTTGGGGAAACTTGAGGTCTGGTTCTGGTTATGCGTAGTGCTCATCGGTCGTGGCATGAGGCGAGATCTGCGCAGCTACTATCGGGATGTCGGCACGCCGGGAGGCTTTGCTGGTCTTGTTTTACCATTGTCGAAATGTCTTGTAAACCGGGATTCCGAGACTGATCGGGTCTTCCTGGGAGAAGGTCTATTCCTTCGTTGATCGCGAGAGCTTGTCATGGGCTAAGTTGGGACACCCCTGCAGGGTTTAAACTTTCGAGAGACGTGCCCGCGGTTATGTGGCAGATGGGAATTTGTTAATGTCCGGTTGTAGATAACTTGACACCAGATCCGAATTAAAATACATCAACCGCGTGTGTAACCGTGATGGTCTCTTCTCGGCGGAGTCCGGGAAGTGAACACGGTGTTGGAGTTATGTTTGACATAGGTGCTAAAGGATCACTTCTTGATCATACTTTTATCGATCGTGCTTTGCCTTCTCTTCTCGCTCTCATTTGCGTATGTTAGCCACCACATAAGCTAGTCGCTTGCTGCAGCTCCACCTCATGCCTTTACCTTACCCATAAGCTTAAATAGTCTTGATCTCATGGTGCGAGATTCTTTGAGTCCTCGTGGCTCACGGATACTTCAAAACCAGTTTGCGGTGCCTATGTTATCGAAAGGTGGACGCAACCAAGCTCAAGGAGGAGCTCGATGAAGATCTTGCCCTTTGTGTTGTTTCGTTCTAGTTGATCAGTAGTGGAGCCCAGTTGGGGTCAATCGGGGACCTTTGTCGCATTTGGGGTTCTTCTTTTATTTTGGTTCCGTAGTCGGACCTTGATTGTATCTGGATGATGTAATGCTTTATTCATGTAATTGTGTGAAGTGGCGATTGTAAGCCAACTATGTATCTCTTTCCCTTATGTATTACATGGGTTGTGTGAAGATTACCTCACTTGCGACATTGCTTTCAATGCGGTTATGCCTCTAAGTCGTGCTTCGACACGTGGGAGATATAGCCGCATCGAGGCGCGCTAAGTTGGTAATCGAGCCTTCCCGACCTTAGGAGCCCCACCGCTTGATCATTTTAGCGCCGAGTTGTGTCTAGAAAAATGTTTTGAGTCATTTAGGATTATATATATCGGAGAGTTAGGAATTCTTTTTACTCCCAGTCTCTTCATCGCTCACGGTAAGGCATCCCGACGTAGAGTTTTGACTCTTCTCTTCTCAAATTTCACTAAAAAATTTTAGGATCACGCGGGTATCTTGGAATCGTTCGATGGTTTTATGATGACAACATTGTCTTGGTGCCTCCTGTCGGGGTTTAGTGTAAGTGTCCGGGAGTTGAGCTCGAGGTGTTGTCATCATAATTTTATCGTTGCAGTTCTGGAATACCTGAGTTTAATACGCCGACATCGAAAATCTCTTTTATGCAGTTGTTGGTGAGATAACCCGATAACCCGATCTTGAGGTGAGTACTGGGAGTATTGCCATGACTCAGATAACGGATGCTTTTGAAGGTTGAGGTACACGATTTCGAAGGTTTCTTGGTTATGTGTTGACGGATGGATACATTTGGATGTTGGGATTGTTAGTTTGGGTGAGATATATTGCTTCCTGTATCCCCAACACCAGATTGCATAACCGAAAGTTTCGGGAGTTTATAGGTGGGAATTCAAGTAGCTCCTAGAATATCTTTTCGACAGATGCATGATATGGGATTGGGTAAATCTCTATCATATGTATTTGTTCCGGCTTATTCTGCAAGCCAGTCCTTTGTTTTTGTTTTGAGTTGTGGTATTCGAGTTGCTTAAATGTCAAGTGTTGATTCCATAGCTTTCCGAAATGGTGTTCTCATACTCCGATGGGAATACCAATCCTTCTCGACAATCGAGATTGTCATGTCAATCCTTTTCAACCGGCGTGTTTCTCTTCAAGTGGATCCGATCACTTCAACATCAGCAAGACCAATTATCATTTCTTCTCAACGGTGTTTGTGTCATCCGTCTCCAAGTTGCCTTTGTTTTTTTCCCACCCACCCACCCTTTTTCCTCAAGGACTAAGATTTCTTTACCAAGTATCCTTTTATTTTTGTGAAGTTTTCTCCATTCTTTTCCGACAATGTTCTTACCCGGTGGTTCTCAAGAAGATGTTCTACTAGTTCGTCATTCCTCATTCCTTTCTCTTCTCCGGTGGATTCAAGTCAAGTTTTGTTGATCATACTTTTCCTCATTTCAATGTCTTCTCATACCGTGCACCTCATTATCATTCTACTTCTCGCTATTTGTTATTCCGAGTGCTCAAGATATCTCAAGATTCGTGTTTCCACTCTACATTCGTTCAAGCTCTTTCGAGATTGGTATCTCATTCAAGTCATTTAATTCAACCGTGCAACATCTCTTCTAAATCTTTTCAACGGTGTTCTTTTGAGTGGGCCCTAACCCACAGGTCTTTTCGAGTGATCTTACGACTCTTCTATTTTCCCGAGCTATCCTAAATTCTTCTCCAAGTTTGACGTAAGAATGAGTTATCATCAGTCAAATGCTTTTCTCCAAGATCTTTCAAATTCTTTTCATAGTTGGCTCAACCTCTTCGCTTTCGATTCTTCCGGTGTGCCTCAATAATTCTTGGTGGTGTTTCTCCTCGTCATTCTCAGCATGGGAAGACCGAAGAAGAGTTTTCCCTTAAATCTTTCTCCATTCTCTTCAAGATTGATGGCTCTGGCTTGATGCCATCCTCTCATAATTGTTTTCGATTGTGAGAATTCTTTTCACCCATTCGGAGCATCTCATGAGTTGTTTCCACTTCTTTCCTCCGAAGGTCATCATGTCATAATTCCTCATTCTCAATTTTCAGCTCTCGTTCTCCAAAATCATACCGGTGCATCATTCAAGTATTATCTAGTCAGCTCGGGATCTCTGCGTTCACTTGGATCTAAATCCCCTCAAATATCTTCATCCGTTTTCCAATTCTTCCCGGTGAATTGTGAAGGAAATATGCCCTAGAGACAATAATAAAGTTATTATATATTTCCTCATATCATGATAAATGTTTATCATTCATGCTAGAATTGTATTAACCGGAAACATGATACATGTGTGAATGCATAGACAAACAATATGTCACTAGTATGCCTCTACTAGACTAGCTTGTTAATCAAAGATGGTTATGTTTCCTAACCATGAACAAAGAGTTGTTATTTGATTAACAAGGTCACATCATTAGTAGAATGATCTGATTGACATGACCCATTCCATTAGCTTAGCACACGATCGCTTAGTATGTTGCTACTGCTTTTATCCATGACATATACATGTTCCGTAACTATGAGATTATGCAACTCCGTTTACGGAGGAACACTTTGGTGCTACCAAACGCCTGGCGTAATCGGGTGATTATAAAGGAGTACTACAGGTGTCTCCAAAGGCAGATGTTGGGTTGGCGATTTCGAGATTAGGATTTGTCACTCCGAATGTCGGAGAGGTATCTCTGGGCCCTCTCGGTAATGCACATCACTTAAGCCTTGCAAGCATTGTAACTAATGAGTTAGTTACGAGATGATGTATTACGAACGAGTAAAGAGACTTGCCGTAACGAGATTGAACTAGGTATTGGATACCGACGATCGAATCTCGGGCAAGTAACATACCGATGACAAAGGAACAACGTATGTTGTTATGCGGTCTGACCGATAAAGATCTTCGTAGAATATGTAGGAACCAATATGGGCATCCAGGTCCCGCTGTTGGTTATTGACCGTGAATAGTACTAGGTCATGTCTACATTGTTCTCGAACCGTAGGGTCCGCACGCTTAAGGTTACGATGACAGTTATTATGAGTTTATGTATTTTGATGTACCGAAGGAGTTCGGAGTCCCGGATGTGATCACGGACATGACGAGGAGTCTCGGAATGGTCGAGACATAAAGATTGATATATTGGAAGCCTATGTTTGGAGTTCGAATGGTTCGGGCGAAAACGGAATTTCTGAGTACAGGGAGGTTACGGAACCCCGGAGGTAAATGGGCCTCGATGGGCCCTAGTGGAAAGGAGAAAGGGCCAGCCCTGGTGGGGGCGCCTCCCCCTTCCCTAGTCCTACTAGGACTAGGAGAAGGGGCCGCCCCCTCTCTCTCTTTCCTCCAGGAATCCTAGTCCAACTAGGATTGGGGGAATCCTACTCCCGAGAGGAGTAGGACTCCCTGCGCGCCTCCCTTGGCCGGCCCCCTCCCCTTGCTCCTTTATATCGGGGCAGGGGGCACCTTGGAACACACAAGTTGATCGTGAGATCGTTCCTTAGCCGTGTCGGTGCCCCCTCCACCATATTCCACCTCGGTTATACCGTCGCGAAGCTTAGGCGAAGCCTGGCCGTGAAACATCAAGATCGTCACCACGCCGTCGTCTTGTGGAACTCTCCTCGACACTCGGCTGGATCGAGTCGAGGGACGTCATCGAGCTGTACGTGTGTCAAGAACTCGGGCGTCGGAGTAATGGCGCGGGATCGGTCGGATCGCGAGGAGAACGTCGACTACTTCCTCTACGTTGTGATCGCTTCCGCCGGGTCTACAAGGGTATGTAGACAACACTCTCCCCTCTCGTTGCTATACATCACCATGATCTTGCGTGTGCGTAGGAAATTTTTGAAATTACTACGTTCCCCAACAAATGGCATCGAGCCTAGTTTTTATGGTTTGATGTTATGCACGAGTAGAACACAAGTGAGTTGTGGGCGATACAAGTCATACTTCCTACCAGCATGTCATACTTTGGTTCAGCGGTATTGTGAGATGAAGCGGCCCGGACCGACATTACGCCAGACGCTTACGCGAGACTGGTTTCACCGCCGCGAGCACTCGTTGCTTAAAGGTGGTGGTGGGTGCTGTCTCTCTCACTTTAGTTGAACCAAGTGTGGCTACGCCGGTCCTTGAGAAGGTTAAAACGAGTCTATTTGACGAAGTATCGTTGTGGTTTTGATGCGAGGTGAGACTGGTTCTTGCTTAAGCCCGTAGCAGCCACGTAAAATTTGCAACAACAAAGTAGAGGACGTCTAACTTGTTTTTGCAGGGCATGTTGTGATGTGATATGGTCAAGGCGTGATGCTATATTTTATTGTATGAGATGATCATGTTTTGTAACGAAGTTATCGGCAATCGGCTGGAGCCATATGGTTGTCGCTTTATTGTATGCAATGCAATCGCCCTGTAATGCTTTACTTTATCACTAAGCGGTAGAGATAGTCGTAGAAGCATAAGATTGGCGAGACGACAACGATGCTACGATGGAGATCAAGGTGTCGCGCGGTGGCGATGGTGATCATGGTGGTGCTGCGGAGATGAAGATCACGAAGCACAAGATGATGATGACCATATCATATCACTTATATTGATTTGCATGTGATGTTTATCCTTTATGCATCTTATCTTGCTTTGATTGACGGTAGCATTATAAGATGATCTCTCACTAAATTATCAAGAAGTGTTCTCCCGAGTACGCACCGTTGCCAAAGTTCGTCGTGCCCGGACACCACGTGATGATCGGTGTGATAAGCTCTACGTCCATCTACAACGGGTGCAAGCCAGTTTTGCACACGCAGAATACTCAGGTTATACTTGACGAGCCTAGCATATGCAGATATGGCCTCGGAACACGGAGACCGAAAGGTCGAGCGTGAATCATATAGTAAATATGATCAACATAAGATGTTCACCATTGAAAACTACTCCATCTCACGTGATGATCGGTTATGGTTTAGTTGATTTGGATCACGTGATCACTTAGATGACTAGAGAGATGTCTATCTAAGTGGGAGTTCTTAAGTAATATGATTAATTGAACTTAAATTTATCATGAACTTAGTCCTGGTAGTATTTTGCAAATTATGTTGTAGATCAATAGCTCGCGTTGTTGCTTTTATATGTTTGTTTTTTGATATGTTCCTAGAGAAAATTGTGTTGAAAAATGTTAGTAGCAATGATGCGGATTCGATCCGTGATCGGAGGTTTATCCTCATTGCTGCGCAGAAGAATTATGTCCTTGATGCACCGCTAGGTGACAGACCTATTGCAGGAGCGGATGCGACGTTATGAGCGTTTGGCTAGCTCAATATGATGACTACTTGATAGTTTTGTGCACCATGCTTTATGGCTTAGAATCGGGACTTCAAAGATGTTTTGAACATCATGGACCATATGAGATGTTCCAGAATTGAAGTTAATATTTCAAGCAAATACCGAGTTGAGAGATATGAAATCTTCAACAAGTTCTATAGCTAAAAGATGGAGGAGAATCGCTCAACTAGTGAGCATGTGCTCAGATTGTGCGGGTACTTCAATCGCTTGAATCAAGTGGGAGTTAATCTTCCGAGATAAGATAGTGATTGATGAATTCTCTAGTCACCATCACCAAGTTAGTAGAACTTCGTGATGAACTATAGTATGCAAGGGATGACGAAAATGATTCCGGGCTCTTCGTGATGTTGAAATCGACGAAGGTAGAAATCAAGAAAGAGCATCAAGTGTTGATGGTTGACAAGATCACTAGTTTCAAGAAAAGGGCAAAGGAAAGAAAGGGAACTTCAAGTAGATTGACAAGCAAGTTGTCACTCCCACGAAGAAGCCCAAAGCTGAACCAAAGCACTGAAACCGAAAGTGCTTACACGCAAAGGAAATGGTCTTTGGAAGCGGAACTGCCCTAAATATTTGGTGGATAAAAAGGATGGCAAAGTGAAAAAGGGTATATTTGATATACTGGTGTTTTATGTGTGCTTTACTAGTGTTTATAGCAACCCCTCGGTATTTGGTACTGGTTCGGTTGCTAAGAGTAGTAACTCGAAGCGGAGTTGCGAATAAATGAAACTAGTTAAGGGTGAAGTGACGATGTGTGTTGAAAGTAGTTTCAAGATTGATATGATCATCATCGCACACTCCCTATACTTTCGGGATTAGTGTTGAACCTAAATAAATGTTATTTGGTGTTTACGTTGAGCATGAATATGATTTGATCGTGTTTATTGCAATACGGTTATTCATTTAAGTAAGAGAATAAACTGTTGTTCATTTACATGAATAAAACCTTATATGGTTACACGCCCAATGAAAATGGTTCATTGGATCTCGATCGTAGTGATACACATATTCATAATATTGAAACCAAAAGATGCAAAGTTAATAATGATAGTGCAACTTATTTGTGGCTTGCCGTTTAGGTCATATTGGTGTAAAGCGCATGAAGAAACTCCATCTTGATGGGATTTTGGAATCACTTGATTATGAATCACTTGATGCTTGCGAACCATGCCTCATGGGCAAGATGACTAAGACTCCGTTCTCCGAACAATGGAGCGAGCAACCGACTTATTGGAAATAATACATACCGATGTATGCGATCCAATGAGTGTTAAGGCTCATGGTGGGTATCGTTATTTTCGACCTTCACAGATGATTTGAGCAGATATGGGTATATCTACTTGATGAAACATAAGTCTGAAATAGTTGAAAGGTTCAAAGAATTTCAGAGTGAAGTGGAAAAATCATCGTGACAAGAAAATAAGATTTCTACGATCGATCGCGGAGACAAATATTTGAGTTCGAGTTTGGTCTTCAATTAAAACAATGTGGAATAGTTTCACAAATTCATGCCACCGGAACACCACATCATAATGGTGTGTCCGAACGTCAGAACCGTACTTTATTGGATATAGTACAATCTATGATGTTTCTTACCGATTTACCAATATCGTTTTAGGATCATGCATTAGAGACAGCTGCATTCACGTTAAATAGGGCACCATCTAAATCCGTTGAGGCGACACTATATGAGCTGTGGTTTAGCAAGAAACCAAAGTTGTCGTTTCTTAAAGTTTGGGGCTGCGATGCTTATGTGAAAAGTTTCATCTGATAAGCTCAAACCCAAATCGGAGAAGTGCGTCTTCATAGAATACCCATAGGAAATTGTTGGGTACACCTTCTATCACAGATCCGAAGGCAAAACATTCGTTGCTAATAAATGGATCCTTTCTAAGAGAAGGAGTTTCTCTCGAAAGAAGTGAGTGGGAGGAAAGTAGAACTTGATGAGGTAATTGTACCTTCTCCCTTATTGGAAAGTAGTTCATCACAGAAATCTGTTCCTGTGACTACTACACCAATTAGTGAGGAAGCTAATGATGATGATCATGTAACTTCAGATCAAGTTACTACCGAATCTCGTAGGTAAACCAGAATGAGATCCGCACCAAAGTGGTACGGTAATCCTGTTCTGGAAGTCATGTAACTAGACCATGATGAACCTACGAACTATGAGGAAGCGATGGTGAGCCCAGATTCCGCAAAATGGCTTGAGGCCATGAAATCTGAGATGGGATCCATGTATGAAAACAAAGTGTGGACTTTGGTTGACTTGCCCGAGGGTAGGCAAGCAATAGAAAACAAGTGGATCTTCAAGAAGAAGACTGACGCTGACGGTAATGTTACTGTCTACAAAGCTCGACTTGTCGCAAAAAGGTTTTTGACAAGTTCAAGGTGTTGACTACAATGAGATTTTCTCAACTGTAGCGATGCTTAAGTCCGTCCGAATCATGTTAGCAATTGCCACAATTTATGAAATTTGGCAAATGGATGTAAAAACTGCATTCTGAATGGGTTTTAGGAGGAAGAGTTGTATATGATGCAACCGAAGGTTTTATCGATCCAAAGGAGCTAACAAAGTGTGCAAGCTCCAGCGATCCATCTATGGACTGGTGCAAGCATCTCGGAGTTGGAATATACGCTTTGATGAGTTGATCAAAGCATATAGTTTTATCTGAGACTTACGGTGAAGCCTGTATTTACTAAAAAGTGAGTGGGAGCACAACAGCATTTCTGATAAAGTATATGTGAATGACATATTGTAGATCGGAAATAATGTAGAATTATTCTGCAAAGCATAAAGAAGTGTTTGAAAGGAGTTTTTCAAAGGAAAGATCTCGGTAAAGCTACTTACATATTGAGCATCAAGATCTATAGAGATAGATCAAGATGCTTGATAAGTTTTTTCAATGAGTACATACCTTGACAAGATTTTGAAGTAGTTCAAAATGAAACAGTCAAAGAAAGAGTTCTTGCCTGTGTTACAAGGTGTGAAATTGAGTAAGACTCAAAACCCGACCACAGCAGAAGATAGAAAGAGAATGAAAGTCATTCACTATGCCTTGGCCATAGTTTCTATAAAGTATGCCATCTGTGTACAGATCTATTGTATACCCTGACCGAGTTTGCAAGGAATACAATAGTGATCTAGGAGTAGATCATCGACAGCGGTCAAAATTATCCTTAGTGGAATAAGGATATGTTTCTCGATTATGGAAGTGACAAAAGGTTCGCCGTAAAGGGTTACGTCGATGCAACTTTTGACACCGATCCGATGACTCTAAGTGTCGATCTAGATACATATTGGAAGTGGGAGCAATTAGCTAGAGTAGCTTCAATGCGAGCATTGTAGACATAGAAAAATTGCAAAATACATAACGGATCTGAATGTGAAAGACCCGTTGACTAAGACTCTCTCACAAACAAAACATGATCACACCTTAGTACTCTTTGGGTGTTAATCACATAGCGATGTGAACTAGATTACTGAATCTAGTAAACCCTTTGGGTGTTGGTCACATGGTGATGTGAACTATGGGTGTTAATCACATGATGATGTGAACTATCGATGTTAATCACATGGTGATGTGATCTAGATTATTGACTCTAGTGCAAGTGGGAGACTGAAGGAAATATGCCCTAGAGACAATAATAAAGTTATTATATATTTCCTCATATCATGATAAATGTTTATCATTCATGCTAGAATTGTATTAACCGGAAACATGATACATGTGTGAATGCATAGACAAACAATATGTCACTAGTATGCCTCTACTAGACTAGCTTGTTAATCAAAGATGGTTATGTTTCCTAACCATGAACAAAGAGTTGTTATTTGATTAACAAGGTCACATCATTAGTAGAATGATCTGATTGACATGACCCATTCCATTAGCTTAGCACACGATCGCTTAGTATGTTGCTACTTGCTTTTATCCATGACATATACATGTTCTCGTAACTATGAGATTATGCAACTCCGTTTACGGAGGAACACTTTGGTGCTACCAAACGTCACAACGTAATCGGGTGATTATAAAGGAGTACTACAGGTGTCTCCAAAGGCGAGATGTTGGGTTGGCGTATTTGAGATTAGGATTTGTCACTCCGAATGTCGGAGAGGTATCTCTGGGCCCTCTCGGTAATGCACATCACTTAAGCCTTGCAAGCATTGTAACTAATGAGTTAGTTACGAGATGATGTATTACTGAACGAGTAAAGAGACTTGCGGTAACGAGATTGAACTAGGTATTGGATACCGACGATCGAATCTCGGGCAAGTAACATACCGATGACAAAGGAACAACGTATGTTGTTATGCGGTCTCGACCGATAAAGATCTTCGTAGAATATGTAGGAACCAATATGGGCATCCAGGTCCCGCTGTTGGTTATTGACCGTGAATAGTACTAGGTCATGTCTACATTGTTCTCGAACCGTAGGGTCCGCACGCTTAAGGTTACGATGGATGCTTATTATGAGTTTATGTATTTTGATGTACCGAAGGAGTTCGGAGTCCGGATGTGATCACGGACATGACGAGGAGTCTCGGAATGGTCGAGACATAAAGATTGATATATTGGAAGCCTATGTTTGGAGTTCGAATGGTTCCGCTAAAACGGAATTTCTCGAGTACCGGAGGTTACGGAACCCCGGGAGGTAAATGGGCCTCGATGGGCCCTAGTGGAAAGGAGAAAGGGCCAGCCCTAGTGGGGCGCGCCCCCCTTCCCTAGTCCTACTAGGACTAGGAGAAGGGGCCCCCCTCTCTCTCTTTCCCCTCCGGAATCCTAGTCCAACTAGGATTGGGGGAATCCTACTCCAGAGGGAGTAGGACTCCTGTAGCGCCTCCCTTGGCCGCCGCCCCTCCCCTTGCTCCTTTATATACGGGGCAGGGGGCACCTTGGAACACACAAGTTGATCGTGAGATCGTTCTTAGCCGTGTCGGTGCCCCCTCCACCATATTCCACCTCGGTTATACTGTCATGAAGCTTAGGCGAAGCCTCGCGCCGTGAAACATCAAGATCGTCACCACGCCGTCGGCTTGTGGAACTCTCCCTCGACACTCGGCTGGATCGGAGTACGAGGGACGCCATCGAGCTGTACGTGTGTCAAGAACTCGGGGCGTCGAGTGTGGCGCCGGATCGGTCGGATCGCGAGGAGAACGCACGACTACTTCCTCTACGTTGTGATCGCTTCCGCTTCGGGTCTACAAGGGTATGTAGACAACACTCTCCCCTCTCGTTGCTATACATCACCATGATCTTGCGTGTGCATAGGAAATTTTTTGAAATTACTACGTTCCCCAACAAATTGTGCCTTTGCTACGTTCATTTTCAATTCTTATGGTGGTTCGTTCAAGATTTCACTTCCTTCGTTATCATATTATTTCATTCGTTGTTTCCAAATTCCATCGATGGTTCCATCAATACCTTCTCAAGTTTGCGCCATATCTATCTTAACCATTTCGAAAAGAATAAGTAGTGTGCCAAATCCGTTGCTTGTCATCAATTTAATTTGGTGAAGGATACGCATAACATAATTCTTATTCTTGTTTCATCCAAGTGATTAATTCCTTTTTCCGAAGTTCGTAATGGTATCAATTTCTCAGTTCTAAGCTGTTCATCTCTTCTTTCCGGAGTTTGTTCATCATATCACATTCTCGGTTCGAGATGCTTCATCTTTTCTTTCCGGATTTCAAAGTTCTCGGTTATATCATCCCGAAGCTTCATCTTATCATTGCAAGACTTCACCTTGTGTCTCAACTTCTCTTTCTTTCTATCATCCTTTTATTACCGGAGTTCTTCATGGAGTTTCTTCATGGTGGTTCGTCAAGGATTCCTTTCACTCTTCAATTGTTCTTCAAGTTTTCTCTCAAAGTTATGATCCGCCAAGCTATACTCTAAGATAAACATGGTGCTCAACACATGTTTTGTTTTGGGGAGTTCAAGTATTCTTCATCTTGCATTCCAAAGTGCAGTTCCTTCTATCTTATCTTTTGAGATGGTGTTATGTCACTCTTGACAATTTCCTTCATGTTTCATGATTCATATTGTTGTCAAGAATGAGGTATTTTAAATCCATCAGTCTCTTCATTGGAGTTATCTTGGGTTATATTTCACCTAAAGCTTTCCCTAAGGATTGTTTCTATTTATGGTGCTTATAAATGACCCAAGTTCTTCATTTGTCCTCCCGGTGAAATAAGTTTCTCGTCTCCTTGTTGATATCAATCCAATCATTTCTTTACGTTGGTGGCAGAAGCTCACCTCAGCATTTTGAGATGTTTTCCATAAGCCCAATACAAGCTTATTCGTTTCATTGTGGGTTTTCCAACAACTCCGTTCGATTCTTCTTTGCAAGGATGTTTTCCAAGTTCACTTGTGGCAAAAGTTGTTATTTTCTTCTCCATCCCTTTATCCCAATGATCCAACTTGTATTCTTTCGTTACAGAGGCATTGTGATGTTGTGCTCTTCACCCATCACCTCGTTTTGTGAGGATCGTGTTCTTTTCTTCCTTATCCATTTAACCGGAGTGTTGTATCATCTCTTCAATATCTTTTCATCTCATCAAGTTTTCTTCTCTTTTCTACCGGAGTGCTATCCAAATTCTATCATTCTTGTTCCTTGGCTATCTCATTATACTGAGGTGGTCATATTCTTTTCGTTCATGAAGCTCTTATTTCCATGTCTTTCAACCTTCAAGTTCTCGTAATACTCCTTGTTCCTCTTTTCTACCAGATTGTTTGCAATCTCGTTCATCTCTTTTGTACTCTTTCTTTTAAATTGCTCAACCTCTCAAGGTTCGTGGTTTCACACGTTCGTCAAAGAAGCAACTTAGTTTTACCTCTCCTCTTCCTCTTCCTTTTCCCTCCGATGCCATCCTAGATCTCGGGACGAGATCCTCTCGTAGTGGTGGAGTGTTGTAACGCCCCGAATACAACTTTCCATATTCGTAACTCCAACTCTTGCCTTTTCAGGAGATGTGATATGATATTTCCTTCGTGGTTGGGTTTTTTTTGTTTGTTTTGCATTTTGTTCATGTCATGCATCTCATCTCATCGCATCATTTGCATTGCATCGGCACTCGTTGCTGTCTTTGTTTTTAAAACTTGCATCCGCTCGTAGTTGCCGTTCCTCGCTTCTCTCCGTTGCGTTCATTGACCGTTTCGAGACCAACCATGTTTGCGTTTCCCTCTTGTCATACCACCTAACCTCTCTGCACAACCACCGACCCCTTCTTGCGCGTGTCCGAAAACTTACCCGAACCCGACCCGGGCAGTCGTCACCGTTGTGTCCGGATCATCCCCTAACGTCTACAAAACATCTCCGTTTTATTATTTGGACTCCCGAGCCTATTTATTTCGAACCGTCCGATTACGATCGGAGGGATCCGATAGCCCCTAAACTAATCCCTTTCCTATATAAACAACCTAACCCTAGCCCCTACCTGTCCAATCCATCCTGCTCCCATCTGTAACGCCCTCGATGCGGCTATATCTCCCACGTGTCGAAGCACGACTTAGAGGCATAACCGCATTGAAAGCAATGTCGCAAGTGAGGTAATCTTCACACAACCCATGTAATACATAAGGGAAAGAGATACATAGTTGGCTTACAATCGCCACTTCACACAATTACATGAATAAAGCATTACATCATCCAGATACAATCAAGGTCCGACTACGGAACCAAAATAAAAGAAGAACCCCAAATGTGACAAAGGTCCCCGATCGACCCCAACTGGGCTCCACTACTGATCAACTAGAACGAAACAACACAAAGGGCAAGATCTTCATCGAGCTCCTCCTTGAGCTTGGTTGCGTCACCTGCTCGGTAACATAGGCACCTGCAAACTGGTTTTGGAAGTAACTGTGAGCCACGGGGACTCAGCAATCTTGCACCCGCGAGATCAAGACTATTTAAGCTTATAGGAAGGATGGAATAATGAGGTGGAGCTGCAGCAAGTGACTAGCATATATGGTGGCTAGAATCGCAAAAGAGAGCGAGAAGAGAAGGCAAAGCACGGTCGATAAAAGTATGATCAAGAAGTGATCCTGAAACTACTTACGTCAAACATAACTCCAACACCGTGTTCACTTCCCAGACTCCGCCGAGAAGAGACCATCACGGTTACACACGCGGTTGATGTATTTGAATTAAGGTCAACTTCGGGTTTTCTACAACCGGACATTAACAAATTCCCATCTGCCACATAACCGCGGGCACGGCTCTCAAAAGTTTATACCCTGCAGGTGTGTCCCAACTTAGCCCATGACAAGCTCTCGCGATCAATGAAGGAATAGACCTTCACTCGAGACACTCCCATCAGACTCGGTATCCCGGTACATCAAGACATTTCGACAATGGTAAAACAAGAGTAGCAAAGCCGCCCGAATGTGCCGACAAATCCTGGTAGGAGCTGCACATATCTCGTTCTCAGGGCACACCGGATTGACCAAACTTCCGGTAGGCCAGCCCAGAGTTGCCCCTGGTGGCCACCGGCGGTTGATGGTTTGGACCAACACTCAACGAGCACCGCCCCGGGGTAATAAAGATGACCCTTGGGCTCCGGAAACCCAAGGGAAAAAGGGCTAGGTGAGGCAAATGGTAAAACCAAGGTTGGGCCTTGCTGGACAAGTTTTATTCAAAGCGAACTGTCAGGGGGGTCACATAAATCACCCGACCGCGTTAGGAACGCAAAATCCGGGAACATAACACTGGTATGACGGAAACTTGGGCGGCAAGAGTGGAACAAAACACCAGGCATAAGGCCGAGCCTTCCACCCTTTACCAAATATATAGATGCATTAATAATATAAGAGATATTGTGATATCCCAACAAGTAAACATGTTCCAACAAGGAACAACATCTCCATGTTCCAACAAGGAACAAACTTCATCTTCACCTGCAACTAACAACGCTATAAGAGGGGCTGAGCAAAGCGGTAACATAGCCAATCAACGGTTTGCTAGGACATGGTGGGTTAGAGGTTTGACATGGCAATTTGGGAGGCTGACAAGCAAATGGTAGGCATCGTAGCATTGGCATAGCAAAAGAGCGAGCAAGCTAGCATAGAAAAGATAGTAGTGATTTCGAGGGTATGATCATCTTGCCTGAGATCCCGCAAGGAAGAAGAACGAGTCCATGAAGAAGACAAACGGACGAAGTCGAACGGATCCTCACAACTCCGGAACGAAACCGAAGCTAACGAGAGAAGCAAACCGGAAAGAAACAAACAACATGGTAAACACACAAGCATAAACATGTTATGATGCACAAAAAAGTATGATGCATGTCCGGTTTAATGAGGCATGGCATGGCAAAGTGCACAAACAATACCACAAATTAAGTGGAGCTCAATATGCAACGAGTTGCATATTGACGAAACACCACATTCAAGTTATTTAGTTCTCTCTCGTTAATGTACCCATCAATATTAAATGTTGTTAAACATGGCAAGAGACGAAGCATAACAAAACTACCTAGCTAGGCAAGTTTAAATGAGGCCGGAGACACAAACAACACTTCCGAAAAATCCCCATGTTATTTAGCAATTTAACGCAAACAACAATTTTAAACATTTTAGTTGTTGTGATCATGATGCGGATGACATATGCAAGTTTTATGCAATATTTATGAAAATGTTGACATGAGCATGATAAGGAGCATTTGGTCACCATGGCAGAACGAAAAGGGTGCCACGGCGGCGAAACAAAAATGGTGCCACAGCAACATATCCGAAAATGATGCCACGGCAACATATCCGAAAATGATGCCACGGCAACATATCCGAAAATGATGCCATGGCAACATATCGGTTCCGGTAGCTCACGGAGATACCGGTGCAAAAGGAGGCGTGCAGAACATGCTAGAGATGTTGGGGTGATCCCGGTTACCGGGTGTCCCACATAATGGTGGCATGGCTTACGGCGAACGTGCAAGGAACAATTCGGACACGGTCCAAACATAGGGTGCATCTCATTCAACACATGCATTCGGTCCACGGACGGCGTCTCGGGGTTATACCTTTGAAGCGTGCTTTTTCGGAGCGGGTCGAGTTTGTAGGGAAAGTCGTCATACACGGCGTAGTGGAAGTCGTTGTTCACGTGGCGACGGTAGTTGTACACGTTTTCGTAGATGTTCGGGTCGACGGTAGTGGTACACGCGACGTCGGGGTACTTGTCGGTCCGGTCTTGGCGGTGTAGATGTACACGTTCCGTAGACGAACATGGATGTCGTGGTACTTGGCGTCACTTCGTGTACTTGGTCTTGGCGATCGGAGAGGGTACTTGCCGGATCCACAACACTGTAACCGTTCATGGCAGAGGAACTTGATGTTCACGGGTCTCCCAAAGAGGTCGTGGTACTTGGCGCTATTCCCTGCTTGGTGGTCGTTGGACTTGGCATCAACAGCAACAGCAAGTGAAGGTGCAGAGACTTGGCGCGATGCAGGGGCTGTTTTCGAGCGGGACTTGCAGCGGCAGCGACGGCAGGGAGGGCGTCACGGCTCCGGGAACATGGCAGGAACCGACCGGGGAAGATGAGGACGCCAGCGATGCTGTCTTGACGTTCCGCGTCGCCGTGGTGGTCGCAGGCGATGTAGACGACACAGGGGAAAAGGAGATCCACCGGATCCTGGCAGAGCACGCCAGCGGCGACGTCATCCGGTGGAGAAGCACGGAGCGGCAAGGCGGCGGAGGTCGCCGGCAGAGGGACCCGGCGCGGGGGTGAGGGGCTTGGCGCGGCGGGGACGAGCTTCTGCTGCGGGTCGGGACGATGAGGGATGGCGAGGGAGCGACTGCTGGTCCTCCATGGTGGAATGACGCGAGGAAGGAGAGGCCGGGGCGTCGGGGTGCAGAGGCGAAGGCCGGCGGCCATGGCGATGCAGGCAGTGGAGAGGCGCGGGGCGTCGTGGCCAAGCGGAGGGAGGAGCGGCGCGGGGACGGGAGGAGATGCGGGAAGGCGGTGGCGCGCGCGAAGACGACGTGGAGGCGCAGTGACGACGTGCTCGGGCTCGAGATCGAGGAGGAGGGAGGCTGAGGCCGGGCTGGAGGGAGAGATGGATCAAGGGGAGAGGGAGATCCAGGGTGGGCGAGGGCATCGGGCGCTGGCGGCGCAGGAGGAGAACGAAGGAGGGATCGATGGGAGTGGCTGCGGGACGAGGGGATGAGGGAGAGAAGAGGGGTCGGGCCTAGGGTTAGGTGCGGCTGGGCCTAAGGTGTTTAGTGGGCTGGCCTGGTCCGGATGGACTGCAGGCCCTCTTCTCTCTCTCTCTCATCCTTTTACCAATTAAAACAAAACAGAAAAAGAGGAAGAAGAGAAAGAGAAGTTAGGGGTGGAATCTGGGCATGGGGATAATTTTCACGGCCTCGTAAAAATGTGAGGAGTTTAAATAAAATGGCAAGAGGATTTTTGGAGAACAATAGATTTGCACATGTTGAATTTAATGAAACATGTTTGAATTTTGAAACCCACTCGAAAGGACTCTAAATGGGCTGAGATTTTTAGAGGAGCCTTGATAAAATTGAGAGAAATATTGACAAGGTTTGGAGGTCAAACTCGAAGAGGAATAGACATGGAAAATGTTTTGCACGTGTGTTATGGGTGATTCCGAAATGAAATATTTAATATAGGTCCCTAATATTGGGAGGATATGTTATAAAGAGAATCACCACGTGAATTCCTCGCTTTAAATGGATCAAGATCCATGCAATTTAATTGGTTGAATTAAATGACATGATGCAAAGCTCAAGATGCAAAGATTAATGACATGATGGCATGATGGCTCGATGCAAAGCACATGATGCAACAAACAAAACAAATCGCATCGATTTAAACTCGGAGTAGCTGGAAGTCTTCTGAAGCTCCGGTCTTGGGGCGTTACAACACTCCACCACTACGAGAGGATCTCGTCCCGAGATCTGGGATGGCACCGGAGAGAAACGAAAGAGGAAGAGAGGAGGTAAAACTAAGTTGCTTCTTCGACAAAAGAGTGAAACCAAAGAACCTTGAGAGGTTGAAAAGTTGAAAGAAAGAACACAACGGAGTTGAACACAATTGAGAGCACTACGATAGAAAATAGAAACAAGGAACACCATGTGAACCTTGTAGGTTGCAAAGCTATGAATGACGAGTACAATGGACAAGAAGTAATTGAAACCACTCTAGTTGAAACGAGATAAACAAGGAACAGGGAAGATCAAAATCGGACAGCACTCCGACTGAAAGAAGAAGGAAAACTTGATAAGATGAAAAGAACTTGAAGAGATGACACAACACTCCGGTTAACTGGATAAGCAAGAAAAGAAGACGATCCTGACAAAACAAGATGATGATTGAAGAGCACAACATCACAATGCCTCCGGAACGAAAGAATAGAAGCTAGACCGTTGGGATAAAGGGACGGAGAAGAAAATGACAACTTCTACCACAATTGAATTTGGAAGGCATCCTTGCAAGAAGGTTAGAATAGAGTTGTTGGAAGACCAACAATGAAAGGAATAAGTTTGTAGTGGGCTTATGGAAACATCTCAACATTATGAGGTGACAACCGGCCACTAACGGAAACAATTGCTTGCTTGAGATTAACGAAGAGATGAAAGCTTGTTCCATCAAGATGGAAAAGAGATAACTTGGGTCATTAATAAGCACCAAAATAGCAACGTTCCTTAGGGAAGGCTTTAGGTGAAATCTATACCAAGATAACTCCAATGAAGAGATTGACGGTTGAAAAGATCTCTTGAACAAAGAGAAAAAGATGGATTTAAATATGTCACTCTTGAAAACTTGTGAATCATGAAACGCGAAGTGAAATTATCAAGAATGATCTAACACCACCTCAGAAGATAAGGTAGAAAGAATTGCACTTTGGAATGCAAGATGAAGAATGCTTGAACTCCTCAAAACAAGACATGTGTTGAACACCATGTTTAAGTTTTGAGTATAGCTTGGCTGATCATAACTTCGAGAGAAAATCTTGAAGAACAATTGAAGAATGAAAAGAATCCTTGACGAAGCACCATGTAGAGCCTCCATGAAGAACTCCGGTAAACAAAAGGAATGAAAAGAAAGAGAAATTGAAAACACAAGGTGAGTCCTTGCAATGATTTAGCTGGATCTCCGTGATGATGAGGGCTTGGAACTCCGGGAAAAGAAAAGATGAAACAACTGAAACCGAGAATTTATTCATCATGAACAAACTCCGAAAGAAGTAATTAATCACTAGGATGAAACAAGAACAAGAATTATGTTATGCGTATCCTTCACCAATTTAGATTGATGACAAGCAACGGATTTGGCATACTACTTATTCTCGTAGAAAGGATTAAAAGAGATATATCAAAACTTGAGAAGGTCTTCAACACCACCGGTGGGATTTGGAAAGAACGAATATTTGATATGACAAAGAAGGAAGTGAAATCTTGAACGAACCACCGTAAGAATTGAAAATGAACATAGCAAAGGCACAATTCACCGGGAAGAATTGGAAAACGAATGAAGATACTTGAGGGAATTTAAATACAATTGAACGAATAGATCACTAGCTGATTAGAGAATACTTGAATGATGCACCGGTATGATTTGGAGAACGAGAGCTGAAAGCTTGAATGAATAATACTGAGATGATGGGCTCCGGATGACAAACTGAGAAGACTCTTGAATATCTCCTGATGGGTGAAAAAGATTCTCACAATCGAAAACAATTATGAGCGGATGGCAACAAGCTAGCACCATGAATCTTGAAGAGAATAGAGCAAGATTAAAGAGAAACTCTTCTTCGGTCTTCAAATGATGAGAATGACAACGAGAAACACCACCAAGAATTATTGAGGCACACCGGAAGAATCAAAAGCGAAGAGGTTGAGCCAACTATGAAAATTTGAAAGATCTTGGAGAAAAGCATTTGATTGATGATAACTCATTCTTACGTCAAACTTGGAGAATAATTTAGGATAGCTGTGGGAAAATAGAAGAGTCAGGTAAGATCCTGGGAAAAGACCTGTGGGTTAGGGCCCACTCAAAAGAACACCGTTGAAAAGATTTAAAAGAGATGTTGCACCGGTTGAATTAAATGACTTGAATGAGATACCAATCTCGAAAGAGCTTGAACGAATGCAGAGTGGAAACACGAATCTTCGAGATATCTTGAGCATTCCGGAATAACAAATAGCGAGAAGTAGAATGATAATGAGGTGCACCGGTATGAGAAGACATTGAAATGAGGAAAAGGTATGATCAACAAAACTTGACTTGAATCCCCGGAGAAGAGAAAGGAATGAGGAATGACGAACTAGTAGAACATCTTGAGAACCACCGGGTAAGAACATTGACGGAAAAGAATGGAGAAAACTTCACAAAAATAAAAGGATACTTGGTAAAGAAATCTTAGTCCTTGAGGAAAAAGGGTGGGTGGGCGGGAAAAAAACCAAAGGCAACTTGGAGACGGATGAAACAAACACCGTTGAGAAGAAATGATAATTGGTCTTGCTGATGTTGAAGTGATCGGATCCACTTGAAGAGAAACACGCCGGTTGAAAAGGATTGACATGACAATCTCGATTGTCGAGAAGGATTGGTATTCACATCGGAGTATGAGAACACCATTTCGGAAAGGTATGGAATCAACACTTGACATTGAAGCAACTCGAATACCACAACTCAAAACAAAAACAAAGGACTGGCTTGCAGAATAAGCCGGAACAAACACATATGATAAAGATTTACCCAATCCCATATCATGCATCTGTCGGAAAGATATACTAGGAGCTACTTGAATTCCCACCTATAAAACTCCCGAAACTTTCTGGTTATGCAATCTGGTGTTGGGGATACAGGGGAAGCAATATATCTCACCCAAACTAACAATACCTACATCCAAGTCAGATCCATCCGTCAACACATAACCAAGAAACCTTCGAAATCGCCTACCTCAACCTTCAAAAGCATCCGTTATACGAGTCATGGCAATACTCCCATACTCACCTCAAGATCGGGTTATCGGGTTATCTCACCAACAACCTGCATAAAAGAGATTTTCGATGTCGGCGCATTAAACTCAGTATTCCGAATCGCAACGATAAAATTATGACGCAACACCTCGAGCTCAACTCCCGGGACACTTCCACTAAACCCCTGACAGGAGGCACCAAGACAATGTTCTCATCATAAAACCATCAGAACGATTCCAAGATACCCGCGTGATCCTAAAAAAAATTTAGTGAAATTTGAGAAGATAAGAGTCAAAACTCTACGTCAGGAGACCTCACCAGAGCGATGAAGAGACTGAGGAGTAAAAAGAATTCCTAACTCTCCGATATATATAATCCTAAATGACTCAAAACATTTTTCTAGACACAACTCGCCGCTAAAAACGATCAAGCAAATGGGGCTCCTAAGGTCGGGGAAGGCTCTAATTCTTTCCCACGCTTCGATATTATCATCATTGATTTCATTTCACGAGAAGAGACCATCACGGTGATGGTCTTCTCGGCGGAGTCCGGGAAGTGAACACGGTGTTGGAGTTATGTTTGACGAAGTAGTTTCAGGATCACTTGATCATACTTTTATCGACCGTGTTTTGCCTTTCTTCTCGCCTCTTTTGCATTGTAGCCACCATATATGCTAGTCGCTGTCTGCATCTCCACCTCATTGTTCCATCCTTCCTATAAGCTTAATAGTCTTGATCTCGCTGGTGTAGATTGTCGAGTCCTCGTGGCTCACCGTGATACTTCCAAAACCAGTTTGTGTGCCTATGTTATCGAAAGCAAGTGACGAACTAAGCTCAAGGAGGAGCTCGATGAAGATCTTGCCTTTGTGTTGTTTCGCTCTAGTTGATCAAGAGGGAGCCCAGCTGGGGTCGATCGGGACCTTTGTCGATTTGGGGTTCTTTCTTTATTTTGGTTCCGTAGTTGGACCTTGATTGTATCTCAGATGATGTAATGCTTTATTCATGTAATTGTGTGAAGTGGCGATTGTAAGCCAACTATGTATCTCTTTCCCTTATGTATTACATGGGTTGTGTGAAGATTACCTCACTTGCGACATTGCTTTCAATGCGGTTATGCCTCTAAGTCGTGCTTCGACACGTGGGAGATATAGCCACATCGAGGGCGTCACACATGGGTTCCATAGTGTGGGTACAGTGTACTAACCTCTGCGGAGTGTTCTTAATCTATCGATAGTCGAGTCCACGGATACGGACACGCTCGAAAGTAAGTTACACCATGGGTCAACACTTAATAAATATGCACACTAAATTGCACTAAGGTTGACAGTGAGGTCATCGTGTTGAGATGGACATGAGTTGTCGGGTTGCGATCACCGTAAGGATCACGGGCCACGAGTTGGCCGGGTTGTGATCGCCGTAAGGATCGCAGGCCATGAGATGGCCGGGTTGTGATCGCCGTAAGGATCACGGGCCATGAGATGGTCGGGTTGTGATCGCCGTAAGGATCACGAGTATGTGTTATTAATATTATGTTTGTTGGTCACACCTGGTAAGTAAGTCAGGAGAATGAGTACCCGTTGAGCACTGTCATAGCATGTTGGTTATATTGTTGCATTGTTGATTAAATTGGATAAATATCATAATATTGTCTGTCATCTTGTTTATGCTTATTGTGAGCTTGCAAGTACATTCAATGTACTGACCTGGCGTGGCATGCCAGATTTCAGGAAAGTCCTGTTGGAAAGGTGTGCTGTTCGAGTCTAGACCGTGTGCACGTCGGTGTCCTTGTGCTATGGAGTCCCGCTACGACATTGTTCCGCTGCCGAGTAGTTGTCATGATCGAGGCCCCTTTATGTTCTCTAAATAATGTACATATTGTTCAGCCGCACCGTGTGTGCCGCTTGGCCTTGCTAACTGTTGTAATATGAGCTATGTTCCGCTAGCATGAATAAAGTGGTTGTTTTCTGTACCATCTTGTTGTGTGTGCTAGAAGACAAGGTCTCTCGGCTGGCAATGCAGGGTAAACCGGTCGCTCTGAGCCGGGGTGCCACAACGCTTGGTACCAGAGCCGCGCTGACTGTAGGACACGCTAGACTAAGCCGAGTTAACTAGACGCTAGATACGAGTTGTAGCTGAGTGTCGGCAATAACTGTAGCTGGTTGTTGCATTTCTTGCACTGATTATATTTTTCTATACTAACCTGCTAATGGTTGTGAGTGTAGATGGCCCCGGTGTTGTATCCGCGCGCTTGCAGCCTGATGCCGCACACGCCGCCAAGATCTCCTTCGTAACGTGTGGCGTCGGCTGTACCCTCATGGAGACGATCTAGTCTATCGTGTGTATCGGGAGCGCCTAGCTAACTCAGTGTATGAGTATCACGCCGTGGTTACTCCGTGCACCAGTTCTGATTCTAGTTCTTACACTCGTACCTCTCATAGCGACTATGCTTCTTCCGCTTCTCAGGCTGTCCAGTTTGCTGCATTCAATGTACTTGTTGAGCTCCGCTACAATGAGGTCCGGATGCAGAATCACCCAGGTTTCCATTACTACCCTTCTCTCCGCGATAATGGTCGTGTTCATTTCCCTGTCATTGATCCGGAGTCCGATAGTGTCGCTAGCCACTGTTCTCGCTACATCACTGCAAGCTATCTTCTGATCTACGAGCTGGCTTGTGAGCTAAGTCGTGCCCGTACTGCTTTAGCCTCTACTTTAGTCTCTGCTTGCTCAAACACTACCTCTCCATCTGTGGGATTTATTCCCTATGTTCCTGCCAGTTCTAGATCTCCTGTTTCTCTGGTTACTCCCCCGAGTTCCTCGGGCACCGCGACTGCGAGTCCCCTTAGTGCTCCTACAGAGTGGGTTTCTATCCTCGCCACTCCTGCAGCCCCGATGATCCACCCTCCACCTGCCCCAGAGGGAGAGCCATCGAGGCAGCGTCGTCGTGTCACTTTTAACCCGGAGGTCTCCGTTAACCCCGTTAGTTCTGGATCCAAGTCCGTGATCGAGAGGACCTCGCAGCGCCACCAAGCAAGAGAGCTTTAGTATTCTCAATTGTTGGGATGGAGTATGGTTGTAATCGCATTAGTCATGATGTTTCGCTTCATGTATGAGGGTAGTTGACCCGCATGTTGTTATATTTCATGTATGAGACTACGATAATTATGTTGGACTTTATTTTATTCGCCGATTTTCTTCGCCTTTTCGGTTTCGCTTGGTTTTTGTTGCTGGCTTCTCCCAGCTTTTGTTGAATGCTTCTCATCTTGGTTGCATTGACTTGGAAAAATCATATTAGGATGACGGGAAGACCTGCAGAGCAACGCTTATGCAGGGTTCTCCTGCTCATGCCCGCATGACAAAAGTGTGACAATCACCCGAGCCGACGCTCCACCACCGCCTCCACCGCCAAATCCGCCCTCCACCGAGCAAATTATGCGTATGTTCGAGGAACGAAGAAACAATGATCTAATGGAAATATTCAGAAGTATTCAAGAAATTGTTGGACAGAATGGAAATCGGCCTACCTCTCACTCCAACCTATCTGATTTTCAGAGGACTAAGCCTCCCAGTTTCAGTCAATTGGATGCAGATGATTGGTTAAGAACTATGGAAAAGAAACTTGAGGTTGCTCGAACTGATGAAGAGGATAAAGTTCCTTTTGTAACACACTATCTGGAAGGCGCTGCTGCCATATGGTGGGAAAGTGAGAAAGCCATAGGGACTGAGAATGAAGCAATTACCTGGTCAAGATTCAAGGAGCGATTCCGAAAATATCACATCCCTGTGGGAATTATGAAGACTAAGCAGCGTGAATTTCTCGCGCTCCTCCAAGGAAGTCAGTCAGTGGGAGAATATTTACAAAAATTCAATCACCTGTCATGTTACTCTCAATATGACGTGGCCAGTGAAGAAAGGAAGATGGACCGCTTTCTTGGTGGATTAAACCCGCAACTTTGCTGTGCTCTCAATATGTTCGATTTTCCAGATTTCCAAACCCTAGTGAACAAGGCTTCAATTGCTTAAAGGGAACACAAGCTCGTGTCAGATACTAAGTCTGCCCATAACGATCACAAACTCAAGTTTGAGCCCAAGGAGGAAATGCAACCAGCATAGAAGGTTCGTACCTGACAGCCAACTCCGATGGCATACCAGCCCAGTTGGCAACAAAATGTTAAAAAGACCACCACCCAAGTGAAGAATGATGTGCTCAACCCAGCATTTTGAGAATCGCTCAAGCAACAATTCCTGTTATAGTTGCGGACAAACCGACATTATGCCAAACAAAGGTCCCAAAAACAATCGGACCAATGCTACGCTCAAGCCTCAAATCCATTATTTGAAGCCGGTCCAAGTCAGATGACGCCTCGCATACGCTCATCACATTTCAGCCGACGGCCCAAGAAAATACCGAAGTCGTCATTGGTATGTTCCCTGTTAATAACATACCTGCAGTAATTTTATTTGACTCTGGGGCTTCCCACTCTTTTATTTCTTGGAGTTTTGTCGCCCAAAACAAATTTCCTTGTTCACTTTTGGGCAAGAATATGCTGGTACAAACCCCGGGATCTATTATTCAAAGCGATCTAGTCTTCCGCAATCTGGAAGTTAGGATCAACGAAATCCGTTTCCCGACGTCTTTGATACTAATTGAGTCTGAAAAATTGGATGTTATCTTGGGTATGAATTGGATGACTCAGTACCAAGTATGCATAAATTGTGTGACCCGAGAAGTCAACTTGACCGGACAAGATGGACAAGCTACCAAGTTTATTGCTCATAGAAGCATACCCTCCAAGGAAATGGTTTTTACAGCAATAGCAGAAATGGAATTAATTCCAGTGGTCAGTGAGTTTCCCGATGTATTCCCAGAAGAACTACCAGGCATGCCACCTAACCGAGAGCTTGAGTTTGCAATAGAACTTGTGCCCGGAACCACACCAATACACAAGAAATATTATCGAATGCCGTCATCCGAGTTGGTGGAGCTAAAGAAACATACTCGATGAAATGCTCCAAAAAGGATATATCTGCCCCAATTCCTCGCCATGGGGATCACCCGCTATTTTTGTCGACAAGAAAGATGGAAGCCTTCGTATGTGTGTGGATTACCAACAGTTGAATGATGTCACAATCAAGAACAAATACCCTCTGCCAAGAATTGATGATTTGTTTGATCAACTCAGTGGAGCCAAGGTATTCTCAAAGATTGGTTTGTGGACTGGATATTACCAGCTCAAAATTAAAAAGTAGGATATTCCTAAGACAGCGTTCACCACTCGCTACAGTCTTTATGAATATACCGTCATGTCCTTCGGCCTCACCAACGCCCCCGCCTTCTTCATGCACATGATGAACAAAGTGTTCATGGATTTCCTTGATAAGTTCGTGGTCGTCTTCATCGATGATATACTTATTTACTCAAGAAGTGAAGAAGAGCATAAAGGACACCTCCGCGTAGTGCTACAACGACTCCGTGAGCACCGGTTGTACGCCAAGTTCAGCAAATGTGAGTTTTGGCTCAAGCAAGTTGGATTCCTTGGGCATGTACTATCCGCTGAAGGAATAGCTGTGGACCCAAGCAAAGTAAAAGATGTGCTCGACTGGTTGCCACCCGCCACCGTATCTCAGATCCAGAGTTTTCTTGGATTAGCCAGATATTATCGTCGATTTATTGAAGGGTTCTCCAAGATTGCTAAGACCATGACGGAGTTGCTTAAAAAGATAAGAAGTTTGAATGGACATCAGACTATGAGAAAAGTTTCACCGAGTTAAAGAAGCACTTAACAACTGCGCCGGTATTAACACTTCCAGATATCTACCGCAACTTTGATGTATATTGTGACGCTTCCTGGCAAGGACTTGGGTGCGTGCTTATGCAAGATGGCAAGGTAGTAGCCTACGCCTCACGGCAGGTACGACCCCATGAAGGCAATTACCCCACTCATGATTTGGAATTGGCCGCGGTAGTTCATTCTTTAAAAATTTGGAGACACTACCTCATTGGAAAGAGGTGCCAAATTTTACCGACCACAAAAGTCTCAAATACATATTTACTCAGCCGGATTTAAACCTCCGTCATCGAAGATGGCCGGAGTTGGTCAAGGATTATGATCTTGGAATAAATTACCATCCGGGTAAGGCCAACGTGGTCGCTGATGCACTCAGTCGAAAGCCCGTCAGTTTAAATGTCATCCTGGAATCTCTGCCTTCAGAGCTGAAAGAAGAAATTGCTCAGCTCAACCTGGTCATAGTTGAGGCTGGTCTTGCCAATATTCTGACGATCACTTATACTCTTGAGGAAGAAATCCGCAAGGCCCAGCCAGGCGATGCCAAACTGCAGAAACGCATCAAGTCATCCGATTTCTCGAAGGAGCAGTACGGTACCCTCCGATTCAGGGGAAGGATTTGTGTACCTAATCAAGCTGACCTAAAGCAGAAAATTTTGTCAAAAGCCCACGAATCCTCGTATTCAATCCACCCTGGAGGCACAAAAATGTATGAAGACCTTCGACAAATATTCTGGTGGGATGGAATGAAGAAAGACATTGCTTATTTCGTGGCCTGTTGCGACATATGCAACAAAGTTAATGCGGAATATCAGAAACCAGCCGGACTTCTCCAACCACTGCCCGTGTCACAATGGAAATGGGATGATGTCTGTATGGATTTCATCACAGGATTACCTACGACCCAACAAGGCAATAATGCGATCTGGGTCATAGTGGATACATTAACCAAGGTGGCCCACTTCCTCCCAGTCAAAACCTTATACCGAGCAGATGAGCTTGCCCGACCGTATGTATCCGTGATTGTCGGGTTTATATGGAGTTCCCGTAACCATCACTACCGACCGAGGTTCACTTTTCACTCGCTCGACCCGCTCCATCAAGCCCTTGGGACGGAATTAAAATACAACACCGCATATCATCCTCAGACGGATGGGCAAACGGAAAGAGTAAATTAGATACACGAAGATATGCTCTTAGCCTGTGTTTTAGCCCAAGGACCATAATGGGTAGATTGCTTGCCGTACGCCAAGTTCTCGTATAACAATGGGTTCCAGACCAGTTTAAAGATGTCACCTTATGAAGTTTTGTATGGCCGTAAGTGCCGCACTCCATTAAATTGGTCTCAAACCGAGACACCCGATTTTCGAACAAATCTCTTGGCCGAAGCCGAAAAGCAAGTCAAGGAGATCCGAGATGACATAACCGCCAAATCGCGACAGAAAAGTTATTATGATGCAAAGCATCGGCAGATCAGTTTTGAACCCGGAGAACATGTCTACCTTTGAGTCACACCCATGAAGGGAGTAAAAAGGTTCCAAACCCGTGGAAAATTGGCACCCAGATTTATTGGTCCATTTCTCGTCATGACACGAGTAGGTGTTGTGGCATATCAGTTGGAGCTGCCTCCGGAACTGTCCGACGTGTACAACGTGTTCCACATTTCACAACTGCGACGGTGCATCTCACCACCCGAGAAAAAGACCGATTTGGTAGAGTTAGAGCTGGCAAAGGACTTGACCTACGAAGAGAGGCCAGTGAAATTTTGGATCAGATGGAAAGAGTCACTTGAAGTAAGTCATGGAAGTTTTACAAGGTTCAATGGATGCATCATACCGAGTAAGAATCAACCTGGGAATCAGAAGAATTTCTAAGGGCATGTTATCCACACTGGTTTTCCCAAGCAACCGAATTGTAACACCCCAAAAATTTAACCATGTTTTGAATTATTAAAATTTTGCCAGGAGTTTAATTTTTTTTTGCTTTTTGGATTTTTCTCTTGATTTCAGAACCACTTTTCTTTAATATTGAGGAGTTTACCCCCAAGTGGAAACTTTCCAAAAATATTATTGGACTTCTATGCTCTCTCAATAAAACAATTCTTAATCAGTTGTTGTATTTGCATAATTGTTTTTCCTGAGCTTTATTCTTTTAAAATGACTTTCCATAAGTTTTGGAGCCTCTTTTGCACTACAACCATTTGATAAATGCATCTAAAATTTTCACCAAAATTTGGGGATGACATATGATGTCCCTAAATCACTTTTATGCAAAAACATCTTCTGTTCATTAGAGATTTTGAGCTCTACACCAAATTTTCCAAATCTGGTCCAGTGGGCAATTTTGCACTACAACCTATTTAAATATTTCTTTAAAACTTCCACCAAAATTAGGGGAGGTCAGTAGGAGTATATTTTCCATATTTATGCAAAAACCCAGTTATGTCCTTTGAAAATTTTGAGTGAATCAACCTCATTTTCATTCTGGTCCAACTTGAGGATTTGTACTGAAACCATATTTTTACTTGCTCTTTTACCCATGGTTCCTTTTCTTACTTGTAGTCCTTCCTACAAAACCCTTAAGTCCAGGAGCATGAACCCATTGGAATATTTTTGGTCCATGAAATGACAGCCTTTAGTTTCTGCCCAAAAATTGGTTTTCTCATATAATTGCACTAACAAGTTTCTTTGTTTGACAACTAACCTGACCACCACCACCTACACCTAAGGAGACACAGATCTGGAGATTTTCGCCACTCCAAGAACTGCCTTGATGCCTTTATCATTTTGCCAAACACCTTGAGTGCATGAGCACATTTGGCATAAGTTTTGGTTTGCATTGTGGACTTGATCCTCTGATCAAACTAGCTTGTCCACTAAGCCTCTAGAATACCCTAGCACCGTACCACCCCTCTAGCATGCCCCACGACCAGAAGCAACGGTGGGAGGCCTTCTTCCTTGCCTTCGACCGATTCGGCCGCCGCCGCTCTCCGGTCCGTTTCGTCGCAACCAGGCCCCCTCCCGTCCAGCCAACACCACCACCCGACTCCCCTTCGTCTTGCGGAGCCGCCCAAATCCCCAGCTGCGATGGAGATCCACCGTAGACCCAAACCCCCAATTCACCCGTAGCCTCCGGCCGCCGTGAAGCTCATCGCCGGCGACTCTCTCTGCCCCCAACTGCCTAACGACCACCGGGAGGACCGCCCTGGACCCGCAGATCCATCCCCGCCCTCAGCTCCCCACGAGGAACCGCCGTTCGCCGGCGAGCATCGCTGGAGTCCCGCTGAGGGAGTCCTAGACTAGGGGGTGTCCGGATAGCCGGACTATCGATATCCGCCGGACTCCCAGACTACGAAGATAGAAGATTGAAGACTCCGGCTCGTGTCCGGAAGGTACTTTACTTGGCGTGGAAGGCAAGCTTGGCAATACGGATATGTAGATCTCCTACCATTGTAACCGACTCTATGTAACCCTAGCCCCGCCGGTGTCTATATAAACCGGAGGGCCCTAGTCCGTAGGACACAACATTACATCTCAACAATCATACCATAGGCTAGCCTCTAGGGTTTAGCCTCATTGATCTCGTGGTAGATCTACTCTTGTACTACCCATATCATCAATATTAATCAAGCAGACGAGCGATTACCTCCATCGAGAGGGCCCGAACTCGGGTAAAACATTGTGTCCCTCGCCTCTGTTACCATCCACCTAGACGCACAGCTCGGGACCCCTACTCGAGATCTGCCGGTTTTGACACCGACATTGGTTCTTTCATTGAGAGTTCCTCTGTGTCGTCGCCGATAAAGCGGATGCCTCCACCCGTCTTCAAAGACGGAGTCTTCACCGGAGGGGCCCTAGCCGCCGGTCGATAATCCGTTCGGTAGCTTCCTTATGACCGCCCGTCCTGCCGCCGCCGCAATGACTTTCAAGTCGCCAAAGCAATCTTCGAGTCAGCCCTAAAGCTGCCGAAGCAGTTAGATCCGATCGAGCTCTCGCCTCGTTAACGAGCTCTTGGATCGTGACGCCGCCTCGAGTTGCAAAGACTACAATCAGATTGGGCTTAAACCGATCCGAGAGATTAACTCTCCCTGTGTCACCCACCACATTGAAGTGGTAGAAGAACAATTCGCAACTCGCTGCCATTGTTGAAAACAATCTGTGTCCGACTCCCGAACCTCCACGCCGGATTCCGCGGAGGTATGGACTCTAATCAAGCATTGAACCTAAAGTCATGCGTCGCCCGACTCACCGGGCTGTTTCAACAAATCAAGCTTCCAAATCGGAAGTCCTCTACCGCTGAGCCCAAAGATGGGCAGGGATCCGTGTTATGTTAAACCTCCCGCCCGACATATGCGATTTATCTCTAGTTCGCAAGAGCCCTCGGAAACAAAGACATCATTATCGCCAGTTCCTTCCGGTTATGGACAGGATAAAGGATCGCCGAGAGGAGAACGTAATCTCAATATTCTGCAATAATCGCACGGACAAGGGAATCCGAACGCCATCGATCGTCGCAAGATTACGCTGTTTACTGATTCAAGCGCCCATAGTACGAAGTATCTGGCAACGGAAAGTTTCGGAAAACTGAAAATCAATTCAGGATAATCCGCCCCAAACCAAATCCGCGGGTAAAACGCGCCTTACAATCAGGCCCCAGCCACAAAATCAAAAACAAAAACCAAAGAAGGGAAACGGAACCAGATCGAGGGATGGCTCAACGGACCTGTAAACTTCACAACACGGGGAAGCTATCCCAACGATAGCCTTCGAGCATGTTGATATTACGCAGGTGGCCAAAAGTGGTGAAGAGCTTCGCCCGGAAACCACTCCAACAATACCAGACGGTGTCACAGTCTTCGAGACTTTCGTGATCAAATAACACGTGAAAACGAACAATCCGCGAACTCGCCGAAGTCTACCAAGTAGCAATAGCAAATCCATGGAGCGACACAGCTATCACCTTCAGCGCCAGCGACGAGCCTACATCTCAAACTACCAGAGCCCCAAACAAGACCGGTACTTAGTCCCATAGTTGACAGCTTCGATCGACAAAGGTCCTCATGGACGGCGGCAGCGGATTAAACCTCATTTACGAGGAAACCCTGCGGAAAATGGGAATCGATCGAGCCGATTGAGCGAAGCAAAGACAACCTTCAGAGGAATAATCCCTAGCCGAAGCGCACTGCACCGAAAAATCACACTCGATGTGGTGTTCGCCTCCTGACAATTACAGATCCAAGAAGTCACGTTCCTGTGGCCCTGCTCAGCAGCGGCTATCACGCCATATTAGGACGGAGGCTTTCACAATTTTTCAAGCAATACCTCATTACGGGTACATGAAGCTCAAAATGCCAGGCCCAGCAGAATAATCACTCGTCGCTGATCCGGACACAGCACGGGCTGAAAATAAGACGGCCGCACTAGCCCTCGAGGCACTATCCAAGCCTTAGCGGCAGAGGAACTTATCAAGGCCACGCCCACGGTAAACAGGGACGACGTGTTACTTGATATAAGATCCAAGTCCACATCTTTCAAACCAGCAGATGAGATAGTCAAATTTCAGGTCCACCCAACGGACCCAACAAAGACGGCCTCCATCGGGGCACAGTTGAACCCCGAAGTCGACGCCGCACTGCGCGAATTCCTTCGGGAAAATTGGGACATCTTCGCCTGGCACCCTTCGGACATGCCCGGAATCCCTCGCAGGTTGGCAGAACACAGCCTAAACATCCTAAAAGGATTCAAACCAATCAAACAGGCTCTTCGACGATTTTCCGAGCCCAAAAGACAAGCAATGGGAGAAGAGCTAGCCAAGTTATTGGAAGCCGGATTCATCAGAGATATCAAACATCCGGACTGGCTAGCAAATTTGGTAATGGTACCAAAGAAGGACAAATCCTGGCGCCTCTGCGCCGACTTCAAAGACCTCAATAAGGCTTGCCCAAAGGACCTTTTTCCCTCCCCGATCGATCAAATTATCGATGCCACGGCAGGACACGATTCGTTGTGCTTCCTGGATGCATACTCTGGCTATCATCAAATCAAGATGGCGGAAGCAGACCAAGCCGCAACGGCATTCATCACTCCGTACGGACCATTCTGCTTCAACACAATGCCCTTCGGACTCAAAAATGCCGGCGCAACATATCAGCGCATGATTCAAACATGTCTGGCTACCCAGATAGGCAAAACAGTCGAGGCATACACTACTAGGGAAAAGGCTAGCAGCAGCGCGGGTTTTACATGTATCAAGATGGCGCGGTACCCGCGCACTAATACTGGCGCCATAGACTAATTCATAGCGAGAGCGTGCACCCCATCGCTATCGCTATATTTAGTGTAACAGCAGCTGATTCTTGGAAGCTCGCTATCGCTATTAGCGCTTAGCGCTCTTTGGCGGGACGCGCCATCGCTATAACGGCGCTGCTGCTAACTTTTGTACACTCGCCATCGCTAATTTAAGTAGTTTTTTTGGCATATTTGTTTTGTATTTGCACCGCTTTGTAGAAGAATCTTTAGCACATAGAAATTTCATCATGATACACATACAAATGCTGCGAGACCACAAACGTAATCATAGCATGTACATACAAATAGTCTCTTCATAATCATCATCCAACACAAAGTGATATCTTGTTATCATCTCGAAAATAGCAATACATGCAAGTCTCGAATACTTGCAACTACAACAACGTCATCCATCTAAACAAAGGCATACGCAAGAAGTGCTATCACTATGAGTGAGAGCGGAACCATCAATACATGAGGTGGCGATTCTGAGTCCTCTCGACTAGCGTGAACCTCAAGTAACTAGCTTCTCCTTCTTATGCCTTTTGAAGCCTTTATGGCTGGCCCCGTGAACCCATTCACTTGCGCCGACACTCATGCCACTCGTTGTACACCTCGAACCTTCCCTTTGTACACGACATAGCATTTCCATCTCGCCATCAAGAAACTAGGTACCTGTTAGAGATGCATGTTCATGAAGAGGATGTACAATCATATATATGCAAAAAAATATACTAGAGCAACACCAAAAAAGAAAGGTTAGCAACTAGATGCAACATATACAGTACGCAAATTAATTAACTAGAGGTACGCAGGTCATCGTATGCCAACTAACAAAGTAGCGTTACGCAAGTTCGGCATGGACCGTGGACATCACAAAGTTTCATCGCTACAAAAAGTATACAAGTTCAACCGACACATATCATCACCATCGGCATCATAACTCACTAGAAGTTCCATCCTTCCATATCATCGAGGACGAACCCTAGCTGCTTGAACGGCGTGAGGTCTAGACGTTGCATGCCTATGCGAGTTCGGACGTCACCGCGATATAGGGCCGTGGTGGAACATCCCTTCTCATCGGCGACTTCTTTCATGATGATCGTCGCAATGTCGCTTTGGATGCAAAGAAGTCATCTCTAAGTTTATAATTCGCTCTCCATGAGATTCTAGCCACTTGTGGATATGATCATCATTTCTGCTGTTAATGCTGAAGCTTTGGTGATCCGTGTTGAACTGAATCATGAGATGGACGATGTAGAATCCATCCTTCTTGCTTGGTTTTGGGACATGGATGCGGAGAAGTTAGTTTTATGCGTGAAACCCATCTTCTTGTTCCTTTGTTTCTGATATGCACGTGGCCACCTCTATAGCTGAAGCCTTGAGAGCATCATCTAGAATATTCATTATGTGGGTGTAGTCCTTTTCTCGTAGTCTCGAAGGGTCAAAATACACGGCGTGGGAGACTTGCGGGTAAAGAACGATAAGAACGGGCGCCCGCTGCAAGGGAAAAGACACCTCAAATTATTCCCCATATGAGAGAGAAGGAATGATTGAAATGTACTAAGGGTTGTCGGAACTGACTTACTTTGGATGATAAGGCACGAGGACAATTTCCGGTCCTTATTCTGTACCATGAAGTTTTGGAGGTACTCCCTAGCAGTTTCACGCTCAAAGTCGCCGAGACTCAAGAAAGACTTCGTGCATGTAGTACGGATCCGCCACACAGATTTGCGAGACTTCTTCACTCTTCCCGACGGAGCTCATATGTAGCGCAAAAAGGCGGACGATAGTAAAATCAAGCCGCCTTTGTTAGAAACATCTCAAAGATATGGTCAAACCGCGATGAAGAACACCTCCATGGGCCGTGTGTCGACGTAGCACTTCCCTCGTGCACACGAGCCGCGTATGTCGGATATCCTGGATCCTTTGAGGCTAGTAGGCTTTTCTCGTCAACAAAGCATATGGTCGTGCAGTCTCCACGAGATCCTCGATAGTGCCTCCAGCGGTTTTGGCGGTAGCATCGGCTCGCCCGTGAGATGGAACATGACCGCACCTTTCACGGGTACACGCTTTAGAATGCATCGTCTGCTGCTGTGTGCTGGCTTGTTTGGAGGCGATTACCTTCCCGATCTCTTCCTCTCCTTTTCTTGGGCACACCTTCCAGACCCTTCCTTAACCCCTGCCCAAGTGTTCCCGGGCTAAGTACTGTACGACCCTCGCGCCCGGCTAGTTGAGCCTGTGTTGAGGCGGCATCTTCAGGCGTGTCCTGTGAGGATTTCATGAAGAGAGACTTTTTGCATTCCATGGTACGGCCCTGCCCGGGCATATCATCCATATCCTCATTAGCAAGCTGATAGCCCGATTCGTCATATGGTTGACTCATCATATCTATGTCACAGTCATACGCGTTTGTATTGAGGTAATCCATAGGGTCGACCTCCGTCTCATCATCCATTCTCTGCTCTACTGGTACATCAGCCGATACTATTGCACCCCTTCATCATGTCGTCTCGCCGCTCTCCCGGCACTACTACAGAGAGCTAGTAATTGCGAGGTGGGGTGGTGGTCTCCGCACATGCTTGTTGATGTGTGGTAGTTATTGGTGTGCTCTCGGCGGCTCGAGATGAATAAGATTCTTGACCATAGCAGCACCCAACCCTTGCATCGTCCAATCCATGGCGGGGTCTCGTCGTCCGCTCCCACATCTTTGTCTTGGAGGAGGCAAATCCTCGTGCCCGATTTCACACTGGTCAAGCTAACCTGAAGTGCCCAGTGGGATCGGGTGGTTGTGGAATGTGCGTTGAGAGGGTCCATTATCATCCCCTTTCCCACGTCCACCTTCCGCCTTTGATCAAGTAGAGTATGGTGCATGGGGTTTTTCGCTTTGCAAACACATATGTTTGTGGTGTAAAACAACCGAAAGGCAACAAAATGGAATATTATCTATATATATATGTTGGTGCGACATGTAATTACCGTGACGGCGTCAAGCTCAGCCAAAGACGAAGGCCCACCTAAGCGCTCGAGACCGAGGACGAGCTGCTATGAGCGGAGCGGCTGCGAGGAGGCCCGGTTGCTTGAGCAAGTGATGGTGCGATGGTGTTGTTGTTCATGGAGTTGCTTTGCATTTAAACCGGGCATCGGGAAATCATGTACCGTCTTGTCTCGATTTTCCTTCGCCCGATTGATGATAAGCTGGAACCAAGTTAGTAGCGAAATCATTTTCTGCAGGCGATTCTGCTGCATTGATCGCTGCTGTAGCAACTCATATTTGTCCTCGGCTGCTTTTTCGCGTCCTCGGCTGCTTTTTCTCGACCGCAAGCTTCACCTTTGCGTCGATGTCCGCTGACTAAACTTCTTTTTCTGCTTCTTGGCCTCCGGCCGTCGTTGTAAAACACCTTCCACGTGGCGCCGTCTCGGCGCCGTGCACACGACCATATTGCGGCCGCTGGTCCAAGGAGTCCCTTAAGTTCGTTCAAGGCCGGTTGAGAGGGTGTCCCACTTGGGCCTCATCGAGAATAGGGCTTTGGCTGCAAGCGGTGTTGCTTCTCCGAGAGTCTAATCAATTTCCTCGTGATCTTGTCCGTGTAAAAACCTTTTCTCCTTGTCCCACTTGTAGCGGGCCCCGATGAAGTCATGCTCCAAGGGGTTGGTGAACTTCGCGAAAGTGCAGGAGACCCGCGGCTTCACGTTCGCGTCCTCCTTATCCCATATGGGCCTTTTACCGAGGTAGCCACGGCTTCCGAGGCGATGCTTCCCGTGTTCGGAGCTGAAGGCTTTTGAATTTCGCAGCCTTAGCCTTGGCTGCCTCGGTAGCGCAAGTGTCCTTGAACTTTTCGAACTCCTCTTCCGTAAGTGTCGGATTTTCCTCCAGAATCTTGGACAAGGGTTCATCAGCCTCAATAGCTCGTTTCACCCTCCCTTTCCAGGAGGCCAAATCATTGCTGAACATGCCCATGGCGTGATTGTTAATCTTTTTCATCTTCGGATCATCCCACGGTTGTTTTATGTTATCATCCCGGTCGGGAACTTGAATCTCTTGTGCAACCGTTAGGAGCAACTACGTCAAATGTTCTTTACTCCTTAAGTCATAAATCGTTGATGCTTGCGCATTCCGTAGGATGCATCCTACTTGGTTCCCATAGCACTTGCGAGGTTCTTCCGCTCTAACGGCTCAAACTTGCGGTGCCATCTTTGTGATCACAAGTCGTCCAATCCCTAGTTTGTTAGGTTTTCGTATCCTCTGCTTCTTATGCTTCCTCTTTTCGGTATCGGCATCGAGGCGGTACCTTCCCGCCGGTACCTTCCCCACGGTCTCGGCGCCGCCATCGGTGCCGGGCGCCCGTCGGTGCCGGCGCCGTCGGTGTCGATGTCGGCGTCGCATTACCATCATCGAGGCCGACTCGCAAACCTTGCTTAGCATCAAATAGTCGAGGTACTCTTGTTCACCATCATAATCCATCTAAATGCGCATCTTGGTGAAGGCCCGGTTTCTTCGTTGTTCGACATGTTTCCTATGATTAAGTGGCCTCATTTATTTCTAAAAGTATGAATAAATGAGAAATGACGTAAAAGAAATCTATGTGCCAGCACTCGATATGCCAACTATGTAGCACAAATCATGCCTTTATTCACGGAAATTTCGGCATGACCTTTGCTAAAAATGGACATATCGGCGCTGAAATTCACCAAACGAAATGAATCAACATTTCGGCGTAACATAGGCCACTCGGATCATTTTCCAAACATGACATATCCAAAACATGACATATGCACATATCACATGTCCAGTTCAAATTTCCATATAAATTCAGCTAATTTTGAAACCTAGCTAAATTCATAACTAAATAGATTACCTAATTAATTAACATGAACCCTATAGCAGAGAGGGGGGGGAGTTTACAGAGAGTGCAGGGGCGAGGAGGGAGGCGAGGGCCGACGGGTCAGCGAGAAGGTTGGGGCGGCAGGCCGAGACGGGCCGAGCGCCCGAGTCGAGGCCGGAGTCGGGTCGAGGGCCGACGGGGAAGGCTGGGCTAGCGCCGGGCGCCGGCGGAGTCGGGGCGAAGGGCCGGGCTGGTCGGGCGCGGGCGGAGCGACGGGCGCCGCGGAGCGACGGGGAGAGAGTGGGGATTTGGGGAAATGTGGCGGGATGAAGCTGCGCGAGTGAAAATTTTGGGTTAAGTGGGCGTAGCGATGAGCGCGTTATGCGTAAAGCGCTACTACTATGATCTGTAGCTGCAGCGCTTGATGCTAAACACGCTGCTACTATCGTGCGAAGCGGCAGCGGTTTATAAGAAGCGCTGCTACTATTATGGTATGTAGCGGCAGCGGTTTATAAGGAACGCGCTGCTACTGCCGTCGCCACGCCAGTTTTCATTTTCTTTTCCTTTATTTTATCCCACTTTTATTTCCGAGGCAGTGAACGAAGGGAGGGCGATATATATTGCATCATTTGACGGTTAAATATGTATGCAAAATAGGAACATATATATTACACATCATATGGCTAAGTGTGTATACAAAATAGGAACATATATCTATTACACATCATTGGACCCATAACATACGTTTCCTCAGTGCTGACGTTTTCGTTTTTGAGTCAGCTTCTTTCCCTTCTTGTTCGTCGAAGAATAATTGAGCCCCTCATTGTGACTTTGCCTTTTCCATGGAGTGCGATTTTTCTTAGGTAACGTAGTATTGATTCTTCTTTTGACGTATACTTCATCATCGTCGTCATCTTCCCTCATTGGGTTGCCGTACTGATCATAGTCTTCCTCGTTGGCGACTCCATCCATTCCAATGATGTTCCTTTTGCCTCTCCTCCGACAACACGGCTGGGATTGCTGGTCGATTATGAAGAAGCATTGTGTCACGTGCTTAGCGTGTACCCATGGCTCGTTTTTTGCGATAGCGTTGACGGTAGCGCTCTTGGCGTCGGGTATAGTCATGGTAGTGAACATCCGGCTTTCTCTTCGACATTCTTAGCCCATCGACACGGAACATCGTCGTGTTGTGCAGTCGAGTAGTCAAGCTCCCAGATCTCCTCGACCCTTCCATAAAATCGTTCGGTTGTGCGTTGTCGCTGCGGTCATGCATTCCATCGTCACCCCTGAGTTACGATCATCCTTGTCCATATCTTTTGCCTCCGTGTAGAAGCGTGTATCCGTTGATATCATATGCACGATAGGTTACGAGGTTGGGCGAGGGCCATGTGCTAAAGCGTATATGAGCAATCCGTCCTTAGAGCCCTCCTCCGGGATTAGCAATAATATGCTCTTTGAACCAATGCAGAAAGTGGAGTTGTGCTCTCTAGTAACCGGCGTCCTCGCCTCCGCATACCCCCGTCCACGATACTTCTTTGCGATAATTTCTTTGTGCAGTGCCACGAAAGGATCTACCTCGTCTAGGTGTTGTAGCACTACCAAGTTTGCTCTGTCAAAATCGCTGCGTCGATCTGAGTATGCCACGTGCAGTTCCTGCGACCGTTCATGATGACCATCTCCTTGAGCCTCCCATCCGTTTGTTAGCGGGCAAACCAACACTAACACCAAAGCGGCTGGTGCGCACCATATAAAAATTCTCACGAAAGAGATGCACTCTTGTGCCAAATAGCCTGGACGATGCTTCCATCCGGACGGGACATATTCTGAAACGAATCCTTTGATGATCCCATTCATCCTCTCAAGCGGCATCATGTTGTGCGGGAATGGCGGCCCCAGTCTATTATGTCATCCACAATATGGACACACAGATGCACCATCACGTCAAGAACGCGGCGGGAAGTACATCTCAAGCTCATTCAATATCACAACGATCTCTTCCTGTAGCCTTTGGAGCTGCTTCACATCGATCGACTTTCGAGAGATGGCGTCAAAAAGTTGCGAGACCAATAAGCGTTTCACGGACGTGCTTGTCCATTATCCCTCTAAGGGCAACAGGTAGTATCTCGTCATCATCACATGAGCAGTCATGAGACTTCATCCCGCTGAACCTTTTCTTGTCGTGTCTAGATATCCGCTTATCTTGCCACGCGAAGAATCGAACTAACTTTCACTCCGTAAGGCACTTAAAGAATTGATTGATCTCAGCTGACTTAAGGTGAAGCAAGAGGGGGCAATAATCTTCTTTCTTTAATTTCTTGCCCTTCTTCTCCGTGCCTCGTCTCCGCTCTCTGTCTCGTCGACATTTTACGGGCGGCATGTGCAGATCTTCCTGATTTTCAAATCTTGCAAGTCTTTTCTTGCCTTCGCCCATCCTTGGTCTTATCCGGCATGTTCATCAGTGTTGCGAGCAAACTCTCAAGGACATTCTTACAGATATGCATTTGATCTAGGCAATGAGGTGTATCGAGTTTGTGCCAGTACTCCAAGTCCCAGAACACAGACCTCGTCTTCCATACCTTCAGCAGCGGCTCTGGCGCCTTTCTCATCGTCTTTCCCGGCGCGGGGCACTCATTCCAGTTTTTCAACAGCTCATCAATTCGGCACCGCTCCGCTTACGTGGAGGTCCTCGATGCTCAGCGTGACCATTGAATAGATCTCCACGGTTTCTCCACGGGTCGTCCTGTTCAAGCCATCTTCGATGCCCCATGTACACGATTTTCCCAGACCCGCCATCTTTCCTTGACGTTAGCTGCTGAGACGTTGTATCATCCATGCACCGCGTGCATCCGCAATATCCATGGCACACCTGGCCTGCCACATATCCGTAATCGAGATAGTCCTGCCTTTGTCGTGATCAGTATGACTCTCATGTTGAAATACTCACCTTCTTTGGCGTCCCATGTCTTGGCGGTGTTTTCCATAACGTGTCTAACTCCTCTTGAAGTAGCCCGGATACAAATTAATATTATTTCCTGGTTGTTTGGGCCCTTGGATAAGCATGCTCATGTGAATGTACTTGATTTCATGCACAACCAGGGGGAGGTTGTACATCCATACAAACACGGGCCATGTACTATGGTTGGTGTTCGGTTGTAAGCAGTTCATGCCATCGGTACACGCGCCGAGCACGATGTTCCTTGCATCACATTCAAAATACCGATAGAAGTTGTTCAGCGCTCTCCGCGGCTTCCATCCTTCACGTGTCTCAGACGGATCATCTCCATCGTCGGGCTTCTTCCTCTCCGCGTGCGGCGCATTAGCTTTGCTTCCTTGGGATCTACAAAATACCTCTGGAGACGGGAGTGATCGGTAAGTACCATACAACTTTCTCGGGGACATTTCTTCCGGCCTTCTTGTATCGAGAAGCATTGCACACCGGACAGCTTGTTTTCTCCGCGTTCTCCTTCCGATAAATTATGCAATCGTTGATGCATGCATGGTATCTAACGTGTGGCGATCAAGAGGGCACACGATCTTCTTGGCCTCATCAACACTAGTAGGACATAGATTACCCGCGGGAAGAACATCCTTTAGGTACTTGAGATGCTCATCGAGGCTAGTGTCGGTCCATTTGTTTTAGCCTTCGTCTTGAGGAGTTGGGCGTGAAACTCAACCGGTCACCTCAGATTGCAACCATCATACAATGGAGTGTTCGAGTCTACCACCAGTTGCTCCAGCTTAGCCTCCTCTCTAGAAGCAGCTCTCAAGATTTCGTCTCCTTGAAGCAATGCTTGAACATGAGGGTCCCGCACAATTGAACTTAGCACCGACGAACTCTGCTGCGTGGAGTCCATGTCGTTCTCTCCGCCGCCATGTCCGGCCCCTTCTCCTCCGCCATGTCCGGCCCCTTCTCCGCCGCCATGTCCGGCCTCTTCCCCGCCGCCATTATCGATCATCTCTTCGTCTTGCCCCGTGTCATCATTTCCTGCCCCGTCGACATCCTCAACATCGTCATCCTCATCTTCAATTATCCACCTAGTATAGCCATCCATGAAACCAGTCATGAGCAAGTGCGCCGACACGACCATCGTCATGGGGGTCGAGCCAAACTATTCCTTTGCATTTTCGACACGGACATAAAACCTCTGTCCGGTTATTTTCTTTCATGTCTTGCACCGCCGACCGCAACCACCTGTCCACCATCGTTCCACTGACCATCGTCAACTCTGCACGGTAATAATAAAAAATTGATTGTAAAATGCATGCATGCATCAAAGTCATAAAAAATTTGGCATGACCTTCCCTAAAAATAGGACATATATGGATCTAGAGTTTGCGGAATTAGCCAAGCGGAAATAAATCGACATTTCGCAAAACATAGGCAACTCAAAAGCACAATTTTGGCGTCGACTCATGCCACACACACAATTTCCACAAACATATCACACACACATAAACACATTTCCATTTTGCAAAAGCATGAAAGTTTCATCACCTCTATCTTGATGGCGAAGATGATGTTGTAGGGAGATCAAAAGTGCACAAATTAAGCTCTTCTTGACAAAGATAGATCTAGTTAGGGGCAAATAGGTCACTTAACTAAATCCTACATCTACCTAGCTACCTAATTTGGAAGGAGACAACTTCAACTAGTGGAGGGGAAGGAAAAGAGAAAGGAGATGCATTAATGGAGGTGGTGTAGTTATGTAGGAGTAATGAAGAGAGAGAAGGTGGATAGAGAAGAGAGGGAGTAATGGGGAGAAGTATTGAGAAGAAGAAGAGTGAGAGTGGGACCATGTGGTGGAGGGAAGAGAGGAGAGGGGAGGTAGGGGAAGGGAAAAAAAGTGAGAGTGGGAGCATGTGGTGGAGGGAAGAGAGGAGAGGGGAGGTAGGGGAAGGGAAAAAAGCAAGGGGAGGAGGGACGGTTTGGGGGTTCTTGGGGTTAGCGATGGCGCTGGTGAAAACAGCGTTGCTGCTAAAAGCGTAGCAACAGCGCTTCTGTAAGGCGCTCTCGCTAAGCGGGACAAAAATGGCGGCATTTTGAAACTTACCGGCAGCGATCTCGAGGAAACGCGCTACTACTATGCGATTAGCGATGGCGCTGTTTCTGCGACGCCTTCTTGCTACTTAGAGGTGGGGAACACGCCGGTCGATATTTGTAGCAGCGTGTTTACGGCGGCGCGCCATTGCTAAATATTTAGCGGCAGCGAGTTTACATAAGCGTGCTACAACTACTTACCAGCAGCGCTCTATTTTGAACCGCGCTGCTGCTAAGATTCTGTGTATAGGCTTTTCCCTAGTAGTGATACGTAGACGACGTAGTCGTCAATACAAAGAACGTCGAAACTTTAGTAGACGATTTGAGGCTCACATTCGACAACCTTAGAGCATATGACATTAAGCTGAATCCGGAGAAATGTGTTTTCGGCATACCAGCCGGAAAGCTGCTGGGCTTCATCGTATCCGGTAGAGGAATCGAAGCAAATCCAGCCAAGATCCGAGCTCTATCACAGTTGGATATCCCGAATGACCTCAAGCAAATACAAAAATTAACAGGATGCGTGGCAGCCTTAAGCCGTTTTATCTCCCGTTTAGGAGAGAAGGCGTTGCCTCTTTATCGCCTCCTAAGGCGCGCCGAACACTTCGAGTGGACGGATGCGGCCACTACCGGACTCGAAGAAATAAAGGCCATATTGGCAACAAATCCGGTCCTAGCTGCGCCCACTCAAGGCGAACCGATGTTATTGTACATCGCTGCAACACATCAAGTGGTGAGCGCTGTCCTTGACGTCGAATGAGCAGCAGAGGGGCATAAATTCCCCCTTCAAAAACCAGTGTATTACGTATCCACTGTGTTAACCCCCTGCAAATCCCGTTACCCGCACTATCAAAAGATAGCATATGCGGTGTTCATGGCGTCCCGGAAGCCCCGGCACTACTTTGAAGAGTGTTCGATAACAATGGCTTCTGAAGTACCACTCAATGACATTATAAATAACCGCGACGCAACGGGCAGGATTGCGAAATGGGCCATTGAGTTGTTGCCATTTGACATAACTTACAAACCTCGACGAGCCATAAAGTCGCAAGTCTTGGCCGACTTCGTCGCTGAATGGACTGAAGCCGAACTACCTAAAAATACGGCGCATACTCCAATTGGACTATGCGCCAGCGGCTCCAAAATGTTGGCGGATGGGGTGGCGTCGTCTTGGCGTCGCCCACGGGATCTGATCGATATGTACTTCAAATAATGTACACGGACTCCAACAACGCGGCGAATCTGAGGCCCTATTACATGGTCTCCGGATGGCGGTCTCCATGGGCATTCAACGCCTAGAGGTGCGCGGGGATTCAAACCTCGTAATATCTCAAATAAATGGAGACTTTGACGCCAAGGATCCAAAAATGGCAGCATATCGTAACGCTGTCCTTAAAATGTCAGCTCGGTTTGAAGGACTCAAATTCCATCACATAGCCCGAGATAACAACCAAGCGGCCGATATTTTGGCACGCATCGGTCGTAAACGTGATGTTGTCCCTCAAATATCTTCTGGAAAGGCTCTTCAAGCCATCCGTACTATGGGAAGAGGAGTCCGTAGCGACAAACGGAGAAAGCCGCACCAATTGGTGACTCAGCGAGATGACCTAGCACAATCCGCCCACGACATAATGGCCGTAATAGCGCGTGGACGAAACCTTTCCTGGCCTACTTACTTAGGCAGGAGCTCCCCGAAGACCAAAATGAGGCCCGCTGCATAGTCCGGGGATCGAAGGCTTACAAGGTTCATGAGGGAGAACATTATAAGAAAAGTACTACCAGAGTTCTTCAAAGATGTATCTCCGAAGAAGAAGGGCGAAACCTCCTGGCTGAAATCCATGCCGGACTAGGTGGACACCACGCAGCAGCCCGAGCCCTGGTAGGAAAGGCGTTCCGTACCGGATTTTATTGGCCAACAGCTCGGGCAGATGCACAGGACTTAGTCCACCGATCGTCGGTTGCCGGCTCTTCGCTAATCGAGCCATATGCCACCCACCGCCCTTAAAACCATACCCATTACGGCCATTCGCGGTGCAGGGGCTTGACATGGTAGGACCCTTAAGGGGAACCCACAAGAAAAATATACATTGGTCATGGTGGATAAATTCACCAAATGGATAGAGGCCAAGCCGGTCAAAGCGGCGAGTCCGGACCGGTGATAGACTTTATATCGAAGTGGTACACCATTATGGAGTCCCCATAGCATCATCACCGATAACGGCACGAACTTCACAGCCGATGAGGTCAAGGCATGGTGCAAAAATATGGGCATCAAGCTCGACTATCGTCGATCTATCACCCTCAAACCAGCGGTCAAGTGGAAAGAGCAAGCGGTCTAATAATGGCGGCATTAAACCCGGACTAGTGAGGTCACTCACTAAATCAGACACTCAATGGGTCGTGGGCTCGACTCCGTACTCACTGGGGCTGCGGATAACGCCTAACCGTACTACGGATTCACACCATTTTTATGGTATACGGCGCTGAGGCGATCGCCTGCGACATTATTCATGACTCACCTCGAGTGCGCATGTACGAGGAAAGAGAAGCTGGGCTTGATCGGCGGGACAGCTTGGACACATTGGAGGAAGAACGTGGCGTCGCGAAGGCTCGTTCCGCATTTTACCAAGCAGCAGGCTCGAAGATATCAAAGTAGAAGCACGGGCCAAGACCTATAACGTTGGTGAACTAGTTCTCGCTCACGGACAAGAAAAGGACAAGCTCAAACCCGGATGGGAAGGCCCTTCATCATTGATCAAATCTTGACCGGTAGGCGTACCGTCTTTAAATCGTCGGACAACCGACTCGAGCGAACCCATGGAGCGAGCCCGCCTCCGGCGATTCTATGCTTAGAGCGGACTAAGAGTTCGTCCCTTACCCGCCCAATCTTTTATACTTGGCTGTCTTGTATCTCCATTTTATCCTTTTAAAAAAAATTAACAAATCCTTCGGGACTATTTTCGCATTTTTGCATGCATCGACATGCCACCCTTTTCGTTATTCACGGGGCTTCTTCTCTGAAGCTCAACTATCTGGTCTTATACCCAACACATGTGTCATGCTTCCACATGTACCTTTTACTCGCCATTATATGCATCGATATGACTTAAGTTTTGGCCAAGCTGGGTTGCTGGCTCTGTGCTTACCCTACATTCCGATTGTTCGGCTAGGTGGTAAAGGAGCACCTCTGCGATTATTCTTGCCGGGTCGACCGGATGTGTACCTCGGTAGGTGAAGCGAAAGCTAGCGTTCTTAAGGGAATATTCGGTCGGTGATTAAAAGATGACTTTTACCTATTTCTTCCATCTGCCCCGGATGTTTCTTGCTCCATTGGCAGTTCGGACATGCACTTTAGGGCATGCCACCCTAGCGAAAGGAACCCTTAATGGAACTATTCTCCCTGGAAGATGTTTCTTACTAACCATGTAATATAACATAACTAGTTGGGCACTTGCCTGATAAAGCACTAATGACCCCTACGACTAGTCTCCATGCATACCACGGTTATTTATTAACCACAAAGGTATTCGGACACACTCAGGACTCTAGGGTCCCGAATTGGCTTAAAAGGTAAAAGCGGCAAGCGATCTACAATCCAGCTAGAAGGCATTTCACATGTCATTTTAAGGATAACATACATTGTCAAGTTTATTGATTGTATTCCTCTTCAATCCCGTCTAACGGGCTGTCTAGCTTACTGATCCGTTGGGAAAATTTCGCAGCCAGTTCTACCTGGCTGTACACTAAACTCACAGGGATCTCCTTCCCGTCGGGCCCCACCGGTCCAACTTCGGCCATATGGTTGGGATCCGCCTTCTTGTACCGCGTCTTGACCATGGCCCAAGCCTCCCTGGCACCTTGACGGCAGGCCGAAACCTTCCACAAATGGAAGCGCTGCCGCACTCCCTGTAGCTTCTCTGCAAGCTCCCCGAGGCTCTCGGGCGGGACGAGGGATGGCCATAAAGCCCGTACGACGCCACTCATTGCCTGTCGAACTTCGTTTGCACAGCCGCAACAGTTCGGAAGTTGATCACCCATTGATCGGGCATCTCCTCTGCGGGGCGGCCCGTGAGTATACCTACAAGACATAACACGTCAAATCGCTTCCTCGCCGAACTCTTCTTCCTACGAAAGTTCGTTCAAGCACTTACTATAGATGCTGAGACGAAGCCGTTGATTCTCCTTAATGGAGCCGGACAGTTCGGCCTGTGCGCCTTTCAGCTCTTCTCCGAGCTTGGCATTGGCATCTTGAAGCTTGTTCCTTTCCTGCTGAACTCTGTTCAGCACATTTTCGCCGGCTTTTAGCTGGCGTAGTGTGATACTGTCCGGATCTTGTTGGCAGCACCTCTGATGTCATTATTAGACTCACGCGCCGCGCCGCATAGCGCTTATATTCTTTTATACAAATGTGTTACCAGGAGGGTCTTTTTGTCTCCTCTGCGGCGCAATCTTGACCTCAAGTTGGTCCTTGCAATCTTGCAGCTCACAGGACAGCTGGGTGTTCTTCTCGTTAAGAGCACGAAAGTTTGCATGATCCTTAAATCAGTTAACATAACTAATTTAAGTCTCGGGGCTCTTGGTGTATACAACCATTAAATTTCCCTTACCCGTATGTCTTTAACATCTTTGCTCGCGTGGCTCTGGTAAAACCATTTTGGGCAGCCGGAGATGCCGTCCCTGCTTTAAAGGCATCCAATGCCTCGGGAAAAATCGCCTCTTGAAGAACTGTCCGTGGCGTCTATGATTCATAGCGCTCTCCACCTCCGGCGTTGTGGCGGACAGTCTGTTGGTATCTTCCGTTGGAGTAGGATCCGGTTCGCGTCTTGCGCTTGCCTCCCTCCGGTCCGGCGTTGGAGCTGGCGGGGAGTTGATTGGGGATTCTGTGCTCGTAGTCCGCCGAGCACTTTTCTCCTATGAAGATCATGAGCACTTAGAAATTTCCTTGGAACATTGCTCGTAAGGGTCAAAAGCGAGCTATACCTCTGCGGCGATGCTTCCGCCCGCACGGTGCTCCTTTTCCTCCTGCTGGTTCGGCCCGACCCCTGTAAGTCGGCCGCCGCACGGCTTCCTGCCGTAATGGTGCTTCCTGTAAAATACCATCGTTTGCGAAGGTCAGAATAGGCAAGGATAAAATAACGGTGTCCGGACTTCGGTCTTGGTCACCTGGGATGCCGAACTCAGCCGGGGTAGTCGCCCGTAATGGCGACTAAGCGCATCATCAATGCTTAGCTGGTGATACACCCGTCGATTAGCTCCACCCCAAGGTCCGGATCCTCTTGGAGGCTGACCCGAGGACCCTTCCGGGTCCTCGGGCTGTGGAGCGGGACTCACCATGTCCTCCACAGTCCGGCGTAGACTCTGCGCCGAAGACATAACATGAGAAGCTTAAACTTCGAAAATACGGGTAAAAGCCCTCTTGAGGCATTCACTTACCCATCCTCGTGGGTTGACCATAGAAAACCCGTTCACGGGGTTGGACGAAGAAGTCCTCCTTCTCCCCTTATACAGGCGGATAGGATCTTCACGGATCCTCGGTAGAATCCGGCCCTTCTGGCCGTGCCGGTAGCGTCGTCTTCCCGTTGAAATCCCACATGGGGTGGCCTCTATATTGCAGCGGCTGCACCCCGCTTGATGCGCGTCGCCATGACTCGAACATGGTCAAACCGGAATGAGCCATTAATCTTATCCGGCCCATCGGTAATGGGCGCTTTTGTCTTCCTCCAGCAGGGGGCTCATGGGCGCCCGGTGGCGTTCTTCAAGGGAGCGGCATCAAACTCCGGGAGGCCGATCCGGACTGGGTCGAGCAGCGGGCGTCTACTATATAAAACCACTCGAGGGCCGGTCTTGGACGCCCTCTTGGGGGTGCGGATAGGTATCCGGTCCCAGCGATCGCCATATTTGGCGCCGCCCACTTGATATATGGACCCCTGGTGAGAACGAGTGCAGGCAGAATAGCCTCTTCCACAATGCGAAATGGGGCTCGATGCCCGGAATAGCTTCGCAAAGAGCTACGTAGCCGCGATGTGCAACCTGAAGCGGGCGTGAGGTGATGGAGCTGAAGTCCATAGAACTTGAGAGCCCGCGGAGGAGCAGGTGTATTGAAACCGAGCCCCTTATTAGATAAGGGACAAAGCACACCGCTCCCCCTTGTTGGGGTTTGGGTTGTCCTCGCTGGCTCCTCCCGATAAGTAACGGTCCGGCTCGGACCGGAACCATGAGGCTGGAGGAGCCATCCCTCTTTTGGAGCTTTACTAGCTCGTTGTGCGAGATAGAGCACCTCCTACAATCACCCGGCGATGGGCTGGGAGCACGTGAGGAAGAGCGCGTTGGCGATCCATGGTGGAATGGATTTGGTCGAGGCGCCGATGGGTATCTGTTGGAGGAGGATGGTGCGGTTTGGATCTGGATCCTGTCCCTTTAATAGGCTGGTGACCCGCACAACCGGGGTGAAATGTAAAGGCTCCTGGCTTTTCGCATTCGTGCGGCGCGTGAAAGGGGCCATAATTTGGCGTAAAGCCAAGAAGCACGATATTCGAGTAAAGCCGGACATTGTTGGCGGGAACATGGAATTGAAGGAGAACCCGCCTTGCGGCGCCGAAGACTACAAGCACGCTAGACTTATCATCATTGAAGCCTGGTTCAGGGGCTACTAAGGGAGTCCTGGACTAGGGGGTGTCCGGATAGCCGGACTATCGATATCCGCCGGACTCCCGGACTACGAAGATAGAAGATTGAAGACTCGGCTCGTGTCAGGAAGGTACTTTACTTGGCGTGGAAGGCAAGCTTGCAATCTGGATATGTAGATCTCCTACCATTGTAACCGACTCTGTGTAACCCTAGCCCCGCCGGTGTCTATATAAACCGGAGGGCCGTAGTCCGTAGGACACAACATTACATCTCAACAATCATACCATAGGCTAGCCTCTAGGGTTTAGCCTCATTGATCTCGTGGTAGATCTACTCTTGTACTACCCATATCATCAACATTAATCAAGCGGGGCGACGAGGGTATTACCTCCATCGAGAGGGCTGAACCTGGGTAAAAACATTGTGTCCCTCGTCTCCTGTTACCATCCGCCTAGACGCATAGTTCGGGACCCCCTACCTGAGATCCGCCGGTTTTGACACCGACACCCGCCTCCACTCGGGCAGAGGAAGAGGAGGGAGAGAAGACTGGTCAAACCTGACCAATGTGCCCCACGGACCCACTGTCAGTGACCCACGCGCCGTCCACGCTGGATAAGTGGAGATGTAAAATAAGAGTACGTGTTCGATGTGTATTCGAATCGTTTTTCTTTTCTGTTTTATTTTTTTTAAATAACAGAGTTTGACCAAAACTTTGACCGACCATAACTTTTTAAATATGACTCCAAATGAATTGATTCTTTTTCCTACCTCTCTCAAATTTAATATAGTTTATTTTAAGATTTATTTGAAAAAAATTCAGACAACTTTTTGGTACTGTTTTGGAAACTATATATTTATTCAAAAAAAATTTAAATAGGATTTTTGGAGAGAGGAGAAAGCTTTCAAAAGTTTTGGAATGCACCCTGCCCCCCCACAACTTGAAGGCAAGCATTCCGAACCCCGGCATAATTTTGTGTGTGTTGACTGATACGTTAGCAATACCACCTCGACACAGAGTATTCGTTATTTTATGTGATGCTATGTTGAAACTCATGAGTGCATTATGATGATTCATGCTGTTGGAGTTTGATATGTTATGGATAGTCGTCACCAACATATGCCTCTCATGCATACCGGGTGGAAACCGGAAAAGCCTCTGTCTTGCGTAGACACGAGCTTGTCTCCGGTCTTCGTCGAGACGATCGTATCCGGTACGGCACAGTGAGACATGATGAGTGGTGATTGTGGCTGTCGGTTGAAACATATTCGTTAGCTAATCATGTAGGTAACACATAAACCTCCGGAGTCAACCGTAGATCGAGTCTTGTTCCAGTAACCCCCATACTTGTTCCGTGCTACCATTTTTCCCTGCCGTAGGTAGGGTACGGTTCAGTAGGTTGTCAACCCCTTTCTAGCACACACCGTACAGAGGGGCCAGGATGAGGGTTCCATGGCCATGGATTAAAGCCAGTCATCCGGTCCGGGGGCATGGGTGTTTCAGTTGTAGCCGAGGGGGTAGCTTCCCTAGTTTGCGCGCGGTATAAATTTTGTGATCCCATGCTAATCGAGGTTGTAGCCTCCCCACTTAGAGTTTTGCTTAACGAGTGTCGTGGGTGATTCCAGACACCAATGAGTCAAGCTGGTGTGTGCGGTTGGGTGTGTTTTCAACTAAAAGACCGTAAGCGGAATTAGTCTGGATGGACTAACGGAATCCGTTACTCGTGGGTAAAGTGTACACCCTCTGCAGAGATTATATCTATTCGAGTAGACGTGTCCATGGGTAAGGACTACAGTCTGGGTTGGGTCAAGTGTCGGTCTTAGTGTCGGTCTTCGGAGGAAAAACTACTAAGTCAGAACATTGATTATGACCGGTGACATATGATGATGGTGATTATTATTATTGTGGACTAACTATTTTCATTACTTGAATTATTGAGTATTCCTGGGATGGTTCTACCTCCTGGATATTCACTGTGATTATTCTCTTATAAGCCCTTATGTGGTGTCCCAGTGACGCCCGACTGTGGCATGTTTGTTATTTAATTACCATATAAGCCCTTTATGTGGTGTCGCATAGACGTCCGACTGTGGCATGTTTGTTATTTATTTCCCATATAAGCCCTTTATGTGGTGTCGCATAGACACCCGACTGTGGCATGTTTGTTATTTATTTCCCATATAAGCCCTTTATGTGGTGTCGCATAGACGCCCGACTGTAGCATGTTTGTTATTTATTCACTTTATAAGCCCTTTATGTGGCATCGCACAGACGCTCGACGGCGGCACATTTGTTACTTATTTCACTTATGAGCCCTTTCTGTGGTGTCGCTTAGACGCCCGATTGAGGCATTCTATTACTACTCTCTAATTGCATTATTCATATGTTACGCGAATAACTTGCTTGCGTGCATCATGGAGTTTATTTCTGTGACTGACATTGTGATCATAGAATATTTCAGAGCATGATTATTGTTTGATATATTATACCTGTGTTCATAATGTTTGCGAGTACATTCAAAGTACTCACTGGCTTGTCCCTGGCTATTGTCTTGGCCAGATTTCTTGCTTGGAGAGGAGCGTTGCGATGACAGCCCCAGAACCAATCAATGGTGATAGCAGCCTCGCGAAGATAGGACTTATCCTGGTCAACTGTTCCTGTGGGAAATGGAGTTCCACAGACGCTGATGACCACAAACCGCTTCCGCCATCAAACACTAGAAACCTTGTGTTGTACTCATAGGCCAGAACGGTCTTGTACTACATATCATGTATTTTGCTTGGAGTTATTGTATCAAGTTTGTGTCTCGCCAGCTAACAGTATTCCTGGGGCTGGTGAGCATAAGGGCCATTTTCTGGGAAATTAATATCCCAAAATCCAGTCCTGACAGACTTGGTATTAGAGCCAGGCTGACCATTGGCTAACCCTATCTTAGCCAGGTCAATAAACCCAGGTTAACCAAACCACCAGACCATAACCTAACCCCGGCCAAGCTTCTCGCGTAAGATAGCCCCACAGTGACCCGACACCTTTTGGCAGTCGGTGCCTAACCTATCAACCTAGCTTGTCGATCACGCGCTAGTGACCGACACCTAAATTGTCTCATTCGCAAGCATGCGAAGGAAGACTCCGTCCCCTTTTTCTATGAAAAGGGCACGCTAACCTCAACACAGCACATCACAAACTATTTCCCTAGACCAAGTTATAATGCCTGGCCCCGTAGTACACAATGAAACCACGGCAAACAACCTTGGAGGATTTGTGACCGTGCTAGCAAACCTCACCCGCCGTGCCTTTGCATTAGAGGAGCCTCCAGAATATGTTGTGTACCAAGGACCCATGAGCGGTGAGAGCCGTCAATTCTGGGCCACTGTACACATCTATGGTAGGGGTCTATCGCCAGAACGCCCCTACAGGTTCACCGGAAGAACAACTTCCTTTGAGCCACAAGCCATTCAACTAGCTGCTCGAGAGGCTATAGTTCAATTCCGGCACTTGTCGCCCAGAGTTAACTGTCGCTCGTTCTACTACTACCCCAGCCATGACGGGTATGGTAGGCCACCCAGGATGTCAACGGAGATCACGATACGGATCCTGCACTATTGCATCTAGTGCTCTATGTAGGTGCACTAGAGGAACTGTTCGATCATATCACCCTTGATCTGATCGCAGCTCGTGGAGAGCTGGTCCGCCGAGCCCCGGCGAGAGGACAAGATGAGCCCGACGCCGACAACCCTGTCGTGCTGTTCGGACACCCGATCGAGTCCTTGAGGACTGCCCCAGCCATCGACCACAATACTTTGGTGTCCCCAAAAGTACTTCGTCGCCTTTTGGGAACACGCTCCAGCGGGATTGTGGCCAACGATCCCCGAGATGGTCATCATCGCTACCCCGACCCGGCAGCCCCTCAACCCCCTCCCGCTAATCCCGGCGGTGAAACCCGTGGACAAGCCTCGACGTCCATAAGGCAGGCTCGTTTAGATACAAACGAGGTGGACTAAGCCACTCGAGTAGTACCGGGTCTCAGTATGCTCACCCCCTGTAATTATGTAATCTTGCATCGACTTGAATAATCGCAGTTTGCTTGTGTGCTTCCATTTTAAATAGTAGCCTAGCATTAAATACGTGAGCACGCGGTTGCATTTTTTGGGCACAGCCACCAAAATCACGCCGACGACGCCCACAGTAATACGTCACTTTTACGAGATATGTGTAGCTGTAGCATTGACCCCGACCCCATGGAGCAGACGCGATAGACTAGTTACCGTTCACCACGGTAAATAACCCAGCCCCAATACTATATAAAAGGCCACCCCGTGACCTTGCCAGGTACCCCTCACCTTGAGCACCACTCGCACAACCATTTCCATTGCCATGCCGAGCCCTAGTATCTATCTGAGAACTCCAGATGCAGCTATAGGCAACTTTGTTAAAATCTTGTGGGACTTTACCTGCAGTACCATGAGTGCTATCCATCCACCCCAGTATGAGTTGCTCAAATCGAGGATCACCCCATCCACCTTGAAATATTGGGCAGTGGTGCACGTCCCTCCATAAACCCAAACCAAGACCCCACGGAAGCTTCCTTCGTGGGGAAATCTATGCCAAATCCGCATATGGCCATAGAAGCTGCTGCGTATGAGGCACTTACACGCCTTCAATTCACGGTACCCTATGCTAGTGAACGGGGGTATTATTATTTCCCGAGTCGTGCAGCACCCGGAGAAGTAACATCTTTTCCCGGTGGACGAATCGAGAGAGACCCAGTACTGGACAATCTTGCCCAGTATGTCATCGCGCAAGAGCATTTGACCCAGCGAGTAATGGGCTATCTCCAGAGCCTCGCTGATTTGAATCCTCAGATCGCCATCGGCAGACCACTGAGGCCCAACCAAGAAAGGCACATTCATCGACTGGTCAATCCACTCCCCCCGATAGAAGAAGAGTGTGTCCCGATTCCAGAGACTTTTTCTCAGGACCCTGTCGAATTACCTTTATCGTTGTAGGTGTCACTGCTGTGTTTATTGTCCCTACAGTTATTTATGTATTGCAACTTGTGTGTGGTATCCTAAATTTGTGCGACAAATTAAATCGTTAGTTTCAGTCAATGTGAGTGATTTTACTACGGTAAAATTTTATTAACTGTTTTCACTTTCAATAAATCCTGAAGCGATTTTTCCTCGGAGTTGCTGCAGCATACATTTATTCACAACATAGATTTTTATTTCATGCAACACCATAACAGCAGACTCACAACCCCAACCACGCACCCTAGTGCAAATCCTCGTGCACATTTTTTTTGCACCAAACTAATCGCCTCCCTAACACCCCACAGTCTCAGAGGAAGAGATTTGTGAGTACAGGTTACCTCCGGCACCCTAATAGCAGTTAGCACCTGACACCGCACCTAATCATAATGATCACCGCCACCGTGGAGAGCTAACACTCGAGCGGCCGCCTCACGACGATCATCAAGGATCATCACGCACAGGAGCACGGAGAACCCCAGCAATGCCCCCAACCCTCCGCACATCAGGATCACGTACCAGTCCGGCATCACCTCCGCCATTAGAGCCTTGCCTCGAGCTCCTGCAGACAGAAATGTAGGAGAAGGGGGGAGAAGGAGAAGTGAGGTCAGATGGAGGAAGAAGAAGGAGCACCGCGTTCATTTTATAGCTCGAGATCGGTGTACGGTGGGCGAAGTCCACCAGAGCCGCTCGTCGCTCGATCCCCGGTGTTCGGAGGCGAATCCGCGAGTAGTGCCGACAGCGCACTGGCCCGCGAGGTGAGTGCACGCTGCGCCGGCAGCTAGCATGCCGTGCACTACCGCAGTACGGCCTAGATGCCCTACGAGCAAGACGTCGCCGGTGGAGAAAGCATGGGAAAGCGCGCGGGAGAGAGGAAGATGAGAGAGCCAGGGGTAGAGGAAGAGACCGACAGTGGGCCCCGCGTCCACCTGTCAGCCACAGAGAGCCCTGTGCTCTCGGGTACGACCAGCGTATATTTTCAGTAATTTAGAAGTTTATTCTAAATTTACTGTAACCGATAGTAGAAACTGACCGTAAGTTTTTCCACGCATCACCAGTGTGCCACACGGTAGTTTTGCACCACTTATTGCCACTCACTGTAGCTACGTTTTAATTACAGGAGTAGGATGGTTGTTTTTGTGATAGCAGGAGTAATTTTTTTTCAAAACAACCCTTATCAAATCTCGAGGACGAGATTTTTTTAAGGGGGGTAGTGTTGTAACACCCCAAAAAATTTAACCATGTTTTGAATTATTAAAATTTTGCCAAGAGTTTAAAAAAATGCTTTCTGAATTTTCTGTTGATTTCAGAACCACTTTTCTTTAATATTGAGGAGTTTACCCCCAAGTGGAAACTTTCCAAAAATATTATTGGACTTCTATACTCTCTCAATAATACAATTCTTAATCAGTGGTTTTATTTGCATAATTGTTTTTCCTGAGCTTTATTCTTTTAAAATGACTTTCCATAAGTTTTGGAGCCTCTTTTGCACTACAACCATTTGATAAGTGCATCTAAAATTTTCACCAAAATTTGGGGATGACATATGATGACACTAAATCACTTTTATGCAAAAACATCTTCTGTTCATTGAAGATTTTGAGCTCTACACCAAATTATCCAAATCTGGTCCAGTGGGCAATTTTGCACTACAACCTATTTAAATATTTCTTTAAAACTTCCACCAAAATTATGGGAGGTAAGTAGGAGTATATTATCCATATTTATGCAAAAACCCAGTTATGTCCTTTGAAAATTTTGAGTGAATCAACCTCATTTTCATTCTGGTCCAAGTTGAGGATTTGTACTGAAACCATATTTTTACTTGCTCTTTTACCCATGGTTCCTTTTCCTACTTGTAGTCCTTCCTACAAAAGCCTTAAGTCCAGGAGCATGAACCCATTGGAATATTTTTGGTCCATGAAATGACAGCCTTTAGTTTCCGCCCAAAAATTGGTTTTCTCATATAATTGCACTAACAAGTTTCTTTGTTTGACAACTAACCTGACCACCACCACCTACACCTAAGGAGACACAGATCTGGAGATTTTGGTCACTCCAAGAACTGCCTTGATGCCTTTAACATTTTGCCAAACACCTTGAGTGCATGAGCAGATTTGGCATAAGTTTTGGTTTGCATTGTGGACTTGATCCTCTGATCAAACTAGCTTGTCCACTAAGCCTCTAGAATACCCTAGCCTAATCCTGTTAAACCCCAGCTCCACCCTAGCCTCCTAGCATGCACTGGCATTACGCCGAGAACCTAGCTTGTGTGCTCTGGGCGCGCCCAGAGCGCACGTTTTGCACGCGCGTGCACCGAGCTATCGCGTCGCCCCCCTGGCCCTTGCTCGCCTGCAGATCCACGCCCCACCCTCGACCACTAGCCAGAACGCTCCAAGTTGCCCTGGTGCCCTACAGCGCCGCCGTCAGAGCCCCCTTGGTGGCACGCCGGCATCTGCAGTGCGCCTCTGCCACGGACGGCGCCGCCCGAGCCACAACTCCTCGCCATCTGGCCTCGTGAGCAGGCCGCCCTTATCTCCGAGCTGTCTGCTAGCACCGACCCTGCTCCGGCAATCGCCACGTTGCTCTGCCGCAACAAAGACAGTCGGCCGGCGATCTTATCCCTGGCGATGGCAGAACCGACATTCCCCGGCTATATATAGCCCCAGGCCTTGCTCGAGCCCTCTCAGAAAGCCCCATACCACCCCTCTAGCACGCCCCACGACCAGAAGCAACGGCGGGAGGCCTTCTTCCTCGCCTCCGACCAATTCGTCCGCTGCCGCTCTCCGGTCCGTTCCGTCGTAACCAGGCACCCTCACGTCCAACCAACGCCACCACCCAACTCCCCTTCGTCTTGCGGAGCCGCCCAAACCCCTAGCTGCGACGGAGATCCAGCGTAGACCCAAACCCCCAATTCATCCATAGCCTCCGGCCGCCGCGAAGCTCATCACCGGCGACTCTCTCCGCCCCCAACTGCCTAACGCCCAGCGGGAGGACCGCCCTGGACCCGCGGATCCATCCCCGCCCTCAGCTCCCCGCAAGGAACCTCCGTTCGCCGGCGAGCATCGCCGGAGTCCCTCCTCTGCTCGGGCAGAGGAAGAGGAGGGAGAGAAGACTGGTCAAACCTGACCAGTGGGCCCCGCGGACCCACTGTCAGTGACCCACGCTGGATAAGTGGAGACGTAAAATCAGAGTACGTGTTCGACGTGTATTCGAACCGTTTTTCTTTTCTGTTTTATTTTTTTAAAATAAGAGAGTTTGACCAAAACAATGACCGACCATAACTTTTTAAATATGACTCCAAATGAATTGATTCTTTTTCCTACCTCTCTCAAATTTAATCTAGTTTATTTTAAGATTTATTTAAAAAATTTGCAGACAACTTTTTTGTACTATTTTTGGAAACTATATATAGATCCAAAAAAATTAAATAGGATTTTTGGAGAGAGGAGAAAGCTTTCAAAAGTTTTGGAATGCACCCTGCGTCCCCACAACTTGAAGGCAAGCATTCCGAACCCCGGCATAATTTTGTGTGTGTTGTCTAATACGTTAGCAATACCACCTCGACACGGAGTATTCGTTATTTTATGTGACGCTACGTTCAAACTCATGAGTGCATTCTGATGATTCATGCTGTTGGAGTTTGATATGTTATGGATAGTCGTCACCATCATATGCCTCTCATGCATACCGGGTGGAAACCAGGAAAGCCTCTTTCTTGGGTAGACATGAGCTTGTCTCCGGTCTTCGTCGAGACGATCGTGTCCAGTACGGCATAGTGAGACATGATGAGTGGTGATTGTGGCTGTCGGTTGAAACATATTCGTTATGCTAATCATGCAGGTAACACATAAACCTCCTGAGTCGACCGTAGATCGAGTCTTGTTCCAGTAACCCCCATACTTGTTCCGTGCTAGCACTTGTCCCCGCCGTAGGTAGGGTACGGTTCAGTAGGTTGTCAACCCCTTTCTAGCACACACCGTACAGAGGGGCCGGGATGAGGGTTCCATGGCCATGGATTAAATCCAGTCATCCGGTCAGGGGGCATGGTTGTTTCGGTTGTAGCCGAGGTGGTAGCTTCCCCAGTTTGCACGCGGTATAAATTTTGTGATCCCATGCTAATCGAGGTTGTAGCCTCCCCACTTAGATTTTTGCTTAACGAGTGTCGTGGGTGATTCCAGACACCGATGAGTCAAGATGGTGTGTGCGGTTGGGTGTGTTTTCAACTAAAAGACCGTAAGAGGAATTAGTCCGGATGGACTAACGGAATCCGTTACTCGTGGGTAAAGAGTACACCCTCTGCAGAGATTATATCTATTCGAGTAGCCGTGTCCATGGTTAAGGACTACAGTCTGGGTTGGGTCAAGTGTCGGTCTTAGTGTCGGTCTTCGGAGGAAAAACTACTAAGTCAGAACATTGATTATGACCGGTGACATATGATGATGGTGATTATTATTATTGTGGACTAACTATTTTCATTACTTGAATTATTGAGTATCCCTGGGACGGTTCTACCTCCTGGATATTCACTGTGATTATTCTATTATAAGCCCTTTATGTGGTGTCGCACTGACGCCCGACTGTGGCATGTTTGTTATTTAATTACCATATAAGCCCTTTATGTGGTGTCGCATAGACACCCGACTGTGGCATTTTGTTATTTATTTCCCATATAAGCACTTTATGTGGTGTCGCATAGACACCCGACTATGGCATGTTTGTTATTTATTTCCCATATAAGCCCTTTATGTGGTGTCGCATAGACGTCTGACTGTGGCATGTTTGTTAATTATTCACTTTATAAGCCCTTTATGTGGCGTCGCACAGACGCCCGATTGCGGCACTTCTCTTACTTATTTCACTTTATGAGCCCTTTCTGTGGTGTCGCTCAAACGCCCGACTGAGGCATTCTATTACTACTCTATAATTGCATTATTCATATGTTACGCGAATAACTTGCTTGCATGCATCATGGAGTTTATTTCTGTGACTGACATTGTGATCATAGAATATTTCAGAGCATGATTATCGTTTGATATATTATACCTGTGTTCATAATGTTTGCGAGTACATTCAAAGTACTCACTCGCTTGTCCCTGGCTATTGTCTTGGCCAGATTTCTTGCTTGGAGAGGAGCATTGCGATGACAGCCCCGGAACCTAATCAATGGTGATAGCAGCCTCGCGAAGATAGGAGTTATCCTGGTCAGCTGTTCCCGTGGGAAATGGAGTTCCACAGACGCTGATGACCATAAACCGCTTCCGCCATCAAACACTAGAAACCTTGTGTTCTACTCATAGGCCAGAATGATCTTGTACTACATATCATGTATTTTTCTTGGAGTTATTGTATCAAGTTTGCGTCTCGCCAGCTAACAGTATTCCTGGGGCTGGTGAGCATTAGGGCCATTTTCTGGGAAATTAATATCCCGAAATCCGGTCCTGACACGAATCTAGAGGACGAGATTCATTTTAAGTGGGGGAGGTTTGTCACAGCCTGTTTTTTGCCCTCTTTTCTTTGCTTGATTTTCAGCTGAGTTGATTTTGGATTTGGAGTTTTGAATCATCAAATTTGGACTTGATCACTTGGGTATCCCTTGATTTTCACCCAAGTGCCCCCTCTCCTCTTCTAATCCATAATTTCACCCCTTGCCAACCCAACAATATTGCTTGGAATATTTTTCTTAAATGAAAAATGTTCATTTTGCCTCTTAAATCCTAGCTAAACTCTTTGACCTCCAAAGCAACCCTCATTTTTGTTGCCCTAAAAATCCTAAGAAAAATCCCAAATATTCTTTGGACCCTAGGGCACATTTCTGAGCAAAAATATTTCACCACTCTTTGGAGTATTTTGGCTACAAAAAATATTTTCACTTCTGGGCTGATATGGTAGTTTCTACAGCAACTACCTTTTTACTAGCTCCAATGTAGCTGGTTTTCCCTATGCTTATTCACCTTAGTAAGAGTCAGTAAAACCCCAAAGCTCAGCCCTTGAATCCCTGTGGTTTGACCACAGTAACTGTTCAAAGTTTCTGTCCAGTAACTTAACCTCTTCACCATTTCACTTTTACTGCACCTGGAAACAAACCGAGACGTGGTAACACCTAAGTTTACTAAGGACTACACGCCAGACATCATGTTTAGTGCATATGTGGCCTGATGTCACGGTCCACGCGGTGACCGCGTTCGTCCGGCGTCTTTGGCATGCCAAAGCGCGCTGCTGGCGTCGCCAGCGCGCCTACGTGGCGCGTAGCGATCGCTGCTTTCGGCCAGCAGTGTGTCTCCCCTCGCCACCATCCTCGTCCCCACCCCCTTTACTCCATCCCACCGCTCGCCGACGCCGGAGCTCTCCGTAGGGAGCACGGGCACGGTCCGGCCAACGGCACAGTTCCCGTGCACTGTGTTCGTCCCTTTCTTCCTTGTCCTATGCTCGTCCACGTCTGCGCACAGCTTGTGACCCCCGTCGCCTTCCCCCCTCTCTCTGACGCCGCTCGTCGCCGGGCGCCATGGACAGGTGTCCACCGGTGGAGCCCAAAACCCCCTCGCCGCTTGCCTATATAAGGAGCCACCCCCTAGCCTCCTCGAGCACCATCCCGCACTCTCTCACACCCCACAAGCTAGTAGGAAGCCGCAGCCCAGCCGGGCAGGCCGCGGGCTGCCGTTCCGGAGCCGAGCTCACCGGCGATCCCCTCTGGATCGTCCCCGCAGCTCTGACCACTCCCAAGCCAAGGCGACCCCACCAGGGCTGCCGCCTCTCCTCCGTGAAGCTAACACGCCTAGCTAGAGCCCCTGGAGCCGCCCCTAGACGTCGTCTTCCTCATCTCCGACAACCACCGTGTTCTGCCTCCGCTTGCAAGGAAGAATCTGACGCCGTCCGGTCACCGTTAGCCATGGTACGGGTACGGCCAGGTGCGCAAGAACCTTCTCCGTAGATCCCTCCCTCTCGTTTTCCTCCAAGAAGCCTCAACGCTGGCGTAAGCTCCGGCGAAGTGCTGTGCCTCTCTATTTCTTTCTCCCCTCCCTCCGGCCTGACTAGCGGGACCCGCTAGTCAGCCACCCACTACGTGCGCGAAGCGGTATGAGTGGTGGCGCCCTTGGAGAATACGCCACTCGACGTCACCCCCTCTTTGTTTTCTATTTCAAATTCATTTAAATTCCAGTAGCATTCAAACAGCCATAACTTTTATTCTGCAAGTCCAAATGCAGTGATTCTTTTTGCATCGTGTTTTATGTCCAAAAATCTAACAGCTCCCAAAAGATGGGATTTTTCCCTACTGTCTAGATTTTCTGGCAATTTTCAGAAGGTTTCTTGATATTTTCATTTGTGGTTTTTGAATGTTTTCAGAGGAACCAGCTTGTCTTGAGGATCACCAGGAGCCTTGTGAACCTCGTCAGTACTAAGGCAAGCCACAGTAATATTTTCATGGTGCCACTTCAATATTTATGATTTTCATACTTGAACTTATGAATATTGATGCATTTAAATTAGTTATATTATAAATATATTACATTATATGCTTGTTATGTTAAAATGCGAACTTGATATGTTTGAAGTAAATATTGTTGGTAAGATAATAAGAACTTAGTTGCAAGTGATAAATAAATAATATGGTCATAGAGTTGATGAGTAATTTGAATATTATTTTTGCATGAGGTATAATGATGATAATTGCTAGAAATAGTTCTGGTATAAGTAAATAGAGGTTTTAACCAGTATAGTAGCATGAGTTAATGTTGGCTCCGTAGGGCGTGGTTAATCTTGATCTTTGCATGGTTATGTGATGCATATGTTAAGTGATGCATGGTATGGCAGTATGACACCGGTTATTTTCTTTTCACATTAAGTTGAACCTGATTAATAATTCAACTTGAACATGTTGTTGACCGGGTCATGGTGCTGCTGAAACGAGTCTTTCCTAGTGCAACCACATTTGTCGGTATGGGACGGCCTTAATGCGTTTCATTGTCGTGCCTCTGGTCGCTACCTCAATTCAGGAAAGGTTATGGGCGTGCTGTACCCTGGCCCGGTAGGCAAGCATAACCTTGTGAGCCCGTTGTTAAGTCAATTTTGGTACCGGATCCCAGTGTGGATCGTGGCCGCGATGATGGTCGAGGTGTCTGGAGGTAGACACGGGGCCACCCAGGACTAGCCCGGTGGGGTCTAAGTCGGAGGGGCCGGGAGAGTGTCATGACAGTGAAATGGTTTCATTGGGACGCTGTTGATCCACCCGAATGGGAGAGTGAGGCCATGGGTTCCGTAGTGTGGGTACAGTGTACTAACCTCTGCAGAGTGTTTTTAATCTATCGATAGCCGAGACCACGGATACAGACACGCTCAAAAGTAAGGTACACCATGGGTCAACACTTAATAAATATGCACACTAAATTGCACTAAGGATGATAGTGAGGTCATCGTGTTGAGATGGACATGAGTTGTCGGGTTGTGATCGCCATAAGGATCACGGGCCACGAGTTGGTCGGGTTGTGATCGCCGTAAGGATCACGTGCCATGAGATGGCCGGTTGTGATCGCCGTAAGGATCACGAGTATGTGTTGTTAATATTATGTTTGTTGGTCACACGTGGTAAGTTAGTCGGGAGAATGAGTACCTGTTGAGCACTGTCATAGCATGTTGGTTATATCGTTGCATTGTTGATTAAATTGGATAAATATCATAATATTGTATGTCATCTTGTTCATGCTTATTGTGAGCCTGCAAGTACATTCAATGTACTGACCTGGCTTGTCATGCCAGATTTCAGGAAAGTCCCGTTGGAAAGGAGTGATGTCCAAGTCTATACCATGTCCATGTCGGTGTCCTTGTGCTATGGAGTCCCGCTACGACGTTGTTCCGCTGCCGAGTAGTTGTCATGATCAAGGCCCCTTTATGTTCACTAAATAATGTACATATTGTTCAGCCGCACCATGTGTGCCTCTTGGCCTCGCTAACTGTTGTAATATGAGCTATGTTCCGCTAGCATGAATAAAGCGGTTGTTTTCTGTACCATGTTGTTGTGTGTTGCCAGAAGACAAGGTCTCTGGGATGGCAATGCAGGGTAAACCGGTCGCTCTGAGCCAGGGTGCCACATGGTAAATCGGTAAGAGACATCATAGAACGCATCATATCTAATAAAGTACGGTTACGACGTTCGAACACACCATTATGCTATGGTGTTCCATGTGGCGTGGGTTGGGAAACTATTCCACATTGTTTAAAATGAAGGCCAAACTCATAACTCAAATATTCGCCTCCGCGATCAGATCGTAGAAACTTTATTTTCTTGTTACGATGATTCTCCACTTCATTCTGAAATTCTTTAACTTTTCAAATGTTTCAGACCTGTGTTTCATTAAGTAAATATACCCATATCTACTGAAATCATCTGTGAAGGTCAAAAAATAACGATACCGCCGTGTGCCTCAACACTCATCGGACCGCATACATCGTTATGCATTATTTCCAACAAGTCATTGGCTCGCTCCATTGTTTTGGAGAACGGAGTTTTAGTCATCTTACCCATGAGGCATGGTTCGCAAGTATCAAATGATTCATAATCAAGTGATTCCAAAAGTCCATCCGCATGGAGTTTTTTCATGCGCTTTACACCAATATGACCTAAACGGTAGTGCCACAAATATGTTGCACTATCATTATCAACTTTGCATCTTTTTCAATCAATATTATGAATATGTGTATCACTACAATCGAGATTCAACAAGAATAGACCACTCTTCAAGGGTGCATGACCATAAAAGATATTACTCATATAAACAGAACAACCATTATTCCCTGATTTAAATGAATAACCGTCTCGCACAAACAAGATTCAGATATAATTTTCATGCTCAAGGTGGCACAAAATAACAATTATTCAGGTCTAAAACTAATCCCGAAGGTAGATGTAGAGGTAGCGCGCCGACGACAATCACATCAACCTTGGAACCATTCCCGACGTGCATCGTCACCTCGTCCTTCGCCAATCTTTGTTTAATCTGTAGCTCATGTTTCGAGTTAAAAATATGAGCAACCAAACCAGTATCAAATACCCAGGCGCTACTATGAGCATTAGTAAGGTACACATCAATAACATGTATATCAAATATACCTTTGTTCACTTTGCCATCCTTCTTAGCCGCCAAGTATTTGGGGCAGTTGCAATTCCAGTGACCAGTCCCTTTGCAGTAGAAGCACTCAATTTCAGGCTTGAGTCTAGCTTTTGGCTTCTTCCGAGGAGTGGCAACTTGCTTGCCATTCTTCTTGTACTTTCCTTTCTTCCCCTTGCCCTTTTTCTTGAAACTAGTGGTCTTGTTAACCATCAACACTTGATGCTCCTTCTTGATTTCTACCTTCGCAGCCTTAAGCATTGCGAAGAGCTTGGGAATTGTTTTGTTCATCCCTAGCATATTATAGTTCATCACGAAGCCTTTGTAGCTTGGTGGAAGTGATTGAAGAACTCTGTCAATAACACAATCAACTGGAAGACCAACTCCCAGCTGAGTCAAGTGATTATAATACCTAGACATTTTGAGTATGTGTTCACTGACAGAACTGTTCTCCTCCATCTTGCAACTATAGAACTTGTTGGTGTCTTCATATCTCTCAACCCGGGCATTTGCTTCAATTATTAACTTAAACTCTTGCAACATCTCATATGCTCCATGACTTTCAAAACATCTTTAAAGTCCTGGTTCTAAGCCGTAAAGCATGGCACACTGAACTATTGAGTAGTCATCAGATCGAGCTTGCCAGACGTTCAAAACATCAGCTTCTGCTCCTGCAGCAGGCCTTTCACCTAGCGGTGCATCAAGGACGTAATTGATCTTTTGTGCAGCAATGAGGATAATCCTCAAGTTACGGACCCAGTCCGTGTAGTTGCTACCATCATCTTTCAACTTAGCTTTCTCTAGGAACGCATTAAAATTCAGGGGAACGGTAGGTCGGGCCATTGATCTACAACATAGATATGCAAAACTATAAGACTAAGTTCATGATAAATTAAGTTCAATTAATCAAAGTACTTAAGAACTCCCACTTAAATAAACATCCCTCAACTTATCTAAGTCATACATGATCCAAATCAACTAACCCAGGGCCGATCATCACGTGGGATGGGGTTGTAATCAATGGTGAACATCTCTATGTTGATCATATCTACTATATGACTCATGTTCGACCTTTCGGTCTCTAGTGTTCTGAGACCATGTATGTACATGCTAGGCTCGTCAAGTTTAACCCATGTATTCTTCATGTGCAAAACTGTCTTACACCCGTTGTATGTGAACATAGAGTCTATCACACCTGATCAACACGTGGTTTCTCGAAATGACGAACTGTAGCAATGGTGCATACTCAAGGAGAACACTTTTACCTTGAAATTTAGTGAAGGGATCATCTTATAATGCTACCGCTGTACTAAGCAAAATAAGATGCATAAATGATAAACATCACATGCAATCAAAATATGTGACATGATATGGCCATCATCGTGCTTTTGATCTCCATCTCCAAAGCATCGTCATGATCTCCATCGTCACCGTCTCGACACCTTGATCTCCATCGTTCTGCCGTGGTCGTCTCACCAACTATTGCTTCTACAACTATCGCTAATGCATAGCGATAAAGTAAAGCAATTGCATGGCGTTTGAATTTCACTACAAAAAAAGACACATCCGTGACATTTTGGGCGAAACGAAAAAAATTCTGTCATACTTGTGACACGTCTATGACGAAAATTGTGACAAAACCCGTTATCATCATAGATTTGGTGGGAACCTACTTCTTATGACAAAAAATCTTGACAGAAAATGGGATTTTCGTCCTGGGTGGGCCGGAGATGCAGCTGCATGACATTCTTCGGGCCGTCCATGCCGAAAAAAACCATGGTAGAAGCGAGGGCGAGGAAAATATCGGGGAGTTCCCGGTTACGGTGGGTGGTTGGGGGCGAGCGATGCGTGTTTCTCTTGTACACGTACGCACGTGGGTGCGAGGCATTGGGCTCCAACTGAACCCGAGCGAGGCGTTCGCCTACTGAACCCGAGCGATTGCATTGCAGGCTACGCGTTACTGAACCCAAAAAATCAATCGATGGCTGTTAATTGAACCCGATCGAGTGATTCCTTCGCTACTGCTGCTAACTAAAGCCGATCGATGCTGCCTCTGGATGAACAGTGAGCATTGTTGGGGGGTTGGATGAACAGTTCCCGGTGGGGGGGGGGTATGATGAACAGGACACCGTGGTGTTGCCGCTGGATGAACAAGACCCCGGTCGATCAAGCCGGTTGGGGGTGGATGAATAGGACCACGTGGAGGGCTGGATGAACAGGACCCCGTGGAGGGAAGGTTGAACAGTAGCCAGTAGATGGCTGGTTGAACAGTAGCTGGTGGAGGGCTGGATGAACAGTAGCCCGTGGCGGGGTGGTTGAATAGGACCCTGTGGACATGGCTGGTTGAATAGTAGCCAGTGGAGGAGCACGCGGTGGAGGCTGGATGAACAGGGGCCCGTGGATGAACAGTCGCAGGTGGAGGCTTGAGGAGGTTGACGGTGGATGAACAGTAGCCCGTCGAGGCTGGAGGAGGTCGACGGTGGAGATGAACAGTATCCCGTGGAGTCTCGTTTTGCGGTACGCCACACCCCTCCCGATGAACAGGACCCCCGTTTCGACCGTAGCGCTCCAACACAAGTCTGTTTCCTCTGTTTTGTGGTACGCCACACCCCTCCTGATCAATGGGACCCCATTTCGAACATAGGAGGTTTGTTTCCTCCATTTTGCGGTATGCTAGACCCCTCCCAATGAACAGGATCCCGTTTCCTCCGTTCTGCTGTACGCCAAGCCTCGTTTCCATTGGCTATTCCGTCCAAGCCGGTTGGCTCCCGATGAACAACATGCATTCCGTTGCCTCCCAGTGAACACGACGATGACGCAGTTTCTCCGTTCCAACCCAGCCATGTACATGAGCTCTGGTCATACGTATGCGCGAGTAGGCGTTCGAGACCCCGCCCGTATGTACGTACGTGGCTGTATTTTTTGGCGTGTGGCTGTATGTACATGTACATGGTTTAGACGGGACAGCCTGAACTGCTACGTGGGGGGCTCTACTATGACATGTGCTGCTACTTACTCGGCCACGGTTCAAACTTGCAGAGAGACCGATCGACCAGTATGTACGTACACGTCCGACAAGACAGACAATGGTACGTACGCTTCGACCAGGTGGGTCCCAGGTGTCAGGGAGGATAAGGACGCACTTCCTTGCGCTTGAAGATATAGCTGCTAGGTCCCAGCTGTCAGGGGGGATATTTTTTTTGCCCGTAATAAGGATGCACTTCCTTGTGTGCGAAGATGTAGCTGGTGGGTCCCAGTAGTCAGGGGGAGAAAACATTATTTTCAGGGTAAAAAGGATGCAGTTGCATGCATGCGTCCATGGGCGTGGTGCGTCCCCACTGTCAGCCTCTCACATACAGTCATCTTTGGATGACTCTCAGTTGTTGACCATGTTGACCTCACCATGTCGAGCGCACCAAGGCCGGTGGACAACGGCGAGGCCCTAGACTGGAACGACCCGGAGATGGGGAAGATGCGGAAGTTGAGTCGCGGATGGAGAGGAGTGGAAAACTTGACTGGTTCGTGTGCGCAGCAGCACTGCCGCCCACGGGAGACAGGAGCAAGAACAGAGGTTGAAGAAGGAGCACAGCTGTTGGATTAACATCCAACGGTCCAGCTACTAGAATCATTTGTTGATAAAGTTGACAAAGCCCTGCGTATACATCTGCTTAGTAGGCCCACAAATCAGCCACCAAATCTGCCGAGTCCCAGCTTTCATCGGGAGGAATGTTTTTTTGCATAACAAGGAGGAACTTCCTTCCTTGCGAAGATACAACCGGTGGGTCCCAGCTGTCAGGGGGAGGAAACATCTTAATAAGGAGGAACTTTCCTTGCGTGCGACCATGGACCTCGTGGGTCCCAGCTGTCACGCTCTTCATGTACAATCCTCTTCCGATGGATCTCGTTTGTTTACCACGCCGCGTCGAGCGCAGCGAGGCGGTGGACGACAGCGAGGCCCCAGACTGGAACGACCCGGAGATGGGGAAGACACAGAAGTGGAGTGGCAGACGGAGAGGAGTAGAAAACTTGACTGGTTCGGGTGCGGGATGGGCCTACACTCAGAGAATAACAGGAGGTGCGGAGTGGAGGGATGACCTGGCCGTCGGCGGGGTAGCGTTCCGCTGAGGCGTGCAAAACAACGCCGCTGGACGCTGGAGGCTGGGGCAGGCGGTCCCGGCAGCGTTGGGGGAAGAAGACGATAGATTGAAGAAGATTCCGGCCGTTGGATGTAAATCCAACGCCTTGCTTAGGCTTCAACCTACTGGCCCACATGTCAGCCAATCCATTTGTTTTTTATTCCATTTGGTGGGCTGGGTGAAACAATGATGTAGCATCTATGCAGCCCGTTCATATATATGGTAGAATTTAAAGCCCATTTGCATTTTTCTCGAAATCCGGGGACTTGTTGGGCTGGGTGAAAATATCATGTTGGGCTGGACGGAGAAATTTTGTAAAAACATAAACACATGATTGCACGTCTATTACTGCAATTGTCAGTAAAATCTTTGCAAGCTTATGTACGCAATCACTAGGAGTTAACGTGCCAAGTTATATATAAACAATAATTATTATTATTTTGTAAGAACTTTCAATTTATGAAATAAAATATCATTTTAATTTGATGAGTTAATAGGACATGGGGTATTATTACTTTTTAGGCTAGACGAGGGACAGTTTAGTTGGTTCTAGGGAAAAGTACTGGGAGAAAACTCAATTTACACCGAAAAAGAAAGTGGGAGAAAATTCAGATATAGGATTAATGAAAACGAAAAATAAAGGAAGTGGGAATGTCTATAAAATGGTTGGACGAACGACAGGTTTAACGGAAACTTATGTTGTTTCTATTATATATATATATATGTCATAAAATAAGATATAAATATAGGTTCAATTTTGCATTCTTATAGAAAACATAGGTTCAGTTTTGCATTCTTATAGAAAAATAGAACTGAGCTGTGTGTCGTCTTGAAACAAAAACATAACTAGGTTGGGAGGCCCAGAGGCCGCTTGATACCTGCTGGATCCAAAAAATGTTGAAACATGTCATGGGCTGCCCATGTTAAACAACAAAACCTTGGCCGTGGACCTGGTGGGCCCGGGACTGTCAGCCTCTTGACGAGTAGTTGTCTCCCGATTCCTCTTGTTTTTCTGACCATGTTGGGAATGACAGATGGCGGGGCCGCAGCGAGAGCACCAAGGCGGAGGACGACATCGAGACTTCGGACCGAACGAACTGGAGCGGGGGAAGACGCAAGCGGAGGGGAGTACGAGGGTTGACTTGTTCGGGTGCAGGGTGGGCCAGTGGAGCTACCGCCGCCGAACAATGTGTGGGAGTAGAGGGATGGCCTGGCCAATGCCATAGGCTATGTTGGCCAGCCGCTGTATAGGAAGAGGACGAAAGATTGAACAAAATAAGGAAATACAAATGGATAGGTGGTTGGTCCCATATGTCTGTGTACGAGACTTGCTGGGTCCACCTGAGAAGGGGAATATGTTGGGAGGAAGGAGATTCAAAGCACGGCAGCCGAGTGAACTAGTTTTTTTTTAAACAGACGAGTGAACTAGTTACATACATAAGAAAATAGCCACTAAAAAAGCAAACATGTTAATGGGTTCTTAAAAGAAGTATTTCGGACAAAACAGATAATTACGACACATAGGCTAATGCATGAAACACTCAGATGATAAAGGTGCTTATAAACACATAAAGTACAACATCTAGACCTTCCTGGCACGCTTGATCATGACGCTACGGCTGTCCATGTACTCATCGGTTACGGGAAGCAGACACGCCCTCATGTCCAAGATCCTCCTGTACATGTCGTAGCATGCGTATGCATCCTTGGCCGCATAGGTTATGTAGGCTAGATTCAAAGGTACCTCCCACGTGTTTAGGTCCTTGGTATCGTTGTCTTCTTTCATGTTGGCCTATCAAGGGTCGATGATGGTCTCAGCGAGGTCAACCACGGAGTCCTTCTCCTAACCGTTGCCGATGAACTTGTATTTCTTCTGGATGTCGACTAGCTTGTTGCACCAGATGGCCGAATCATCACGTTCTTCCTTCTCTCCACTTTAGTGAAGGTGCAGTCGACGCTGCCGATGAAACGGGTGAATGCTCCATAACCTCCGATGGCCCTACAACAGTGGTAGACGAGAACCTCGTCCCGCACACATACTTGGTTAACGGCGATCCGCTGGTCCCTATCAGGAGATGAATGTATGGGCACAAGGTCTAGTCCTGCGACCTTGTGCTTTCTCGTCCTGTAGGTACTGCTTGAACTCGGCGAGGCACAGCTTCACCAAGTCCAGATCATTGGTGTACATCACATTCAACTTGGTGCAGCCATAGGACTGAACGGCAAACTCAAAGGGGGCCTCCTTGCTGAAGTCCATATATAGAAGGCTCACCCCTCGGATCGCCATTGGAGTCTCTTCAAATGAACGAGTGGGTAGGCGGCGGCAGCAGTTCATTTTTTAGCTCTTGGGGAACTGGATTCAACAGTAAACTGAGTGTGTACAGGCGACAACAGTTACTACCACTTCCTCGCCCGCTACACGCCTGGCAGAATATGCACCCTCGGCGCATTCAAATGCCTCCATTAAGAAACCTACTCCGGCCACATGTCGGTTCACAAGCGGGTCTATTTTTGTACTGTAATAACAAGAGTTAGTGGTCACTTTACTTAAATTTAATTAGCTTTAATAAAAATTTATACTTCAAACAAGCAATGTATTGGCTTGTTCTATCAATGCCACAGGATCAACATGCACAACAATTAGAATTATTATTCTCAGGACGCACACGGTCAGCACATTTGTCGCACTTTCACACAGATAATACTACCAAATTTGAACTGTTTGTTATGGTTGTTGTCCTCTCCATCATCATGCCATGTATCACAGCTTACAAGATTCAGAACCAACAAATAAGATCCAAATAATAAATACAACAAAGATGCCTACACATCTCATTGATTCCCAGCTTGCAAGATTCAGAACCAACAAATAAGATTCAAATAATATTACAACAAAGATGCCTACACATCTCATTGATTCAGAGCTTGCAAGATTCAGAACCAACCTATTAGAGCCTTTTGATAAAGTGAATAGCGGTATTAAATCCGTCTTGGCTAGCCATGTCATACAACCGAAGAACTTGGTGAATGCTCTTGACCGTCACAACATCTGTAGTTGAGTATTCCTGTTTGCACAACACAAATAAGAAGAGCATGATTACTATAATAATGGAACTCCTTGAACTCAACCTGCAGCTCCATGCGGATGAGACCAGCCTGGAGTTCCATGATTCAATTCATGCGCCTTTTTCTGCAGTTCACCTGAAATGAAGCAAAGATTGCTTCATTCAGCTAGCAAGAAGTACTTGCTCTCGTGAGCTGGCAGGTTCTTCTTTAGTAGTTGCACTAAAATTGAGGAACATTAAGGTTGGCTGTCCGGCTCTTGTAAGGTGCAACTATAATTTGCTTATCCTTTTGTGCAGTTCCACTAAAATAAAGTGCCATTGTGGTGACAGTGACGGCTCATCTTGCAAAGGCTAATAAAATGTTGCACGAGCTTACCAGCAGAATTTGACGGAGATTTTGGAAACTCCAATCACCATTTTGTTCAGTTCCAACAAAATTGAGAGATGTTGCTCACTTGACATTTTAGTTGAACTGCACAAGACACTCATTTAAAAAAAGTGTTTTGTGCAGTTCACCAAAAGGTCACAATAGCAAAAAGGTGAAATGGATATCCCTATCTGCACAAAAAGATAGAAAGTAAACAGTTGCTGGTCAATTAGAATATACGAAACATACACGAAATGAAAAGAAGCATCTTAATTATGTTCATGGCAATCACGCAAGGACAGTAGAAATTTTAGAACATCAGCAATGCTTCATGTTACCGCAAGCATTACGATCAACAATGACATTTGTCAAATATGGGATTACATTAATGGTGGCATTTCTTGTTTACCAGATAGAGTAAATCAACATCAGCTAAAGAGTTGGTTTAAGGGCATTGAGGGAGTCCTGGACTAGGGGGTGTCCGGATAGCCGAACGATCATCTTTGGCCGGACTCCAAGACTATGAAGATACAAGATTGAAGACTTCGTCCCCTGTCCGGATGGGACTTTCCTTGGCGTGGAAGGCAAGCTTGGCGATACGGATATCTGGATCTCCTTCCATTGTAACCGACTCTGTGCAAGCCTAGCCCTCTCCAGTGTCTATATAAACCGGAGGGTTTTAGTCCGTAGGATGAACAACAATCATACCATAGGCTAGCTTCTAGGGTTTAGCCTCCTTGATCTCGTGGTAGATCTACTCTTGTACTACCCATACCATCAATATTAATCAAGTACGAGTAGGGTTTTACCTCCACCGAGAGGGCCCGAACCTGGGTAAAAACATCGTGTCCCTTGTCTCCTGTTACCATCCGCCTAGACGCATAGTTCGGGACCCCCTACCCGAGATCCGCAGGTTTTGACACCGACATTGGTGCTTTCACTGAGAGTTCCTCTATGTCATCACCTATAGGCCCGATGGCTCCTTCGATCCTCAACAACAACACGGTCCAGGGCGAGACTTTTCTCCCCAGACAAATCTTCGTATTCGGCGGCTTCGCACTGCGGGCCAATTCACTTGGCCATCTGGAGCAGATCGAAAGCTTCGCCTCTGGCCATCAGGTCAGATTTGGAAGTTTGAACTATACGGCTGACATCCGCGGAGACTTGATCTTCGACGGATTCGAGCCACAGCTGAGCGCACCGCACTGTCACGATGGGCATGATTTAGCTCTGCTGCCGGACAGTTCCTTGGAGGCCGCACAAGAGTCCGCTCTGACCCTTAGCTCAGAGCCGACTGGGCCGATCGAGGATGGGTGGCTGGACACCGCCTCGGGGGCTGCTACCTCTACGGCGATAGAGCCGAATACCGACCCTGTCCCTTGTGAAGCTCGTGACTCCAAGGTGCCGGACCCCGAACGTTCCGCGCCCCTGCCAATCGAATCCGATTGGGCGCCGATCATGGAGTTCACCGCTGCGGACATCATTCAGCACTCGCCTTTTGGCAACATCCTGAATTCGCTAAAGTGTCTCTCTTTATCAGGAGAGCCCTAGCCGGACTATGGTCAGGATGATTGGGATGCGGACGATGAAGAAATTCTAAGCCCACCCACCACCCTCTTCGTAGCCACTATCGATGACTTAACCGACATGCTAGACTTCGACTCCGAAGACATCGACGGTATGGACGACGATGCCGGAGACGACCAAGAACCAGCTCCTACAGGGCACTGAAAGGCCACCTCGTCATATGACATATACATGGTGGACATCCCAAAGGATGGGAATGGCGATGGAACAACGGAGGATGACCCCTCCAAGAAACAGCCCAAGCGCGGCGTCATGGCGCCGCTCTAAATCCGCCACAACAAGAATGGAGATTCGGCACGGAGACAATAACACCCCGGACGGTGCGAAGACAACCCCTCCGGCAAGATTCAGCACGGGAGGATGGAGAAACCAGCCCTCATGAGAGAGTGGCGAGACAGAGAGGTAGAGGGCGATAATTAGATGCCTCCCTCAGAGAGGAGGCAAGCCTCGGCGACGGCAATTTGTCGTGCTCGAGGATCCCGTCGAACAAGAGCGTTTCAAACGCAGGCTTATGGCCACGGCAAGTAGCCTGAAGAAAAAGCAGGAACAACTTAGAGCTGACCAAGACTTGCTAGCCGACAGATGGACTGAAGTCCTTGCGGCCGAAAAGCATGAACTCGAACGCCCCTCCAAAAGCTACCCAAAACACAAGATGCTACCCCGATTAGAGGAGGAAGCACATAAACCTATATCATTAGCGCACAATAATGTCGACCAGCCACCTTGTGGCCGCAACAGAGAGGCCTCTAGGCCCTCCACTAAAGCCGCACCCCGATGTCGCTCGAAAAGTACAAAGCCACGGGGGAATGCGCCGGACTTACGAGACATATTGGAGGATAAGGCAAGACAAAAAAGATCGATCTACGGATCGTGTGGGCGCCCCAAGATACGTGACGATAACCATCACGCCGGATATAGCAATTCCGGCCGGGCCGAACACAGTAGACAAAGCTCGTTTGAGTTGCGTCGTGATATAGCCCAATACAGAGGCGCCGCACACCCACTATGCTTCACAGACGAAGTAATGGATCATCAAATCCCCGAGGGTTTCAAACCCGTAAACATTGAATCATACGACGGCACAACAGATCCTGCAGTTTGGATCGAAGACTATCTCCTTCATATCCACATGGCCCGCGGTGATGATCTACACACCATCAAATACCTCGCACTCAAGCTTAGAGGACCAGCTCGGTATTGGCTCAATAGCTTGCCAGCAGAATCAATTGGGTGTTGGGAGGACCTGGAAGCCGCATTCCTTGATAACTTCCAGGGCACATATGTGCGACCACAAGACGCCGATGACCTAAGCCACATAATTCAGCAGCCAGACGAATCGGCCAGACAATTCTGGACACGGTTCTTAACCAAGAAAAATCAAATCGTCGACTGTCCGGATGCAGAGGCCCTTGCAGCCTTCAAACATAACATCCGCGACGAGTGGCTTGCCCGGCACCTAGGATAGGAAAAGCCGAAATCTATGGCAGCCCTCACATCACTCATGACCCTCTTCTATGCGGGAGAGGACAACTGGCTAGCTCGCAGTAACAACCTCACCAAAAACTCCGGCAGTTCAGACACCAAGGACAGCAATGGCAGGTCGCGTTGCAATAAGCACAAGCGCCGCATCAACGGCAATAATACTGAAGACACGGCAGTCAACACCGGATTCAGAGGCTCTAAACCCGGTCAGCGGAAAAAGCCATTCAAAAGAACTACTCCGGGCCCTTCCAATTTGGACCGGATACTCGATCGCTTGTGTCAGATACAAGGCACCCCCGAAAAGCCAGCCAATCACACCAACAGGGATTGTTGGGTGTTCAAGCAGGCAGGCAAGTTAATTGTCGAAAACAATGACAAGGGGCTGCATAGCGATGACGAGGAGGAGACCCGGCCGCCGAACAATAGAGGACAGAAGGGTTTCCCCCCACAAGTGCGGATGGTGAACAAGATATACGCAACCCACATACCCAAAAGGGAGCAGAAGCGTGCACTGAGGGACGTATACACGCTGGAGCCAGTCGCCCCAAAGTTCAATCCGTGGTCCGCCTGCCCGATCACTTTTGATCGCAGGGAGCACCCCACTAGCATCCGCCATGGCGGATTTGTCGCATTGGTTTTAGACCAAATCGTCAACGGATTTCACCTCACTAGAGTCCTGATGGACGGTGGCAGCAGCCTGAACATGCTTTATCAGGATGCAACGCGCAAGATGGGCATAGACCCCTCTAGGATTAAACCCACGAAGACGACCTTCAAAGGCGTCATACCAGGTGTAGAGGCCAACTGTACAGGCTCAGTTACACTTGAAGTAGTCGTCGGATCCCCGGATAACTTCCGAAGCGAGGAGTTAATCTTTGACATAGTCCCGTTCCGCAGCGGCTATCATGCACTGCTCGGACGAACCGCATTTGCAAAGTTCAATGCGGTGCCACACAACGCATACCTCAAGCTCAAGATGTCAGGCCCTCGATGAGTCACTACGGTCAACGGAAACACCGAAGCTCTCTCCGAACGGAGGAGCATATAGCGGCTCTCGCGACGGAAGTACAAAGTAGCCTCTTAAGGCAATTCTCGAGTCCGGTTGTTAAGCGGCCGGACACAGTCAAGCGCGCCCGAAGTAGCCTACAACAAGACCACCTGGCGCGTCCCGAGCACGCGTAGCAATGCGGCCCCAACCCCAGCCCTCGCGAAATCGCGAAACCAGTACCACGCGTACATAACTACGCTCTGGACATACCATGGGCACAGGGTGAGGGGCATGACCACGGAATTCCCAGAGTGCGGCTCAACCACACCAGGGGCTCCCAATTACGTCATTCTTTCTTTCTTCTTATTTTCAGGACTCCATTTTCCAGAAGCCCTATAAGACAGTAGACTTGCCGAACTCACGATGCAACAGCCAGGGAAGCAGAAAAGCGACGTCGAGTATCCAGGTGGTCCATTACGAGCATTATACCTGTTTTGCATACCATTCCGTAGCCTACCCCTGGAGGGGGACATGTTAAATAGTCCCATCCCTCGCTTATCGCACTATTTGCATCGTTCTGCTTTCATTGCAGTATTTTTTGAATGAACAATGCATCACTTTCTGCCCATCATTGCATTCCTTTTTCTATCTATATATGTTCATTTATGACATGTTGCACCCGTACGCTTTGGTACGACCGAATACACTAGGGGCTTAAGTTCCCCAAAGTATGGTGTGATAAGTCCGAACACTTTCACAAGTGCGGCATCCGGAACTTATAGCATTATATGCATCGGCTCCGAATCATGTCTTGGGTCAATAGATGGGTTTGCCCGGCTCCCATGTTTTGGTACCTTACGTTCCGCTATATCGGCTAAGGTAGAGCTGGGAGAACCACTGCGATTGCACCTCAGTTGAGCTGGGTTGAGCACCTCAGTGGAGAAAGCTAAAACTGACCGTCATGATGGGGCGAGAGCCGGTCGCTGTTCGAGAGGTTTTTTCGAGTCCCTAAAGACTTATGCCGCTTAGAGAGAGGAGCCGACTTTGTCCGGCCCAGGCATGGATAGCACCCCGAAGTCGGCCTTCCGAACACTAGGGGCTTCGCCGAAATTTAAAATTATAGAATTCTATGGCTAAGTGGGAGTGTTCAAGCATTATAAGTCCGGTTGCCTCGTTCGTTGTGTTGAGCGCCTCCCTCGAAGGACCCAAAAATGGGAAAAAGAGCGCTCAAGTTTATCCCGAACACCCCAACACTCGTGGCATGGGGGCTGAAGACAACGACTTGCCATCTCTCAAATTTGATAAACGGCTGCACAGAAGGTAATATTTTAAATTAACAAGCGTTGCTTAGCGCATATGAATAAAGTTTTCAGCGCACAGGATAACAAAATGCGAGTCTACTCAAAAATTACATCTTTGGAGCATTCACCCGCTATAAGGCGGGCACTCTTTAGGACACCCTTATAATACATCTCGGGCGTGCGATACTCCTTGCCGGGCGGTGGCGCGCCCGTCACAAGCTTCTCGGCATCCATCTTGCCCCAGTGTACTTTAGCACGGGCAAGGGCCCGGCGGGCACCTTCAATGCAGACGGAGTGCTTGATGACTTCAACCCATGGACAAGCGTCCACCAGCCGCCGCACCAGACCGAAGTAACTCCCAGGCATGGCTTCTTTCGGCCATAGCCAAACTATGAGGCCCTTCATGGCCTGTTCGGCCACCTTGTGGAGCTCCACCAGCTGCTTCAGCTGGTCGCTAAAAGCACGGATGTCCGCCTCGACATCTTGAGACCAGAATACCTTCTCCGTCGAGCTTCCTTCCTCGGCACAGTAGAATGCGGCAGCATTGGACACACTGCAGGGCAGATCTGCGAACGCTCCTAGAGAGCTCCGAATTCGGGTAAGTAACAAGTAATTCAGTTTTACATGCTTGCTTTGCATGAAGAATGCCTTACCCGCCGCTATCTTCTTTACTGCCTCAATTTCCTGGAGGGCTTTTTGGGCTTCAGCCTTAGCGGCTTTGGCACTCTCAAGAGCCGAAGCAAGCTCGGACTCTCGAGTCTTCGAGTCACGCTCCAAACTCTCATGTTTTTCCACGAGAGCCTGGAGCTCTTGCCGCACCTCCACCACCCGCGCCTCCTGCTTCTCTCGCTCGGTGCGCTCCGCGGCCGCATTGCGTTCGGCCTTGGACACCGCTTCCTTCAGGGTCGCCACCTCGTTCGTGGCCCCTGCAATACCCTCATTATTCCTGTCATTTTTTGCAACCAAATCCTTTCTATAAGGTACTACTTTAATAAGGTATTACTTACCTTCCTTGTCCTCGAGCTGCTTCTTGGCACGGACGAGCTCGTTCTCGGACCGCTCGAGGCTTTGCTTCAATGCATTGACCTCCGCAGTCAGTGCGGCAGAGGTCAGCAGCGCAGCCTGCATTCCCATATTGACATATTTGAGTTAGACTCCTGCGTATATATTTTTTAGATCATCAGTTCGGCTTTTCTTTCCGAACACCAAACTGAGCATCAAGGGCTACTGTCTATGCGGTACTATTTTTACATATCTTAAATTACTTACCTCAAAGCCTGTTAGAAGGCTGGTACAGGCTTCAGTAAGCCCGCTCTTGGCAAACTGAACTTTCTGGATCACCGCACTCATAAAGTGCGGTGCTCCTCGTCGATGGAAGCGCCGTTGAGCGCCTCCAGCAAATTATCCAGCGCCTCCAGTTGGACGGAGGCCACCGGCATTGCAGTCTTGCCCTTCTTACGAAGGGCCCGCCCGCCGGACTTCGGAACCACTATAGGTTCTGGTACGGAGTCCGGCAGAGGGCCGGACTTAGAACCCTCGGGGGTTCCGCCCTCTTTTCTCCCAAAGTCCGGAAGGTCGCCTTGCGGCGCCTCCAGAACCACCTCCTCCTGGCTGGGCCCCTTTTGGGACCCCACCTCGGCGTCGTCTGCATCGCGGGGTGAGGAGGCGGTCGGAAGTGAAGTGCTATTCACATCCGACGAACCCAGGGACCCGCTTGACGAAGCGGGGAGATCGTCCTTGGGCGGGCTGCATGGTTGTATTCGGTGTTAGAAGACACTATGCGACAAAATAGAAATCATGAGTTATAATGGGATCCGGACACTTACGATCTCGCCAGGGGCTTGACTCTCGAAGGCCACTCCTCTTCGCCGTCGTCGGCGTTGGTGGAACAGTCCGGAGGAAGGGTTCTTCCCTTCTTGGACCCCTCGGCCTCCCCCGTCGGGGAAGCCTTCCTTTTCTTCTCTCCCCCCGCCGGGGGAGAGGCCTCTTTTTTCTCCTCCTCGTCTTCACGGGAGGAGTCCGCCTCGGAGTCATCGGACGATGAGTCCGATAACACCTGGCGCCGGGAACTCCTCCGAGTTCCCGTGGCCTTCTTCTTGGCCTTCTTCTCCGGCACCACGTAAGGCGCCGGAACCAGCAGCCCTGTTAATCGGGCGTCCGCTGGAGTCTTCGAGCAAGGAGCGGATAGTTAACCTGCCCGGACGTCTTCTGCCAGGCCTGTTAAAGGTAAAGGGAGTTTAGATCCCGCATAGAGTCAAACTATGGAAAACAAGTGTCCCATAAAGGGTAAAATAGCTTACCACGCCGGCTTGACGCTGCAAGCTGAATCCGTGATCTTCGGTAGCGGATGCGGGAGCCTCGGCGCCCTTGAACAACACCTTCCAGGCATCTTCGTACGTAGTGTCGAAGAGCCTGCCCAAGGTCTGGTGATGTGCCGGATCGAACTCCCACAAGTGGAAGGCCCGTTGTTGGCACGAGAGAATCCGGCAGATAAGCATGACCTGGACTACGTTGACAAGCTTGAGCTTCTTGTTCACCAGGGTTTGGACACAGGATTAAAGTCTGGTCAGCTCCTTCGAATCACCCCATTTCAGGCCCTTCTCTTTCCAGGAGGTGAGCTGTGTGGGGATGCCAGATCTGAATTCGGGGGCCGCTGCCCATTTAGGGTCACGCGGCTCGGTGATGTAGAACCACCCCGATTGCCACCCTTTGATGGTTTCCACGAAGGCGCCCTCATGCCATGTGACGTTGGGCATCTTTCTCACCATGGCACCTCCGCACTCTGCTTGGCGGCCGCCCACTACCTTCGGCTCGACATTAATGGTCTTCAGCCATAAGCCGAAGTGGGGCTGGATGCAGAGGAAGGCCTCGCACACGACGAGGAGCCGATGTGCAATGTTGCCGGACAAGTATCCGGCCTTGCGCAGCCTTTTGATGTGCCCTCCGTGACGGAGGAGGCCATCCACTTGCCTCCCGCTCCGGACATGGTTGGAGAAGGTCGAGGCGAGATGTGCGGACTTGGGCGCTGGAGCTCGAGTGTGCAGAGATTGATAAGCGAAGGAGGAAGAAGGCGTAGGTAAAAAGGTGGATCCTTATCCCCTTATATGGACAGACGAAACTATGCGTCCCCACCAGCCTGGTAAAACTCGCTTATCTCCCAAGCGCCGTAATCAATGGCGCGGTTGGGTTACCCACACCCGTATTGATGAGAATCCCGGAATAGGGGACACGATCTCTGCTTCGACAAGACGTGCCAAGGAAACCGCTTCGCTAAACGCGCTGAGGTGGAACGATAAAAACTATTCGAATAAAGGCTTGGCCGTGGTGTGACATCATGCCACGAAACACATCAGCAGATTGAACTTGTGTAAATATTATTCTCTCTACGGTGGTATGTGGAACTTATGTTGCAGAGCCGAACTTATTCCCCCTGGGCGCGCCCCTACTTCGTGGTCCCCCTGGTGGCCCTCCGACGTCCATCTTCTCCCATATGAAGTCTTTCGACGAGAAAAAAATAGAGAAGAACCTTTCGGGACGAGACTCCGCCGCCACGAGGCGGAACCTTGGCGGAACCAATCTAGGGCTCCGGCAGAGCTATTCTGCTGGGGACACTTCCCTCCGGGAGGGGGAAATCATCACTAATGCTCCTTTCATCGGGAGAGGGCAATCTCCATCAACATCTTCACTAGCACCATCTCATCTCCAAACCCTAGTTCATCTCTTGTATCTAATTCTTGTCTCCAAGTCCGGGATTGGTGCTAGTAGGTTGCTAGTAGTGTTGATTACTCCTTGTAGTTGATGCTAGTTGGTTTATTTGGTGGAATACCATATGTTCAGATCCTTTATGCACATTATTACCCCTCTGATTATGAACATGAATATGCTTTGTGAGTAGTTACGTTTGTTCCTGAGGATAAGGGAGAAGTCTTGCTATTAGTAGTCATGTGAATTTGGTATTCATTCGATATTTTGATAAGATGTATGTTGTCTAACCTCTAGTGGTGTTATGTGAACGTCGACTACATAACACTTCACCATTATTTGGGCCTAGAGGAAGGCATTGGGAAGTAATAATTAGATGATGGGTTGCTAGAGTGACAGAAGCTTAAACCCTAGTTTATGCGTTGCTTCGTAAGGGGCTGATTTGGATCCATATGTTTCATGCTATGGTTAGGTTTACCTTAATACTTTTGTTGTAGTTGCGGATGCTTGCAATAGAGGTTAATCATAATTGGGATGCTTGTCAAAGTAAGGGCAGTATCCAAGCACCGGTCCACCCACATATCAAATTATCAAAGTACCGAATGCGAATCATACGAGCATGATGAAAACTAGCTTGACGATATTCCCATGTGTCCTCGGGAGCGCTTTTCCTATTATAAGAGTTTGTCCAGGCTTGTCCTTTGCTACAAAAAGGATTGGGCCACCTTTCTGCACTTTATTTACTTTTGTTACTTGTTCCTTGTTACAATTTATCCTATCACAAAACTATCTGTTACTACTTATTCCAGTACTTGCAGAGAATACCTTGCTGAAAACTGCTTATCATTTCCTTCTGCTCCTCGTTGGGTTCGACACTCTTACTTATTGAAAGGACTACAATAGATCCCCTATACTTGTGGGTCATCAAGAATCTTTTCTGGCGCCGTTGCCGGGGAGTGAAGCGCCTTTGGTAGGTGGAATTTGGTAAGGAAAAATTTATTTAGTGTGCTAAAATTTTCTGTCACTTGTTAATATGGAAAGTAATTGTCTGAGGGGCTTGTTCGGGGTATCTTCACCCCGTCTAGTTGAGCCAAGAGTTGCTCCGCAACCTACTGAATTTATTGAAAATGAAATTGCTTTTCAGATTCCTTTGGGTATGATGGAAAAACTGCTAGCTAACACATTCGCAAGAGATGGAACAAAGCATCTTTACGAACATCTACGCTTTGTGGATGATATTTGTGGACTATTTAAGCTTGCAGGTATACCCGATGATGCTGTTAAGAGGAAGGTTTTCCCTTTACCTTTGGACGGAGACGCATTGACATGGCATAGGCTATGTGATGATACGAGATCATGGAACTATAAAAGATTGAAATTGGAATTTCATCAAAAGTATTACCCTATGCATCTTGTTCATCGTGATCACAATTATATATATAATTTTTGGCCTCGCGAAGGAGAAAGCATCGCTCAAGCTTGGGGGAGGCTTAAATCAATGTTATATTCATGTCCCAATCATGAGCTCTCAAAATTGACAATTCTCCAGAATTTTATGCTCGGCTTTCTGATAATAATCGCACCATGCTCGATACTTCTTGTGCTGGCTCTTTTATAATGAAGTCTATTGAATTTGGATGGAATTTATTGGATAGAATTAAACGCAACTCTGAAGATTGGGACCTTGACGAAGGTAAGGAGTCAGGTATGACACCTAAGTTTGATCGTGTTAAATCTTTTATGGATACTGATATTTTCCGTAAGTTTAGCATTAAATATGGACTTGACTCTGAGATAGTAGCTTATTTCTGTGAATCTTTTGCTACTTATGTTGATCTCCCCAAGGAGAAGTGGTTTAAATATCATCCTCCCATAGAAGTAAAAGTAGTTGCACCTATTAAAGTTGAAGAAAAGATTGTCACTTATAATGATCCTATTGTTCCTACTTCTTATGTTGAGAAACCCCCTTTCCTTGTTAGAATGAAGTATCATGCCAAAGCTTCAACTTTTGTTCGTAAAAGCAATACTAGGACTTATACACCTCCTGAGCAAGTCAAAGTAGAACCCAATATTGCTATTGTTAAAGATCTCTTGTCTGGTAATATTGATGGGCATGTTATTCAATTCACTGGTGAAACTGCTAGAATTGCCAAACCCTGTGATAGAGATAAACATAGACCTGTGGTAGGCGTGCCTGTTATTTCTGTTAAAATAGGAGATCATTGTTATCATGGCTTATGTGATATGGGTGCTACTGCTAGTGTTATACCCATTGGCTTATACAAAGAAATTATGCATGATATTGCACCTGCTGAGTTAGAAGAAATTGATGTTACAATTAAACTTTCCAATAGAGATACTATATCTCCAATGGGAATTGTTAGAGATGTTGAAGTCTTGTGTGGGAAATCCAAATATCTCGCTGATTTTCTTGTTCTTGGTTCTCCACAAGATAGCTTTTGTCCCATTATATTTGGTAGACCCTTCTTGCGTACTGTTAATGCTAAGATAGACTACGAAAAGAATGTTGTTACTATTGGCTTGGATGATATGGTTCATGAGTTTAATTTCTCTAAATTTGGTAAACAACATCATGAGGAAGAATTTCCTAGTAAGGATGAAATTATTGGTCTTGCTTCTATTGCTGTACCTCCTAGTGATCCTTTAGAACACTATTTGCTAGACCATGAAAACGATATGTTCATGAATGAAAGAAGGGAAATAGATGAAGTATTCTTTAAACAGGAACCTATTCTACAACACAATTTGCCTGTTAAAATCCTAGGGGATCCTCCTCCACCCAAGGGTGATCCTGTGTTTGAGCTTAAACCATTGCCTCATAATCTTAAATATGCTTATCTTGATGAAAAGAAAATATATCCTATCATTATTAGCGCTAACCTTTCAGAGCATGAAGAAGAAAGATTATTGAAAACTCTGAAGAAGCATCGTGCTGCTATTGGATATACTCTGGATGATCTTAAGGGCATCAGTCCCACTCTATGTCAACATAAAATAAATTTGGAAGCTGATGCCAAACCAGTTCGTGATCCTCAACGATGTTTGAATCCTAAAATGAAAGAAGTGGTAAGAAAAGAAATACTCAAGCTTCTAGAGGCAGGTATAATTTATCCCATTGCTGATAGTCAGTGGGTAAGTCATGTCCATTGTGTCCCTAAGAAGGGAGGTATTACTGTTGTCCCTAATGATAAAGATGAATTGATTCTGCAAAGAATTATCACAGGTTATAGGATGGTAATTGATTTCCGCAAATTAAATAAGGCTACTAAGAAAGATCATTACCCCTTACCTTTTATTGATCAAATGCTAGAAAGATTATGCAAACATACATATTATTGCTTTCTAGATGGTTACTCTGGTTTTCTCAAATACCTGTGTCGGCTAAAGATCAATCAAAGACTACTTTTACATGCCCTTTTGGTACTTTTGCTTATAGACGTATGCCTTTTGGTTTATGTAATGCACCTGCTACCTTTCAAAGATGCATGATGGCTATATTCTCTGACTTTTGTGAGAAAATTTGTAAGGTTTTCATGGATGACTTTTCCGTCTATGGTTCCTCTTTTGATGATTGCTTGAGTTTTGCAGAGATGTGAAGAAACTAATCTTGTCTTGAATTGGGAAAAGTGCCACTTTATGGTGAATGAAGGTATTGTCTTGGGGCACAAAGTTTCTGAAAGAGGTATTGAAGTTGATATAGCCAAGGTTGGTGCTATTGAAAAGATGCCATGTCCCAAGGACATCAAAGGTATAAGAAGTTTCCTTGGTCACGCCGGATTTTATAGGAGGTTCATTAAGGACTTCGCAAAAATATCTCGGCCTCTAACTAATTTATTACAAAAAGATGTACCATTTGTCTTTGATGATGATTGTGTAGAAGCATTTGAAATACTTAAGAAAGCATTAATCTCTGCACCTGTTGTTCAGCCACCTGATTGGAATTTACCCTTTGAAATTATGTGTGATGCTAGTGATTATGCTGTAGGTGCTGTTCTAGGACAAAGAGTTGATAAGAAATTGAATTTTATCCATTATGCTAGTAAGACTCTAGACAATGCTCAAAGAAATTGTGCTACTACCGAAAAGGAACTTTTAGCGGTTGTATTTGCTTGTGATAAATTCAGACCCTATATTGTTGATTCTAGAGTAACTATTCATACAGATCATGCTGCTATTAAATATCTTATGGAAAAGAACGATGCAAAACCTAGACTCATTAGATGGGTTCTCCTGCTTTAAGAATTTGATATATTGTTGATAGAAAATGAGCTGAGAACCCCGTTGCAGACAACTTGTCTAGGCTAGAGAATGTTCTTGATGACCCACTACCTATTGATGATAGCTTTCCTGATGAGCAATTAAATATCATAAGTACTTCTCGTAGAACTCCATGGTATGTTGATTATGATAATTATATTGTTGCTAAATTTATACCGCCTAGCTTCACATACCAACAAAAGAAAAAGATTTTCTACGACTTGCGAAATTACTTTTGGGATGACCCACATCTTTATAAAGGAGTAGATGGTGTTATTAGATGTTGTGTACCTGAGCATGAGCAGGAACAGATCCTACACAAGTGTCACTCCGAGGCTTATGGAGGACACCACGCTGGAGATAGAACTGCACATAAGGTATTGCAATCTGGTTTCTATTGGCCTACTCTTTTCAAGGATGCCCGTAAGTTTGTTTTATCTTGCGATGAATGTCAAAGAATTGGTAATATCAGTAGACGTCAAGAAATGCCTATGAATTATTCACTTGTTATTGAGCCATTTGATGTTTGGGGCTTTGATTATATGGGACCTTTTCCTGCCTCTAATGGTTACACTCATATTTTAGTTGCTGTTGATTACGTTATTAAGTGGGTAGAAGCTATTCCAACTAGTAGTGCTGATCATAACACTTCTATTAAAATGCTTAAGGAAGTTATTTTTTCGAGGTTTGGAGTCCCTAGATACTTAATGACTGATGGTGGTTCACACTTTATTCATGGTGCTTTCCGTAAGATGCTTGCTAAATACGACGTTAATCATAGAATAGCATCTCCATATCACCCGCAGTCTAGTGGTCAGGTAGAATTGAGCAATAGAGAGCTCAAATTAATCTTGCAAAAGACTGTCAATAGGTCTAGAAAGAATTGGTCCAAGAAACTGAATGATGCATTATGGGCCTATAGAACTGCATACAAAAATCCTATGGGTATGTCTCCGTATAAAATGGTTTATGGAAAAGCTTGTCACTTACCTCTCGAACAAGAACATAAGGCATACTGGGCTATTAAAGAGCTCAACTATGATTTCAAACTTGCTGGTGAGAAGAGGTTGTTTGATATTGGCTCACTTGATGAATGGAGAACCCAAGCTTATGAGAATGCCAAGCTATTCAAAGAAAAAGTCAAACGTTGGCATGATAAAAGGATACAAAAGCGTGAGTTTAGTGTAGGTGATTATGTATTGCTATACAACTCTCGTTTAAGATTTTTTGCAGGAAAACTTCTCTCCAAATGGGAAGGTCCTTACGTTATTGAGGAGGTCTATCGTTCCGGTTCCATAAAAATCAACAACTTTGTAGGCACAAATCCGAAGGTGGTAAACGGTCAAAGGATTAAACACTATATCTCAGGTAATCCTATAAATGTTGAAACTAATATTATTGAAACCGTCACCCCGGAGGAGTACATAAGGGACACTTTCCAGAACGTTCAAGACCCCGAAAAGGAATAGGTATGTGGTACGGTAAGTAAACCGACTGCAAAACAATTTTTAAGGCAATATTTCTCCATTTTGGAATATTTATAAAAATAAAAAAATAAGTAGCAGTCCGGGGAGGACACGAGGCCTCCACGAGGGTAGAGGGCGCGCCCTACCCCCCTGGGCGTGCCCCCTACCTCGTGAGCACCTCGTGTGCCCTCCGGACTCCGTTTCCTTGCACAGTACGTATTTTGGTCGGTAAAAATTCATTATATATACTCCCAAAGGTTTTGACTCTCGTATCACGCAAATCTCCCTTGTTCTTGTTTCGAGCTGTTTTTCTGACAGGTCTTGAGCACCATGACTTATCCCTCCTGCAACAACGAAGACAAGGATGCTTGGCTATTGAAGATAGAGTTGAAAAGAGAAGAACCAGAAGAAATCAACAAGGATGAAGGGATCAAGAAGACCATGGAGGTTCAAGCTCCGGCGGTGAAAGAAGAAGACATCCCTCAACCTTTACCTAACCTTTTTACTCCAATAGAGCTTGAAGCCATCAAGATGATTGAGTTAGCCCACATACAAAACAAGTATCTCACACAGGAGAATATTTTGCTGAAGGATCATATTGCTGGGCTTAAGGGCATTATTCGCAAATTGGAGGAGCTTTTACGCTCGATGTGCGATTATCCACCTTCTTCATCACCACCTCCATCACCTCCGAGGACATAATCACATGGGTATGGGCACTCCCCTTGGCAACTGCCAAGCTTGGGGGAGCTGCCATGGTATCGTATCACCATCACAACTCCTATCTTTACGTTTTTCTTAGTTCGATCCTATTAGTAGTATCTTGATTTAGTAGAATAAAGTCATGGCATGATTTAGTTTTGAGTTTTGCTTTATGATCCTTCTTTGTAATCGAGTCCGTGAGCTATATAATAAAGATTAGTGTTGAGTCAAGGGCTTGAGTATTTTGCCATGATCTTGGGTGATTAGAAGAAAAAGAATAAAAAGAATCAAAGAGTTTGTATTGATCTTAGTGAAAGTAATGACTTCACATAGAAAAAGTATGATGATTAAAAGTTGTTGGGAGTTGGAAAATATAGATTTGGTCATCGTTGCAATTAATAGGAAGTAATAAGGAAAGAGAGGTTTCACATATAGATATATTATCATTGACATCTTTTATGATTGGGAGCACTCATTAAAATATGACATGCTAAAGAGTTGAGGTTGGATAAGGAAGACAACATAATGAGTTATGTTTTCTTACATCTAAGATAAAGTATGTTGTCATGGTTCCTCTACCGTGTTGAGTTTGCCTTTCCCCTGATGCTAGCCAAATTCTCAGCACTAAGTAGAAATACTACTTGTGCTTCCAAATACCCTTAAACCAGTTTTGCCATGAGAGTCCACCATATCTACCTATGGATTGAGTAAGATCCTTCAAGTAAGTTGTCATCGGTGCAAGCAATAAAAATTGCTATCTAAATATGCATGACTTATTAGTGCAGAGAAATAAGCTTTGTACGAACTTGTTGTGGACGCAATAAAAGCGACGGACTGCATAATAAAGGTTCACATGCAAGGGGCAATATAAAGTGACGTTGTTTTGCATTAAGATTTTGTGCATCAACCCTAAACGCGCATGACAACCTCTGCTTCCCTTTGCGAAGGGCCTATCTTTTATTATTATCCTCTACCTTATGCAAGAGTCACGGTGATCTTCACCCTTCCTTTTTATTTTATCCTTTGGCAAGCTTAGCATGTTGGAAAGAACATGATATATATATATCTAATTGGATGTGGGGGAGCGTGAATTATTATTGTTGACATTACCCTTGAGGTAAAAGGTTGTGGGGCAAAATTATAAGCCCCTATCTTTCTCTGTGTCCAATTAAACTCCGTAACCACAAGTATCGCGTGAGTGTTAGCAATTATGAAGGACTAAGTGATATTTGAGTATGTGGGCTTGCTTTTAAGCTCTGACATAGACTCTTTCCGATGTTATGATAAATTGCAATTTCTTCAATGACTGAGATTATAATTGTTGGTGCCCAATAATGTTTCTGATTCATATTTTGGCTTTGTGAAAAGATCATCACGTGAACATAAGTAATCATATGACAAAATCTATATAAGTTGCTGTTATGAAATAATCATGATGCCTTCATGTCTGTATCTTATTTTTATCGACGCCTCTACCTCTAAACATGAGGACATATTTATTGTTATCAGCTTTTTGCTTGAGGACAAGCGAGGTCTAAGCTTGGGGGAGTTGATACGTCCATTTTGCATCATGCTTTTATATCGATATTTATTGCATTATGGGTTGTTATTTCACGTCATGTCACAATACTTATGGCTATTCTATCTTATTTTCCAAGGTTTACATGAAGAGAGAGAATGTCGGCAGCTGGAATTCTGGGCTGGAAAAGGAGCAAATATTGAAGGACTATTCTGCGCAACTCCAAAAGTCATGAAACTCCACGGAATACCTTAGAATAAATAAAGAAAAATCATCGCCAAAGATGGAGGCCAGGGGGCCCACACCCTGCTCAAGAGGGTGGGGGGCGCTCCCCCCCCCCCCGGGCGCGCCCCCTACCTCGAGGGCCCCCTGGTGGCCCTCCGACGTCCATCTTCTCCCATATGAAGTCTTTTGATGAGAAAAAAATAGAGAAGAACCTTTCGGGACGAGACTCCGCCGCCACGAGGCGGAACCTTGGCGGAACCAATCTAGGGCTCCGGCAGAGCTGTTCTGCCGGGGACACTTCCCTTCGGGAGGGGGAAATCATCACCATCGTCATCACTAACGCTCCTCTCATCAGGAGAGGGCAATCTCCATCAACATCTACCAGCACCATCTCACATCCATACCCTAGTTCATCTCCTGTATCCAATTCTTGTCTCCAAGTCCGGGATTGGTGCTAGTAGGTTGCTAGTAGTGTTGATTACTCCTTGTAGTTGATGCTAGTTGGTTTATTTGGTGGAAGATCATATGTTCAGATCCTTTATGCACATTATTACCCCTATGATTATGAACATGAATATGCTTTGTGAGTAGTTACATTTGTTCCTGAGGACAAGGGATAAGTCTCGCTATTAGTAGTCGTGTGAATTTGGTATTCGTTCGACATTTTGATAAGATGTATGTTGTCTAACCTCTAGTGGTGTTATGTGAACATCGACTACATAACACTTCACCATTATTTGGGCCTAGAGGAAGGCATTGGGAAGTAATAAGTAGATGATGGGTTGCTAGATTGACAGAAGCTTAAACCCTAGTTTATGTGTTGCTTCGTAAGGGGCTGATTTGGATCCATATGTTTCATGTTATGGTTAGTGAGGGAGTCCTGGACTAGGGGGTGTCCGGACAGCCGGACTATCATCATCCGCCGAACTCCAAAACTACGAAGATACAAGATTGAAGACTCCGTCCCGTGTCCGGATGGGACTTTCCTTGGCGTGGAAGGCAAGCTTGGCAATACGGATATGTAGATCTCCTACCATTGTAACCGACTCTGTATGACCCTAGCCTCCTCCGGTGTCTATATAAACTGGAGGGCTTTAGTCCGTAGGACACAACATACATTACAACAATCATACCATTGGCTAGCTTTAGGGTTTAGCCTCCTTGATTTCGTGGTAGATCTACTCTTGTACTACCCATATCATCAATATTAATCAAGCAGGACGTAGGGTTTTACCTCCATCAAGAGGGCCCGAACCTGGGTAAAACATCGTGTCCCTTGTCTCCTGTTACCATCCGCCTAGACGCACAGTTCGGGACCCCCTATCCGAGATCCGCCGGTTTTGACACCAACATTGGTGCTTTCATTGAGAGTTCCTCTGTGTCGTCACCGATAGGAAGGATGCCTCCACCTGTCTTCAAGGACGGTATTTTTGCCAAAGGGGACTTGGCCGCCGGCCAAACTATCCGGCTAGGCGGTTTTCTCAAGTCGTCAAAAGCAATCTCCACGTCAGCTCGGAATTCGCCGAGCGGCTGGATCCGATAGAGCTCTCGTCTGTCAACGAACTCTTGGATCGCATCACCGCCCTGGGAGTCGCTACGGACTACAATCAGATTGGGCTTAAAACCGATCTGAGAGAGATCAACTCTCCCCAGGTTACCCACCACGTCGCAGTAGTAGAGGAACAATGCGGTGACTTTCCTCCTGTGTTAAAAACTATACACGTCCAGGTTCCCGAACCCTCCATGCCGGATTTCCACGGTGGAACGGACTTCGATCGAGCACTGAACTTAAAGTCAGGCATCGGATCGGACTCATTGGACAACGTCCAGCAATCCAAGCTTCCAAAATTGGAAACTGCACGGCCTTTAAGCCCCAATATGGGTAGGGATCCGGATTTTATTCCACCCACCCGCCCAGACATATGCGATCTATCTCTAATACGGCAAGAGCCCGCTGAAATAGTACATCACTACTGGGCCAGATTCCTCCTGGTTATGGACAGGATAAAGGACTGCCGAGAGGAAAATGCAATCTCAATCTTTTGCAATAATTGCACGGACAAGGGAATATTGAACGCCATCGGCCGTCGTAAAATCACACGCTTCACCGATCTGGCATCCATAGTACGAAAGTACTGTGCGATGGAGAGTTTCCGGAAAACCGAAAACCAGTTTTGGGACAATCCGGCCCCGAATACAACCCTAGTCCACAACAAAAGGGTGCATCATACTCAGGCCCCAGATACAAAAAACAAAAAACAAATACCCCATAGAGGGCACGGAACCGTACTGGAGGGATGGCTCAGCGGACCCTGTAAGATTCATAGTACAGAGGGCGCCGTCCCAACACACAGCCTTCGAGCATGTTGGATATTACGGCAGGTGGCCAAAAGTGGCGAGGAGCTTCTAGCCCCGGAAAACCGCTCCAACAATACCGGTACGGTATCAACAGTCTTCGAGACCTTTGCATCAAATAATATGTGAAAACGAACAATCCGCAGCCTCGCCTAAGTCTACCAAGTAGCAACAGCAAATCAATGGAGCGACACAGCCATCTCCTTCAACGCCAGCGACAAACCTAAATTCCGAACAGCCCGAGCACCAGCCGCACTGGTGCTTAGTCCCATAGTGGATGGCTTTCGACTTACAAAGGTCCTCATGGACGGCGGCAGCGGACTAAACCTCATCTACGAGGAAACTCTTCAAAAAATGGAAATAGAATGGAGCTGTATTGAGCGAAGCAGCACAACCTTCAGAGGAATAATCCCTAGCCAGGAAGCGCGCTGCACCGGAAAAATCACACTCGATGTGGTGTTTGGCTCGCCGGACAACAACAGATCCGAAGAAGTCACGTTCCAAGTGGCCCCGTTCAATAGCGGATATCACGCTATCTTAGGACGAGAGGTGTTCACAATTTTTCAAGCCGTACCCCATTACGGGTACATGAAGCTCAAAATGCCCGGGCCCGGTGGAATAATCACTCTCGCTAGTGATCCGGACTCAGCACTCCGCGCCGAAAACAAGACAGCCGCACTAGCCCTGGAGGCACTATCCGAAGCCTTAGCGGCAGAAGAACTCACCGCGCTGCGCTCTACGGTGAATAGGGACGATGTGAAACTCGATAAAAGATCCAAGTCCACATCCTTCAAACCAGCAGATGAAATAATAAAATTCCAGGTCCATCCAACGGACCCAACAAAGACGGCCTCCATCGGGGCACAATTGAACCCCGAGGTAGACGCCGCACTGCGAGAATTCCATCGGGAAAATTGGGACATTTTTGCCTGGCATCCTTCGGACATGCCCGGAATCCCACGCAGATTGGCAGAACACAGCCTAAATATCCTAAAAGGATTCAAGCCGGTCAAACAGGCTCTTCGACGATTTTCCGAACCAAAAAGACATGCAATGGGAGAAGAGCTAGCCAAACTATTGGAAGCCAGATTCATTAGAGATATCAAACATCCGGATTGGCTACAAAATCTGGTAATCGTACCAAAGAAGGACAAATCCTGGCACCTATGCGTCAATTTTAAAGACCTCAATAAGGCTTGTCCGAAGGATCCCTTCCCCCTCCCTCGCATCGACCAAATTATCGATGCTACCGTAGGGCACGATTCGTTGTGCTTCCTCGACGCATACTCTGGCTACCATCAAATCAAGATGGCGGAAGCAGACCAAGCCGCAACGGCATTCATCACTCCATACGGACCATTCTGCTTCAACACGATGCCCTTCGGACTTAAAAAACGCCGGCGCAACATATCAACGCATGATTCAAACATGTCTGGCTACCCAGATCAGCAAAACAGTCGAGGTATACGTAGACGACGTAGTCGTCAACACAAAACACGTCGAAACTCTAGTAGATGATTTGAGGCTCACATTCGACAACCTCAGAGCACATGACATCAAGCTGAATCCGGAAAAATGCGTTTTCGGTGTAACAGCCGGAAAGCTGCTGGGCTTCATTGTATCCGGTAGAGGAATTGAAGCAAACCCGGCTAAAATCCGAGCTCTATCACAGTTGGATATTCCAAAAGACCTCAAACAGATACAAAAATTGACAGGATGCGTGGCAGCCCTAAGCCGTTTTATCTCCCGCTTGGGAGAAAAGGCACTGCCCCTTTATCGCCTCCTTAGGCGCACCGAACACTTCGAGTGGACGGATGCTGCCACTGCCGGACTCGAAGAAATAAAGGCCATATTGGCAACAAATCCGGTCCTAGCTGCGCCAAACCTAGGCAAACCCATGTTGTTATACATCGCAGCAACACATCAAGTTGTAAGTGCGGTACTTGTCGTTGAACGACAGACAGAAGGGCATAAATTCCCTCTTCAAAAACCAGTGTACTACGCATCCACTGTGTTAACCCCCTGGAAGTCCCGTTACCCGCACTATCAAAAGATAGCGTACGCGGTGTTCATGGCATCCCGGAAGCTCCGACACTACTTTCAAGAGTGTTCGATAACAGTGGCCTCCGAAGTACCACTCAATGACATTATAAACAACCGCATGCAACGGGCAGGATTGCAAAATGGGCCATTGAGCTCCTACCATTCAATATAACCTACAAGCCTCCGTGAGCTATAAAGTCACAAGTTTTAGCTGACTTCGTCGCTGAATGGACAGAAGCCGAACTCCCTAAAGAGTATGGTGCATACTCCAATTGGACTATGAACTTCGACGACTCCAAAATGTTGGCCGGACTGGGGGCTGGCATCGTCTTGACGTCCCCAACCGGGGACACAGTCCAATACGTACTTCAAATAATGTACACGGACTCCAACAACGCAGCCGAATACGAGGCCCTTCTACATGGTCTCCGGATGGCAATCTCCATGGGCATTCAACGCCTAGAGGCGCGCGGGGATTCAAACTTGCAATATCCCAAATAAACGGAGACTTTGACGCCAAGGATCCGAAAATGGCAGCATATTGCAATGCTGTCCTAAAAATGTCGGCTCGGTTTGAAGGACTTGAATTCCATCACGTAGCCCGAGAAAATAACCAAGCAGCCGACGTATTGGCACGCATCGGCGCAAAACGTGACGCTGTCCCTCCAAACATCTTCCTAGAACGGCTCTTCAAGCCGTCCGTACTATGGGAAGGGGAGTCCGGAAATGACAAACCGGAAACAACCGCGCCAACCGGCGATTCAGCCGATGACATAACACCTTCAGCCCACGACATAATGGTCATAATCGCCCCGTGGACAGAACCATTCCTAGCCTATTTGCTTAGACAGGAACTTCTCGAAGACCAAAATGAGGCCCGCTGCATAGTCCGGCGATCGAAAGCCTACAAGGTCCATGAGGGAGAACTTTATAAGAAAAGTACAACCGGAGTCCTTCAAAGGTGTATCTCCGAAGAGGAAGGGCGAAACCTCCTGGCTGAAATTCATGCTAGACTAGGCGGACACCACGCAGCAGCCCGGGCCCTTGTAGGAAAGGCATTCCGTACAGGATTTTATTGGCCGACGGCCCGGGCAGATGCCCAGGACTTAGTCCAGAGATGCGTCGGTTGTCAGCTCTTTGCTAATCAGAGCCAAATGCCACCCACCGCCCTCAAAACTATACCCATTACCTGGCCGTTCGCGGTCTAGGGGCTTGATATGGTTGGACCCCTTAAAGGGGGAACCCACAAGCAAAGGTACCTATTGGTCATGGTGGATAAATTGACCAAATGGATAGAGGCCAAACCGGTCAAAACGGCAGAGTCTGGACCAGTGATAGACTTTATATCCGGGGTCGTACACCGTTACGGTGTCCCCCGCAGCATCATCACCGACAACGGCACGAACTTCACGGCTGACGAGGTTAAGTCATGGTGCAAAAACATGGGCATTAAGCTCGACTACGCTTTAGTCTATCACCCTCAAACCAATGGTCAAGTGGAACGAGCAAACGGTCTAATAATGAGCGGCATTAAACCCAGACTAGTGCGGTCACTTACAAAATCAGACACGCACTTGGTAGAGGAGCTCGACTCCGTACTCTGGGGGCTACGGACAACACCCAACCATACTACCGGATTTACACCATTCTTCATGGTATACGGCGCAGAGGCAGTTCTGCCCTGCGACATCATTCATGACTCACCTCGAGTGCGCATGTATGAAGAACGAGAAGCCGAGCTGGATCGGCAGGACAGCTTGGACACATTGGAGGAGGAAATGCGTCGGACAACCGACTCGAGCCGAACCCATGGAACGCAGCCTGCCTCCGAAGATTTTACGCCTAGTGCCGGACTAAGGGTTCGTCCCCTCCCCCCGTTCAAATTTTTATACTGCAGTTGTCCTTTATTTCCCTTTCTTTTCTTAACCCTTCTACTAAAAGGTCCTCAAGGGCCTACTAGCATACACTTGATGTGCTATCCGCACTCATTATACCTGGGGGCTTCTTTTCCAGTAGCTCAACTATAAGGGCCTCACGCCCAACATGTGTCATGCTTCCACATGTACCTTTTACTCACCATTATATGCATCGACATGACTTAAGTTTTGGCAAAGCTGGGTTGCCTGGCTCCTGTGCTTACCCCTATGTTCCCGATTGTTCGGCTAGGAGGTAAAGGGAGCACCTCTGCGATTGTTACTGCCGGGTCAGCAGGCTGTGTACCTCAGTCTGGGTGAAGCCGAAAGCTAGCGTTCTTAAGGGAATATTCGGTCGGTGACTTGAAAGATGATTTTTTACCTACCTGTTTATCTGCCCCAGATGTTTTTACGCTGCAGTCGGACATGCACTTTAGGGCATGCCTCCCAGGAAAGGAACCCTTAACGGAACTATTCTCCCGGAAGATGTTTCTTACTAACCATGTAATATAACATAACTAGTTGGGCACTTGTCCGATAAAGCACTAATGACCCCTACGCTTTGGTCTCCATGCATACCCGGTTGTTTTTTAACCAAAAAGGTATTCGGACACACTCCGGACTCTAGGGTCCTGAGGTCAAAGCGAAAAGGTCGGCAAAGACAAACGATCTACAATCCGGCTAGAAGGCATTTCACATGTCATTTTCAATACATTATCAAATTTACTGATTGTATTCCTCCTCAATCCCATCTAACAGGCTGTCTAACTTACAGTCCCGTTGGGAAAATTTAGCAGCCAACTCTACCTGGCTGTATACTAAACTCACAGGGATCTCCTTCCCATCGGGCCCCACCGGTCCAACTCTGGCCATGTGGTTGGGATCCGCCTTCTTGTACCGCGTCTTCACCATGGCCCAAGCCTCCCTGGCACCCTGGCGGCAGGCCGAAATCTTCCATAAACGGAAGCGCTGCCGCACTCCCTGGAGTTTCTCCATAAGCTCCCCAAGGCCCTGGGGTAGGGAGACAGCTGGCCATAATACCTGGACGACGCCGCTCATCGCCTGCCGAACTCGTTCGAGCAGTTGCAATAGCTCGGGAAGTTGATCACCCGTCGATATGGGCATCTCCTCTGCAGGGCGACCTATGAGTACACCTACAAGACATATTCTGTCAATTGACTTCCTTGCCGAACTCCTCTTTTCAAAGGAGTTCGTTCAAGCACTTACTATAGATGCCGCGATGAAGCCGCTGATTCTCCTTAACGGAGCCGGACAGCTCGACCCGAACGCCTTTCAGCTCTTCTCCAAGCTGGGCGTGGGCATCTTGAAGCTTGTTCCTTTCCTGCTGTACTCTATTCAGCACCCTCTCGTCAGCCTTCAGCTGGCGCAGCAGTTCCTGCCTGTCCGGATCTAGTCTGGCAGCACCTGCAATGTCATTATTAGACTTACGCGCACGCCGCACCGCGCTTATATATTTACCAAACAAATGTGTTACCAGGAGGGGCCTCTGTGTTCCCTCCTACGGCAGCAAGTGCGGCCTCAAGTTGGGCCTTGCATTCTTGCAGCTCCTGAGATAGCTGGGCATTCTTCTCGGTAAGAGCCTGCGTTTCAAATGATCCTTAAATCAGTTAACATAAATACTTTAAGTCTCGGGGGCTACTGGCATATATAACCATTAAATTCCCTTACCTGTATGTCTTTTACATACTGCTCCGTGGCTCTGGTAAAACCATCTTGAGCAGCACGGAGGTGCGCGTCCCCCGCGTTAAAGGCATTCAGCGCCTCAAGGGAGAAGCATGCTTCACGAAATACTGTCCGACGGTGCCTATGGTTCATGGCGCTCTCCACCTTAGACTTGGTGGCTGACAGTCCGTAGGCATCCTCCGTTGGAGGAGTATCCGGCTCGCGCCTTGCGCTTGCCTCCACCTCCTGATCGGGCGCTGGAGCCTGGCCGGTGTAGGCCGGATTGGCAACCTCTACGCCCGCAGTCCGGCGGGCGCTTTTTCTCCTATAAGGATCATGAGCACTCAGACGCTTCCTAGGAACGCTGCTCTGAATATTTAAATACGAGTTATACCTTTGCGGCGACATTTCAGTCCGTGCCGTGCTCCTTTTCCGCCTGCTGGTCCGGACTGACCTTTGTTGGTCAGCCGCCGCAGGCTCGGCTTCCCGCCTTGAAGGCACTTCCTATAAAACACCATCATTCGCGAAGGTCAGAAATGGGCAAGGAAGAGATGATGTTGTCCGGACCTCGCTCACAATCACCTGGGAAGCCGGATATAATCTGGGGTAGTCCGCCATAATGGCGACCAAAGCGTTATCGATGCTGAGCTGGTGGAACACCCCGTCGATCTGCTCCACCTTGATATCCGGATCCTCTTCGGAGGCCGGGTCCTGCAATCTCTCTGGATCGTCAGGTTGCGGAACCGGACTTACCATGTCCTCCACAATCCGGCGCAGTTCCTGCGCCGAAGATATAATGTAAGGGGCTTAAAACTTTAAAAGTACGGGTTGAGCCCTTAAAAGGCGTTCGCTTACCCAGCCCCGAGGGTTGTTCATGGAGAACCCATTCAAGGGGTTCGTTCGGAGGAAGTCCTCCTTTTCCCCCTTGTACAGGCCGGACAGGATGTGCACGAGGTCCTCGGTCGAATCCGGCCCTTTGCGGCCATGGCGGGTGGCATCGTCCTCCCTGTTGAAATCCCACATGGGGTATCCCCTGTATTGCAACGGCTGTACCCCCCGCATGATGCATATTGCCATGATTCCGATCATGGTAAACCCGGAATGGGCTAGTAATCTTATTCGGCCCATCAGGTAATGGACGCTCTTGTCTTCCTCCAATTGGGGACTCCGCGGGTGCCAACTGAGGCGTTTCTTCAGAGGAGCAGCACTGAACTCCGGGAGGCCGACCCGGACGGGGTCCAGCAGCGGAGCGCCTTCTATGTAAAACCATTCCAAAGGCCAGTCCTCGGACGCCTTCTTAGGGGTTCCGGATGGGTATCCGGTCCCGGCAATGCGCCATACTTCGGCGCCGCCCACTTGATATATGGATCCCTCGTGAGAATGGGGTACGAGGCAGAACAACCTCTTCCACAGCGCAAAATTGGGCTCAATGCCCAGGAACAGCTCGCAAAGAGCTACGTAATCCGCGATATGCAGGACAGAGGCGGGTGTGAGGTGATGGAGCTGGAGTCCGTAGAACTCCAGGAGCCCGCGGAGGAACGGATGTATAGGAAATCCGAGTCCCCTTATCAGATAGGGGACGAACCATACCCGCTCCCCTTTGTTGGGACTTGGGGTAGCCTCCGCTTGCTTCCCACCTTGGTAGGTGGCCAGCTCGGCTCGAACCGGGACCATGAAGGCCGGAGGGAGATATCCCCCCGCTTGGAGCTTCACTAGCTCGTTGTGTGGAACAGAGCATCTCCTCCAATCTCCTGGCAGTGGGCTGGGAGCGCGAGAAGAGGAACCGCGCTGACGGTCCATGGTGGAATGGATTGTTGGGTCAAAGGCGCTCCGATGAGTATTCGTGGAAGGAAGATGGTGTGATTTGGATCTGGATTTTTGCCTCTTTTGTAGGCGGATGACTTGCACGACTAGGGGGTCAAACGTAAAAAACACCCTGGCTTTTCGCATTCGTGCGACGCGTGGAGGAAGGCCATTATTGGGCGTAGAAGCCAAGAAGCACAGCATTTCTGAGAAAGCCGGACACTGTTCGGCCGGTACATGGAACTTAAAAGGAGAACCTGCCTTGCAACGCCAAAGACTACATATGCGCTGGACTTATCGTCATTGAAGCCTGGTTCGGGGGCTACTAAGGGAGTCCTGGACTAGGGGGTGTCCGGACAGCCGGACTATCATCGTCCACCGGACTCCAAGACTACGAAGATACAAGATTGAAGACTCCGTCCCGTGTCCGGATGGGACTTTCCTTGGCGTGGAAGGCAAGCTTGGCAATACGGATATGTAGATCTCCTACCATTGTAACCGACTCTGTATGACCCTAGCCTCCTCCGGTGTCTATATAAACCGGAGGGCTTTAGTCCGTAGGACACAACATACATTACAACAATCATACCATAGGCTAGATTTAGGGTTTAGCCTCCTTGATCTCGTGGTAGATCTACTCTTGTACTACCCATATCATCAATATTAATCAAGCAGGACGTAGGGTTTTACCTCCATCAAGAGGGCCCGAACCTGGGTAAAACATCGTGTCCCTTGTCTCCTATTACCATCCGCCTAGACGCACAGTTCGGGACCCCCTACCCGAGATCCGCCGGTTTTGACACCGACAGTTAGGTTTACCTTAATACTTTTGTTGTAGTTGCGGATGCTTGCAATAGAAGTTTATCATAAGTGGGATGCTTGTCCAAGTAAGGGTAGTACCCAAGCACCGGTCCACCCACATATCAAATTATCAAAGTACCGAACGCGAATCATATGAGTGTGATGAAAACTAGCTTCACGATATTCCCATGTGTCCTCGGGAGCGCTTTTCCTATTATAAGAGTTTGTCCAGGCTTGTCCTTTGCTACAAAAAGGATTGGGCCACCTTGCTGCACTTCATTTACTTTTGTTACTTGTTACTCGTTACAATTTATCCTATCACAAAACTATCTGTTACTACTTATTTTTGTACTTGCAGAGAATACCTTGCTGAAAACCGCTTATCATTTCCTTCTGCTCCTCGTTGGGTTCGACACTCTTACTTATCGAAAGGACTACGATAGATCCCCTATACTTGTGGGTCATCAGTCCTCTCCTCGGTGAGGGTGGAGTGCATGCACGAAGGTTGTGGGCTCTACGTCACTTACCACAAGCTCGCCGATCACTAAAGCGTGTGTCCGCTCGCGACCTCAAATGCCCCGTGCCCGTATGCGGCTACGAAGGCCCGCCGCCAGCGCTCTCCCACCACATCAGCACCGTGCATCCCATGCACGTGCATAGGATCCAGTACGGCAAGGTGCTCCACCTGCAAGTGCCACTGTCGGAACCACGGCTCTTGCTGTTCACGGAGGAGGACGGCCGCGCGTTTTTCTTGGTCGGCGGCGTGCTCGAAATTGGCGCGCCTACCACCGTGTTGGTCGTCTGCATCAGAGCGGGGCGTCCCCACTGCCGTACTACGTGGCCAAGCTGTGGGCGAAAGTCCCGCCGGGGGATCCCAAAGGCAGGACCGACGTCGTCAAGGTGGAAATGGAGGTGACAAGTAGCAAGGATCCCGACGACGTCGCCATGCAGGAGCTGACTTTCTTCACAGTTCCGCCCAAGCTACTAGCGGGGGCTAAGCTGGTGTCCCTCCACATTCAGATTGACAAGCTCACGCCCTAAATGATTCTAGAGTGCCTTCTGTTTATCTTAGTAATATGCTAATGTAGTGGTTAGCTTGGTCTACTTTAGCTTAAGAGATGGTGGGTTTTGGTGGCGATGCAGCAATTACTTCGACATTAGATCAGCAGTTAAAGTAATTTCCGACAGTCAAACGAATATTTTGTGTCTGTTGGATATAAAGATCCTTTGGGTAAGAAGTATAACAGCTTATATGCTTGTTTGTTCAGGAAGTGTTGCATACTTGTGCGAGTTGACGCGACGCATCACAGTAGTACTACTACTAGTAGTACTCCCTCTGATACTAATTTCTCTGCGCATAAGTCGAGGTGCAGATACCAAGGAGGGTCCGGTTGTGTCTATACATGGATAACCCACCCGACTGCCCACCAGGCAGATGAAGCTCGTGTTGTGTTGGTGTCGTGTGTGGCCCGCACATTAACCAAAACCTTGCGCCTCCAGCTGAGCCTCCGTGTTTTAAACTTCTCAATCTCAAGGCCAAGGAGCAATGTGAAACCTATGATAGAGCCAATTGGATGGTTGAGAACACTACAATTCATAGCTACAGATGCGTGTGTGAGAGAGGACTAGTGCGTGTGTGCACCTCTTCTCTTCCTGTATAACATACTAAACTCAGAGTACAAGTATGTGTGGGTGGCATCGACCTAGGGAGCTAGAGATGGTGCGTGCAAGAAGTCCCGAGTGATAGGTGTGTGCGTGGGAAAGAGGGAGAGAGATGATATATGTCGATGTAATGTGTGTGAAAAAAGACTAGTCTATAGCTCGCCATGAGGCTATTCCTGTCGAACACACCAATAACCGTAAAATATGTATCCGACGGTGCTAGTTATTGCACGTATAGCAATAGAAAAAGTAGTAACACAGCATATACTACACCACGACCAAGAACACATGCCCACGTTACGCCATCCGGGAATAGTGCCGCACTTCGAAACTAGAACCGTCAATAAATTTTGAGCTTGCATCTCGTCACTTTCCAAATTACTACTATGCTATATTTAATTATAAACCTATTCACACCAATCACAACCTAAATGTTTCCCACTTAGGAGCATATTAGTACTACTCGGTTATAAATACTACTATGCCAAGATGACTACACATTCCTCCTCAACTCCTCATCCACAAAAAACAATCAAGTCATTAAGCATCGTTCCCTTGCATCTGCCATGGCCAACGTGAGTTCTGGGTTGAGAGATTTCCACCAGGGAGAGGCGAGCATGGAAGAGGAAGCACGAGAGATACCCGCCTCGCCGCGAAAGCAGACGGCATGTCAGCCACGCAGCAGTAGCAACAAAGAGGTCCCACCGCACCGCCGAAGCAGCATGGAGGTCCCGCCACGCCGTCGATGTAGCAGACTGGTCCGGCCGCACCGCGGAAGTAGCAGAGATGTCCCGATGTGCCACCGAACCAGCACTGAGGTCCCACCGCGCCATGGCGGCCTGGTAAAATTTATCGCGGGCAGGCGATGACTCTTATAGGCGCATGCGTGCGATCATCCATAGCCAGATGGATCAAATCTCCAGCTGGGCGAGGTTGCAGTACGAGGCTACCAGCGTCATCCGGCAACTAGGGGAGGGCAATGCGAAGCTCTGGGTCGAGCACTACCTACTGAGGGCGAAGATCGCCGGAAGGGCGAAGCAGGCGGATTAGACCGCTGCCTTGTTGCAGAGGACGGGCGTCGTCGTCAAGAATCTTATGGACGAGAATGCCATGCTCCGCATCAAGCGCAAAAGGCTGGTGGAGGAATCTGTGGATGCTGCCAAGCAGCGTATTAAGGACATGAAACTAATGAAAGAGATCATCACCGCTCACCGCGAGAACTAGTCTCTGATAATTCACAAGAATAGGGGATCGCAACAGTTTTTGAGGGTAGAGTATTCAACCCAAATTTATTGATTTGACACAAGGGGAGCCAAAGAATATTCTCAAGTATTAGCAGCTGAGTTGTAAATTCAACCACACCTGGAAAACTTAATATCTGTAGCAAAGTATTTAGTAGCAAAGTAGTATGGAAGTAACGGTAACGGTGGTAAAAGTAACAATAGCAGTTTTGTAGTAATTGTAACAGTGGCAACGGTGAAGTAACTAAGCAAAGATCAATATGGGAAAAGCTGGTAGGCATTGGATCAGTGATGGATAATTATGTCGGATGTGATTCCTCATGCAATAGTTATAACATAGGGTGACAGAACTAGCTCCAGCTCATCAATGTAATGTAGGCATGTATTCCGAATATAGTCATACGTGCTTGTTGAAAGGAACTTGCATGACATCTTTTGTCCTACCCTCCCGTGGCAGCGGGGTCCTATTGGAAACTAAGGTATATTAAGGCCTCCTTTTAATAGAGTACCGGACCAAAGCATTAACAATTAGTGAATACATGAACTCCTCAAACTACGGTCATCACCGGGAGTGGTCCCAATTATTGTCACTTCGGGGTTACCGAATCATAGCACATAGTAGGTAACTATTGACTTGCAGAATAGGATCAAGTACTCACATATATTCATGAAAACATAATAGGTTCAGAGCTGAAATCATGGCACTCGGGCCATAGTGACAAGCATTAAGCATAGGAAAGTCATAGCAACATCAATCTCAGAACATAATGGATACTAGGGATCTAACCCTAACAAAACTAACTCGATTACATGATAAATCTCATCCAAGCCATCACCGTCCAGCAAGCCTATGATGGAATTACTCACGCACGGCGGTGAGCATCATGAAATGGGTGATGGAGGAAGGTTGATGATGACGATGGCAACAGATTCCCCTCTTCGGAGCCCCGAACGGACTCCAGATCAGCCCTCCTGAGAGAGATTAGGGCTCGGCGGCGGCTCCGTATCGTAAAATGCGATGAATCCTTCTCTCTGATTTTTTTCTCCCCAAATGTGAATATATAGAGTTGGAGTTCAAGTCAGTGGAGTCCCAGGGGCCCACGAGGCAGGGGGCGCCCCACGGGTGTGGGCCCCCTGGTGTTGATTCTTTCACTAGTATTTTTTATTAATTCCAAAAATATTCTCCCTGAAGTTTCTGGTCATACCGAGAACTTTTATTTCTGCACAAAAATAACACCATGGCAATTCTGCTGACAACAGCGGCAGTCCAGGTTAGTTCCATTCAAATCATACAAGTTAGAGTGCAAAACAAGGGCAAAAGTGTTTGGAAAAAGTAGATACGTTGGAGATGTATCAACTCCCCCAAGCTTAAAACTTTGCTTGTACTCAAGCAATTCAGTTGACAAACTGAAAGTGATAAAGAAAAACTTTTACAAACTATGTTTGCTCTTGTTGTTGTAAATATGTAAAGCCAGCATTCAAGTTTTCAGCAAAGATTATGAACTAACCATATTCATAATAACACTTAGGTCTCATGTTTACTCATATCAATGGCATAATCAACTAGCGAGCAATAATAATAAATCTCGGATGACAACACTTTCTGTGGCGACTGGTTCTCCGGGTGTTACTTCCCAGAAAATGGTCGTCGTGCTCACCAGCCCTAGGATAACTGTTAGTTGATGAGGCACCACTTGATACAGAAATTCCAAGCAAAATACAAAATATGTAGTACAAGACCATTCTGGCCTGTGAGTACAACAAATGGTTTCTAGTGGTTGATGGCGGAAGCGGTTTGTGAAACATCAGTGTCTATGGGACTCCATTTCCCACTGGAACAGTTGACCAGGTTAACTCCTATCTTCGCGAGGCTGCTATCTCCACTGTGTGGGTTCCGGGGCTGCCAACACGGTCGCTCCTTTCCGCGCAAGAAATCTGGCCAAGACAATAGCCAGGGACAAGCCAGTGAGTACTTTGAATGTACTCGCAAACATTATGAACACCGGTATAATATAACCACGATGTGCTAAAAATATTTTATACTCATGACGTCAGTCACAAAAGATAAATATAACTCTGATGTGTGTAAGCATGTAATATATGAATATGCAATGTCATAGAATTATTAAAATTTATGAAATAAATAACAAGCATGGCACAGTCGGGCGTCTGAGCGACACCACATAAAGGGCTTTAAAAGAAATGCCACAGTCGGGCGTCTGAGCGACACCACATAAAGGGCTTTAAAAGAAATGCCATACGGTCAAGGCGTCGGCGACACCACATAAAGGGCTTTAAAAGAAATGCCACAAACAGGCGTCGAGCGACACCACATAAAGGGCTTTAAAAGAAATGCCACGATCGGTGTCTCGGCGACACCACATAAAGGGCTTTAAAAGAAATGCCACGGTCGGGCGTCGGCGACACCACATAAATGGTTTTAAAAGAAATGCCACAGTCGGGCGTCTGGGCGACACCACATAAAGGGCTTTAAAAGAAATGCCACAGTCGGGCATCTGAGCGACACCACATAAAGGGCTTTAAAAGAAATGCCACAGTCTGGCGTCTGAGCGACACCACATAAAGGGCTTTTAAAAAAACAATCATAGTGAATATCCCGGAGGTAGAACCATCCCAGAGATACTCGATGATAACAATAATATCACGGGTTAGTCAACAATAATAATAATAATAATAATCACAAGTCACAAGTAGTAATTCCCGTTCTGGTTTAACAGTTTCACCTCCGAAGACCGACACTAAGACCGACACTTGACCCATCCCAGACTGTAATCCTTAACCATGGACACGGCTATTCGAATAGGTTTAATCTCTTCAGAGGGTGTACTCTTTACCCACGAGTAACGGATTTCTTTACTCCATCGGGACTAATTCCGTCTACGGTCTTTTTGTTGAAAACACACCTAACTTGCACACACCAGCTTAACTCACACGTGTCTGGAATCACCCACGACACCTGTCAAGCAAACTCTAAGTGGGGAGGCTACAACCTCGCGTAGCATGGGATCGAATTTATATCGCGCGCTCTAAGGGGTGGCCTCCCCTCTCGGTCTCAACCGGAAACAGCCATGCCCCCGGACCAGGTGGCCTGCCTACCAGCTACAACCAGTATCTTCCACCCTGGCCTCTCTGTACGGTGTGTGCTAGAAAGAGGTTGACAACTTACTGAACCGTACTCTACTTGTTGTAGAGACGAGTGGTAGTACGAAACAAGTATGGGGGTTACTGGAACAAGACTCGATCTATGGTCGACTCAGGAGGTTTATAGTTTCCTGCATGACATGTATAACAAATATATTTCGACCAATACACTCAACACTCATTATATCTTACTATGCCATACCGGACATACCCGTCCCGACGGAGACCGGCGACAAGCTCACGCCTAGCCAAGGCAGAGGTTTTCCCGGATTCCTTTCCGGCATGCATGCAAGATACATGATTATTATTACCATCACAAGTATACTCATTTCCAACAGCATGGAAATCACTAATATGCATCCATGCAAATGATCATATCACATGAAATAACAAGTTTCCCCAAAGTGAGGTGATGTTATAAACGTGTCATCGAACACACAAAAATATTATGCCGGGGTTCAGAATGCTTGCCTTCAGGTCACGGGAAGGCAGGGTGCATTTCAAACTCTTGAAATATTTCTCCTCTCTTCAAAAATCCTATTTTAGCAATATAAATGAATTAACACACAAAATAAAAACAGCACAAAAAGTTGTTCTTAAATTTTTTTCAAATAAATCTTAAAATAAACTAGACAATATTTGAGAGCGGTAGGAAAAAGAATTAATTCATTTGGAGTTATACTTAAAAAGATATAACCAGTCAAAGTTCTGCTCAAAATCTGTTTTAAAAATAAAACAAAAAGAAAACGTTTCAGTCTCGAATACGCTTTCGGTGCAGGGAAAACGTACTGGGGATTATACGTCTTCACTTAAACACGTGGACCGGTGTGGGGTCACTGACAGTGGGCCCGCCTGGCCCACTGGTTAGGTTTGACTAGTCGCCGCGCCCCTTCTCCCTCCTCTGTCCGAGCAGGGCGAGGCTTAGGCGACCAACGTCGGTGAGAGGCAGCTCCTCGCGGCCTATGGAGGGCGGGGATGGATCCACCAGACTGGGGCGGTCCTCCTGGTAGTCGTTGGGTCGGCGGGGACGGAGTGAGCTGCCGGCGGCGAGCTTCGCGGCGGAGGAGGTGTCAGGGGCGAAGTGAATTTTCGCCTGCGGCTAGTCCCGAGCAAAATTGAGTGGGGGTTTGGACTCATGAGAGGGAGAGGGAGTTCCTGGTGTAGAGTGTAGGGAGGGGGAGGTACTGGTGGCGCCGGAGTGAACGAGGCAGTGGCAGCGGCCGTAGTTGCCGGGGAGGATCCGCGAGAGGGTGAGAGAGTTTTCTTGAGGGTTTGGCGAGCTCGGGGGTCCTTATATAGGCGAGGCAAGGCGGTTCCGCCGCGGACGTGGATAAGTTCTCCGGCGGACCGCCTCTCTGTAGCTAGGGCGACGTGGAGGCGACGAGCGCTTGCAAACAAGCGAGGGGATAAGCTCACGAAGCTCCAGGGGCAGGTGGCGAGAGCTGGCGGCTCGGGCGGCACTGCCCGTGGCAGAGGCGCACCGCGGACACCGGCGTGCCACCAAAAGTGCTCTGGCGGGGGCGCTGTAGGGCGCCAGGGCGGGCTGGCGGGTTGTGGCGAGGAGGGGAGCGCGTGACGAGGTTCTGCAGAGCGTGCCAAAACCAGGGGGCCAGCGTGTCGGCTCGGGCGTGGTTCGTGCAATACGCGCGCTCTGGGCGCGTCCAGTGCATGCACGGAAGGTGTTCGATACAATGCCGTGGCATGCTACAGGTCACAGGTGAGGTTGGCAAGCAACAGGACTAGGTTAGAGATAGAGGGAAACTCAAGGGACAAGGTGGTTTGGTCAGGTGGTCAAGTTCATAATGCAAGCAACCATTCATGTCAAATCTGATCATGCACTCCAGGTGTTTGACAAAATGCCACAGGCACCTAGGCATTTCTTGGAGGGGCCAAATCTTCCAGAACAGTATCTCTTTGGATGCACAAGAGGGTGGTGAGGTTAGTTGGTGGAAAGCACAAACTTGCTAGTGCAAGTTTTGCAGAACTCCAAATCTGGACAGGAGGTGAATGACATTATTTCATGAACCAAAAATATGCCAATGGTTGCATGCTCCTGGACTTAGGAGTTTAACATGGATGTCTACAAATAGGAGAAAGAATCAAGGGCTAAAGAGCAAGCAAAAATATGGTTGCTGTACAAACCATCATGTTGGACCAGAATGAAGATGAGGTTGTTTCACTCAAAATTTGCAAAGAGCAACCCTGGATTTTTGCATATAATGGAATGATATGCTCCTACTGACATCACAAAATTTTGGTGGAAGCTAGAAACAAATATTTAAAAGGGTTGTAGTGCAAAACTGCCCACTGGACCAGAGAAGGAAAACAGGTGTAGCACTCAAAATATGCAATTAATTAAATATATTATTGCACAAAAGTGATTTAGAGACATCACATGACATCTCCAAATTTTGGTTAGATTTTTAGATAAATCTATCAACTAGTTGTAGTACAAAAAGAGCTCCAAAACTCAAAACAAGTCATTTAATGAATAAAGCTCAGGGTGAAATAATTTAATAAATAAATCTACTGATTGAGAGATGTTTTTAAATGAGAGGGAAAATAAGTCCAATATGTTTTGGAAGGATCCACTTGGGAAAACTCCTTAATATTAAAAGAAAAGTTTTGAAATCAACAGAGATATTCTTGCAGGCAACATTTTTAAACTCTTGGCAAAATTTTAATAACTAAAACCTGGTTAAATTTTTGGGGTGTTACACTTTCTCGAAACAATCATAATATAATATAACAAGATGGTATCTCGCTAGCCCTTTCTGACACCGCAAAACATAAATGTAGATCACCTCTGAAGATCAAGGACTGACTAGACATTAGTATTCATGGTAAAAGAGATCCAGTCATAGTCATACTCAATGTAAATTAATAGTAATGCACGCAAATGACAGCAGTGCTCTCCAATTGGTGCTTTTTAATAAGAGGATGATCACTCAACATAAAAGTAAATAGATAAGCCCTTCACAGAGGGAAGCACGTATTTGTAGTGGTGCCAGAGCTCGATTTTGAAATAGAGATAAATAATATTTTGAGTGGCATACTTTCATTGTCAACATAACAACCGAGAGATCTCAATATCTTCCATGCTACACACATTATAGGCGGTTCCCAAACAGAATGGTAAAGTTTATACTCCCCCACCACCAACAAGCATCAATCCATGGCTTGCCCGAAACAACGGGTGCCTCCAACTAACAACAATCCTGGGGGAGTTTTGTTTGCAATTATTTTGATTTGGTTTGATCATGGGACTGGGCATCCCGGTTACCGGCCATTTTCTTGTGAGTGAGGAGCGGAGTCCTAGTTGATACATGAGATATTCGAGCATACAAAACAAAATTTCATTTGAAGGTTTAGAGTTTGGCACATACAAATTTACTTGGAACGGCAGGTAGATGCCGCATATAGGAAGGTATGGTGGACTCATATGGAATAACTTTGGGGTTTATGGAAGTGGATGCACAAGCAGTATTCCTGCTTAGTACAAGTGAAGGCTAGAAAGAGACTGGGAAGCGACCAACTAGATAGTGACAACAGTCATGAACATGCATTAAAATTAATCAACACTGAGTGCAAGCATGAGTAGGATATAATTCACCATGAACATAAATATCGTGGAGGCTATGTTGATTTTGTTTCAACTACATGCGTGAACATGTGCCAAGTCAAGCCACTCGAATTGTTCAAAGGAGGATACCACCCTATCATACCACATCACAACTATTTTAATAACATGTTGGCACGCATGGTAAACCTTTATAAACTCCTAGAAAATTAAGCATGGTATGAGCAACTATAATCTCTAACTGTCGTTGCAAACATGTTTCATTCATAATAGGCTGAATCAGGAATGATGAACTAATCATATTTACAAAAACAAGATAGGTCGAGTTCATACCAACTTCTCTCATCTCAGTCAGTCCATCATATGTCGTCATTATTGCCTTTCACTTGCATGACCGAATGGTGTGGATAATAATAATAGTGCACGTGCATTGGACTAAGCTGGAATCTGCAAGCATTTAATACACAGGACAAGACAAGGTAATATGGGCTCCTTGTTAAATCAACGATAATGCATATAAGAGCCATTTCAACATTTTAATCATGGTCTTCTCCTCTCGATCCCCAAAGAAAAAGAAATAAAATAAAACTATTTACATAAGAAAGCTCCCAACAAGCAAAAGAAGATCGAGAAATCTTTTGGGTTTTCTTTTAACTACTACTACTACAGGCATGGAAAGTAAACTAGCTAAAAGCTACAACTATTTTTTTCTTAAGGTTTTTGAAACACACAAGAAGAAGACTAAAAAGGAAAATAAACTTGCATGGATAGTACAATGAAAAAGTATGAGCACCGACAACTGGCATGAGTGTGTGAACATGAATATAATGTCAGTGAGAAATACGTACTCCCCAAGCTTAGGCTTTTGTCCTAAGTTGGTCTAGGGCCATGGCTGGCCTGGCGGATATCCAAAGTTGTAGCTGGGGTCGTACTGAGACGCATCAGCTACTGCCTGATGAGATGCAGCTTGGAGGCGAGCTGCCTCCGTCCTCCTCTCATACTCGTTCGCCTTCTCCCTGGTTATAATATATCTCCCTTTTACCTGAAAGTCAAAGAAAGTAGGAGTAGGGAGAGCAACATGGACAGTGCGACGTCTGTCAAAGATTAGTCGGTATTGGAGGAACTGTTCATTCCTCTCAACAAACTGATGACGAACGATAGCATTATAATCTAGATAAGCATGAGGTAATTCCATATCTTTTCATGTATGGGTGTATCAAGATAATTAGCTACGCAGGTTGCATAAATTCCACCAAACAAGTCTCCACTTACACTATTAAGATGCAACCTTCATGCAATGATGGCCCCCAAGTTATATTGTTTATCACCTAATACCGCACTATTGAGCACACAAAGATCTGGAACGCACATGTGACAAGCCTCATCTTTACCGTTAATGCATCTACCCATCAAGAGAGCAAAATAATGTATGGCAGGAAAATGAATGCTCCCTATGGTGGCTTGCGTGATTTCCCTAGATTCTCCCACAGTCATACTAGCAAAAAAAATCTTTATATTCAGATTTACGCGGTTCACTAACATTGCCTCACTGTGGGAGTTTACAAGCAACATTAAAATCTTCTAGGTCCATGGTATATGATTTATCATAAATATCAAATAGAACAGTGTGAGAATTGCGCGAGGATGTAAATTTAAACCTTATCACAAAGGAATCAGTTAGGTAACGGTATTGCGGGCACTTATCTGATACGAAGCCCTCATGGTCAGCATTACATACATACGCGTCAAATTCATCCTTGATACCTACTCCGACCATAAACTCCTTTGACGGCCATTCACAAGGCCGCACTTGAGCTTCCCTCGGTAGTTCATAGTCCGGCTCACATATCGCGAGCCTAGGTGCCTGCTTTCTTCAGGAACCACCTTGGTATATTTTCCTAAACATATTTCTTCCTCTGAAAAATTTCTGAAATTTTTAGTAACTCAAAATAAAAGTGTACCAAACTCAACAAAATTGATAGCAACTACTCCCACAAGTTCCTAGAGACTATATCATGCATTATAAATAATTGGGAGCATATAAATTTGACATGCAAGCTCAAGAACAAGGTCACCTAAGCAGAATTTTTTTTGCAATAAATAAATCACTAGAACAAAAACTTATTGGACCATTGGAGGAGTCACATACCGGAGAACAATTCCCCTAATCAGTTTTGTGAATGGAGCTTTGAGCAAGGAGATCGAAAATGGTAGCAAGATGAGCTAGAACACGGGTTTGAGCTATGGGAGGATATTTTTCTAGAGGAAGATGAAGTGAGTGGGTGCTAAGTGGAGGGGACCACATGGGGCCCACGAGGCAGGGAGGCATGCCCCAGGGGGGTGGGCGCGCCCTGGACCCTCGTGGCCAGGTGGTGGCCCCATCTAGTGTGTTCTTAGTGCCAAATATTCTTCAATATTCTACAAAAAATCATATTTCAATTTCAGGACATGTGGAGAACTTTTATTTCGGGGTATTTTTTATTGCAAGGATAATTCAGAAAACAGACAGAAAATATTATTTTTGCTTAATTTAATCTAAATAACAGAAAATAAAAGGAGGGTACAGAGAGTTGTGCTTTCTAACTTCATCCATCTCATGCTCATCAATTGGAATCCACTAACAAGGTTGATCAAGTCTTCTTAACAAACTCTTTCAGAATTGCATGAAACCGGAGAATTGTCGAATAACACTAAGTTACCTCAACGGGGATATGCACATCCCCAACAATAAGAATATCATATTTCTTCTTGACAGTAGGAAGAGGGAATTCAAAACCTCCAATAGTAATCATTGAAGTTTTTCCAATAGAATTGATACCGTGGACTTGAGGTTGTTTCCATGGAAAGTGTACCGTATGCTCATTACCATTAACATGAAAATTGGCATTGCCTTTGTTGCAGTCAATAACAGCCCCTGCAATATTCAAAAGGGTCTACCAAGGATAATTGACATACTATCGTCCTCGGAAATATCAAGAATAACAAAGTCCGTTAAAATAGTAACGTTTGCAACCACAACAGGCACATCCTCACAAATACCGACAGGTATAGCAGTTGATTTATCGGCCATTTGGAAAGATATTTCAGTAGGTGTCAACTTATTCAAATCAAGTCTACGATATAAAGAGAGAGGCATAACACTAACACCGTCTCCAAGATCACATAAAGCAGTTTTAACATAGTTTCTTTTAATGGAGCATGGTATAGTTGGTACTCCTGGATCTCCTAGTTTCTTAGATATTCCATCTTTAAAAGTATAATTAGCAAGCATGGTGGAAATTTTAGCTTCCGGTATCTTTCTTTTATTGGTAACAATATCTTTCATATACTTAGCATAAGGATTCATTTTAAGCATATGAGTCAAACGCATACGCAAAAAGATAGGTCTAATCATTTCAGCAAAGCTCTCAAAATCCTCATCGTCCTTTTTCTTGGATGGTTTGGGAGGAAAAGGCATGGGTTTCTGAACCCATGGTTCTCTTTCTTTACTGTGCTTCCTAGCAACAAAGTCTCTCTTATCATAACATTGATTCTTTGATTGTGGGTTATCAAGATCGACAATAGGTTCAATCTCTACATCATTGTTATTGCTAGGTTGAGCATCATCATGAACATCATCATTAATTTTATCACTAGGTTCATGTTCATTACCAGCTTGTGTTTCACCATCAGAAATAGAAATATCATTGGGATTCTCAGGTGTGTTAGCGACAAGTTCACTAGAAGCATGCGAAGTCATATCATTTTTATTTTTCCTCTTTTTAGAAGGACTAGGTGCATCCACATTAGTTCTCTGAGAATCTTCCTCAATTCTCTTAGGGTGCCCTCAGGATACAAAGGTTCTTGAGTCATTTTACCCCCTCTAGTCATAACTCTAACAACATTATCATTTTTCTTATTATTTAATTATTTGAGCTAATCATTCTAAGCTTTAAGCACTTGTTCTACCTGAGTGGTAACCATAGAAGCATGTTTACTAATAAGTTTAAGTTCACCTTTAACTCTAGACATATAATCACTCAAGTGTTCAATCATATGAGCATTTAGTTTCACTTGTCTACCAACATAAGCATTGAAGTTTTCTTGTTTAACAATAAAATTATCAAACTCATCTAAGCATTGGCTAGCAGACTTATAACAAGGAATATCACCTTCATCCAATCTATAGAGATAATTTACCTTTACTACCTGTGTCGGGTTATCAAGACCGTGTATTTCTTCAATAGGTGGTAAATTCTTAACATCTTCAGCTTGAATAACCTTTTCTTTCATAGATTACTTTACCTCTTGCATATCTTCAGGACTGAGAAATAGAATACCCCTTTTCTTTGGAGTTGGCTTAGGAGTTGGTTCAGGAAGTGTCCAATCATTATCATTACTCAACATATTATTCAATAGCAATTCAGCTTGATAAATAGTTCTCTCCCTGAAAACACAACCAGTACAACTATCCAGGTGGTCTCTGGAAGCATCGGTTAGTCCATTATAAAAGATATCAAGTATTTCATTTTTCTTAAGAGGATGATCAGGCAATGCATTAAGTAATTGGAGAAGCCTCCCCCAAGCTTGTGGGAGACTCTCTTCTTCAATTTGCACAAAATTATATATTTCCCTTAAGGCAGCTTGTTTCTTATGAGCTGGGAAATATTTAGCAGAGAAGTAATAAATCCTGGGGACTACGCACACAACCAGGATCAAGAGAATTAAACCATGTTTTAGCATCACCCTTTAATGAGAACGGAAATAATTTAAGGATATAGTAGTAACGAATTTTTTCCTCATGAGTGAATAGGGTGGCTATATCATTTAATTTAGTAAGATGTGCCACAACAGTTTCAGATTCATAGCCATAGAAAGGATCAGATTCAACCAAAGTAATTATCTCAGGATCGACAGAGAAATCATAATCCTTATCGGAAATACAGATGGGTGAAGTAGCAAAAGCAGGGTCATATTTCATTCTAGCATTCAAAGATTTTTCTTTCAACTTAGCTAACAACTTCTTAAGATCATATCTATCCTTGCAAGCAAAAAGATCTCTAGCCGTTTCTTCATCCATAACATAACCCTCAGGAACAGCACGCAATTCATATCTAGGGGGATAATCGTCATCGTCACTTTCATCAATATTATCAGTTTCAATAATTTCATTCTCTCTAGCCCTAGCAAGTTGTTCATCAAGAAATTCACCTAATGGCACAGTATAATCAAGCATAGAAGTAGTTTCATCATAAGTATCATGCATAGCAGAAGTGGCATCATCAATAACATGCGACCTATAAGAATCAATAGCAGGGGTGTCGCAATTTTACTCATAACAGAAGGTGAATCAAGTGCAGAGCTAGGTGGAAATTCCTTACCTCCCCTCATAGTTGAGGGATAAATCTTGGTTCTTTCATCTTTTAAGTTCCTCATAGTGATCAACAGATATAAATCCCAAGTGACTCAAAGAATAGATGTCTGCTCTCCGGCAACGGTGCCAGAAAATAGTCTTGATGACCCACAAGTATAGGGGATCACAACTGATTTTGAGGGTAGAGTATTCAACCCAAATTTGTTGATTTGACACAAGGGGAGCCAAAGAATGTTCTCAAGTATTAGCAGCTGAGTTGTCAATTCAACCACACCTGGAAAACTTAGTATCTGCAGCAAAGTATTTAGTAGCAAAGTAGTATGGAAGTAACGGTAATGGTGGTAAAAGTAACAGTAGCAGTTTTGTAGTAATTGTAACAGTGGCAATGGTATAGTAACTAAGCAAAGATAAATATGTGAAAAGCTCGTAGGCATTGGATCAGTAATGGATAATTATGTCGGATGTGATTCCTCATGCAATAGTTATAACATAGGGTGACACAGAACTAGCTCCAGTTCGTCAACGTAATGTAGGCATGTATTCCGAATATAGTCATATGTTGTGACGCCCCCGATTCAATCGTACACTAATCATGCACGCAAACGTGTACGATCAAGATCAGGGACTCACGGGAAGATATCACAACACAACTCTAAAAACATAAATAAGTCATACAAGCATCATAATACAAGCCAGCGGCCTTGAGGGCTCGAATACAAGTGCTCGATCATAGACGAGTCAGCGGAAGCAACAATATCTGAGTACAGACATAAGTTAAACAAGTTGCCATAAGATTGCTAGCACAAACTGGGATACAGGTCGAAAGAGGCGCAGGCCTCCTGCCTGGGATCCTCCTAACTACTCCTGATCGTCGTCACCGGGCTTCACGTAGTAGTAGGCACCTTGATTGTAGTAGGAGTAAATCGTCGACGGTGGCGTCGCTCTGGACTCAAACATCTGGTTGCGACAACCGTAAAGAAAGGAAAGGGGGAAAAGGGGGGAGAAAGCAACCGTGAGTACTCATCCAAAGTACTCGCAAGCAAAGAGCTACACTACATATGCATTGGTATATGTGTAAGGAGGCAATATGAGTGGACTGAACTACAGAATGCCAGAATAAATGGGGGATAGCTAGTCCTATCGAAGACTACGCTTCTGGCAGCCTCCGTCTTGCGGCATGTAGAAGAGAGTAGACTGAAGTCCTCCAAGTAGCATCACATAGCATAATCCTACCCGTCGATCCTCTCCTCGTCGCCCTGTTACAGAGCGATCACCGGGTTGTATCTGGCACTTGGAAGGGTGTGTTTTATTAAGTATCTGGTTCTAGTTATCATAAGGTCAAGGTACAACTCCGGGTCGTCCTTTTACCGAGGGACACGGCTATTCGAATAGATTAACTTCCTTGCAGTGGTGCACCACATAACCCAACACACTCGATCCCATTTGGCCGGACACACTTTCCTGGGTCATGCCCGGCCTCGGAAGATCAACACATCGTAGCCCCACCTAGGCACAACAGAGAGGTCAGCACGCCGGTCTAAATCCTATGCGCGCAGGGGTCTGGGCCCATCGCCCATTACACACCTGGATGTTGCGTACGCGGCCGGTGAGCAGACCTAGCAACCTCCATTACAAAGGAAGTCGTGTTACGCAGTCCAACCCGGCGCGCGCCGCTCAGTCGCTGATGTCACGAAGGCTTCGGCTGATACCACGACGTCGAGTGCCCGTATCTTTCCCACGTAGTTGGTTAGTGCGTATAGATCAAATGGCCAGACTCAGATCAAATACCAAGATCTCGTTAAGCGTGTTATTATGAAGCAACCGCGGACACCGACGAGGGCCAGGCCCACCTCTCGCCTAGGTGGTCTCAACCTGCCCTGTCGCTCCGCCACAAAGATCCACACAGAGGGCCGTCGGGACAAAGGTCCTTCCAGCCCCCAATCCGTGAATCACTCGGGGGTACTCTTCGAGCGGACCCAACTTTAGTCACCATCTGTATAGTATGTATGTATATATAGTATATACCCGTGATCACCTCCCAAGTGATCACGGCCCGATAGTATAGCATGGCAGACTGACAAGAATGTAGGGCCAATGGTGATAAACTAGCATCCTATACTAAGCATTTAGGATTGCGGGTAAGGTATCAATTACTGTAGCAACAATGACAGGCTATGCAACAGAATAGGAGTAACCGAATAGTAACATGCTACACTACTCTAATGCAAGCAGTATAGAGAAGAATAGGCGATATCTGGTGATCAAGGGGGGGCTTGCCTGGTTGCTCTGGCAAGAAGGAGGGGTCGTCAATTCCGTAGTCGAACTGGGGTCGCCGACAGTCTTGGGGTCTATCGGAAAGAAGTAACGGAGGGGGAACACAATAAATAACAGAGAAATCAAAGCATCACAAAGCGTAACAAGACAATACGCGGTGTTTGGTGTGCCCTAACGTGGTAGTAGGTGATACCGGCGAAAGGGGGAAACATCCGGGAAAGTATCCCCAGTGTTTCGCGTTTTCGGACAGATGAACTGGAGGGGGAAAGTTGCGTGTTTGCTATGCTAGGGATGTGTGGCAGACGAACGGGCTGCGTATCCCGATTCGTATCGTCGTTCTGAGCAACTTTCATGTACAAAGTTTTTCCATCCGAGCTACGGTTTATTTTATATTAATTTTAAAAGATTTAAATCATTTTAGGATTAATTTAGTTATTTTAATAGAACATTATCCAGAACAGTGTTTGCTGACATCATCATGACGTCAGCAGTCAACAGAGGTGTTGACTAGTCAAACAGACGTGTGGGTCCAGTGGGACCCACCTGTCATTCACTGTTAGGCTAATTAGGGATTAGGTTTGAACTAACTACTGTTTATTTAAGCTAACAGGTTAATTAGCTTAGTTAAAGAGGATTAATTAACTTAATTAATTCACTAATTAATTAATTAATTCACTAATTAATTAATTAATTATAAATTTTATTAATTCATTTTTACTTATTTATTTTTATTTTATTAAAAACGTTCTGGTGCCGGGCCCCACATGTCAATGGCCCTAGGGGTCTTAGCGGGCACCGGGCGGTGTGGGTGAGGGCACGACCACGAAGCGCCGATAAGCAGCCGGCGCTGGCCTCTGCGAGACCAACGGCGCGGTCGCTGGCGCCCATTACACCGGCCAGGGGAGGCGACGGAGGTGCGGGACTAAGGCGGGAGAGTAGGCGCGGGTGAGCACGGAGTTGGCCATGAACTGAGGCGTCGCCGACGCAGGGGGGTGCAGGAGCGGGGCGAGGCCAGTGGCTAGGGCAGCAGCGGTGGCCGGCCGGCGTTGGGGGGAGACGGAGTGAGGGGCCGGCGAAGAGCGGGCCCGGGCGGCAGAGGAGCAGCAGCAGGAGAGTCGGGGCACACCAGCAGCAGGGGGGACGTGGTGAGTGCGTGGGTGGCATGGGGCACAGCCATGATGCGCGAGGCGAGCTATCTGATCGTGGAGGCGTGCGTCTGACGGGATAGGGAAGAGAAGAGGGCGGAGGCTGTGGCCTCACCGGGATTTGTAGGGACGGGGCAGTGGGCGCGGGGGAGTTCGGGAAGGTCCGTTGTGGAGGAGGACGGGCACGGCGTCGATGTTGGAGGAGGCAGGCCGGCGATGGAGCGCTCTGGCCGCCGGCGTCGGGGGTGGAGGGGCGAGGGGATCGGGTTCTCCTCCCGATCCAGATCCAATCGAGGGGAGTGGGGGGAAGCGAGTGGGAGTGGGGTGAGTGGGCGACGGGGGGTTAGGGTTTGGGGTACGGGGCCATATAGGCCAGGGCAAGTGGGCCGGCCAGCTGGGCCGTCTGGCCCAGTTGGCCAGGGGCCTCTACTCTTTTTATTTATATTTTGTAGTTTGGTTTTCTATTTTCTTTTAACCTTTGTATTTTCTTTCATTATTTCTTTTCTGTTTTAATTCATTTAAAAGTATTTAGGCATTTTATAAAATTGTGTTTACTTCACCATAATTACCGATGCAATAATTGACATAGCCCGAACATTTTTATTTTAATATTTGAAAACTTTTGTTGTTTGACTTATTTAGGATTTAAATTTGAAACGGTTTCGAGATTAATTACAGTGACAAAGGTGACGTGGCACCATTAACGTGAGATTACTGTAGCATGATTATCCGGGCGTCACATATGTGCTTATGGAAAAGAATTTGCATGACATCTTTTGTCCTACCCTCCCGTGGTAGAGGGGTCCTATTGGAAACTAAGGGATATTAATGCCTCCATTTAATAGAGTACCGGACCATAGCATTAACACTTAGTGAATACATGAACTCCTCAAACTACGGTCATCACCAGGAGTGGTCCTGATTATTATCACTTCGGGGTTACCGGATCATAGCACATAGTAGGTGACTATGGACTTGCTGAATAGGATCAAGAACTCACATATATTCATGAAAACATAATAGGTTCAGATCTGAAAGCATGGCACTCGGGCCCTAGTGACAAGCATTAAGCATAGCAAAGTCATACCAACATCTATCTCAGAACATAATGGATACTAGGGATCAAGCCTTAACAAAACGAACTCGATTACATGATAAATGTCATCCAACCCATCACCGTCCAGCAAGCCTACGATGGAATTACTGACGCATGACAGTAAGCATCATGAAATTGGTGATGGAGGAAGGTTGTTGATGATGATGATGGCGACGGATTCCCCTCTCCAGAGCCCCGAACGGCCTCCAGACCAGCCCTCCCAAGGGAGATTAGGGCTTCGCGGAGGCTCCGTATCGTAAAATGCGATGAATCCTTCTCTCTGATTTTTTTCTCCCCGAATGTGAATATATAGAGTTGGAGTTGAGGTCGGTGGATTCTCAGGGGGGCCATGAGGCGTGGGGGCGCACCCCAGGTGGGTGGGCGTGCCCTCCACCATCATGGACAGGGTGTGGCCCCCTTGGTGTTGATTCTATCGCCAGTATTTATTATTAATTCCAAAAATATTCTCCGTGAAGTTTCAGGTCATTCCGAGAACTTTTATTTCTGCACAAAAGTAACACCATGGCAATTCTGCTGAAAACAGTATCAGTCCGGGTTAGTTCCATTCAAATCATACAAGTTAGAGTCCAAAACAAGGGCAAAAGTGTTTCAAAAAGTAGATACATTGGAGACGTATCAGTGTCTACGACCTGCAACACATAAAGAAAGTAGAGATCAGCGAGCCAGATCGTTGTATGCGTCTTCCTTCTTCTTTTGCCCTTGTGTATTTCGAGTGTAGCTGCATGTGGCTTTTTTAATTAACTTCCTAATTATGTAAGACAATTATTATCCACTCTCGTCATCCTTATATATATTCATCAGTCTTGCTACAAGTCAAAGTAGATGCTATATAGGTCCATCGGATCTTACATCAAGATCCGTGCAAAATTTTCTTTTTAGATTTTCTTTTCTCTCTCTTAAATCTCAGTCGAGTGAGACATAGCCACGCCATTAAATAGAGGCTTGGGCACCATTAATAGACACCTTGGGAGAGAGGTGGACAACAGATGGAGGTCAAAGGGCTCTCCTCCCGATAAGCACGCGCAGGGGTCTGATCACATGCCTCTCGTAGTCAAATAGCTACCCTGCATGGTGCCTCCTAGCTAATAAAAAATGGGGACGCGTAGCGGCAAGTAAATGGTAAATAGGACGCCCACGGTTTCAATAATACTTGCGTTCCCGATTGTAATGTGACAACACTTGTTCCAAAATGACTTTGTTGATTGTTAATGTGTGCGCCTTCGCAAATCGGATAGCAAAATTACCACATCATGTTGGTGCCATGTCATAACACCAAGCCAAGTTTCATGATTTTCATGCGTGTTTTGGATTTACAGGAATTAAAAAACCAAGATTCTCAATGTTTCCAGCCAAGCCACGACGCCAAGATGTTTGAAGTTCATTCCCATTTCTTACATGGGACCTAGAAATTTACCCGAGGACACACATGTGATTTTTCAACCAGCTTTGGTGCACTGGAGCATGTGCTTGTATTTCAAATTTGAATTATGCACACAAAGGTGACATGTTCCCTCTCAGAATCATGAGCCTTCTTGAGAGGAAGCTCCGGTTTGTAAGAAACTTATACCAAAACTTGTTCCTATTCTACCAATTTTTTTACCATAGCATGGTAGTACCATGACATGACACCATGCCAAGTTTCATGATTTTTAGGCATGTTTTGGATTTACAATAATTTTAAAACCAAGTTTCTCAATGTTCTCAGGTGAGCCACGATGCCCAAATGTTTGAATTTCATTCCCATTTCTTGCATGGGACCTAGAAATTCACCCGAGGACACATATGTGATTTTTCAACCAACTTTGGTGCACGGGAGCATGTGCTTGTAGTTAAAATTTGAATTATGCACATTAAATGACCAGAAACTCAATTAATGTATAAAAGGCCAAACGAACCCAGAATAATTCCAAAATTTAACAGGGCACTCATGTAGTTCTATGTTGCCTCTGTAAAGAAACTCAAGGGGGGCAGCGTATATTGTTTCGCACTCAAAGGTGACACGTTCCCTCTTAGAACCACGAGCCTTCTTGAGAGAATCTCCAGTTTGCAAGAAGCTTATACCAAAATTTGTTCCTATTTAGCCAATTTTTTAACACGACATGGTAGTACCATCACATGACACCATGCCAAGTTTCATGATTTTCAGGCGTGTTTTGGATTTACAAGAATTTTAAAACCAAATTTCTCAATGTTCTCGGTCGAGCCATGATGCCCAGATGTTTGAATTTCATTCCCATTTCTTGCATGGGACCTAGAAATTCACCCGAGGACACTGATGTGATTTTTCAACCAACTTTGGTGCACGGGATCATGTGCTTGTAGTTCAAATTTGAATTATGCACATTAAATGACCAGAAACTCAATTAATGTATGAAAGGCCAAACGAACCCAGAATAATTCCAAAATTTAACAGGGCACTCATGTAGTTCTATGTTGCCTCTGTAAAGAAACTCAAGGGGGGCAGCGTATATTGTTTTGCACTCAAAGGTGACACGTTCCCTCTTAGAACCACGAGCCTTCTTGAGAGAAGCTCCGGTCTGCAAGAAGCTTATACCAAAATTTGTTTCTATTCGGCCAATTTTTTTACCACGGCATGGTAGTACCATGACATCACACGATGCCAAGTTTCATGATTTTCAGGTGTGTTTTGGATTTACAAGAACTTTAAAACCAAGTTTCTCAATGTTCTCGGTCGAGCCACGATGCCCAGATGTTAGAATTTCATTCCCATTTCTTGCATGGGACCTAGAAATTCACCCGAGGACACACATGTGATTTTTTAACTAACTTTGGTGCATGGGAGCATGTGCTTGTAGTTCAAATTTGAATTATGCACATTAAATGACCAGAAACTCAATTAATGTATAAAAAAGGCCAAACGAACCCAGAATAATTCCAAAATTTAACAGGGCACTCATGTAGTTCTATGTTGCCTCTGTAAAGAAACTCAAGGGGGGCAACTTATATCGTTTCACACTCAAAGGTGACACGTTCCCTCTCAGAACCACGAGCCTTCTTTAGAGAAGCTCTGGTTTGCAAGAAGCTTATACCAAAACTTGTTCCAAATCAGCCCAATTTTTTTACCACATCATGTTAGTGCCATGACATGACACCATGCCAAGTTTCTTGATTTTCAAGCGAGTTTTGGATTTACATGAATTTTACTCGATGTTCTCGGCCGAGTCACGACGCCCATATGTTTGAATTTCATTCCCATTTCTTACATGGGACCTAGAAATTCACCCAAGGACACACATGTGATTTTTCAACTAACTTTGATGCACCAGAGCATGTGCTTGCAGTTCAAATTTGGATTATGCACATTAAATGTCCAGAAACTCAATTAATGTATAAAAGGGCCAAACAAACCTGGAATAATTCCAAAATTTAATAGGGCACTCATAGAGTTCTATGTTGCCTCTATAAGGAAAATCAGGGGGAGGCAGCGTATATTGTTTCGCAAACCAAGGTGACACGTTCCGTCTTGTAACCACGAGGCTTGTTGAGAGAATCTCCGGTTTTGCAAGAAGCTTATACTAAAACTTGTCCCAATTCAGCCAAAAATTATATACATATGAAAATAGGGTTTAGATTATCGCGAACATCTCGCCACCTAGACCAATGTACTCTGATTTGAATTCAACACAAAATGGATACAAATATTTGAATTGGAGATCGTATGTTACATGTAGTTCATAGTGAAATATGATTACTGCTATATGCCTGTTTTTTATTATCAAGATAATATTTAAATGATTGTATAACTTGACAAAAATCGTATTCAAATAAGGAAAATTGATTAAAATTTAGTCCATATGGTAGACGACAATATATATGTTCATAGGGTGGAGTAAAATGTTCATATATGATGGAAGATCAAAATGTAGGACTGCATCCATTATAAACCGCAAAGTCACCTAACGATATATTCGAATTCAACATAACATGGATTCAAAAATTGAAATTTGAGATCCTAGCTTTTGTAATAATATAAAAAGGGACATGACTCTTTCTTTTGGTGGGAATTGATTAGTTTTTTGTTGTTGTTGAGGGAAGTGCGTATCGATTTGGTATTGTACAGGGTAATCTAGTTCTCCCGATTTTTTTACATTTTTCTTGTAGTTTTTTCAATGACATTTATAGCAATATAGTAAAAGGGGACATGACTCTCTTGTGTATTGTAAGTTTGTTCTACTAAACATGGAATCCGCGCCTTGTTATCCCGAAATTTTCAAGCTCGAGTATCTTTTGACTCATCTGCTTTGAAACTCCCGCCTCCTCAACCCGCACCGCGCCTTATTATCCTGAAATTTCGACGCACGCGAAAACTCCCTCCTCATCCAAAATCGGTCCCACAGCCAAGACATGCGAAATCCCCTTTCTACCCTCAGCCAGAAATGACGGCTCAATGTCACGGTGTCAAAACCGGTGGGGGTACGCTGGTAACTTACCCTACAGTTTGGACACGCACGTCCCTAAGCCATGGCTCACCCTACCTTCCCATTTGCCCCCAAATTCGGACACCGAGGCCGCCAAAACCCACGAAACCCCACGCTCCTCGGTCGGCCTCCCAACCGCCGCCCAGCCGGAGACTCTTCCCCGACGTCGTCGTCCACCGCAACAGCTCACCATCCCTCATCCACGCACCGGATGAGGATCCGTTGTCGATCTCGTCGTCCCGCCGGATCAGCCGCCCCATCCTCCACCTCCAAGGAGCTGCCCCAATGTTCGCCTCGTCTATCGCGCCACCTCCATGCCCACAGTGCCATCTTGACCCGCCCCACTGAAACTGCAGCACCCTCACCAATTCCTTTGATGAAGCCGAGGCCAACTCGGCACCACCAAGGAGGTTCTGCACTCACCGTTGCATTTTATCTTTTATTCGATCTCATGGGGCTGTCGATGCTCGATACTGAGCAGCCATGGCGGGTCTCCATCGACGGCGCCGTCGCCGCCCACTTCATCCATAGCGTCTCTCCCCCATGTCGTTGCTTCCTTGGTGGCGACTTCCACACCGGCACTAGCTGCAGCTACTCCGGCTCTCGCTCGCGCTGCAGCTCTGTTCTTGGTGTCGGTCGCGCTGCTGCAATTCTCTTGCTTTTGTTCATGCTGATGCTCTGCTCTCCTATTGATCTTAGTCGCGCTGCTGCTCCGCTCTTGCTCTCGTTCGTGCTGCTGCTCTGCTCTGGCTCTCGCTCGCTCGCGCTGCTACTGCTGCTGCTGCTGCATGACCTCCGGCAGCTACAGGAGTTGCTGCTTTAGCACTTGCTCGCGGTTCTGCTGCACGACTTGCTCTTTGCTAGTGCGTTCCCTGCTCGAGCGTCTACTGATTTAGATCACTGCTTCTCTGCTACTAGTGCTCGAACACCCTAAACATCTATTGGAATGCTCTTATACTTGTTCAATCAGTTTCGACAGTAAAATTCAGTTTCGAATGTAAAGTTTAGTTTCTTCAGTTAAGTTAAGAGTAAGCAGTATTTACAGCATCTGTCGGAGCAACCGTGGCGCGGCTGATGCGTTTTACATCTAGCAGTTTTTGGTGATGTATTTTACATCATCTATTGCAGATGATATTAGAGTCCCACTTCAGATTAACATTGTCTGTCTTGTCCTGCTTCAGCCTCGCCGCCGTACACCTCACCGGAGCTGCACCAACGACGGAACCGTCCATCATAGTGAAGCAGTACCCTCGGCACCGTTTCCAGAGGCCTCAGATCTTCTTCCCCGCCTCGGACAGTCACACCAGCATCACCACCCTCCATGTCCAACCCAATGATGCTGAGGTCGACAAGGCTATGCCAAAGAGGTTGTACACTCGTTGCATCACTTTGTTACTCTGCATTCATGTCGATCCCTTGGGAACCTTTGCTATGGAACTACTATTCATTCATTTGGTTAGGAGTGGAGCAAAGCAAAACTGGAGGATTTTTTCCTTTGGTGTCTCTTTCAAAGAAAAATGGTAGGAATTTTAATATCTAGTTGGACGTCCTTTTCAAATTAATATGCATGAAGAACAGGACTAATTGCATTACTGGCATAAAAGATTCTTATTTTTTTCATTTTCATGTGGTTTGACTTTAATTTGGCCATGTTTCTCCATTCCTGTGTTCTTTCAATTCATGTGAACCAAACACCAAGGTTCACAGAAATCCTATGTTTCCAAATGCTCTGTTTTGCATGTGCATTCCTATCCTTTTCCTGTGTATTTCCTGTCCCTGTGTTAATAGAATCCTCCAATTCTAAGGAGCCCTTACAGATTCACTTCATTTTCAGATAGGCGTCAAAGAAAACTCTGTGTGTTATGTCTTCCTCCTGTCGTGCCGTCATCCACCCCACCTGAGGTGCACCATCGACAGAAGCGTTCACTGCAACAATTCCCCCTGCAAACTTTCTTTCGCCACCTCAGATCATCTTCCCCGTTGCCGGCAACCATACCAACTGCATTACCATCATCGACTGAGCAGATGAACCTGAGGACTACACAGCTCCAGAAGAGAGGTCGCAATCTTTCGTGTTTGCTTACGTTATACATCGGTTATTATTACCTCCTACTTTATCGTTCAAACTTGAGTATTAAAATGCCCGTGTGTCTCATATCAAGGCAGCAACGAATAGTATCTGTCTACTATCCTATTCATATGGGGTCTTCTATGTGGTTCATGTTGGGTGGGCAACAAACAGTAGATGATCCATTGTCTATCTTTTTAAACTGAAGCTATAATCTACCTGCTATCATTAGTTTTGGATCTATCCACTTGTTTGCTACCATCAGTCTTGATTTCTGCATGCACCCCTTAGGCCTTACAAAATCTAACAATTTTTTATTATGCATGTCAGTTATTGTACACAATCGTACTGAACACGTAGAGAAAAAAAGAAGACCGTTGCGTGGGAATATAATGTCATACAGACGCTGCTCCATGGTGGGCGAAGTGGGCCCCCCTCCCGCCATTCCAGATTGTATTCTAGAGGAAGATAACTGTTCAGATGGGGATTCAGAGGGAGCCGACCACTCCTATTTACCACCTGAGGTGTTTGCTCTAACATGGCATGCTGATGTTGGTCATATCATGCATATGGCGCCTCGCGTTGCTTACATCATACATCTTATATTTCATCAGCTTAGTTTAGATTTGCTTTGTGTGAATGCCACCTGTTTGGTTTCTATATCATACTGCCACCGTTCCTAAATATTTGTATTTTTAGAGATTTCAACAAGTTACTACATATGGAGTAAAATGAGTGAATCTACACTCTAAAATATGTCTATATACATTCGCATGTGGTAGTCCATTTGAAATCTCTAAAAAGACAAATATTTAGGAATGGAAGAAGTATATGGGAATTATGCAATGCCATCTTCTTTAGCCAGGCATCATATACGTGAATCATGCAATGCCATCCTATTTAGCCAGTCATTGTATATGTGAATTGTATCGTGACATATTTTTTTCATAATGTATTCCATTTGTCAACAATGTTTATAGATTGATCTACTCTTCCTGTGCATCAGCCATTTGAGTCGGTCATGGGAAAATCTAGAGTGAAGACAAGGTCTTCTGAGCAGTCAGTGCTACCTATCGATGCAGATTTCTTGCTAGTTATAAATAGCTCCTCAGAGGAAGATTCAGAGACAGATGACCTGTCATATCCCCCCCCCCCCCCGAGGTGCATCCTCTAACTTGGCAAGGTTATATTGCTCATATCAAGCATATGGTGTCTTGCATTGCCAAGCCATCTTCTTAGATTAGACATGCTTTGTGTGAATGCCTCCTGTTTGCTTTCTATATCAGATATGTGAATTATGCAATGCCATGTTTTTCAGCCAGTTATCATATGTGTGTATTATGCACCGCCATGTAGCCAGGCATCATATATGTGAATTATCTCATGCCATCTTTTTTTCATTACGTATTCCATTTGTCGACAATCTACGTATATTGAACTACTCTTCATGTGTACCAGCCATTTGAGCCGGTTATGGAAAAATAAAGAGTGAAAAGAAGGTCTTTAGAGCAGGAAATGGTACGTACTTGTTGAAGCATATATCTCAATGGTTACAGGGAGATCCTTAGAAGAGGATTCAGAGACAGATGACCAATCTTATATCCCACTTGAGGTGTATATGCTCTAAGTGGCAATGTTTATATTTCTCATATCATGCATACGGTGTCTTGCATTGCTTAGTTTCGACATCATATGCACAATATTGAATTCCATCCGCTTAGTTTAGAGATCATGCATGCGTGTGCCAGCTGCTTAGTATATGAATCAATTATGTCAATTATATCATGCCATCCTGTATACTTAGACAACATTGGATGCCATCATGTATACTTAAACAACATTCACAGTCAAAATAAATACTTAGACAACATTTATGTGAATTATTTCATCCCAACCTATTTTGGAAAGACATCATATAGTTTTGTCATGTCATCTTGTTTAGATACTCATCATATGTCGAAATATGCCATTATATCTTGTTAAGTTATCCATCATATATCTGAAACTGTGTCATGCTATCCTGTTTAGTTAGGCATATATATGTGAAATTGTGTCATGATGTCCTGTTTGGTTAGACAACATATATGTGAATTACCACATCTGTCTATCATACAATGTCTGTACGTTCAGTTTCTTTTCTTGTTTATCAGCCATTTGAATGGGGGTGACGGCAGTATCTAAGGGAGAAAAAACCCATTCTAGATTGTACTAGCCCACAAACTAGCCCCACTAGACATAATCGAGACACTTCCAGATTGCACACTTACACCGTTGGGCTGAGAACCAGCTACAACCCATCTAACCCAACCCAGCAGATAGTAACCCACTTCTAGTTGACAAAGCACCATGTCCACCACAAAGTACCCCCACACTAGTAGTTTTTAAAGCAACTGCAGTGCCCAAAGCACGAAGACCACCACAGCAAACCCAAACTCCACGTTTAAAACAGAAGAGCAACTGTTCTCATGTCAGATTCCGTAGCTATGGTCCATACTCCTTTGCTGTTGCATCACTGTATTTACTCATATCAACTACTTTCGAGTTTGAAGGATCCAATTGAAACTCCAGTTGCGCAACAGGTATTAAACCTATTTCATTAACTGGATTGTTGTTCTGACTTCTTGCTCTATGTTGATTTCAGTTTCAGTTGTATAAACAGTTATGTTCTCATGTGATGCACATTACAAGTGTTGCCAATGCTATGTAGTTTCTCACACTTATATTCTGTCTATGCTGTTGTGTCTTAAAAATATATGAGTTGAACTGTATCTCTATCATGATTTGGCAACATAAACTAGAGTGATATGGACAATATAGTGACCATAGTACATAGATATATGTTTATTTCATGTTATTATCCTGTCCACCTTACTACTGAACTGGTTTACCAAAATGAGTTTGCTATACTACATGCTAAACCTGTGATGTGTCTGGTTGTTTCTCTTGTAGTATGCGAACAGAATATTGGATAAGAGCACCCCACTATGCAATGGTAGACAAAGTAATGTAGATAAGGTTCAAGATAGTGAGACAACCCTGTTGGTCTCCAAGAAAGGTGATAAAAAGATCTTGTACATAGTGATAAAACCCCACAATCCTGCATTGATGTAGTGTTCGAGTTACTAGCCAGTACCGTCGGCACAAGCTCTTCGACCTTGCTTCCTGAATCACTTCAGCTTCTTTAGTCTCAGCTATAAGATGAAAGGCATCAGTCAGCTATGTTGTGCTGTCGGTGTACAAAAGTAGGGGCTCTCCTTTTGACCCCTTTACTTGTGCATGGGCAGTCAGAGCCGTGTGATGTGGCCGCACATAGCGGGGCACAGGAGGGAAGCCGGAGGGAAACCAAAACACAAGGCAAACAAAGCAACGCCAAGACCAGAAGCATAAAAGAGCAAGGGGGCGAGGTGGACTCCCCCGGCAAGACCCTTGCCGGGGCGGACTCCGCGGCCCCGGCAAGGCGCTTGCTGGGGAAAATTGCCCGACGCCGGCAGAGCGAGCCACCCTTGATCCCAAGGGTTCCAAACTTCACCAACAACTACATTGGACCCAGGGCTCAGGAGGCACCTCTGTGGTGGCATGCAAATCTTTGTCAAGATCATAGATACATGAGATCAGATGAGGACCAGAAGACAATGATCCTCGGTGGGATTCTAGCCGAGGAAACCCACAAGACCCCCGGCAAGAGCCTTGCCGGGGACGACCGCAGCGCCACGGCAAGACCCTTGCGGGGCCCCCCGGCAATACCCTTGCCGAGGGCATCAATAGGGCCACAGCCAGGCCCTCACCAGCCAAGACTCCACCGTCATTCCCAAGCAGCTGCTAGCTCAACCAGCTGGGCAGGCACCTGAGTGGTGACGGGCGGCCTCTACCCCGACTCAGCAAGCACCTGCGTGGTGGCATGCAGATCTTCGTGAAGGCTCCACCACCGCGCCACCTCAATAGCCTACCTGCCTACATGGCACCGCACGCTTCGCTGGCCCAGGCGCGTGTCGATGCGAGGCAGGGCGGCGACGAACGGATGGGCCTCATTCCCGTCCCCGATAAAGCTAATGGACACCTAAGTAGCGCATTATTGCGCTTTGTCCTGTAACGCCCGATGATAAGCTCGCACACTGTGGACCTTTCCACCTCCTGTGTGCCACCGTGGCGACCCCTTTTGCCTATAAAAGTAGGCCCGAGGCGACCCGGAGAGGGATTCGGCTCTTTTGGGCAAGCTCCACCCCGTAGCTAGCTCAAGAACACAAGAACGCTCAATACATCCACCAAAGCAGGACTAGGGTATTACTCATCTTCGCGGCCCGAACCTGGGTAAATGATACATGTGCTTCCTGTCAGACCTGCTCTTCTCACAACCCCGCGCCGGCCAACCATGGAAGGGATTCCAGTGATGCCATAGGTGTCCTTTCCCCGACGTCTTTGGTGCGCCAGGTAGGGGGCGCAGTTGTGAGAATCTGGTCTAGCAGTTAGCTTAGCAGTTCTTCATCGCCATGGCTCCCAAGAAGAACACGATCGCAGTGATCGGCTCGTCGGGAGCCGAATGGCCCGTGCCAGTGCGGGTGAGCAGCGGGCCGGTCGCGGACAGAACCCGAGCCGCGGCCCGCGTGCACCAGCATTGCCCTAGCAGTCAGAGCCTGGCGAGCGGCGTCGTTCATGCGCCGGACGACGGGCCGCACACGCTAAATCCAATGACGGGGCTGGGCCCCCTGTCGGTATCAAAATCAGCGGATCTCGGGTAGGGGGTCCCAAGCTGTGCGTCTTAGGATTGATGGTAACATGAACACGGGGTTTTACCCAGCTTCAGGCTCTCTTGAAGAGATAATACCCTACATGCTGCTTGATTGACTATAATGAATATAGGGGTTACAAGAGTTGATCTACCTCGAGATCATATGTTGAGGTCTAAACCCTAGAGGTATGATGAGTAATATCATAATGATCTAGCATATATCTATCGACTAGCCTAGCCTCGGTTTATATAATGTACCTGTGGCCTAAGATAACAAGAGTCCTAGCCGAATACGCCGGTGGGGAGGAATCCTTGTCTTGATCACCAAGTCTTGTGTAATCTTCCTTGTATGCGGCAGCTGTCCGAACTGGCCCATGATTATACGACCATGGGGGTCCTCGGCCCAATCTAACTGATCGAGGGACGACGTGATGAGTACCCCCTAGTCCAGGACACCGTCAGTAGCCCCCTGAACCGGTCTTTAAGTTGGGGACGCTCCTCGATTCTTCCGAACTGTTCTTCATCTTCGGTCGTCGGTCTTGAAAACTGGTTCAACGAATCTTCTCATCTTCAATCTTGAGGATCGCCGAAGTGAATCCGAAGAGTTTACACGTCGGGTATCCGTGGAGCCCTTTAAGTCTTCGGCCTTTATCAATGCCTTGTTATTTTTATGCCACGCATCGGGTTTGAAGTGTTGCCCGTGCGACGGTGTCCTCTTGCATCCGAGCTCCAATGCCGGACTGCATTCGAGGTATCTTTTGCAGCTGAGCACCAACGCTGGACCGCTTCCAAGCTCCAACGCCAGAATGTATCCGAGCTCCAATGCCGGACTGTATCCTAGCTCTAACGCCGGACTACGTCCGAGCTCCAACATCGGACTGTATCCGAGGTGTCATAGATCACCTTGGATCAAAAAAGTTGCAGGAGTTTAGCCGAGCTTAATGGCGGAAATGCCCTCTATGGTGCCAGCCACTGGCGCCCGAGCTTTATGCCGGACTACTTCCGAGGTGGTGCACCACCCCAACTGCGGGCTGATTTTTTGTGAATATTTTTGATTGGTGCAATTTATTCTCTGCCGAGATATATAGCCAATAGCCCTCAAGGTGTGTGTGTCGGTCTAAAACCCAAGATGCACCTAAATGATGACATAAGACCGCTGATCCCAGTAGCCCCTGAGACTCAGGTTGATTCAAACAATCGGCCTGGGGATCAAGTCCTAGCTCGGCCGAATACTCCATGACACAAAAGGAAGCGTGCTCAGTCCTCGAGACTCAGGTTGGGTGCGGCCGACCAACCCGAGGATTATAATCTCCTCGGAAACTATATTGCACTTAAAATTTTCTGCATTGAATAGGCAATGAAGTAGCCCCCGAGACACTGGTCGGTTGGCAACACCAGATCAGGGGATCGATGTGCCCTTTTAATACTTGTAAATAATAAGCCCGAACCCCAGTAGCTCACAAGCCTTAATGCGGGCACGGGAGGCCGAATTAAGGATCGATATCCATAGTAAAATCACAAATTATGTGTAATGACTCTATGTATCCAAGTACTTTACGTCATTAATGTTCGGATCCGCATTGTACAAAACTTTGTTGACCGACTAACAGCTTCAACCTCCTCGGCCAGCAGCCGAGGAGTGTTTGTCCTACTTTATAAAGCCTTTATGAGGGCAAAGATTTACGGCAAACAAAGCAACCCGCCCAGATCGTTTTATAAACAAAGGTACGCAGAGAGACATGTTATATTATTGTTAAACATAAGAAACATCGTCCAAAGAAAATAGTCCCGCTATCAGTTCCTTTCTTTGGGTTGTCATGCTAAGCATGACCATGAATCGTCAGCTTTGATCAATGTGGGAGGAAAATACTGAGGATTTAGTTTGGGGAAAGCTTCCAAAATCTATGGTCTAAACGAACCCAAATTTTCACTTCCGTTGCGACCGTTCGTAATCTGAAAGTGGCCCATCGTTGGCTTCTACCCCCTTGTAGATGCTACGCAGGGTGTTTCCGCAATAACAAAACAACCCTTAGCCGATGTCTCAGTGCCCGAAGGCGGTTGTGTTAGCGGAAACGAGGTAATCAGATATGTGGGCTTTATAATTTTCACTTAGTAATAGGAGCTTAAAGTTGGGAGGCCAGCAAGTAGCCCCCCGGTTAGTGTTCAGCGACAACCGAGGTCAAGCCGTAAACACTTCGACCAATTTTATTAACGGCCCATCATTTAATACAGTCATCGGACCTCTGACCAGTTTACGCTTATTGTGACAGTCAGTTTTCGGCTTTCTCCGCTGAGGTGCTTAACCATGCGAGCTGGAAGCACAATCGCAGTGGTTCTCCCGTTCTAGCCGAACAAAGCGGAACGTAGGAAGAAAGCACAGGAGCTGGGCAACCCAACTATTGACTTAAGACACAATTCGAAACTGATGCATATATAGCAATATCCGAGAATTTTTGCCGAATCTCTAAAGGTGTCCGGAATTGCACTGCGAGACTTATGCTGGAAACACACAAATAGTTTAAAAGTGCCATAGGCTTGGAAAACCAAACACATCAGTAAAAACTTGACGTCCGAACAAGATCAAGTGTTTGGTGCCAATCGAAAAATTGGTCTTAGAAAAAAAATTGTGCTTCTATCGTGCCTTAACATGACATATGCTATCTCAAGACTTCAAGCGGGTCAGCCTACGGCCTCAACCTCCTATCCCGAAGGTGGAGTACTTCTCTTCAGGCCAGTTTAGTAAACTTTAGCGGCTTTGAGAGAGAAATTAGGCTCCACGGCTATTGACCACACACTTGCGTCGAAAAAGGAGCGATAGAAAAAGACTTTGCAACGACCTAGAAAAAAAAAGAAAAAAACACATTTACTATAGAACAGCTCAAATAAATTTTAAGAGCCCCCAAGTGACTTGGGCAAATGAATTTTATGTATAATGATTGTATGTACCGAAGTACTTATATATATATGTGTGTTCACCCGAACTTTAAACGTTTCTTAACTGACCGTCGCTTCTCCCTCTTCGGTCGAGGGCCGAAAAGTGTTATGTACTCCACTTGTCGAGAATATCGATGGTGTTTCCGATAACCAGGCAATCAGGCCATAAGGGTGTAACAGACAAAGCGTGCTCAGGGAACGTATGCTATATTACCGACGAATTGTAAGAACTATCTTCGAAGAAAATAGTACCCCCACCGATACCTTTCTTCGGTTGCTCATTATTATTATGAGACTTGTGCAATAGATTTTATGTACTCGTGAGTTCCGTTGTGTGCCGACCATTATTGAAAACAATAAGAGCGCTAGCTTTCGGCTTCACCCAGTCTAAGGTCTGGCTCGGATGACCCGATCGTGACAATCGCAGATGTGCTCCCTTTACTCCCTAGCTGAACAATCGGGAAAATAGGGGTAAACACAGGAGCAAGGCAACCCAACTTGCAAATCGCTTAAGTCAACATGGCGCATATTGTGGCATAATACATGAACAAGGAACGAAGTCGTACAAGTATAATCATTTGCAAGAGGAAAGGCTTCATAAAGGAAGCCCCCAAGTAAACGGGGTATTTGAATTTGTGGGTCACAAACAAAGTTTTGACAAGGAAGGCTTTCACAAACAACTTTTTGCCAAAAAAAGTATAATGCTTCAACGTGCCGAACAAAATTTAAAACTGAATGTTTTTGAGCATGAAAGCGACTTAGCTGGTTAATGTGTTCGATATTGACGACGCGGCCCGAGATTGATGCGGGACACGATTCCATCCCCCAAGCCGATCCGGAGGTGGCAGAGCGAAGAGCTCGACACTCTGAAGTGGTGACATAGCACGGCCAATGCAGGCCGGCAGAGTGACGCCGAAGAGACGACGAGACGCAGTCAAAGTCGATGACCTACACATGTAAACTAGTGCAGGCCAACAATAATAATATAAATATATAAAAATCCTCGTGTAATTAATTTATGCAAAATAATTTATTTAAAGAGATGGGTCCTGGCGCCGAAGTCAATGCCGATGCAGGGCGTCGACGTGATGCGGTGAAGGTGTGACAAAGCCTAAATTTGCAGGCGCCCGAAGTTCGGATGCGGCGTTGTTTAGCTTGTGTATGGAAACCGATCGAACCAGCACGCGACCGTCGTTAATGCGGCCACCATTTGATAGACCTGTGTACAGATGATGGAACAAACCAGAGTAATAGTTCTTCGGGAAAATAAACCCGAACAAGCAAAAATTACTAGGATTAATAGCACCTGGTTTGTTTGTTGTAGCCATCCGAAGGAGGGTGACTCCCAAATTGGGACTCTATCCGCACACCCATTGCCTGGTGGGCGATGAAGCGACAGCATGGCTATGGTAGCCAAGGTTGGCTTGCCGAGGCAAAGCCCCCGGTCCCACTAATGTGACGAAGCCTGTCGGTTGGTGACGCCGAAGTCACCGGAGTATGTTGATGAAGAAATAGCAAAGTCCCTGGTCTAGCCGAGGTGTTGAAGTAGGTCGGCTGGTGATGCCAAAGTCACCGGAGTAGGTTTGACGAAGATGAGGTGAAGCCCCTGGTCCAGCTGAGGTAACAGAGCATGTTGGTAAGGAGATGTTGCAGCTGCCATGTCCGCCGAAGTGTTGAAGTAGTTCGGCGTGATGGAGATCGGCTTGAAGAAGCAACAATGCGGCCATGCCGACGCAGGTCGTGACTTGTGACGCGGTCAATGTCAGCTTGATGAAGTGACCATGCAGCGATGCCCGTGTTCCCGCTCCGTGTATCCGTGGGGCGGCAATGTTGGTGATGATTTATCCTTGGTGATTCCGAACTCTTATTCGGCTCGCTGAGATGAGGATCCAAAGAAGTTTAGCTCGGCTCAAAAAGCGACGACGTGTCTAATGCAGGTTGGCAGCCGTGGAGCAATACTGCCGGACTGGTTTGACACCATCGTGATGGCGTAGATTACCTCAGAGGAGGCTTAAATTTTTATGGGCATGTGTTGAAGAAAGATACACAATACGCTAGAAGAAAATTCCTTTAAAAAGGTTGTCCAATGTCACGTTCATAAAGAAACGTGATTTCGGGTTGGATCCGTATTCACGCAGAAAACAGATCTGAAAATTTATCTACTCATTGGAACGTTCCCGGAGTTTGAACCGTCCGATCGAGCTGAAATTTGGAGCGGTGGTAGATATGGGAATTCCGAAGTAGATGAATGGTTGCATCTTCCAAAGGACCTCCGAGCTGGGCTATGGAGACCACGCCCTAAAATCATGCAGATTCCTATCCAGATTTGACAGGGCTCCGGTATAAGGTAGATCGTCAGAGATTTCTCCATCGGAATGCGACGAAATTTTGCAGGTTTGTTATATACTTAATTCTGCACAATTCTACCGAAGCAATCGTTAAAGCGACACTCGAGGAAGCGGTGGTGGCGGATACAAGTTTGCCATCTAGAAAAACAGTGCGGTCGCTCCAAGGCAATGCTGACATTAAGCCCCTGAGCTCCATGGAGGATTCCTCAATGATCTTGATAGAGATCGGAGTTGATGATGATGAGAACATATGTCTGATCTTGATGATCCAAAGAGGAGCCTGGTCCTTGTTACAGCCGAGGTGACCAGTCGAGCCGACGATGAAGACGCCGATGTTTTAGTTGATCTGCAAGGGAGCTATTGATCCTTTTGCCGATCACACAGCGGAACTCTCAATGAAAGCACCATTGTCGTTGTCAAAACCGGCGGATCTCAGGTAGGGAGTCCCAAACTGTGCATCTTAGGATCGATGGTAACATGAACATGGGGTTTTACCCAGCTTCAGGCTCTCTTGAATAGATACTACCCTACATGCTGCTTGATTGACTATAATGAATACAGGGGTTACAAGAGTTGATCTACCTCGAGATCATATGTTGAGGTCTAAACCCTAGAGGTATGATGAGTAATATCATAATAATCTAGCATATATCTATCGACTAGCCTAGCCTTGGTTTATATAATATACCTGAGGCCTAAGATAACAAGAGTCTTAGCCGAATACGCTGGTGGGGAGGAGTCCTTGTCTTGATCACCAAGTCTTGTGGAATCATCCTAGCTAGTATGCGGCAGCTATCCGAACTGGCCCATGAGTATACGACCATGGGGGGTGCTGCAGGCGGTGCGAGGCCCTCCAGGGGTGTCACTGTGCCACCTACAGGCGGCGCAGCAACCTCCAAGACGCCTATGCCGGCACCCACGGCGCGCTCTTCCCAGGGTGCACGCAACGAGCAGCGCCACCACGCTGGAGGCCCCAGATGCCGCCGTGGGAAGAGTCATGTGCATCATCTGCAGGACGAAGGAGACCGGCATGCCGGCCGAAGTGCTGGAAAAAATGACACGCAGCCGCAGGGCCGTGGTAGAGCTCCTTCTAACATGGTTAGAAGTCGAAGCGCGCCACGGTCCACGCAGCTCTTGCCACCACCCATGCCAGCGGAAGCTTTGGTGCGCGCGCAGCTACTCCTCGATTTCCCTCCTGCTGCAGAAAAGCTCGATGAGTGGAGGGCCACCATCCGGAGCCTTGTCGGCGTCGCCAACCAAGATGAGCCACGGCCAGCGGGGCCATCAGGCCGGCGCTCCGTCGAACCACCACATGCCAGCGGTGGAGGGGCTGAAGGTGCTGCGCCCACGATGCACTCTCCTCCTCAACGCCAGCCATCGCAGGTGTCGATCCGTCGTGATGACGCTTGTGATAACATTTCCATAGCATCGTCCGACCCATGGACCCACCGCAACCAGCGCCAAGTTCTTCGGGAGCGAGCCCATCAAGACGCTCTAACCACCATCGAGCGGCGCGATACACGCCACCAGTCAGGATAGGCGGGCGGGGCGCGCTATGGACCACCCAGCCCCGAGAGGCTCCGGCGGCCTACCTTACGAGGTGGGTTGCCCAGCCTTTACCCGTGAGTTGCGGCAGTTCCAGTGGCCGTCCCACCGCATATTCAAGCCCGACGTCAGCGAGAAGTACAATGGAAAGACCCATCCGTCAGAGTTCCTCAACATCTACACAATCTCGATGCAGGCCGCTGGAGCTCATGACGACAAGGTGCTCGCCAACTACTTCCCGTTGGCCTTGAAGCCCAATGTCATGTCTTGGTTGATGCACTTGCTGGCGGATTCCATTTCTTCTTGGTGCCTTCACTGGAGGCCACCAAGCCCATCTCTTCTTGGTGCCTTCATTTGCATATCATTCCCTAGAAGGAAGGTGAAAACCTGTGCAAGTACATACAGAGGTTCAGCCGGGTGCAATACAACATCCCAGATGTTCATCTCGCCGCCGTGATCAGCTCATTCCATCAGTATGTGCGTAACTGCAAGATGCGCAAAGAGCTGGCGATGAACAAGGTCAAGGATGTGGCCGAACTTTATGTTCTGACCGATAGATGCATTCAGGCTGAAGAGGGGAGGAAGTACCCCGGAGAGGACGCCGACACGGAAACCAACTTTACGGACGAAGACACCACTGCCCCGACAAAGAAGGGTCGGCGCCACAACAGGAAACGCAAGGATAAGACCGTGCTTGCCGTCAAGGGATCCGAGGGCACCAGCACCGCCAAGAAGGCCAAGGCAGACGACCCTGACAAGAAGATTGCCAGGTGCGCTGCTTGTCGTGCCTTGGCGGCTGCCGACAAGCTAGGAGGCTCCGACAAGCAATACTACAAGATCCACCGCACCAAGGGCCACGACCTCCAGAACTGACGGCAAGTCGGGCTGCTTGCTGAGAAGCAAAAAGATGAGTATGAGAGGCAGTACAAGGAGAAGGGCCAGGATGGTGCCGAGGGATCCGGCAAAAAGCGTGGTGGCCAAGGAGGTTGTCGCGGCAAGGATAACCAGCAAGAGAGGCCCGCTCGGGGCCGCGACAAGAAGCAGGGAGACGTTGATCATGACTAAGACGACGAGTCCGGCGAGCATGAGTTCCAGAAGGCTACAGAGGCATGTGCATCGATGGTGGGGCCTCGCTGCATACGTCTCACCGCCAGCTCAAGTAGTGGGCGCGTGAGATCATAGCAGCGGAGCCATCATTCGACGCTCAGAAGCCACTGAAGTGGTCGAGCACGCCTATCATCTTTGACGCCGAGGACCACCCTGATCACACAACTGCGGTCTGGTGCTTACCATTGTTGGTTTCACCAACGATACGCAACCTCAAGGTGAACAAGATGTTAGTCGATGGCCGGGCCGGTCTAAACTTGATCTCGCCTATTGTGATCAAGAGGCTGCAAATTCCTGATGGAGACCTCGAGGAAACGGGCACGTTTCAAGGGGTCAATTCGGGAAGTAGTCAGCCGAAGGGGAAGGTCATGCTGCCCGTGATGTTTGGGGCGAGTTGAACTACAGGATGGAGAGGATCGTCTTCGATGTAGCTACCGGCATTCTAGGAACGGGGGTCCCCAGACTTGCCTGCCTGCGGCCCACGGCGTGGCTCTGCGCGGGGGCCCGTACGGCCCATCTTCATCAACAAGGCATTCAAGACCCTCGCGAGGGGCCAAGCCTTGCGAGGCGGACGAAACAAGACCTCCTCAGGAGCAGCCTCGCCAGGTTGGCTCGCGAGGGGTGGAGATATCAAGGCAAGGCAAACCTCGCGAGGTTCTCGTGACGTGAGCCATGACGATCAAGATCAAGCGGGCGCCAAGCAGGCGCCAGCACGCGCAGTGTCCTTGTTTCCTCTTTGGTGCTAGGGAAGCCAGTGCAAGCGCGAAGTACCGAGGTGTCAAGCAAAGTTTTCCATATCGGTGCAACGAGACCAAGACCAGCAGGACGACAAGACGGAGGTCACCATGGAGCCCAAGGCGGCGTCACCACCAGAGCCTTTGTAGGCGAAGACCGCTTTTTGTCAGGATAAGCTGTACTAGCTGTCCCCTTTCAAATTGGCCGTTGTTGGATCCCTTCCCACTCAATATTTGGGAAGAGGACCAGGGCCTATATAAGTAGAACTAGCCACCACCGTAGGGGACAAACAGACAACAACTCATTCGGGGCATCTCATCCGATCTTGAGTGATCCGCATCCATAGAGCGCAAGAACACCTCAACCTCAGGAGGATGTTCTTCCCCTTGTACTGTTCATCATCAGCCCAAGAGGCAATCCACCACCACCACACTGGAGTAGGGTATTACACCACAACGGTGGCCCGAACCAGTATAAATCCTGTGTCCTTTGTGTTGCGAGTTCGTAGAGTTTGTCCGTGAGATCTTAGCAAGCTAGGACGTGGATCAATAGGAGGAGAACTTCGTGCGCACCCCAGAGTTTGAACCTTAAGGGTTTTGCCGGAACCCGTGATCTGACATTTGGCGCGCTAGGTAGCAATACAAAAAAAAAGACACATCCGTGACATTTTGGGCCGAACGATTTTTTTTTTCTGTCGTACTTATGACACTTCTATGATGATAATTGTGAAAAAACCTGGTATCATCATAGATGTGGTGGGCTCCTACTTCTATAACAAAAAATCATGATAGAAAATGGGCTTTTCGTCCTGGGCGGGCCGGAGACGCAGCTGCATGACATTCTTTGGGCCTTCCATGACGGAAAAAACCGTGGTAGAAGCGAGGGCGAGGAAAATATTGGGGTGTTCCCGGTTACGGTGGGTGGTTGGGGCCGAGCGATGCGTGTTTATCTCGTTCACGTACGCGCGTGTGTGCGAGGCGTTGGCCTCTAACTTAACCCGAGCGAGGCATTGGGCTCTAATTGAACCCGAGCGATTGCACTACAGGCTACGCGTTATTGAACCCGATCAAGCGATTCCTTCTATACTGCTGCTAACTGAAGCCGACCGATGCTGCCTCTGGATGAATAGTGAGCGGTGCAGGGGGGAGGGGTTGGGTGAACAGTGAGCGGTGGGGGTGGATGAACAGGACCCCGTGGAGTTGCCTCTGGATGAACAGGACCCCGATCGATCGAGCCGGTTGGGGCTAGATGAACAGGACGACCCCATGGAGGGCTGGATGAACAGTAGACGGTGGAGGGGTGGATGAACAGTAGCCCGTGGAGTGGTGGTTGAACAGGAGCCCATGGAGAGGGGTGGTTGAACAGCAGCCGGTGGAGTAGCGCGCGATGGAGGCTGGATGAACAGGAGCCCGTGGATGAACAGGAGCAGGTGGAGGCTGGAGGAGGTCGACGGTGGATGAACATTAGCCCGTGGAGGCTGGACGAGGTCGACGGTGGAGATGAACATTATCCCGTGGAGTCCCGTTTTGCGGTACGCCACACCCCTCCCGATGAACAGAACCCCCGTTTCGACCGTAGCGCTCCAACACAAGTCCGTTTTGTCTGTTTCGCGGTACGCCACACCCCTCCCGATCAACAGGACCTCGTTTCGACCGTAGGAGGTATAACACAAGTCCGTTTCCTCCGTTTTGCGGTACGCCAGACCCCTCCTGATGAACAGGATCCCGTTTCGAACATGTTCGGTCAAACACAAGGTCGTTTCCTCCGTTCTGTGGTACACTAGGCCTCGTTTCCATCGCCTGTTCCGTCCAAGATGGTTGGCTCACACGCGTTCCCTTGCCTCCTGATGAACATGACGCATTCTGTTGCCTCAACATGAACACGACGACGACGTTGTTTCTCCGTTCCGACCCAGCCATGTACATGAGCCCTAGCCGTACTTATGCGCGAGTAGGCGTTCGAGACCCTGCCCCTATGTACATACGTGGTCGTGTTTACTTTCTTGCACCCTGTCCGTCGTACATACGTGTACATGCTCTGTGTGTGCCTCTACTACGAGACGTGCGCGCCTCCACATCGACTAGTATGTACGTACACGTTCGCGACCAGAATGACAACGCTACGTAAGCTTCGACCAGGTGGGTCCCTACTGTCAGGCACTTCCTTGCGTGCGAAGATGTAGCTGGTGGGTCCCAGCAGTCAGGGGGTGAATCGTTTTTTTTTTGCCCGGATGCACTTCCTTGCGTGCGAAGATGTAGCTGGTGGGTCCAGCAATCAGGGGGTGAATCGTTTTTTCGGACGCACTTCCTTGCGTGCGAAGATGTAGCTGGTGGGTCCCAGCAGTCAGGGGGGATACGTTTTTTTCACGAAATAAGGTGGCCCATCCGGTGGGTCCCTTCTGTCAGGTGGAGGAATAATTATTTTGCACGTAATAAGGAGGCACTTCCTTGCTGCCGCCATGGACCCAGCTGTCAGCCTCTCCACGTACAGTACTCTTCCGATGGAAGTCATTCCTTGACCACGTTGACCACTCCGCGTCGAGAGAACCAGGGCGGTGGATGACGGCGAGGCCTAGGAAGGGGACGACGTGGAGCCGGGGAAGACGCGGCAATGGATGCCCACACATAGAGGAGTATGAGGGTTCACTCGTTTGGCTACGGTGTGAGGTTGTCGTCGCCGCAAAATAAAAGGGGGTGTGGGTGAGTAGAGGGATGTCCTGGACAGCGTCGGGAGTAGTAGGGGGTGATGAGGCCTCCGCGGCATCACAGCTGGCCACGGGTGGAAGGAGCATGCGGGACGACTGGCGCTACTTTGGGCGGCTGGAGCAAGAAGACCAGAGGTTGAAGAAGCACTACGGCCATTGGATGGACATCGTACGGTCACTGGTGCTAGAATTGTTCATATTGACTAAGTTGACAATGCCCTGCGTCCCCGTCAACTTAGTAGGCCCACAAGTTAGCCTCCCACCAAGGTGGGTCCCTGCTGTCAGGTGGAGGAATCATTATTTTCAGCGTAATAATAAGGCACTTCCTTGCTGCGGCCGTGGACCCAGCTATCAGCATCTCCACGTATAGTACACTTCTGATGGAAGTCATTCCTTGACCATGTTGACCATGCCACGTTCCGTTGCATGCATGCGTCCATGGTCGTGGTGCGTCCCCACTGTCAGCCTCTCACGTATAGTCATCTTCCGATGACTCTTGGTTGTTGACCACGTTGACCACACCGTGTCGAGCGCACCAAAGCCAGTGGGCGACGGTGAGGCCCCAGACTGGAACGACCCGGAGATGGGGAAGATGGGGCAATGGAGTCGCAGATGGAGAGGAGTGGGAAGCTTGACTTGTTCAGGTGCGCGACAGCACAGCTGCGGTGCCACCCACGGGAGACAGGAGCAACAACAAAGGTTGAAGAAGGAGCACGGCTGTTGGATTAACATCCAAGGGTCCAGCTGCAAGAACCATTCGTTGATTAAGTTGACAAAGCCCTGCATACACGTCCGCTTAGTAGGCCCACAAGTCAGCCACCATATCTGACGGGTCCCAGCTGTCAACGGGAGGAATAATTTTTTTCGCATAACAAGGAGGCACCTCCTTCCGTGCGAAGATACAGCTGATGAGTATCAGCTGTCAGGTGGAGGAAACAATTTTTTGAGCTTAATAAGTAGGAACTTTCCTTGCTTGCGACCATGGACCTCATGGGTCCTAGCCGTCAGGCTCTCCATGTATAGTCCTCTTCCGATGACTCTTGTTTGTTGACCACGCCGCACCGAGCGCAGCGAGGCGGTGGACGACGGCGAGGCCCCGGACGGGAACGACTCGGAGATGGGAAGACGCGTCAGTGGAGTCGCACATTGAGAGGAGGAGAAGGGTTACAATTGGTTCTGGTGCTGTGTGGGGCTGCAGACGGTGGAGAATAACAGGAGGTGTGGAGGGGTGGAGGGATAGCCTGGCCGGCGGTGGGGTAGCGCTTCACAGCGATGCGTGCTAAGCAGAGCCGCTAGCCGCCGGAGGCCGGACCAGGCGGTCCCGGCGACGCTGGAGGAAGAAGACGAGAGATTGAAGGTGCATGCCGGCCGTTGGATATAAATCCAATGGCTGTGGATGTCATAATCATTTGTTGACCAAGTTGACAATGCCCTACGTAGGCTTCGACCTATTGGCCCACATGTCAGCCTGCAAAAATGTGGCATATACTTAACCCATGTTTTCTAGAATGTACACTCCATTTGCTGGGCTAGGTGAACAAATGATTTCGCGTCAATCAGGCCCATTTATATTTTCTAAGAAATCCCAGCCCATTTGCACTTCTTTGAAATACACAAATTAGTTGGGCTCGTTATATATATAATGTTATGTTAGAAGGAGCAATTAATATCAAAAAATAAACCGGGGTGGCACATATATATATATATATATATATATATATATATATATATATATATATAAAATTAACAAATTAGCGAGTTATTGCTCAAAATAAAAATGAGCGTGTTATTATTAAATTGGTCCTTAAAATCTTCGCAAGCATTTGTACGCAATCACCAGGATTTTCCTTGGCTGTGAGTAAAAAACAACCATGATTTTCCTTGCCAACTTTTGTTAAACATTTACTTTTATAAGTTAATAACACGTGGGATGTTTTTATAATGTATATATAAGTCTCTATAAACTATACAATAATAGAAATAATATAAATATATATAATGTGTTTAGAAGGGAAAACATAAATTGGACACATCATTATTACTATTATATATAGATAAATAGAACAGAGACCTGCGTTTTATTAAAAAAATACATTGGGGAGCCGATCTTTAAGAAAAAGCCCATAGGCTGCTATGGACCTCAAAAAATAAGTTGAAACCACTGTCTCCATATGTCATGGGCAACACATGTTATAGGCCCCGAGCGAACTGGATTAAAGAGGGGGGTGGCGGCATGACTGAAGAAGCACATCAGGAGCGATTTTTTTCTTCAGTGGATGGCTCTCGAGAGCATTTTTTTACTTGCCTCTGCACCATACAACTTGTATTTTTAGCCTCCCAGTCCATCGTGGTGGACCAATAGCCCATTTGCTAGGCGGGCCAACCTACAGAAACCAGCACTCGATTTTTCATCAAGCCCCCAAAACAACGCAGTACTATGTTTGTTTTGAGGCCGAAAACATTACGGCAGGGTTTGAGCGGGGGAGAGGAGAAGACAGAGTAACAAAAAGATTAAAAAGAGCTGATGCGCCGTTGCTACCCTAACAAAGCAGGTGCAATTCTTCTCGGGAAGAAGGTGTCTCGTTGACACCCACACGTCACATACCCCACAGTAGGCATACTAACAAGTTCACACACAAATACAACAAAAAAGGTAAACATTCATATCAAACTCAGGTTCACAGGACATGTTAATATTCATAGCAAACATTCACTATCAATAACTCAAAAGATTCATATATACACAAGTTCAGCATATCTATGCATCCAAATGATTGATACATCACACGACAATATTCATACATAATTCACAAAAAGATTCAGATATACACATGTTCAGTATGTTTATGCATCCAAATGATTGAGATCACAGCCAATATGATCCATGGATAATCTTTAATTACCTAGGGTACAGACTGGTAAATGGTGTTCAGTCAGAGGTACTTCTTGCAAATATTAATTCTTATACGAGTAAACTTTCGAGTACATAAGAGGCAGCACAGACAATCTGAACATTGCTTGTAGGTTTATCCTCAAATAGTGGCCTCGTGCCGAGTGAGGTTTGAGCAACTTGGCCACTACTTTCATCCAACTACTTTACTGGCTCATCTTGGTCCTGTAGCTCGCCAAAATTCTACACTGCAGACGAGAAAGGAGGCGGTTGAGAAAATGAACCAACCAAATTTTTTGTGCAGTTCAACTGAAATGGAGCATCCCTGCCGTGCAGACTGATTAAGTGCCAGATGAATATACGCGTCAACCAACTTGTCTGGAATCTTGAGACTCCATGCCATACAGTTCGCTACCATATCTGCCGATAACCAAAAGGCACAAGTTGGGACCAAAGACTGGACTGTGTTCTTCTGGGCTATGCGCTAAGCAATATTTTTGGCGTTCACTCTCCTAATACTTGGAGTTTGACAACTGGTTGATGCCGGTTGATACTCGAATGAATATAGGCACTTGTCAACATCGATGCTTGTCTAAGTGAACTTTAGAGTTCATAGCAGCAGCATAAGTATTTGTCCTTCTGATCATTTTGTGCAGTTCTACTGAAATCACTCAATGCAATGATTTGCCTGCAAGTTCAGGCTCCAAGTTACTCCTTTATAAAATTCGGCAAACAGTAGCACAATACCAAATTACCAATACATGACAAGCACAATAATCAGGAATTTAGGATAAAGACCAGTACCAACCTGTGTGAGGTAGCATATCAATTACTATTTCCTTTGACTGGAAGCCGAGATAAGCAAAGCGACTGACAGCAAAGGAAGAAAGCAAGCCGATATTAGCGACTGACAGAAAATGATGAAAGATGTCGAGGCAATGAAGCACCCAAAAGTTTTGTGCAGTTTCACCAAAATCGAGCATCCCTGTTGGCACACATATTGAGAGAGTGAGATTATTGTAATAGTGGGACTACTTGATGAAACATACACTAACATATAAAAGCACCCTCATTATCTTAATGGGTAAAGTTAGCAACATAGTAGTCTTGCTTAAAGAGAGGTATTAGTTTATTTAATCAGTGCCAATTAGCTCAACACTCAAACCATTGCCATTTATCATAAGTTGCAAAACTTAACGTGCAAAGATAAAGGAGTTTCTCATGACAGTAGCACGATACAAATAGAGATGACAGCAAACTAATATGGACGAAGGCCCTAGGCCCATACCAACCTGAGAAAAAAAGATTATTCATGTAGTCCCATAAGAGATGATAAAGCACTCACTGGAATCACTCAATAGTATATATTTTTGTGTACTTCAAATGTATGGTTGAAATCACTCTTGTTTACCAGTGCTGAGATTATATCGAAAGATTATCAAGAACTTCCAGCAGAGTTAAAGCACTGGCTGGGATACAGTTCATTGTATTGTCTTGTGTGGTTCCACTAAAATGTATGATTGGCACAACATGATACCTGTTTGCACAAGTACGAACAAGGTGAAACCTTCATTAGCTTAGTGAGAAAGGATAGGAAGACATTAGCATATCACTCTAACAGTAGCATCAAATTCATGATGGACAATATGCAAAACATTGCCTCATTGAACCAATGGCAATAAATTGACATGCAAAACAATAGCACTATTATGTCATGACACTAATAATATTCCCTCCCTGCTCCACCACATGATTCACCTCCATAGACAAACATACACACGTACATGATTCAGCATAGGGTCCTACTAAAGATTTTTTTAACTCCGACAGGAAAATTAGGCAGCAATAAATTAGTGGTACTTAAGTACTCCCAATTAATTAAGTGAGACAGCAGAAGTGGAAGGACTCCCTGGAGGATCGTCTCACATGTAAGGTAGTCATTGCCAGAGCCCTTGAATGGCCTTGACTGAGGCCACTGGCTTCAGCAAGATCGCCTTGGCACTGTTTATTATTCTTCCTCCTCCTCTTCATGCTCTGTTTCTCTTTCTCCTCACTAGTTGGTGAAATCAAGTACATGATTGGCCTTCTATTTCAGAATTGGTTTTGTCAGTGAGGGAGTACAAGTGTACTAGTAAAAAATAGCATTATTTTCTCATGGCAGTCGGAAAATAGAGATGAACACATGCATTAAGTATCATTCTTACCTAAAGGAAGGTTATGGCGCCAATATGGATGATGAGGATTGGAACACAGATCTCCCTTTGTGCAGTACCACTGAAATAAACCAACTGTTCCATTCTGACATTCCAGTTAAACAACACAAAAGTCACTTCTTTTAAGAAGAGTTTTGTGTAGTGCACCAAAAGGTCACAACAGCAACCAGGTGAATTGGATATCCCTGTTTGCACAAAAAGTTACAGAGGAAACAGTCAGAGTCTCAAACAATTATAGGCAAAAACATTTGGCTAAACTTGTCATGGCTTATAATAGTGGCATGGCTTCATTTTTACCAGGGGCATTAGATTAAGAACAGCTAAATATTTGGTATAAGGGCATGGAACAGTGGGTGCACCAGCAGTCCAGCACCATGTACGTAAACAAGGGCATAAAGTTGTGATTCATAGTTTGTTTCCCCGAGAAACAAACATCCAAGAAACATATCTGGGTTGGTCCCATTTTTGGTCACTCTACCCACCTACTCCTATGTGTGGATAGCAAATCTAGTCCTGGTCATACCACTGTGTACATCGTTACCCCTATATTTCCCTTTTCGACCAAGATACCGGTTGGATGACAAGTCTGTACTACTTTCACCCCCTTTCCTTCCTGTTTGCACCAAGTCCGATGTACATACTAAATTCCCCTACCCCCACTTTATTTCTTGGTTGAACGACGTACTCCCTCCGTCCAGAATTACTTGTCATCAAAATGGTTGTGTCTAGAACTAAAATACATCTAGATACATCCATTTCAATGACAAGTATTTTTGGATGGAGGGAGTACAAGATACGACTCCATGAAGTAGCTTTACCTCTAACAATAGAAGAAAAAAATAGGTGATGTTGGACCATCTGATCGAGAGGGGCTGAGAGGTAGAAAATGATGCACATACAGCAATGTGGCGAGCTGGGGAAGTAGAGCTAAGGTGGTTTCGAACGAAGATATACCTGAAGGTCATCGGGATGTGTATAGGTGGGCGGCGGGAGGACGGATCCGCCCACAGGCAACGACGAAGGGATCGGAGGACCTCCCGCACCGGCGCTCGGCCAGACATAACGGTGCGGTCGGCAGTGGGTCTCTGCCCTCGCTGTCAACGACGGCCTAAATGCTACCCCTCCTCCCCTTCACCGGCGGATGGGGATACGTCCGGATCTATAACCAGCGGTGAGGATAGAAAGACAGTGTTTTTTGAAGGGAGAAAGACAGTGTTACCACCCCTATCTTGTTTAGATCTGGAGAGGATGAGAGTGTGAATAGAGCAACCCTTGCAAGCAAGCGCGGAGGCTCCGGCCTATATATACATAGTGGGGTAGTTTTCCTTTTTCATTACGTCAAAACAATCGTTTAAAATTGTGTACTACATGCCAGGTCACGGTTTTTTTAGTTGTTGATTGTTTTTTGAGATAGCTACCCGCTTGTTCCAAGAGGTGTTACGGTGTGCCAGGTCGCACTTTGTATCGTTCAAGTTTGGTACAAGTCCCTCCATTAAATGAACAACCACCCTCTCGTAAAAATTGTGAACAAGCCCACGGCCAAAATTAGCGGAAACGTGGGTTGCCCCAACATGCATTTTTATTTATATTTTGTACTCCCTCCATTCCTAAATATAAGTCTTTTTATTAGCCACACCTAATACAAGAAATTTTTTATTAGTAGTGAACCCACATGTCATAGACACAAAAATTGTGGCAAGGTTCCATTAGGCAAGCCAAAGTGTGTCTAACAATTTGAGCAACTCAAGTTAGGCAAGTGTGGCAAGTGTGGGAAAAACAATTGTGGCAACATAAGACAAACATAGTCACAATCCAAACAGCCCCATAATTTTTTGTGACATGCATGAAAATTTGGTTAGTTAAATTTATAGTCAAAATTTGGCAAGGTGCATCAAATCAACACATGCAAGTATCAAAAGGAAAGTCACGGCATGCATGCATGCGTTGTACTCCCTCCATTTCCAAATATAAGTCTTTTTAGAGATTGCAACAAGTGACTACATACGAAGCAGAATATGTCTACATACAACCATATGTTGTAGTCCATTTGAAATGTGTAAAAGACTTATATCAAGTGTAGTGCTTTGATGTGTCGCGTCAACTCGTACAAGACCGAGAAGTTCGATTACTAGAACGCCCTCTCCCTGGCGGACTGAGCTCCGGTGCCTTAACTGCACTTGCCTTTGGCTGAATGATAGGTGGGCCAACCACCTGTTGGGCCCACCTGTCATAGACGCAAAGGCAGGAGCAGTAAGTCAATGAAGCTGCGTCCCTCCCTCGCGCATGAGCGTGGTGTCTGGCGGGACTAGTAGAAGCTTTTCCTACACTCTATCCCTCCCACACGAGGTGGACGGACATGCAGCATTGGATTCGATATTGTAAAAGTAGGAGTAACATCATTTTTCCTCTTCTCAAAGAGGCATAGAGCCAAGCGTAACCCAAACGTGGCAGTTGCAAACGCTCGCGTGGTGCGGTGCCTTGGAGCACGCATATACTAGTAGCCAGGCTCTTGCATGAGACAAAATTGCTATTTGAGCCCAATATTATAGTAGTACTAGTACTTGCTACTCCCTCCGTCTAGGTGAGTAAGTCATTGAATTTGTAGCTAAGCTTCCCTCATTGAATTGTTTAACAATTAAACTCCATCATCCATTGGTTGATACTCATTCTGCATAGGTCCACGCGCTTAGCACTCTTTTCTCCTGGGGTCACTAATGTTTATTTCCTAACTAATAGCATTGCATGCAATGAACTAGCCACTGCATGTCGGTAGTCTCAAGTCATTAAAAGCATGCACACCTATCATCTCTTATTGGTTGATATGTCAAGAAACAAGAAACAAGGTAGAAGTTGATGCATCGCACCTAAGTGGTTTGGGATTATTTGGTTTTCGTAAGATGACTTACACACCTAGACAGAGGGAGTAATATAGCCCTGTAAACCGGAAAGGAGTATTTGCCTTTCTAGAGATTTCAACAAGTGACTAGACTACACCGCGTGTAGTACACCCTTCCTTCCGGTTTATAGGACTCAAATCTCAAATCTCATGAACCAAGGCATTTTGCGATTGGAGGAATGTATCTCGTACTTTACAAAACTACCCTAATTAAACTCATGCATTAATTACATAGTTCTCTCGTTTTCCTCTCCGCCTTGGTCACGGTGCACAATATTGAGCACTCCTATATGACTAGTCGCTCTATCTACATGCGGGACATCAAAGCATCCAGGCCCGCGTGCCATCCACCAAATGACAGCGAGGTGCTATAGTCGAGACTCACCTGTCACCCCGGTGTGGCCGTCATGACCCGTCATATCACAAAACCCACACCTTTACTAGCAGTGGTAAAGTGGCCTCCAAGTTGGACTGGACGAAGCAACCATCATTTCACTGGAATGCTCATTGAAGCCCTTTCTTCCCTTTCTTAAAGAAAACCTCACTCTAGGCTACTCACTTCTGCCATTTTTCTTCTGTACCGATGAAGGAAAGGTGGGCGAATCAGTTATGCTGATATATTTTCATTCTAAGAATCTTCTTTTTGCGACGCCCTGACCGATTTTCACAGCTTATTCTTTTCTCGTTTTCATTGCGGTTGTGGTTTCCTTTCGATTGCTTTTTGTTTATCAGTTCATTGATGGATCCTGGATCACTAGGCAAAGAGTTGCCGTCGGACAACCCACTGGAGATAGCGATCTCCAGGAAGCGAGCACCCACCAACGAGTTGACCATGTTGGCAGGCCAACCCATGGAGACGAAGAACTCCAAGAAACAAGCACTGGCCAAAGAGTTGACAATGTTGGCGGACGAACTCCTGAAAGAAAGTTGGAAGAACAACAAGGGCCCCACCGTGCCTATCCCAGAAACTCTGATGGCCACCTATGCGAGGCTCAAGGCCGAGTTTGAGGAGATAGTCGCCATTGAGAAGTAGTATTCCCCTGGCAAGGTGATGGCCGCCATCGAGGACGAGGAGATGGCCCCGGGAGGGATGAGATTCCTCGGTGAGCTGCACAACGTAAAAAATAATGGCTTATTACCATAGTTGTGGTTTTTGATTATTTGCAATGTGCTTGCTAATATGTTAGGGTTTTGCAGGTGCCGGTGGACGTCCTTGATGATTCCGATGTCGCGGCCTGTCCTGTGGACAATGCCCTAGAGATCGTTTTCAATGCCGCGGTCCGTCCTGTTGGCATCGCCTGGGAGATCGATTCCGATGCTGCTGTCCATCCTATGGACATCGCCCCAGAGATCGATTCCGATGTCGCGGTCAGTCCTATGGACATCGCCCCAGAGATCAATTCTTGTCTGCGCTGTGGTCATTGCCCGAGAGATCGATGACAAGAAATAGTTGCTCGCGCTAATCCTTCAGGGTAGTTTGCATTGCCCTGTGTTTAATTACCAGAACGATGCGTGTTATCAAACCATCTTAGGGCTAGTGCATTGTCTTGTGTGGGCGGTACTTGCTACTTTTGTTTGATAGTGAATCATGTGAACCCTCTCTGAGTTATGGAAACAGATGTATCCTCACCAGCTTTTGATGTAATATATGGCATTCTTAGATGTAAGTTTGAACTATTTATCATATCAGAAGGGCTTGTTTGATGATTCTTGGTGTTAGTAGGCTAGCTACTGTGCGAGCTATAGTACTTGCAAAACACTCACCGAAGAGAAACGTTGGGCTGCTCGTGGTACGCTTATACCTATCCGTCGTCGATTGACCAATATCCCTAGCTCCTAAAATTGTAGGCTTAGCGATCGATCAGACGATATATCCTGTTTTGGGATTTCGATTGAAATCCCCCTTATGGGTGTTTTACGTAGAAATACTATTTTTGCTTATTTTGACGATCCCCGATACAGAAAAGATAAAAATCGACACGGATACATTCAGGACTCACTTGGTTCATAGGGTAGGAAAATCGTAGCAAAAGTACAGAGACGTACAACACAAAATCATAGCAGTGTAGAGACATACCCCCTCTGTTCCAAAATAGATGACCTAGGCGGGCTAGTTTGGCCTAGTGGGTTTCAGTGATATGATGTGGTACAGTGCCGTCCAGTCTTCCCGTGTGGTAGCAGTATTGCGGGTACAGTAAGTTTTCTTGAAGAAGCGGAATTCAACGAAGTCATGATGGTTCCTTCATCCGAACAACATACAGTGATAAAGGTTGGTCCTGCAATACGACCAGGGTAGAGCAGTATAATTTTGTGCATGGCAGGTGGACCAGGATGGTGGACGTCCCACATGTCGGAGAATGAAAGTATTCTTTTCAATATAGAGGACGAGCAATGAGTATTCATTGTTTATTTTTGATGAAAGCTATTGTCTCCACTGTTACGACGGAGGAGTGTGAAACACGGCAGCCCGGTGAACTTGGCATGTACACCACTCCCTCCTTCCTCATGTAATGCTACCATACTGTTGACTATGAGGTTGGCTATAAGGTTACAACTTTTTCTCACTTTCTCTCTATCTATTTCCTCTCAAATGTTTTTTACCTTTCTTTTTTTAGACACAATTGTTTTTATGCCTTTTTCTAGAATTATTTTTTTATACCTAGGAGCACGTGTACAGACGGGCTCTTGCAGAGCCCACTCCTTGACTTCGTCAATGCCTCTCTCTTCTCCACATAAGCGGGCTTATAGCCCAGTTTTTTACTGGTACTACTTGCTATGCATGCATGCGGTGGGCAACTGGCGTCTTGAGGGGCCAGGGCGGTCAGAGCGGGCTCCAAAAGCGGTCCGGACTCCAGCATGGCCCACCTCACATTATCACCATATATTTCTTGGAGTCCATGCATGGTGGGCGGGCGATCTCTTCTCCCTCCCCCATTTCTCTCTTCTCAGCCGACGCCCGCCGAGCGATTAGATTTCGGCTATCGACGGTTTATTCAATTACAGTCCCACATGTCAGTGAAACTGCAAGACAACACGTGTCCCCTTTGGTGAACGGCGTGCGAACCAGACTGTCGGGGGTGCGACGCGTATGAGTCGTAAGTGTGCCGCCTATTCCTGTAGAACTTTCGAAGCATAACATTTTCGCTCGATCGATCGATAGAAATCCAGTACAAAATGACAAGGGCGGTGCTTTCCCGCTCGTTAGGCGGGCTAGTTTGAGTGACATGACGTGCTACAGTGTCGTCCACTTGCTCCATTTTTATGTAATCAAGAGTTTACACTCTTACGCGGGAGGAGTGCGAAACACCGCGGATCTGGTTTTGATCGAGGGATAACCGTTCCCTGCCAAATAATGGAGCACTGTTAGTGATTATAGCATGATAGTTAGGGCATCTCCAGCGCTGGCCCACAAATTTACACCAGCATCTATCCGAGGACACTGATGGATGCCATCCGATGTTATCCGCATACCTTTCGACAACTATATGAACTAACCAGATGAATTCATGCAAACAAAGCAAATTTCAAATTAACCGGATGAAATTCATTACATTTCAAAAACTTTTCCTACAAACTCGACGAAATTCATTACATATTTCGCACAAACCGTCCTAAAACCTACTGTAAACCTAATCTAAACGATCTCCGGCGCCCGACCACCATGTCCGGCCATGAACCCGAGAAAGTCGGCCATTGCCTTTGCCTCCTCCTCATCTGCCTCGATAACCTCCTTCTCCGGAGCACAAGGTTCTGAAGATTTCCACCTCCACGTCGCCGTCAAGCGGCTAATCGGCCGCCGATGTTTACCCCACCAAGCTTGGCGTGGATTGAGTGGAGTAGTGGTGGCCTTCCTGGGACCAGAGCGGTGGTGACCTTCCGTGTACTACTCTTCCTCGCTACCGGCTGCGCCCACGCACGCGCGCCGGCTTCATGGTCATGGTGATGGAGGGCGGCCGGGGGTGCTGGTGATCTACTTCATTTGCTCCTGCGACATTACGTCGAAGAGAGCTTTGGAGCGCGCCCGGAGCGGGGCTGCCGATGTCCCTCATCTGCTCCTGCGACAGTACGTCCAAGAGGGCTTCGGAGCGCCAGGAGGCCATGGTTGGAATGGAGCTGACAGAAGGAAGGGACCGGAGGAGAATAAGTGTGGGTCTTTGGCTATGGTTGGGAGCTGGGGCTCAAGTTAATATAGCGGGCGAATGGCAATGAGCCGCGGTAGACAGATGGACGGCTGGCACCGGAGTAGGTTCGTCGGGCGTGAATGCGGACGCTGCTTCAGTAGACAGTGACCATTTCAGGCGGGAAGCGCACGCTAGCGATGGAAGGGGTTTCGGTAGGCCAGGGCGGTCAGTCGCTGGTGTGGTGGTAAAGTGTGAACTCATGGATGACGAGCCTTTGAAGCATATGCGGCACGTATTGACAACCTCTCTTGTCGCCAGCTAGCCTTCGACGACCACCATTAGACACCACACACCCATGCATAACTTACGAATAATGGACGAATCGATCAGACACACACTCGTGTGCAGCGGCACTAAGATCGGTCGCTCACGATAGGACATACTCCGTACCATAGTACCCTCTCTAGCTAGGCTGTTTTATAGATTGTCGTTGTGATGGACGATATACATGAGCAAGGCGCTCCGAGTATGACCGTTGGTGTTGAGCCAGGTGAATACATGCTCGGCGTTCGCGTAGGCCTCCATCAAACGTCTAGACAGTAATGTCAGGCACCGTCGGGGCGCGCAGGTGATGGGCTCGCCGTTTGCATTGCGCCATGAGCAGGACTTTGATTTAGAGGGCGACGTGCATGCATTAGCATGATTTGACAGCGTGAGCGTGAGTGTCTGACGCAAACTATTTCATTTTCATTTGGCTCATGAAGGTGCGTTGCAACGACGAATCCATGGTTTGATTGCCCACATACGCATAATTTTTGTTTTTCAGTATTTCTTTCTCCATTGACAGGTAGGCCAGCGTAGATAGATAAAGAACACGAGCTGATGAGGCGCATGCGGACTATGTGACTGGTCAACCAGACAAATACGGAGCTATACACTGAGCCAGTGACCGTATAATCACCATATCTCATACACAATGATCAAAGTGAGCTATCAAGACAATTTCGATGACCGCCAATGCATTTTACTCGGTAATAACTAACCAGGATTGAAGGGGAATCCAAATTTCCTTCATCTTCTATCCTTGAGGTCTTGACAAACTAATGCACTATACGGTTGTCCGGCCACTCCACCCCAGATCTCTCACCAAGTGTCATTCATGCCACCATGCCGCACACTAACCGGTAAGGCAGCGATGGCATCCCGCCGCGCCGAGTTCCTCGCCGCCCACGACCGCACACAAAATGGTAGGGAAGAAATGGCATCCCACCGTGCCGAGTTCATCACCGCACGTGACCTCACACCTATGTGGGAGGAATTTGAAGATGCCAAGGCCGAATGGGCGGTAGAGAAAGAGGCGGCCAAAGCCGCACAGAGGGAGCGACAAAGTCAGAAAGCACTCAAGAAAAGAGAGGCCCGCCGCCGTAAGAAAGAAGAGGATGCACGCGCTGCTGCAGAGAGGTTGGCGGAGATCCAAGCACAGTGGGGTGTCGCCGACAAAGCCGGGAAGGAGAACGACGGCGTCTGGCCAGCATGTGAGAAGCAGTAGTACTAGTAGTTAGTGTGTGTGTGTGTGTCTGTGTCTGAGTACGAGCATGTACCAGTACTACAAGTTACTACTGTAGTTTTTAGAGCAAATTACCAGTACATTAGCCTAGACTAAATGGAAAAATTCCTATCCTATGCATCAAATGGCATCTCTTCTCTATAGAATTGAGATGCATGTCATCTCACTTCCTATGATTTTCATATTCCTATAAAATTCCAATCCTATGAACGAAAGGAGGCCTCTGTTGGAGTAACTACTATAGCTAGCAGTACTGCTGGTACAGTACTCCATCCGTCTAGGTGAATAAGTCATCTTAGATTGTGCACCATGACCAAGGAGGGGAAAACGAGGGAACTTAATGTTTATTTCCTTATTAATAGCATTGCATGCAATGAACTAACCACTGCATGTCGTGTTTGATAGTCTCAAGTCATTAAAAGCATGCACACGGCACATCTCTTATTGGTTGATATGTCCAGAAACAAGAAACGAGGTAGAAGTTAATGTACGCCTAAGTGTTTTGGGATTATTTGGTTTTCGTAAGATGACTTACACACCTAGATGGAGGGAGTAATTTTCTTCAAGAAGGGGAATTCAATGAAGTCATGATGGTTCCTTCGTCCGAGCAACTTCAAAGTGGGAAGTGGTCCTGTGATTTGACGGCTCATTAGTCATTGTTACTGCGGCGCGATGACCGGGGCGACTCTCCCTTGTAGTTCTATGTGCATGGCAAGTGGACCAGGATGGTCAACGTCCCACATGTTGGCGAACGGAAGTATTCTTTCCAATATCGAGGAGCAAGGAAACCGCGTGGTATAGTATCACTGCTGATTGGTTCTAAAAAAATAGTATCACTGCTAATTTATAATTATTTTTTATTTCTGATGAATGCTAGCGTTTCAACTCTTACGACGAAGAGTGCCAAACACGACACGTGCTGGATGTCCCCCACCTTAGCGAAAGGAGTGGGACATGAACAGCGTGGTAGAGCCCAGCGCAAAAAATAGCGTGGTAGAGCGTCTCCACTTGTTCCACTTCTGGGTCGGAGACCACACGTAGTAGTACTTAGTGGTATGAACGATACAAAGTGCGACCTGGAGAGAAAGATACACCTTTCTACTTCACTTACTGCGCTACATTACACAGGTTCGTACGTCCAGTCCTGGGTACATGTCCGTCTCGTAGTTCCAGTCCCACGTGTTCTTCATATACATGGAACGATCCTTACATAACACGTGCACCTTGATGCTAGATGTCTTGCGTGTTGGCAAAAGGATGAACAAAGCTCATGTAAAAAATTAGAGTGGAAGAACATAGATTCCCGACGATCGAGAAGGAGCAAGGAACCTCGTGGTGGAGCGTCTGCACTCATAATATTTAATATTATTCAGTGACATAAAATCAACAATCATCTCCATAGTGGACTGGAAGAGTATGAAACACGGCAGCCCAGTGTAGTTACATCATACTAGTACATGGCTAACCCACGCTATCACCATATTTCTTGGCTTCCGTGCAACACCTATCTCTAGTAATCCAGCAGCCCGTATCGCTTCTCCCTCCTCGTCTCTCTCAAAGTGCGGCGGGCTGGCATTTTTGCCGTCTATTGAGGTCGGTTAACTCATCACATGTTAGCGACATGCCAGGAGCTTTCTAAAAAAAATTCCTTTCACGTTCCGTTTTCAAAAATAAAAAATCCTTTCACATACAAATTTGACAGTATGCTTTGAGCAACTTGCATGTCCTATACTGCTCCTGGATACACTAACTTAGCTAGAGGTCAGACTAACTCATGACTAACCCTGAACTAACTATAGCCAAAAAGGTGTTTGGGTGACAGGGTTAGATTGACAATAAATGCACTTGATGGAGAGAGAAAAGTGATTTTCAGTGGTCCCAATGAGAACTATCTCTAGTTAGCACCTCTTGGGTGGGATAGTTTTTTTGGTGGGTTCGGTGCAACTTGCTCCAATTTAAACCCTCATGCTTGGATACTTTAGGGCTATTTGAGCCCCAACTAGCTCATACTAACTCTAACCCATGGATCCAAACAGGGCCTATGGCCAGTCTCGACGCGGAGCAGTCGCGTACACCGTGAAGCGGCGCTCTCTCGGCCGTCGCACCACTTGAATGCCGGCACCAGTGAGAGGTCGCCTCCACTCTAGCCGGACATTAATGCGGCATCGACGCCAGTATGCGCCGACCGTTTCATGCGGAAGCCTACCGGCAAGGGAGTATAGGTTTTGAACCGGTTCATGTGTAGTACTGGTAGTTTGCAAAACTACTCAATTATTGCACTCAGTTTCCTAAGAAATTGTGGTAAAAAACGTTACTCCACAGCCCTCTTCCCTTCTCCTTCCTCTTCCATCGCCCGCGCACGTCTATGGGAAGCGACCGGTCAACCCTTATATAGGAGTGCTAGCACAAAAAGATGCATGCATGACCACTAAAATTTCCATATTAAAGCGCCGCTCCGGTGGGAGTATGGAGTATGTTGTTACCTTTGGCCGGGCCATGGCTACCGGGCGACAGCGACCAGAGAAGAGGCGGCGGGACGGGAATGAATGCAGCTACTATTTGAGTTCACCGTCCGGCTTAAATAAATGCGTAGCATCACGTGTACCTGCGGGTGCACAAATTGTAACATATGTGTCTTCTTAAGTGGGCGTCACATCACTAGTGTGTGTGTGTGTGTGATTCTGAGAGATAGAGTGCGTGTGTGTGACTCTAACCTTCGGACATGTACTCAACCTTTTGCATCGGGATATAAGTATAATGGTATTTATTTTAGCTAGTGATTTACATGGCCATGTTAATGTGGTTGCGTAAAAAAATGTCACTTCCTGCTCGTGATTAGCATTTTATAATTACAAGCAAGATTCTCATGCATTGCACGGAACATCAATATGCATTTTTTTTACAAAACACCTGTTGTGATTGACCCATGCAGGAGTAATCCCATGTGTAAAATCTAATGATATCTCGAGAATTTTATCGAAAAACTGGTATCTCGAGAATGTCATCAAAAAAAATGAAAGATAAGAGATAAGGTGAGGAGGAGTGGATTGTGGTGGTGACTGATGGTCGGAATGGGCGGAGGCATGGGGATGGACGGCGCCGGCAGGCGGCAGCGGCCACCATGCTAGATTGTTCCAAAGACTTACTTTTTTAATTGCTGAGCAATGAGGTTATGGGACATAAGGATGTGGAGAGAGGTGCGGGTATCTTTTGTACAATTATCATAGTTTGCTTTCTATCCGTCAGATATAGATCAGACGGTCTATATTACAAGATGGCAGGCAGACCATCATCGCCAACTCGTTTTTTTATTAGGGTACAGATGATAAGTTTGCTGACTACTAAAGTAAAGTGGAATTTGTCCATGTTATACAAGTAAATTAAGGTGATTGTTTATCATACGGGTAAGGTTGGATGAAGGGTGGTAGGAATAAATGCTCCACCTAGAGCATGTGTGTGTGAGATGGAGTCTTAGTGTGTGTGTGTGTTTGAGAGAGAGAGAGAGAGATGGGGTCTTAGTTTGTGTGTGAGAGAGAGATGTAGTCTTAGGGTGTGTGTGTGTGTTTGTGTATTTGTGTGTGTGTGTGTGTGTGTGTGGGTGGGTGGGTGGGTGTGCATGCGCGCGCGCGTGTGTGTGTGTCGCAGGGTCACCGGTGGAGGATGTAATTTAAGTGTGCATGGCTTTATCATAGAGAGGTGATGTATATGGCAGAGGCCACCAACGATGGGGTGCTAGAGAGAAAACGCCCGTAGAGAGGGAAGAGAAGGTGTGTGCGCGTGAGAGGAGTCGACATCGAGAGAACATGTTTGTTCGAGAGACATCGAGGAAGACTACTATATATCGATGGTGCATGTAGGCGGGAATTAAACAAAGGGATGGTCTTATTGGTTTCTGGAATATAGGGGAAGAGTGAGAGGGGGTAGCTAGAAGGAGATTGTTAAGAGTGAGTGTCGGTGTAAAAACCGGCGGATCTCGGGTAGGGGGTCCCGAACTATGCGTCTAGGCGGATGGTAACAGGAGACAAGGGACACGATGTTTTACCCAGATTCGGGCCCTCTTGATGGAGGTAAAAGCCTACGTCCTGCTTGATTAATATTGACAATATGGGTAGTACAAGAGTGGATCTACCACGAGAACAAGGAGGCTAAACCCTTAAGCTATCCTATGGTATGATTGTTGTAATGTATGTTGTGTCCTACGGACTAAAGCCCTCTGGTTTATATAGACACCGGAGAAGGCTAGGGTTACACAGAGTCGGTTACAATGGTAGGAAATCTACATATCCGTATCGCCAAGCTTGCCTTCCACGCCAAGGAAAGTCCCATCCGGACACGGGACAGAGTCTTCAATCTTGTATCTTCGTAGTCTTGGAGTCCGGCGGACGATAATAGTCCGGCTGTCCGGACACCCCCTAGTCCAGGACTCCCTCAGTAGCCCCTGAACCAGGCTTCAATGACGATAAGTCCGGCGCGCATAGTGTTCGGGATTGCAAGGCGGGTTCCTCCTTTGAATAATCCAGAGAAGATCATGAACACCAGGATAGTGTCCGGCTCTGCAAAATAAATTCCACATTCCACCGTAGAGAGAATAAAATGTAGACAAGTCCAATCTGCTAACGTATTTTGCGGCATGACGTCACACCACTACCAAGCCTTTACTTGAATCGTTTTTTATTACACCAGCACGTTTAGCGAAGCGGTTTCCTTGGCACGTCTTGTCGAAGCAGATATCGTGTTCCCCTTATTCCAGGATTCTCATCAATACGAGCATGGGTAACCCAACCGTGCCCGTCGCCACGCCTCCTCTATCGAAGGTGAATCCCGAACGGTCAGGAGACGGCTCTTGGTATTTTCCCCCTTTATAAGAGGACCAAGGCTCATTCCCTTTCTTCAATCTTCCATCGAATCTTCTCCTTGCTCCAAGTTCCAACACCCAGAACCCCAGATTCGAGCGCTTTGGACCTTCAACGATGTCCAGCTCCGACCTTCAGGGTCGGTGGATGCAACGGAGGAGGACGTGCTAAAGCTGCGTGAGGCCAAGTACCTGTCCTACGAAATTTCGCACAGGTTGCCCGCCCAAGGGCAGGCCGTACCCACTCCCGAGCCCGGTGAGTACGTCGTCTTCGTATCCCACCTCCGTCGGGGTTTAGGCTTCTCGACGGACCCCTTCGTGAGAGGGCTCATGTTCTTCTATGGGCTGGATTTTCATGACTTGGCTCCGGAGTCCATCCTCCATATTTCTGCATTCATTATCGTCTGCGAAGCCTTCCTCCGCGTCACCCCCCACTTTGGCCCGTGGCTAAAGACCTTCAATGTGGAGCCGAAGATGATCAGGGGGCGTCAAGCGGAGTGCGGCGGGGCGGCCATAAGCAGGAGGGCCGATGCCCCGTGGCCCGAGGGCTCCTTCCAAGAGGAGCTCGGCTTGTGGCAGCAGGAGTGGTTCTATAACACCGCTCCGAAGGGCAACAAGCAAAAGCCACCACCTTCATTCCGCCCGGGACCTCCACGCCGGTTGATGTCGTGGGTCAACCAAGGGCTCAATTGGGGGCCGTCCGAAGACGTGCCCTTATTGCAGGGACGGATTCGAGACCTCCAAGCGAGGGAGATCAATCTGGTTGTGGTGATGCAGGTCATGCTAATCAGGCGTCTTCTGCCCTGCAAACGCCATCTTCTCCGGTTATGGGAGTTCAATCCGGAGGGACCAGGAATTCTCCAACACTTCCTGGGTATGACGCCCGTGGAGATGTACAAGTTGTTCTTCGGACCACAGGTGGCGTGTCCGGAATTGACCGAGGACGCTGGCCTAAGCTGCAATCGCCAGATACTCGGGTAAGTAGCTCGAGTCCGGACGTTACATCATGCGCTTTTCAAATTCGCCTTCTAACCCATTATTCTTCATCGAGTGGGTAGCGCGATCGAAGGCGATAAGGTGTCCGCCCCCCCTCCCAGAGACCGCACCGGAGCCCGTGCTGGTCAGAATGTTGGAGGTCGCGCCCGTAGAAGGCGGCGATGGGGAAAATGGAAGAGCTATCACCTCGCCCAAGGGGGCGCCTGATGAGGGGGGGATCGAAAATCCCTCCTTCCAGGGGAAAAGAGGACTTCCTCCGAAGACCCGGAGGCCAAAGCCCCTAAGCGGGGGAAGAAATATTCACCGGAGGGTCCTGCGTCCGGGGAGAACCCGGACGTACAATCATCTCTAAAGGATCAGCCCTCCAGCGAGCCATGAGTCGGAAAAGGAGAGTTCATTAATAAGAAAATACCCATGTTTGTGCTTCTGTGGATAACCGAAATTTTTACCTTACAGTTCGGATCTGCGGCCTTCTCAGATGAGTTCATCTTCGGGGGATCTTCGTCCGGAGATGATGGAGAGCGAGACGCCTCCGTCTCGCGCGCCGTCGGACGAGGCGACGAGCCCAAGTATCGCCACGAGAGTATCCCGAGCCGGTGGAGCCGGAGAGTTCGGCGCCGACTAGTGTCCGGCCGGGGGAGCTGAAGGATCTGCTTGAGAGGGCGTCTATCTCAGAAGATCACCGTGCTTTGATGAGTATGGTGATTGGAAGGATTTCGTCCGCCGAAAGCGGATTGCATGATGCCATCAGGAGTTTACTGGCGGGATTTGAGGTACGCAAGAATGACGCACCTTTATGACAGTTTTGCACATAGAAGTGCGCCCTGTATAGATAGTAGCCCCTGAGACTCGATAGGTTGTCGAAAGCGACAGCGTGCCGAGGATCAAAATCGCAGGTATTGAATATCGCCCTTCCTATGCAGGTGGCGGATAGTCCGGGGGCTAGTCGGACTAGTGGACTTGTCGAGTTAATGCGGCAACTTGATGTGGCGGATGCGGACATCGCTTGTCAACCGGCGACTTGACGAGTCGCAAGGTAAATGAATTCTCCGTAGTCACTTATTTAAGGGAGCCAAAGCTCGCCTTTGACAATACATAAGCTGTGATACAGACGGTGCTGCTGCTGTGGAGAGCCTTCGGGCCGAGCTTGCTCAAGCCAAGGAGCAAGCCCGAAGGAGTGATGCGACTGCCTCGAGGGCGGCCGAGAAGTTGAAAGCCGAAAAGGCTGCACACTGCCTAAGCAGGGAAAAGATGGCCGAATTGGCCGTAAAATTGAAGGATGCTACCGACGCAATGAGGCTCTTGAAAAGGAGCGCCTATCGGAGCGAGAAGACCTGGGGAAGGCCACCGCCGAGGCCAAGGATGCCCGTTCTGCAATGCGGGCTATGAAGGAGAGCTGCGCCAGGCCGGAGATATTGTGGCTGGCAGGCCTTTTCTGCTGCGTCGCCGGTTTAAGGATCCAAAGTATGCCCAACTTGGCCAGCTGTGGGGTCTGGAGGATCCATATATGGACTTAGCGGCAAGTGCGGCGGATGCCGTTGTGCACTTCCGGAGTCAGAAGGATCACAAGACTGAAGAGTTATTTTGGTCTCAATTCCATAGTCCGGATCGTTCACTTCCGTTGACCGATCGGTTGGCCGAATGGGCTGAGCTGAACAGGTTGTCCGGACTTGCCATGACTGATATCATGGCTCATGTCTGGCTAGAGAGGCCCAAGGCGACGAGCTATTTTGGCTTATTTCAGCAATTTCTTGGAGCGGTGCCGCATATCAAGGAGATGAAGCGGTCGGCCTGTATAGAAGGTGCGCGGATGGCCCTTGCCCATGTGAAGACACATTGGACAGAGATGGATGCCACCGCTATTGCAGCCCAGGGTTCGGACGAAAGCCGGTTACCCGCCGAGCACTATTTTGGAGAAGTTATGCATGGCGCTTGTGTAATAGAGTCGCAGTGCTCGAAAAATGTCACGTTCAAATGAACGTTTTATCTTGTAAAACAATGATTATGATGTAACCGCTTTTTATACTTGTGCGTTCCAAGTATTAAAATATCTCCTGTGCGGCCGTTTATGTATACGTTTGTATAACCTGAAAGATGGCAGTCTTCGGCTTCAGCCCCCACGCACAAGGTGCGGGGGTGTTCGAAAAAATAGCGCATTTTCACACTTAATCCGACGTCTCGGTCCTGTTAAGGAGGTGGTAGCGTAGCAAACGAGGCAATCCAGACTATGATGCTTTATCACTTTCACTTAGCCATTGGAGTTCGAGGGTGGGGCTACGATATAGCCCCTTGGGGCACCGCGCTTCTCCGGATTCGGGGCGCGTGTGTGCCTGGCCGGGAAACGGTCCTTCATCAAAGCGGGGAATTCTAAACATTCTGGTAGTCGATCGAGTGGTTGACCAGTCTCTCGCTGTATCATGACGATCAGTTTTGGCTTTTCTCGAGGTGCTCTCTCCACCGAACCGGGCACAATCGCAGAGTTCTCCGGTGCCGCGTTAGCCGATGATACGGAACGTAAGACAGCAAAACACAGGAGCTGGGCAAACCCAACATTTGACCAAAGACATGATTCGGAGCTGATGCATATAAGTCCTAACTCGAGACGCCGAACACTCCCGAAGGTGTTCGGTCTTTATAATAATGGGCAGAACCATGCCCTAAGCCCCTAGTGTCCAGGTACAGGCAAGGTCCTCTGACACGGCCGATGCCAAAACGTCAGGCTCCACTTTGGTGCTTCCGAATCTGACCTGATGGCCAGGGGCGTAGCTTTCGATCTGCTCCAGATGGCCAAGTGAATTAGCCCGCAAAGGCGGCCGCCAAATCGAAGACCTGTTCGGGAGAAAAGTCTCACCTCGACAGCGTTGTTGATTGAAGATGCCATCGAGCCTATCGGTGGCGACACGGAGGAACTCTCAATGAAAGCACCAATGTCGGTGTCAAAACCGGCGGATCTCGCGTAGGGGTCCCGGCTGTGCGTCTAGGCGGATGGTAACAGGAGACAAGGGACACGATGTTTTACCCAGGTTGGGCCCTCTTGATGGAGGTAAAACCCTCACGTCTGCTTGATTAATATTGATGATATGGGTAGTACAAGAGTAGATCTACCACGAGATCAAGGAGGCTAAACCCTAAAGCTAGCCTATGGTATGATTGTTGTAATGTATGTTGTGTCCTACGGACTAAAGCCCCCCGGTTTATATAGACACCGGAGAAGGCTAGGGTTACACAGAGTCGGTTACAATGGTAGGAAATCTACATATCCGTATCGCCAAGCTTGCCTTCCACGCCAAGGAAAGTCCCATCCGGACACGGGACGGAGTCTTCAATCTTGTATCTTCGTAGTCTTGGAGTCCGGCGGACGATGATAGTCCGGCTGTCCGGACACCCCCTAGTCCAGGACTCCCTCAGTGAGTGTGTGTTTTACCCATCCAGGCGGAAGTTATGTGCACACAAGAAGAGAATGATTCAATGTGGCATTAGGGTTGAGGGTAATTAACTACATATGGAGACATAGAGACCCTGAACATGCATGTGTGAGAGGTATACATGTATACGTGGGATGTGTCTGTGTGCGCGCACGCATGATCGAGATAAAAGAAAGAAGACATAAGTCATAAGATCAAAGACATGGGAGAGACGGATCGGTACGACAATACGCATGCATGTGAGAATGCAGGGAAGAAGGCCCGACAATTGAGCATGTCTTTTTGTCTTTAAGAGATAGTGGCGTGGGCTTGAGCATGTATCTATGGCGAGAGAGGGAGTGAGGCACAACGATTGTGCAAAAGAGATCAACCTATAAATGCATATGTATGGAGAGACATATATAGTGTGGGTGACAGGAAGCAAGACTCTGTGTGAGAAAGAAATGTTGACGGAGAAACTACAGATAGATACAGAGATGGAGATGCTAGCTAGAGGGACATCTGCTAGTTTGAGTGTTGGAAATGACCGCCGGGTGGTTCAGAGGGTGAAGTTATATATGTGTGTGTGAGAGAAAGATAAAAAGAGCGCACTTGACTACATGTAGAGAGAAACATATGTAGTGTGCGTGATAGGAAGCAAGAGTGAGGGCGAGAAAGAAGGTTGATGGAGAAACAGATAAATAGAAATATAAAGATGCTAGCTAGTGTGCGTTAGAGATAGGAGTCGAGTGGATCAGAAGGTTGAGTTATGTGTGTGGGTGTGAGAGAGATACAGAGAGGGTGCATGTGAGTCACATACAAATAAATATCAGAGAGAAATAAGTTCCCGAGAGACGGAGTTTTGTGTCTATGAGAGGGAAAGATATTTCACAACGAGAGGGATAGCTAGAGAGACATATGAGGGAACGCAAGATATCTCTAGGGAGAGAGAGTGTGTGTGAGCGACATACAAGAGAACAGTGGAGAAATATGAGACCCTGGGAGACAGAGTTTGTGTTTGTGTGTGAGAAAGAGATATTTAAGAGGAAGAGTCATAGGTTCTCATATCTAAGGAGCGAAAGACATCTCTGTATGAGGGGTGTGCGAGTGGCACACAGGGGAATAGTAGAGAGAAATGATACCCCGGGAGACAAAGTTTTGTGTTTGTGTGAGAGAAAGAGATTCCACATGGAGAATCATAGTTAGAGACACATAGCAGGGAGTGAGATATACTTAGAGAGAGATAGAGTGATGAAGGTCGAGGAAGAGAGTACCGTCAGTGTGTTATGAAGATAAAAGATCATTGTCAACATATAGGTAGCACGAGAGATACCCGAGAGACGATGAATGCGTATAGGTCCAGAGAGATAGTCCTATATAAGCATGAGTGATAGCAATATGAGACGAATATCTAGATTAAAGGGGATTCAAATATTTAAACTAGAGATCACGACATTGATAATATCATAACGCAAAATTGGTGTATCAAACATGCATATTCATTTGAATTTGGGCACACGTGTAATGTTATATAGTTTATCAATATTGGTGATCCATAGATTCTTTATTTACAAACAATGCATGGTTTATATGCAATTAATGTCTAACGGGATTACACTATATGTTGCGTGTGTGAAACACATTATACATGTTTGAGAAGTAAAAAAAGCCCGCATGAAACACACATTAATTGGAGACAGTTAGCGAGGAATGCATACATTGGATTTCAACATAAAGTGGTTTCAAATATTTTAAAATCCAAATTGATGGATACAACCTTATGAATCTGAGATCATGCCATTTGTAAACCATATTTATGTATAAATGGTGTTGTGCTTTTGAAAGTATATATAAAAAATGATGTATATAGAATTTAATTCCAATTGCAAATGAATCCCGCCCGAAAAAAATAGAATACAAACGAGATTCAAATTGAGTTGGCACGGTAAACGTGCACTCTGCAAAATTTGAACGAAGCAGGGAAAGTCGCAGTAACCGTCTGAAACAAAAATGTGCGAGATGGAAATTACTACTGCCTATCCCTGCCACGCAAAGCCTATCTGCTGGATTTCTATAGGTTTCGATAGGGGTAGGTTTGTAATTTCACTCAAACGTGACATAACCGCCTCTCACCCGGATTCATACAAAGTGGGCGCCAAAACACAGTGTGTCCTCAGCCGAAATCGACTCCCTCCCCGATTCATACATGGTCGGCACCAAAAACAAACTCTCATCGGTAAATATTCGGTGTACGCGAGATTACCGTCCTATCCCCAACCAACTAATGTTGTTGTGATGTAGGAAATTTGAAACGGGGCCTAAGTTTATAAATTTCCTCACATTTGAGACAAGCGCGCCCTGAATATATGGTTCCCCCCTTCCTCTCTACCTCCCTTTTCCCCATTGGTACTCCGTGGGCGCCAAAACACCCTCTCCACCCAGCTTCCTCCGTCCGCCACCCCATCCACCGCCGTCTTCCTCCACCATGCCGGAGCTGATACCCCGACGCCGCCGTCCATTACAAGAGATCGACCTCTCTCATCCACTGCTTCGGATCGGGATCCATGCATCCCGTCCTCTCGTTTCATCCCCGCCGTCATCCACCTTGCCAGCGCCGCTCCTACGACCGTCTCGTCCATCGCGCCCTGCCGCCAAAGTCTACCCTCCTAGATCTGCTTCCATGCTACCGACAGCCATTGCTACCACAGCACCGTCAAATTCTCAGCAGATGCATGCACGGCGCCGCACCAGAGGCGGTATTCTTTCGTATCTGCTCAACTTATTTATCGCAGCAAGAAAATAGATCGCCACTGCTTTACTCTGATTTCTTGTCTTGGTTGCGAAGTTGCCTTTGTCCGGTTTGCACCTTCAGATACGCCATGGCACGCTCAACACTATACTCCTAATGCTTATGGTTTTCCCCTTTTATATTCCACAGTAGTTAAATCACAGTAGATTAAATTTTCAATTGGGTCAGCCGGTTTTTCAGAGCTCTCCGGAGTTTGCCGGTGCAAATGAAGGAGCTCGGGTGGTTGTGGGGGGCGGTGGTGGGGCCTCGCCAAACGAAGAAAACTCGACGCGGGTGGGGGCGGGGGTGGGGGTGGCGGAGGAACACAGGCGGTGGGTGCCGGTGGTCCGGCCGGCAGCCTGTGCAGTGTTCTGTATGGGAAGAATCAGAGACGAGGAAGAAGAAGGGTTAGGAGACGTAGGATCTTCATCCAACCGCTTGAAATGGTCGAGAGACAGCAGGGAGTTGTATTCTTAATGCGCTCTGGTTCACCATGTGTGGGCACTGCACAACCAACATTTTATTATCCAAAATCTGCTTGCTCTTCTTTACCATGTTCCTCTTCTGTTCTTCTTTAATATGTACTCTCTCCGTTCCTAAATACAAGTCTTTGTATAGATTCCACGATGGACTACATATGGAGAAAAATGAGTGAATCTACACTCTAAAATGTATCTGGATACATCTGTATGTGATCCATAGTGGAAATCTCTACCAAGACTTATATTTTGGAGCAGAGGGAGTATGATAGTAGTCTGATATGTTCCTTGTCTTGAAGATGAGCAGGACATTTGCGATGTAGAGGTCTATACGATCGGTTGTGATGGACAATTTGAGCCTCTTTGATTCGTAGGATTTTGTAAACATAGGAATAGGATTTGTAGTGGCCTTCCCACTTGAATCCTATACGAATAGCAAGGAAATGCGGGGAGCTTTGTCGCCTTTGAGAGTTACACTGATATTAACAGTACCGCACCTTCACTTGAAGAGAGCTGGTATCTGAAGCCTTTCTAGCCGTACCGGCAATACTAGCACATATATTCCAGCAAGTTCCACTTTGCCGATTTTACTCCGATGCTTAAGGTTTTCCCGTTATATCTACACTATCATCTGTGTAGCTGCTTTGTGTCACACTAGCAGCAGTCCACTCATGAAGCTAAACACTACAATGACTTACAAAATTGGCACCAAGGCATTGAGTGCCATTCTGGATGCAATGAAATTCATATGCTCCCCACCTATTGACCCTTGTTCAGAATATGATCCTAATGACTCTTGTTCAAAATTGCCACATATAGAGAGACAGCATGGAATTGCATTTCTTTGGGCACTGTGATTCATCATGAGTGGGCAACCAACATTGTATGCAATGAAGCGGAACCTCAAGAATATGCTTCCTCTTCTGTTCTTTAACATGTTCCTCTTTGTTTATTCTGTATTTAGTACATACAGTATGTTCCTTGTCAGGAAGGGGCGCAGGGACATCTGCAGTCAACAGTTTATAGAGCTGGCCTGTACTTGATCGATAGGCTTTCAATTACTAGCGGCAATACAACACGTATTTTCAAGCCAGTTCCACTTTCCCGATTTATATATCATGGTTATGGTGTATCCCTATTATGTACACTATGATCTGCCTAGTTGCTGTGTGCTCTTGTTATCATGGTTTGGCAATAAACACTCTATACAGTATATTATGAACCTATCCTCTACCAACTATCCTTACTTCTGGAGCCTATTTTTTGTGTACTTGTGCCAGATTATATAAATGCACGCACCATATTACAGCAGACATGAGCTCTCTCATCAAAATCCAGTGATAGCACACAACTGTTTACAGGGGCGCCCCTATATTAGAATATCATCTGCATTACAAAGATAATCTCACAACTATTTACGTTTTCATGGTTCTCAGATATTATACGTAATTACAGTGAATATCAGATCCGCGCATCAGAAGAATATTGTGGAACACTGCGATGACTTACAAAATTGGCACCAAGGCATTGAGTGCCATTCTAGATGCAATGAAACTCATACGCTCCCCACCTGTAGATTCTTGTTCAGAATATGATCCTAATGACTATTCTAACCTCGAGGAGTCAAAGGCAGATGGACTGTCATGTTCACCCATCAAGGTGCCTGTTATAATTTGGCAAGGTTTTATTGATTGCGCGTATCTTGCATATGTTGTCTTGCATTTCTTCTGCTTTGTTGCACCGCCGTCTTCTTAGTTATCATCATATATGTCGAGATGCCATGCCCATCCATTATCAATACATATTCCATCTGTCATCATACCATGTTTTCCCACTCAAATGTTGTTCTTGTGCATCAGACATCAAAAAGGAAGAGGGTGATTGCCGAACCTGAAGGAGCACCAGCAAAGTCCTTGAAAAACATGGTTGTGCCGGAGAAATCAGACAACACCCCACTTATATTGGATATACAACCAGTGACACAAAACGTAGGACCGACTCCAGCAGACTATACCCATACTTCACTGGCCACACCACTAGCACCACCACACAGGACCTGCACTCCAGCAAAAGGTATGCCGATTTCAGTTGCCATAGCACCAGCTGTACCACAGAAAAATCCCACTCCAGCAAAAATTACAGCAAGTCCATCGGCCGAAGACCTATCCCAACTGTAGAGATGGCCAATTCCTGCAGATTGGAACCCCATTCCAGTTATTCCCAATTTAAAAAACAATGCTTTCAATGTTGTTAGGGACTATGTACATATATTCCCATCATGGGAAGATTATAGTGAAGACAAACACCATTTTCACATCTTCCTGTCCCACTTACGTGTAAGTGCTATTATTCATGGTGATTATTTTCCTGTTTTCTGCTGATTGAACACATCAATGATTTACATTACATTGTTGTAAGTAGGCGAGGGTCAATCTGGATGGTCATGACGAGCAAAGCTTGCTTGCGCTTTTCAAGGAAGCATGGCAGCAGTATCGGTGTTACATGAGGAAATCACACTTTGATGGCAAGTCTATAAACGAATTTCCGGTGAAGTCTCCTGTGCTAAATTTAGAAGACATTGAATGGAAAAACCTTGTTATGCACTGGTCTTGTTTCGAGGATGAGGTACTGTCTATGATATCGCATGACAATTTGAACTTCTACTTTTCCGCATGTACCTTATAGATCTTTTTTGCAGGAAATCTGCTTGAAAAATAATTTCGGTTTGAAAAGAACGACAGGATATCGCAAATATGCTGCCTGCTGCTTTGCTCTTGTTAGTACTTGTTGTCCTGTATCACTGTACTTGCATACATACCTGGTTCATTATGTGATAGCAGTATGCATGATAGCTTGCTTATCAATTGTTCACTCCAAATTATCAGATATGTATGAATGGTTAAATTAGTGTTGAATATATCCAATGCCAATGAAATTTTTTAGCTCTGCATTGTTCTTGTAAGTACCTGCTGTCCTTTATCAGTGTACTTATATTGACAGGTAGTTGTTCATGTGCCATACTCTACAGCTTAATTTCCTTTGCACTTCAATTTCTACACATGAGATTTATATTTACTCTTACCATAAGGTTGGATAACACCGATGTACTGAAGAAGTTTAGCTCTGCATTGCTCTTGGCTGTACCTTTTGCTTGTATCACTGTACTTACATTTATAGCTACTTGGTTATGTAGCATCACTCTTCATCTTATCTTAAATTCCCCATTTTTTCTTATATTGTCACATCTATATTTACTCCTAACAAAATGTAGAATAAAGCCAATGCTTATGAAGAAGATTGTGTGGTAAACTACTTGAAGTGCCCTGATAACCCACAAGTATAGGGGATCGCAACAGTTTTTGAGGGTAGAGTATTCAACCCAAATTTATTGATTCGACACAAGGGGAGCCAAAGAATATTCTCAAGTATTAGCAGCTGAGTTGTCAATTCAACCACACCTGGAAACTTAGTATCTATAGCAAAGTGTTTAGTAGCAAAGTAATATGATAGTAGTGGTAATGGTAACAAAAGTAAAGACAGCAAAAGTAATGTTTTTGGTATTTTGTAGAGATTGTAAGAGTAGCAACGGAAAAGTAAATAAGTGTAAACCAGTATATGGAAAACTCGTAGGCACCTGATTAGTGATGGATAATTATGCCGGATGTGGTTCATCATGTAGCAGTCATAACATAGGGTGACACAGAACTAGCTCCAGTTCATCAATGTAATGTAGGCATGTATTCCGTATATAGTCATACGTGCTTATGGAAAAGAACTTGCATGGCATCGTTTGTCCTACCCTCTCGTGGCAGCGGGGTCCTATTGGAAACTAACGGATATTAAGGCCTCCTTTTAATAGAGAACCGGAACAAAGCATTAGCACATAGTGAATACATGAACTCCTCAAACTATGGTCATCACCAGGAGTGGTCCCGATTATTGTCACTTTGGGGTTGCCGGATCATAACACATAGTAGGTGACTATAGACTTGCAAGATAGGATCTAGAACACACATATATTCATGAAAACATAATAGGTTCAGATCTGAAATCATGGCACTCGGGCCCTAGTGACAAGCATTAAGCATAGCAAAGTCATAGAAACATCAATCTCAGAACATAATGGATACTAGGGATCAAACCCTAACAAAACTAACTCGATTACATGATAAATCTCATCCAACCCATCACCGTCCAGCAAGCCTACGATGCAATTACTCACGCACGGCGGTGAGCATCATGAAATTGGTGATGGAGGCTGGTTGATGATGACGACAACGACGAATCCCCCTATCCGGAGCCCCAAACGGACTCCAGATCAGCCCTCCCGAGTGATATTAGGGCTTGGTGACGGCTCCGTATCGTAAACGCGATTATTTCTTCTCTCTAATTTTTTTCTCCCCGAAAGCCAATATATGGAGTTGGAGTTGGCGTCGGAGGGCCACCAGGGGGCCCACGAGGTAGGGGCACGCCCAGGGGGGTGCCCCACCCTCGTGAGCAGGGTGTGGGCCCCCTGGTCTTCATCTTTTGTGTGGATTTTTCTTTATTTTTTCTAAGGTGTTCCGTGGAGTTTCAGGACATTCCGAGAATTTTTATTTTCTGCACAAAAAACAACACCATGGCAGTTCTGCTGAAAACAGCGTTAGTCCGGGTTAGTTCCATTCAAATCATACAAGTTAGAGTCCAAAACAAGGGCAAATGTGTTTGGAAAAGTAGATACGACGGAGACGTATCAACTCCCCCAAGCTTAAACCCTTGCTTCTCCTCAAGCAATTCGGTTGACAAACTGAAAGAGAAAAAGGAAAACGTTTACAAACTCTGTTTGCTCTTGTTGTTGTAAACATGAAAAGCCAGCATTCAAGTCTCAACAATTATTATGAACTAACCATACTCACAATGACGCGTAGGTCTCACAATTACTCATATCAATAGCATAATCAGCTAGCGAGCCATAATAGCAAAACTCGGATGACAACACTTTCTCAAAATAAACATAACATGATATAACAAAATGGTATCTCGCTATCCCTTTCTGAGACTGCAAAACATAAATGCGGAGCACCTTTAAAGATCAAGGACTGACTAAACATTGTAATTCATGGTAAAAGAGATCCAGTCAAGTCATACCCAATATAAATTAATAATAATGAATGCAAACGTCAGTGTGCTCTCCAGCGGGTCCTTTTAATAAGAAGGGTGATGACTCAACATAAAAGTAAATGGGTAGGCCCTTCGCAGAGGGAAGCAGGGATTTGTAGAGGTGCCAGAGCTCGCTTTTGGAATAGAGAGAAATTATATTTTGAGCGGCATACTTTCATTGTCAACATAACAACTAAAAGACGACAATATCTTTCCATGCTAAACAGATTATAGGCGGTTCCCAAACAGAACGGTAAAGTTTATACTCCCCTTCCTCCACAAGCATCAATCCATGGCTTGCTCGAAACAACGAGTGCCTCCAACATTCAACGGGTCCCAAGAGGAGTTTTGTTTGCAGTTATTTTGATTTAGTTTGCACAAAGCATGGGACTGGGCATACCGGATACCAGCCATTTTCTCGTGAATGAGGAGCGGAGTCCACTCCTCTTGAGAATAACCCATCTAACACGGAAGATAAGGTCAGCTCTAGTTGACATATGAGCTATTCGAGCATGCAAAACAGAATGTTTTTTTGAAGGTTTAGAGTTTGGCACATACAAATTTACTTGGATCGGCAGGTAAATACCGCATATAGGTAGGTATAATGGACTCATATGGAATAACTTTCGGGTTTAAGGAGTTTGGATGCACAAGCAGTATTCCCGCTTAGTAAAGGTGAAGGATAGCAAAAGACTGGGAAGCGACCAACTGAGAGAGCGACAACAGTCGTAAACATGCATTAAAATTAATTCACACCGAATACAAGCATGAGTGGGACATCATCCACCATGAACATAAATATCATGAAGGCTATGTTGATTGGATTCAACTACGTGCGTGAACATGTGACAAGTCGAGTCACTCAATGCATTTAATGGAGGACACCACCCCATCATACCACATCATAATTATTCTAATAGCATTTTGGCACGCAAGGTAAACCATTATAACTTATAGCTAATCAAGCATGGCACAAGCAACTATAATCTCTAAATGTCATTGCAAATATGTTTACTCCATAATAGCTGAATCAGGAACGATGAATCATCATATTTACAAAAACAAAAGAGGTCGAGTTCATACCAGCTTTTCTCTTCCCAATAAGTCCATCATATATCATCATCATTGTCTTTCACTTGCACGACCGAATGGTGTGTATAATAATAAGAGTGCACGTGCATTGGACTAAGCTGGAATCTGCAAGCATTCAACTCATGAGAGAAGACAAGTAATATGGGCTCTAGGTTTAAATAATCAATCATGCATATAAGAGACACTAAGCATTTTCAATATAGTCTTCTCAGCCCCCAAAGAAAGAAAAAGAAATAAAAACTATTTACACGGGAAAGCTCCCAACAAGTAAAAATAAGAACGGGAAATATTTTTGGGTTTTCTTTTTAATTCTACTACAAGCATGGAAAGTAAACTAACTAATTTTTTTGGTTTTTCTTACAGTTTATCAAACACACAAGAAGAAAGCAGAAAAAGAAATTTAAACTAGCATGGATAATACAATGAAAGAGTATGAGCACCGACATCTAGCAATGAGTGTGTGTGAACATGAATGTAATGTCTGTGAGAAATACGTACTCCCCCAAGCTTAGGCTTTTGGCCTAAGTTTGTCTATTGCCAGGGATGGCCTGGCAGATATCCGTAGGTGAAGCTGGGGTCGTATCGTGACGCAGAGGCTATTGCCGCCTGGGCTATAGTGTGGAGTCGAGCAGCCTCCACTCTCCTTTCGTACTCATCTGCCTCCTCTCTGGTAATAATATATCTTCTTTTTGTCTGTGAATCAAAGAAAGCAGGAGTAGGAAGAGCAATATGGACTACACGACATCTGTCAAAGATTAGTCGATACTGGAGAGGTGGTTCAGTCCTCTCAACAAACTAGTGGGAAACCATAGAGTCAAAATCTAAATAAGAAGGGGGTAACTCCATGTCACCCTCACGAATGTCTACCTCAAGAAAATTATCTAAGCGGGTTGCATAAATTCCTCCAAAGAAATCTCTGCTATGTCTATTCTGATGCAACCTGCGAGCTACAATGGCTCCCATATGATAAGATTGGTCTCCTAACACAGCACTCTTGAGAATATTGAGGTCAGGGACACACACGTGACATGCTTCATCCTTAGCATTTATGCATCTACCTATGAAGAGAGCAAAATAATGTATAGCAGGAAAGTGAACGCTCCCTATAGTAGCTTGTGTTATATCTCTAGATTCCCCTACAGTTATTCTAGCAAGAAAGTCTCTATATTCAGATTTAGGGGGATCCCTGACATTACCCCAAGATGGGAGTTTGCAAGCATAAGTAAATTCCTCTAAGTCCATGGTATAAGATTTGTCATAAAGGTCAAACATGACTGAAAGAGGATTTCGCGAAGTTAAAAACTCAAACCTCCTCACAAATGAACTTGTGAGATCATGATACTGGGGCATTTGTCAGCTTCAAAGTCCTCAAGATCGGCGTTACTCAAATATGTGCTAAATTCTTATTTGATTCCCACTTGATTCATAAAATTTTCCGACGGCCATTCACAAGGCCTCACAGGAGCGTCTCTTGGTGGTTCCTCATCAGCATCACGTATTGCAAGCCTAGGACCTTGCTTCCTTGAAGAACCACCTTGGAACATCCTCCTAAGCATATTGTTTCCTCTTTACTACCTGTGTCGGGATATCAGGAGGTTCTTCATTAAATAAGTAATTGAGATCATATACTTCTTCAACAGGCGGTTAATTAAGACCATGTATTTCTTCAATAGCAGGTAAATTCTTAACATCTTCAGCTTTAATACCTTTTTCTTTCATATATTTCTTTGCCTCTTGCATATCTTCGGGGCTGAGAAATAGAACACCTCTCTTATTCGGAGTTTGTTTAGGAATAGGATCAGTAATTGGCTCAGGAACTCGCTCAAGAGGTAGCTCGGGAGGTGCCCAATTATTTTCATTAGCCAACATATTATTCAATAGAATTTCAGCGTCATCCGGTGTTCTTTCCCTGAAAAGAGAACCAGCACAACTATCCAGGTAATCTCTGGAAGCATCAGTTAGTCCATTATAGAAGATATCAAATATTTTAGGTTTCTTAAGAGGATGATCAGGCAAAGCATTAAGTAACTTGAGAAGCCTCCCCAAAGCTTGTGGGAGACTCTCTTCTTCAATTTGCACAAAATTGTATATTTCCCTGAAAGCAGCTTGTTTCTTACGAGTGGGGAAATATTTAGCAGAGAAGTAATAAATCATATCCTGGGGACTTTGCACATAACCAGGATCAAGAGAATTATACCATATCTTAGCATCACCCTTTAATGAGAAAGGGAAAATCTTGAGTAAATAAAGGTAGCGCGATCTCTAATTTTTAGTAAACAGGGCAGCTATATCATTTAACTTAGTAAGATGTGCCACAACTGTTTTAGATTCATAGCCATAAAAAGGATCAGATTCAACCAAAGTAATTATATCTGGATCAATAGAAAAATCATAATAATCCTGATCAGGCACACAGATAGGCGAAGTAGCAAAAGCAGGGTCGGGTTTCATTCTACCTCTAAAAGATTCTTTACTCCATTTAACTCGCAACCTCTTACGTTCATGTTCATCCTGGCAAGCAAGAATAGCTTCAGAAGATTCAACATCAAAAAGATAACCCTCAGGAATAGCAGGCATAGGTTCATCATCACTAACATCATCGTGTTTAGGTTCAATAGTTTCTCTTTCTCTAGACCTAGCAATTTGCTCCTCAAGAAATTCACTGAGTGGCACTGTAGTTTCAAGCATAGAAGTAGTTTCATCATAAGTATCATGCATAGAAGAAGTGGCATCATCAATAACATGCACATATCAGAATCAATAGCAGTAGTAGGTTTAGGTGTCGCAAACTTACTCATAATAGAAGGAGAATCTAGTGCAAGGCTAGATGCCAGTTCCTTACCTCCCCTCGTAGTTGAGGGCAAAATAGTAGTTCGATCATCTTTCAAGTTCTTCATAGTGTCCAGCAGATATAAATCCCAAGTGACTCAAAGAATAGAGCTATGCTCCCTGGCAACGGGCTTGAGAAAATAGTCTTGATAACCCACAAGTATAGGGGATCATAGCAGTTTTCGAGGGTAGAGTATTCAACCCAAATTTATTGATTCGACACAAGGGGAGCCAAAGAATATTCTCAAGTATTAGCAGCTGAGTTGTCAATTCAACCACACCTAGAAACTTAGTATCTGCAGCAAAGTGTTTAGTAGCAAAGTAATAAGATAGTAGTGGTAACGGTAACAAAAGTAAAGGCTGCAAAAGTAATGTTTTTGGTATTTTGTAGAGATTGTAACAGTAGCAACGGAAAAGTAAATAAGTGTAAACCAGTATATGGAAAACTCGTAGGCACCGGATTAGCGATGGATAATTATGCCGGATGTGGTTCATCATGTAGCAGTCATAACATAGGGTGACACAGAACTAGCTCTAGTTCATCAATGTAATGTAGGCATGTATTCCGTATATAGTCATACATGCTTATGGAAAAGAACTTGCATGACATCTTTTGTCCTACACTCCCGTGGCAGCGGGGTCCTATTGGAAACTAAGGGATATTAAGGCCTCTTTTTAATAGAGAACCAGAACAAAGCATTAGCACATAGTGAATACATGAACTCCTCAAACTATGGTCATCACTGGGAGTGGTCCCGATTATTGTCACTTCGGGGTTGCCGAATCATAACACATAGTAGGTGACTATAGACTTACAAGATAGGATCTAGAACACACATATATTCATGAAAACATAATAGGTTTAGATCTGAAATCATGGCACTCGGGCCCTAGTGACAAGCATTAAGCATAACAAAGTCATAGCAACATCAATCTCAAAACATAATGGATACTAGGGATCAAACCCTAACAAAACTAACTCGATTACATGATAAATCTCATCCAACCCATCACTGTCCAGCAAGCCTACGATGCAATTACTCACGCACAGTGGTGAGCATCATGAAATTGGTGATGGAGGATGGTTGATAATGACGACGGCGACGAATCCCCCTCTCCGGAGCCCCGAACGGACTCCAGATCAGCCCTCCCGAGAAAGATTAGGGCTTGGCGGCGGCTCCGTATCATAAAACGCGATTATTTCTTCTCTCTAATTTTTTTCTCCCCGAAAGCCAATATATGGAGTTGGAGTTGGTGTCGAAGGGCCACCAGGGGGCCCACAAGGTAGGGGGCGCGCCCAGAGGGGCGCCCCCCACCCTCGTGAGCAGGGTGTGGGCCCCCTAGTCTTCATCTTTTGCGTGGATTTTTCTTTATTTTTTCTAAGGTGTTCCGTGGAGTTTCAGGACATTCCGAGAATTTTTATTTTCTGCACAAAAAACAACAACATGGCAGTTCTGCTGAAAACAGCGTCAGTCCGGGTTAGTTCCATTCAAATCATACAAGTTATAGTCCAAAACAAGGGCAAAAGTGTTTGGAAAAGTAGATACGACGGAGACGTATCATGCCCCCCACATGAGAATGGACAAGGGCTTTATAGAGCCTGCCTTCACCAACAATGTAAGTTTGTCCTTCTCAAGCCTTCAAACTTTGTTGTGTATATTTGGTTAGGCATGACTGCAACAGCTATTTATTTTTGGTGTTTGCATTAAATTGCATGTTTAAAGTTTATTATGTAGTTCATAAACAAAAGTTTGTCCTTCTCAATTTAAGTTTTCAGTTGTACAACCAAGTTCCTTCTTCATGCCATGTAAATTAAACTATATAGAGCAAGTGATCTTATTTTGTCAATCTGAAATGGGTAAATTGACAGCACACTAACCATTGATACTTATGAGTTCTTGATTACTAATCCAGTGGTGTCGTGAAGCTGCCAACTCCTTCACAATGTCATTTCCTGCCACGTCTTGACCTGAACAATACATATTGTGTTAATGCTATTTTAAACTATGTCACTTTATTCGTCAGTAAGAAATGTGATGAATTGTCAGCACTCATACTTATATGTGCAAAACCTATCATCTGTCTGCTTGTTTATCTTTCAGAGTGAGGAGGATATAATTGTCAAACAAGTACAGTCTCATCAGCTTGCTCAGCTGCTTGTGCTGCAGCACCCGAGCAGGGCTAACCTTTCTTGAACTCTATTGAAGTGCTATCGGTTTTGTATATTATTTTGTCGGCGTGTTTAATTGCACTGATGGCGATCTTTCATGCCCAGTGTATGTAATCTGTTGTCTGCTTGTGCTTTATTATCATAGTGGCGAACTTTGATGCCCAGAGGATGTAATATGCCGTAATTTCTTTATTGTATAGTCTAGGTTTTTTTCTTCTTCACGATGTTGCAGTTATTTTACTGTATATATATCATGTCTTTGTAGTAAACCGACCAAACCGTAAAATTACGGTACATAATTGGGCCGTCATGCAAATCACTATGTATGATCTGCATCATGGGCCCCGTCATCTTGGTCTGTTAACAGGCCTAAATGTAAACTGGCCCACTTGTAGATTTGGGCCTTTAATAGGTTGATTAAATCGCTGGTCCTATTTTCCCAAGAAAACTCAATGGGCTTTTAGGAGGCCGAAAAGTAGGTTGGGCCTGAAACGTGCCGAACAGCTCACGGGCCGGCAGCAGGCTGAAATAGACCCCGGCCCATGATTGTGGCAATCAAATCATGGGCTTATAACAGGCCAAAATTGTCTCGGTCCTTGTTTGGCCCAATCAGATATTATCGGCTGTGAGCAGGCCGGATGCAAACGGGGCCGTAGTTAGGCCCAACTGTATGACGGGCTTTTAACAGGCCGAAATATATATAGTGCCGAAATGTTAAACGGGCCTTTAACATGCCGGAACTATTATCAGGCCAAATTACTAAATGGCCCTTTATCAAGTGGGCCCAAAAGCATAGCGCCCCGTTGACGGGCCGAATCTGATATGGGCCATAATTAGCCCAAAGCCTCTCAAAGGGCCGGACCTGATCTGGGCCGTAATTTGGCCCAGAACGTGGGAGGCTTTTAACGGGCCGGATCTCATATGGGATTCTATTATTAGGCCCGGAACGTGGCAGGCTGTTAATGGACCGGATCAAATATGGTCCGGCATTTGGCCCAAAACATGGCAGCCTGTTAATGGGCCGGCCTACTAATGTCATCAAAATCTTTTGGGCCTTTAGCTGGGCCGTCCCATTATGGGTGGCGGAATCTCGTGGGCCTTTAGCTGGGCCAGCCCATTATGGTCTGCAAAGTCTTGGAGGCCTTTAGCTGGGCCGGCCCATTATGGCCCGCACAATCTCGCGGGCCTTTAGACGGGCCGGCCCATTCTGGCCGCAAAAACTTGTGGGCCTTTAGCTGGGCTGCCCAATTATCGCCTGCAAAATCTCCTCGGCCTTTTGCTGGGCCGGCCCATTATGGACCACAAAATCTTGTGGGCCTTTAGTTGGGCCGGCCCATTTAAACTTTATGGGCCACTTTTGGGCCTGTCCATGTGTCAACATTTCATAAGCGCATCTCGCCCATTGGATGCGTGACACCTGTGCCAACGGGGAGCTGACACGTGTTTCCTCTAGGCAATGATGATTTTACACGTGGAAAATCCCCATTGGTCCAGGCTGTTAACGGGTTATCGGATCGAAAACCGGGCCCGATAGCTTAACGACATTACGTTACGGTGGATGCCACATGTCGGTCACCCTTGACAAAAGCACTTCTGTGACGCGCGATTTATCGTCATGGAAGTGGACACTTCCGTGATGATAATTTTGGTAATGTCATGGAACACTTCTACGGCAACACAGGTATGACTATCTTGATTCTGTCATAAAATCGTCATGGATGTACATGCATGACAAAAAACGTGACCTACTGTGACAAACATGTATCATCACGGAAGTGTATTTTTTTGTAGTGTAGGGGATGCGCCGAAGCTTCCCTTCCGTCGCTCCACATCACGTCGCTTCATCGTCCTCATGGCGGACGCACACCGCGCCCGCGCCGAGCGCCGGGATGCCCTCGCCACCCGCGTTGCTCAGACGACCCCTGTCGGCGGGACACCCCATCGCTCTTCGTCGTCTGTGCCAATGCCGCCACCGGCCCGGTGGGGAACGAGCAGCAAGCATCCTCGTTGCAACCCTCGGTGCAACAGGACGGCCGCACCGCCACTCCATCGCCGACTCCTGCTGGTTCATCGTCTCACGCTCGTCGCGCTCCCATGGACACACGGGCCGTGCTTCTCATGGCGCACGAGCTCCTGCGCTACCGCCCGGTCGACGACCTCTACGAGGACTGGCTCGACCGCATCGCTGAGCTTGTCAGCGCCGCAGGGGGCTCTCCTGCGTCGTGTCTCTCACTGCCTCGCCCTCCGCCAGCTAAGGGCGATGTAGCTCACGGAGCACCTCCACCACCTCTACACCAAGACGGCGCCAAGGCGCGCGGCTCCACGGCGCGACCCACCACGTCTGGTGCCCGTGCGTGAAGAAAGAAGTTGTCAAGAAGTCCTGTGACCGCAAGAGAACGCTCCACCACTCCTCGCACCGTCGCGCCAGGATCATTTGCCACGATAAGGCCCCACGTCGCTTGCCGTAGCGGCGCGCGGGTGCCAAGACAAAGCTCCACCTCCAAGATGGGCCCCGGTGACCATGGTCGGCTGCCGCGCCTTCACCCCCGAGTTGCGTAGCGTCGCCTAGCCGGGCAAGTTTAAGCCGAATTTGCCTCCTCGCTACGATGGCACCCCTGGCCCCGCGGAGTTCCTGCAGCTCTATGAGCTGAGCATCGGGCGGCCAACGGCGACGAGAAAGTCATGGTGAATTGGTTCCCCATGGCGCTCAAGACGACGCTCGTTCATGGCTCCCGAACCTGCCTCCAGGCTCGATCTCCTCCTGGGACGAGATGCGTGACCGCTTCGTCGCCAACTTCCAGGGCACTCGCGACCGCCAACTAGCCGCGGGTGACCTGCGTCGTATCAAGCAACAACCAGGAGAGACCCTACAGAAGTACATCCAGCACTTCAACAATGTTCGTCTCTAGATCCCCAAGGTGACGGACGAGGCCATCATCTCCGCGTTCTCTAATGGCGTCCGTGACATCAAGATGAAGGAGGAGCTCGCTATCCACGAGGAGCTATGCACGTCCCTGGAGCTGTTCAACCTGGTGACCAAGTGCGCAAGAGCTAAGGAGGGGCGCCTATCCCTCCTCGAGGTCCCGGCTGCGGACCCGGAGGAGAAGAAAGCCAAGGCCAAGGACGTGAAGCGCAAGGGAGCAGCCGTGCTCGCGGCGGAGCCGGACACCAAGCACGGCAGAGACCAGCCCAAGTCATCCAAGAGCAGCCGACCGTTCTGTGCCTTCCATAACCTGCATACCCACAACACCAGCGACTGTCAAGAGCTCAGAGCCATTCAGGAAGGACACTTCGGTCGAAGCCCCTAGCGCAACGACCAGGACTACGTCCGAGGAGGAGTACGTGATGGCGGACGCTGGGATGACCGTGGCCCACGCCAGGAGTGGCGCGACCGGCCTCGTGAGGACAATTGGCAGGATTAGCCTCAGAGGGCACCTGGAGGGACCAGCCTCATGAGGATCGTCCTCAGGGCAACGCTGGTCTTCCCCCACTACCGCCACCGCCAAGAAGGATTGGCAACCACCATCAAGACGAGGGGGCTTGGGGCTTCCAGGAGCCGCATTCTATCGCCTGCATCTTGGGTGGAGCTCAGCCCCAGCCTCGCAGCATATCTTTAAACAGTTTGCTCGTGAAGTGAATGCAGTCCTCCCCAAGCTTGAGGCCACGCGCCCGCTCAGGTGGTCCAAGTGCACCATCACCTTCAGTTCGGCAGATCAACTCAAGTGCGCGGCTGCCGCAGGCGCCCTCCCGATGCTTTGCTCCCCAGTCATCAGCAACGTGCAAGTCACCAAGACCCTCATCGACGGTGGCGCAGGGCTCAACGTACTGTCCGTCGACATGTTTGACAACCTCCAAGTGCCGTATGACCAGCTTCAGCCCACCAAGCCTTTCTCAAGAGTGACCGACGCTCCACTACCCCGATCGGGCAAGTCCACCTTCCCGTCACCTTCGGAGAACGCAAAAACTACCGCACTGAACTCATCGACTTCGACGTCGCACACATCTGTTTGCCGTACAATTCCATCCTCGGGTATCAAGCACTGGCCAAGTTCATGGCGGTGACCCATCACGGCTACAATGTCCTCAAGATGCTAGGAAGCGACGGAATCATCACGGTCCCATGCGAAGAAAGAGATGCGGTGTGCTTGCTTGAGCGTGCCTTCCAAGCTGCAGCAATCGACGACCCCGACAACAAGGGCGAACGCCCTCCTGAGGCCACCCCCAAGAAGAAGCAGCTGCACCGCGCAGGACCTCAGGAGGATGGCGTCGCGACTGGAACCTCGTCAGGATCAATGCTCGCGCCAGGGGTGCCTCCCTCCATCGAATAGGAAGGCGCGCCCGGCGCCCTTCTCGGGCACGGCTCGGGGGCTCTCTTCTGGACGGCCTCAGACCCTGCAACATCATGAGGGAGGCGCTCAGTCACCACCTGGAGGCATGCTTCATGGCACGTCTCCCTCAAGAGAACACAGGGCGAGGAGCGCCCACCGCTCAGGAGTTCGTCACCAAGACCACTCAGGAACTGCAAGACGCAAGGGCCATGCGTGGCGACCGCCGCTCGCGAGGCGCAGCTCCCCATCTAGGCGAGGATGTTGGGCTGCGCTTCTGCATCGATGTCCCAGGGCTCAACAGGGCCGCACCTCAGGAGCCCTTCTGGCCTTCGCTCGTGGGCCGCTGCGAGGGTCCACTGCACAGCTACGTTCGCATGCCTTTTGGCTTGCCGAGCGTGTCGTCCACCTATCAGTGCAACTTGCGGTGCACCCTGGCAGCCCTGGAGGCCAGGCATGACACTGTCCTGACATAGATGGAGACGGTCCTCCACAAACCACCTAAACCCCCAGAGCCTCCTGAGGCTCAGGGCCCCGGTGGCTCATGAGGAGCGGCCCCTTCACCGCGTACCTCCAGCAGCTCCGACACCCGTTCATCGACAAAACCAGGTGACATTTTCCAAGTTTATTTAGCTGGGAGTGCCCCTCGGGCTACATCATTCCCAGGCCACGTGGGTTCGTCCCTATGGCATGTACCCCCTTTTCTTATGTCTTTAGCTTACCTTGCTGGGGGCGCCCCTCAGGCTTCATCATCCCCAAGCCGCTCGGGCTGGACCCGGTGGCATGTATCTTCCCTGCATTTACCTAAGACAGTTTGCTTTCCATGCCTAACCTACCTATGACTGTCAGCTGTTTGACTCTCACCTCCCACGGGGGCTACTCACGCTGGCACGACGCTTGTGCATGGGTCCTTCCCTGCAATGTCGACAAATCTGAGCGGTCGAGCTCTAGCTCGCGGCATGCCCCGCGCACGTCACCTCACCAGGCCCTCAGTGCCTTCGTCTCCTCGCGAAGCAACCGGCGGCAGACTGGCAACCATAATGGCAAACCGTGTTTCTCCTTGTGCTGGCTCGCAGGAATCTCGTGAGAATGACAGCAGGCGGCACCACGAGCTCCCTCTTCTCCCATGCAACCTGCTTGTGCATTAAAAGGGGGGCTCCTGAGCATCGCGACTCAGAAGCTCCTAATGGCTCTCCAGCCCTCACCCCCTGGACTTGACCACGGCATGTGACCTGGCATACCAGCGGCAGTAGAGCTCGCTCGAGGGTCGGGACCTGAGGATGCAGAGCATGAAGGAGAGCGTGGAGAAGAGGCGGAGGCTCGCATGGGACTGGCCTAGCTATGCATCAATGTGGCGCATCGCAAGGGATCGACTCCAGACCGCCAAGATAAGTCTCACACTCAGATCGGCTAATCGTTGGAGCCTAGGAGTCACACTCGCCGTAGCCCTCTTGCGGAAACATCTTCTCCCTTTCTTACCTTACCACAGCTGCTTGAGCGCTAAAGGGGACCCCCTGAGCATCGCGCCTTAGGGACTCTTACTGAACCTCGGGCCGCTCACCTCCTGGCCTTGACCACGGCACGCGACCTATCATACCAGCGATAGCTGCAGCTTGCTTGGGGACCGGGACCTGTCAGTGTAGAGCAACGAGCTGTCGCGAGGTTGGAAAGGGGAGACCGAGTCTAAACAGGACATGCATCCACAATTCTTCATAACAAGGATAGTATCGGCAAAACACATTACAGACCCTTTACACGCCCCCACCGGGTACTTCTTGCTTCCTCGCAGGGAACAAAAGACGAGAACTTAGGGGAATCCTATCTACCCTCCCCCGTGGCCGATGTCGTCATCAACAGTGGGCCACGGGAGGCTAGCGCCAACCCCATCCAGATCAGCGACGGCGGCAGCTGGGCGCTGCAGCCCTGCTCTGGGCGCGTCGAGAGCTCGGGGGCACGTAGCTGTCATCTCTCGTCTCCGGAGGATTGTAGAGCTCAAGAGAACCGCTGGACGCCCATGAACCGCTGCTATTGGAGGAGCCGCGGGCCGAGCGCGCATCGTCCTGGCGCTCCCCTCCAGGGTAGCACTCTAGGTGGCGGCCCTCCGCATCGAAGACCTTGAAGAACACCATGGAGGCGCCGTTATAACCAAAGTGAATCGCGAGCGCGCCCTCAGCACGGCAGACCCGCGCAACCTTGCCCCAGCCGTGGGTCATGAAGATCTTGCCGGAGGAAACCACTTCAACCTCTGCTCCAGTCGCCGGGGCATCGCAGTCAGCATGCTGCAACCAGAGCACGAGAGGTCCCCTCGGCGGCATCACGTCGGAAAAGAACCGTGGGAAGCGGATCCAAGTGCTTGGGGGCATCACCGCCCACAGCACGAGCTCGCGAGAGGAGTCCGCAGTGTGCATTCCAGGGGTGACGGCACGTAATGCCATGGCGGGGCGGCCACGGTCGCGGCGCGGGCAGCGCTGCTCGACGCTCCTTCCTCCTGAGCCCTCGGCTTGGGCGTATAAGGGCAGCAGATACCCTGGAGGAGGCCGTTCACACCAGGGCCTCGTCACTTCCGCCCTCACGATAATGTCGCAATGGTGGGCTGGCCTCTTCTTCGGCGGAAGCGGCCCTGGCTTGTCGCAGGGAGCCTTTCCTTTCTCCTCGGTGGAGAACCTTCGGATCGGCGCCATGGGAATTGCTACTAGCAGAGGAGCAAGGAGGAAGAAGCAAGCGGACTGGGAAGATATGGGCGACGGAGGCTCTGCCCCCTCCCCATTTATAGCAAGAGAAGGCCAACCAGCGCCTCCCACAATCACAGGTACTGATGGTTTTCCCTTGCATGTCGCACGGACTTGACAATTCGAGCAGTTGCCGAGGCAGCATGGGGAAGCGGAGACGCCCACGTCTAGTCAACCGCCACACATCGACCAGAGCCGCAGGCTATTGGGGCTCCCGGCGCTCCGCACTTGACCTTTGGCTTCGCCTTGAAGCCAAGCCCGAGCGTGCCTTGGGCCCGGGGGCTACTGTCGGCGTGCTAGGAACGGGGGTCCCCAGACTTGCCTGCCTGTGGCCCATGGCGTGGCTCTGCGCGGGGGCCCGTACGTCCCATCTTCATCAACAAGGCATTCAAGACCCTCGCGAGGGGCCAAGCCTCGCGAGGTAGACAGCACAAGATCTCCTCAAGAGCATCCTCGCTAGGTTGGCTCGTGAGGGGCGGAGAGATCAAGGCAAGGCAAACCTCGCGAGGTTCTCGTGATGTGAGCCATGACGATCAAGATCAGGTGGGCGCCAGGCGGGCGCCAGCACGCGCAGGGTCCATGCTTCCCCTTTGGTTCTAGGGAAGCCACCGTAGGGGCGAAGTACCAAGGCGTCAAGCAAAGTTTCCATATCGGTGCAACGAGACCAAGACCAGCAGGAAGGCAAGATGGAGGTCACCATGGAGCCCAAGGCGGCGTCACCACCAGAGCCTTTGCAGGCGAAGACCGCTTTTGTCAGGATAAGCTATACTAGTTGTCCCCTTTGAAATTGGCTGTTGTTGGCTCGCTTCCCGCTCAATATTTGGGAAGAGGACTAGGGCCTATATAAGTAGAACTAGCCACCACCATAGGGGACGGACAGACAACAACTCATTCGGAGGCATCTCATCCAATTGAGTGATCCTCATCAACAGAGCACAAGAACACCTCAACCTCAGGAGGCTATTCTTCCCCTTGTACTGTTCATCATCAGCCCAAGAGGCAATCCACCACCACCACACTGGAGTAGGGTATTACACCACAACGGTGGCCCGAACTAGTATAAATCATGTGTCCTTTGTGTTGCGAGTTCGTAGAGTTCGTCCGTGAGATCTTAGCAAGCTAGTACGTGGATCGGTAGGAGGAGAACTACGTTCGCACCCCAGAGTTCGGACCTTGAGGGTTTTGCCGGAACCCGTGATCCGACAGTAGCCGAGATCCCCTTGCCCTACAACGGGATTCTCGGCCGCCCAGCATTTGCCAAGTTCATGGCAGCGTCACATTACGCCCACAACAAGCTGAAGATGCCTGGGCCGATGAACATCATCACCATTACTTGTGACAAGAAGGATACGCTTCTTGCTACGTCTTGAGCTTGCGTTGGTTTTCCTCGAATAGGAGAGGGTGATGCAGCAAAGTGTAGTGTAAGTATTTCCCTCAGTTTTGAGAACCAAGGTATCAATCCAGTAGGAGGCTCCTCAAAAGTCCCACGCACCTACACAAACAAACTGAGAACTCGCAGCCAATGCAATAAAGGGGTTGTCAATCCCTTCACGGCCACTTGCGGAAGTGAGATCTAATAAAGATAGTATGATAAGATAAATATATTTTTGGTATTTTATAAGATAGATGCAAAAAGTAAAGAAGCAAATAAAGGTAGATAGAAAGCAAATATGATAAGAGATAGACCCGGGGGCCATAGGTTTCACTAGAGGCTTCTCTCAAGATAGCATGAATATTACGGTGGGTGAACAAATTATTGTCGAGCAATTGATAGAAAAGTGCATAGTTATGAGATTATATATGCATGACCATGTATATAGGCATCACGTATATAACAAGTAGTCCGACTCCTGCCTGCATCTACTACTATTACTCCACACATCGACCGACTCCTGCCTGCATCTAGAGTATTAAGTTCATAAGAACAGAGTAACGCATTAAGCAAGATGACATGATGTAGAGGGATAAACACATGCAATATGATATAAACCCCATCTTGTTATCCTCGATGGCAACAATACAATATGTGTCTTGCAACCCTTTCTATCACTCGGTAAGAACACCGCAAGATTGAACCCAAAGCTAAGCACTTCTCCCATGGCAAGAAAGATCAATCTAGTAGGCCAAACCAAACTGATAATTCGAAGAGACTTGCACAGATAACTCAATCATACATAAAAGAATTCAGAGAAGATTCAAATATTATTCATAGATAAACTTGATCATAAACCCACAATTCATCGGATCTCGACAAACACACCGCAAAAAGAGTTTAACTCGAATAGATCTCCACAAGAGAGGGGGAGAACATTGTATTGAGATCCAAAAAGAGAGAATAAGCCATCTAGCTAATAACTATGGACCCGTAGGTCTGTGGTAAACTACTCACAACTCATCGGAGGGGCAAGGATGTTGATGTAGAAGCCCTCCGTGGTTGATTCCCCCTCCGGCAGAGTGCCGGCGAAGGCTCCAGGATGAGATCTCACGGATACAGAAGGTTATGGCGGTTGGAATTGTGTTTCGTGGTGCTCCTGGATGTTTTCAGGGTACGTAGGTATATATAGGAAGAAGAAGTACGTCGGTGGCCGCCCGAGGGGCCCACGAGACGGGGGGCGCGCCCTACAGGGGTGGGGGCGACCCCCTCTCACGTGGGGCCCTCGGGAGCTTCTTGAATTGCACTCCAAGCTCTCCGGATCAGATTTGTTCCAAAAATCACGCTCCCGAAGGTTTCATTCTGTTTGGACTCCGTTTAATATTCCTTTTCTTTGAAATACTGAAATAGGCAAAAAACAGCAATATGGGCTGGGCCTCCGGTTAGTAGGTTAGTCCCAAAAATGATATAAATGTGTAAAATAAAGCCCATAAACATCCAAAAAGGGGTAATATAATAGCATGGAACAATCAAAAATTATAGATACGTTGGAGACATATCAAGCATCCCCAAGCTTAATTCCTGCTCGTCCTCGAGTAGGTAAATGATAAAAAGAGAATTTCTCATGTGGAATTCTACCTAGCATAATTCATAATGTAATTTTCTTTATTGTGGCATGAATGTTCAGATCCAAATGAATACAAAATAAAAGTTCATATTGACATAAGAAATAGTAACACTTCAAGCATACTAATCAAAGTAAGCATGTGTTCTCAAAATAACATGGCAAAAGAAAGTTCATCCCTACAAAATCATATAGTTAAGCTATGCTTCATTTTTGTCACACGAAGATGTTCCCAACTTCTATACGCCCGATGACAAGCCAAGCAATTGTTTCATACTTAAATAATCTCAAACTTTTTCAACCTTCACATGAGCGTGAGCCATGGATATAGCACTATGGGTGGAATAGAATATGATGATGGGGATTGTGTGGAGAAGACAAAAAAGGAGAAAGTCTCACATTGACGAGGATAATCAACGGGCTATGGAGATGCCCATCAATTGATGTCAACATGAGGAGTAGGGATTGCCATGCAACGGATGCACTAGAGCTATAAATGAGTGCTCAACAAAAGAAAACTGGTGGGTGTGCATCCAACTTGCTTGCTCACGAAGACCTAAGGCATTTGAGGAAGCCCATCGTAGGAATATACAAGCAAAGTTCTATAATGAAAAATTCCCACTAGTATGAAAAAGATAACTTATGAGACTCACTATATGAAAAACATGGTGCTACTTTGAAGCACAATATATGAGACTCTCTACATGATAAACAAGGTGCTATTTTGAAGCACAAGTGTGGAAAAAGAGATAGTAACATTGCCCTTTTTATTTGTTTTCTTTTTTCTTCTTTTTTTTCTTTTTCTTTTTTTGGGCCTTTCTTTTTTCTTTTTGGCCTTTCTTCTTTTTTCTTTCTTTTTTTCTTTGGGCAATGCTCTAATAATGATGATCATCACACTTCTATTGATTACAACATAAGAATTACAACTTGAAACTTGAACAAGATATGACTCTATATGAATGCCTCCGGCGGTGTACCGGGACGGTGCAATGAATCAAGAGTGACATGTATGAAAAATAATGCCTGGTGGCTTTGCCACAAGAACGATGTAAACTACATGATCATGCAATGGCAATATGACAAAAGTAAAGTATGTCATGATGATGATGAACGGAACGGTGGAAAGTTGCATGGCAATATATCTCAGAATGGCTATGGAAATGCCGTAATGGGTAGGTATGGTGGCTGTTTTGAGGAAGATATAAGGAGGTTTATGTGTGATAGAGTGTATCGTATCACGGGGTTTGGATGCACTGGCGAAGTTTGCACCAAGTCTCAAGGTGAGAAAGGGCAATGCACGGTACCGAAGAGGCTAGCAAAGGTGGAAAGGTAAAAGTGCGTATAATCCATGGACTCAACATTAGTCAAAAGAACTCATATACTTATTGCAAAAATTTAGAAGTCATCAAAAATCAAGTACTACCCGCATGCTCCTAGGGGGATAGATTGGTAGGAAAAGACCATCGCTCGTCCCCGACCGCCACTCATAAGCATGCACAAGCCAAGTACACTTCATGCTTCAAATTTGTTACATAACTTTAACCATACGTGCATGCTACGGGATTTGCTAAATTCAACACAAGAATTCTTTGAATTAATAATCTCCCAACTAGCATGACTTTAATATCACGACCTCCATATCTCAAAACAATTATCAAGTATCAAGTTGATCATAGCATCCAATTCACTTTCTATGATAGTTTTAATTATACCCAACTTGGATGCCCATCATTCTTGGACCAACTTTATGACCATAGCAAATACCATTATGTTCTAAAAGACTCTCAAAAATATATAAGTGAAGCATGAGAGACTAGCCATTTCTTCAAAATTAAGACACCACCGTGCTCTAAAAGATATAATGAAGCAAATAGAGTATTCTAGCAAATTCTAATAAAAAAGGCTTCTCCCAAAAGGTGTGTATAGCAAGGATGATTGTGGTAAATAAAAAGCAAAGACTAATATAATACACGATGCTCCAAGCAAAACACATATCATGTGGCGAATAAAAATATAGCTCCAAGTAAAGTTACCAATGAACGAAGACGAATGCGGGGATGCCTTCCCGGGGCATCCCCAAGCTTAGGCTTTTGGCTATTCTTGAATATCTTGGGGTGCCACGGGCATACCCAAGCTTAGGCTCTTGCCACCCTTTATTCCATAGTCCATAAAAGCTTTACCCAAAACTTGAAAACTTCACAACACAAAACTCAACAGGAAATCTTATAAGCTCCGTTAGTGAAAGAAAACAAAACCACAACATAAGTTACTGCAATGAACTCATTATTTATTTAATTTGGTGTTAAACCTACTGTATTCCAACTTCTTTATGGTTCATGGACTGACTTACTATCCATAGATGCATTGAAATAAGCAAACAACACACGAAAAACAGAATCTGTCAAAAACAGAAGAGTCTGTAGCAATATGTAACTAACGCAAACTTATGGAACTCTAAAAATCCTACCAAAATAGGAATTCCTGGAAAAGTTGTCTATTGAACAGAATCAAAAAGAATCAACGCAAAAGCACGTTCCTGTGATTTAACAAAATTATATTTGTGCGTGCAAAGTTTCTGTTTTTCAGCAGAATCAAATCAACTATCATCGTAGGTTATCCTATAGGTTCTACTTGGCACAAACACTAATTAAAAGATAAAAACACATCTAAACAGAAGGTAGATGCAAGATTTATTACTAAACAGGAGCAAAAACAAAAAACATAAAGAAAAATTGGGTTGCCTCCCAACTATCGCTATCGTTTAACGCTCCTAGCTAGGCATGAAAGCAAGGATAGATCTAAAGAGTGCCATCTTTGGCACTAAATTCATAAGTAGCACGCATGATAGATTCATAAGGAAGTTTGAATATCTTTCTTGGAAAGTGCTCCATGCCTTTCTTTAAATGAAATTTGAATCTAATGTTCCCTTCCTTCATATCAATAATCGCACCAATCGTTCTAAGGAAAGGTCTACCAAGAATAATAGGGCAAGAAAGATTGCAATCTATATCAAGAACGATAAAATCTACGGGCACCAAATTTCTATTTGCAACAATAAGAACATCATTGATCCTTCCCATAGGCTTTTTAGTGGTGGAATCCGCAAGGTGCAAATTTAAAGAGCAATCATCAAGATCATGGAAACCAAGAATATCACATAAAGTTTTCGGAATCGTGGAAACACTAGCACCCAAATCACACAAAGCAAAACACTCATAGTCTTTAATTCTAATTTATAGTAGGTTCCCACTCATCATTAAGTTTTCTAGGTATAGAAACTTCCAAATTAAGTTTTTCATCATAATATTGCATCAAAGCATCAACAATATGTTTGGTAAAAGCTTTATTTTGACCATAAGCATGAGGAGAATTAACAACGTATTGCAACAAGGAAATACAACCTTTTAAAGAGCAAGTATCATAATCAAATTCCTTGAAATCCGAGATAGCAGGTTCAATATTATTAGAACTTGAGGATTCTCCAATCTCACTTTTATCCAATTTAACATCAAGATCTAAAGATTCCAAATTTTTGGGACGCCTTCTAGGCAAAGTTGATTCATCATCACTCTCAGAATCATCAAATTTCATATTGCAAAACATAGATCTTATCGGGGTCACGTCAATAACTTTAAGATCCTCATCATTATTTTCATGTAATTTTTCTGGTTTAGCGGCCATCTTATTGACTAAGGTGGGTTGCTTATCAGAAATTTTGGCTATAGCATTTTCAAGCCGGGTAATTTGAGCGTTAACCCCATAGAATTCTTTGTTCATATCATCAAGCTATTTATTCATAAAACCCAAAAAACTCTTTTGTTTCTTAAGCTCTTTTCTAAATAAATTATTATGCTCAAATTGCAAATTCACAAAGCTTCTAATATTTGATTCAATCTCATCCATCCTTCTGAGAAGGTGGTCAGGACCCTTAGGCACGGCCATAAGGTCAAACAAGCAAACAAGCACACAAAAGAAGGCAAGCGAAAAGCAAGGAGGAGATTGGGAAAGAGAGGGCGAAAAAACGGCAAGGGTGAAGTGGGGGAGAGGAAAACGAGAGGCAAATGGAAAATAATGTAAATGCGAGGGAGATGGGTTTGTGATGGGTACTTGGTATGTCTTGACTTGAGCGAAGACCTCCCCGGCAATGACGCCAGAAATCCTTCTTGCTACGTCTTGAGCTTGCGTTGGTTTTCCTTGAAGAGGAGAGGGTGATGCAGCAAAGTGTAGCGTAAGTATTTCGCTCAGTTTTGAGAACCAAGGTATCAATCCAGTAGGAGGCTCCTCAAAAGTCCCACGCACCTACACAAACAAACTGAGAACTCGCAACCAACGCAATAAAGGGGTTGTCAATCCCTTCACGGCCACTTGCGGAAGTGAGATCTAATAAAGATAGTATGATAAGATAAATATATTTTTGGTATCTAACATTATTAAGAAGTTGATCCCCACTACTACCTATTCTCTCACCATGCACAATGTCCACATCAGCAATCAACATGCAACCATCCACCTCTTTCCACCTAAGCAGTCTAGCCAAATCATCTATTCCATCGGGTGATTTAGTTTTTCTTTTCCTCTTCCTTCTGTAACCGATGAGAAATCTTAAGAGCCATCGATTCGTTACGCTACTAGCAGGAGAACCCACCAGGCCACCACAGGCTGCCCACATGGGCGTTTCTCTCCTGACAACCTATCGCTCCCTTGCATTCCATGTTGACCGGGCTATTCCTCTTCTCGGTGTGGTTCCTGCGTCCATGGTCACATGGTCCTCCTTAGTTGCCGATCATATTTCGTGGTGCCATTGTAGGGAGCCGGCCTCATGGACTGGATGCGGGTGGTGGATCCAGCTCTCTGGTCAGTTGACCGGAATTCTCTGCTATGGAGTGGATGCGACGCCGGGCAGGACCTCTGTTTGACAGAGACAACCTGGAGGGGCCACCTCGCGTGCTTCCCATCGACGGCCATGAGGAGATAGAGCAGAAGATGTGGCTGAGGCCGGGACGGGCACGAGGCACGCGGTGAGGAACCTGCAGTCAGTGTCCTTGGAAGACCTGCCGCAGACTCCGGTCACGACGAGCCCGCACGCCTAACCCTGGACGAGCTCAGGTCAGTCACAAATTCACGTCCAGTTTCCTCGGTGAGTTCGGCTTCGGCCCTGTCTACTGGGGCTTCATCTATGATGGCGGCCTCTGACCCGCCCTTGCCCCACAGCATCTCGCCGTCAAGTACCTCGACCTCTATAGCGACGACATCCAGGGGCCGCAAGTGGCTAGTACGTCATTGTTCTTTGCTGCCACAGAGAGTCCACTCACCAAGCACAGTTCGTTGGTTCATTCATTGATTCCGTGATTACTGTGATTCATTTTTTGTTTGGTCGAACAGGCGAATGTGGTGTATCTAGGGATGCTGAGACCCTGCACTTGCCGCAATGGTAGCCATTTTGTTCGAAAGCTGAGCTCCTTGGTGTGAGTAGGAAGTCCTGCTCCTGATTTTGGTTTGCGGCAAGAGCGACAAACTTCCGAGAGTACGGCGACAGGTTCTGTACTCCGTTCTTCAGGATTTGTTTTTCCCTTCAGTATTTCCTTCTTATGTCATCAAGGATTAAAAAGGTCAAATTAAGCGTATAGAACCGATCGAAGTAAGCACTATCGTGCCTTCGGTTCCAGCCGTAACCCATCGACTGACTGAGCCAAAAGGGATCCTACCGCAGAGCTTCGTGTCTCCAGTGCTTCTTGGTACGTCCTACACCCGTTCCTCATCTCCCCCACTTAGATTTTCAATATGTCTTTTAATAAAACATCAATGCTAACAACAGCAGTTATTAACAAGTTACGTATCTTTTCCCATTGTCTCCCTCCCACCTCTTGATCTGAAACAGCTCCCCACCACCATTAAATCCTTCTGCAGAAACTGATCTACAAATTTATAGTTTCAGCTTCAGGTTCATTCATCTCTTTAAAATGAGCCACGAGAAGGAGGAACCACCAAAGTTGGGGACTCATGTATATCACCCATGCCGCATGTTTCATTTCTCACTAGGCTGAGCATGCAGGACATTGTTAACAACACATGAAAGAATCTCATGAACTACTCTGCCTTCTTCTAGAATTAGGTGCGAGGTTGCTTAAATCATTAATTAGTGATCACTAGGTTGATCAACTTCGATTGTAGTCAAGAAGAATACTCTCAATTCAAGATGATCCAAATACATGAATCTGCATGAATAAAAACATGTCTTTTGGATAGTTTGGATTTGATTCTTGATTATCAGTTTATTATTCATGTTTAAGCAAAAAATTACTACAACCATGTCGAGAAGGCCACAAGACACTACAATGTATTCGTTATTTTGTAAAAATTCAAGTACCTATATGTATGATCCACATATATAAACATGAGTAAAATTACACTCCCTCCGTTTTAAACTAAAACCACGACACTTATTTTCGAACAGAGGAAGTAAATCTTAGAGACTATGTACACATTGTTTGGATGTTGGCTCCACCACAGCTACAATTCATATGTGACGAGAATGTAGAGATCTATTATTCTTTAATTTTATTCTCGAAAAAATTAATACTATAAATTTCCGCAGCAACGCGCGGAGTATTAGCTAGTTTTATAAGGTAGATGCAAAAAGTAAAGAAGCAAATAAAGGAAGATTGAAAGCAAATATGATAAGAGATAGACCCGGGGGGCATAGGTTTCACTAGAGGCTTCTCTCAAGATATCATGAATATTACGGTGGGTGAACAAATTACTGTCGAGCAATTGATAGAAAAGTGCATAGTTATGAGATTATCTAGGCATGATCATGTATATAGGCATCACGTCCATAACAAGTAGACCGACTCCTGCCTACATCTACTACTATTACTCCACACATCGACCGACTCCTGCCTGCATCTAGAGTATTAAGTTCATAAGAACAGAGTAACACATTAAGCTAGATGACATGATGTAGAGGGATAAACACATGCAATATGATATAAACCCCATCTTGTTTTCCTCGATGGCAACAATACAATACGTGTCTTGCAACCCTTTCTGTCACTGGGTAAGAACACCACAAGATTGAACCCAAAGCTAAGCACTTCTCCCATGGCAAGAAAGATCAATCTAGTAGGCCAAACCAAACTGATAATTCGAAGAGACTTGCAAAGATAACTCAATCATACATAAAAGAATTCAAAGAAGATTCAAATATTATTCATAGATAAACTTGATCATAAACCCACAATTCATCGAATCTCGACAAACACACCGCAAAAAGAGTTTACATCGAATAGATCTCCACAAGAGAGGGGGAGAACATTGTATTGAGATCCAAAAAGAGAGAAGAAGCCATCTAGCTAATAACTATGGACCCATAGGTCTATGGTAAACTACTCAGAACTCACCGGAGGGGCAAGGATGTTGATGTACAAGCCCTCCGTGGTTGATTCCCCCTCCGGCAGAGTGCCGGCGAAGGCTCCAAGATGAGATCTCACGGGTACAGAAGGTTACGGTGGTGGAAATTGTGTTTCGTGGTGCTCCTGGATGTTTTCGGGGTATGTAGGTATATATAGGAAGAAGAAGTACGTCGGCGGCCACCCGAGGGGCCCATGAGACAGGGGGTGCGGCCCCCTATCTCGCGGGGCCCTCGGGAGCTTCTTGAGTTGCACTCCAAGCTCTCCGGATCAGATTTGTTCCAAAAATCATGCTCCCGAAGGTTTCATTCCGTTTGGACTTCGTTTGATATTCCTTTTCTTCGAAATACTGAAATAGGCAAAAAAAACAACAATATGGGCTGGGCCTCCAGTTAGTAGGTTAGTCCCAAAAATGATATAAATGTGTAAAATAAAGCCCATAAACATCCAAAAAGGGGTAATATAATAGCATGGAACAATCAAAAATTATAGATACGTTGGAGATGTATCACTGATCTGCGCTGACCTACTCTACCGGGAAGCAGTTGCAGCAACTGCCGCCAAGGCACTTGCTCCTGCCGCTGAAGCCCGGGAGGGAAGAAGAAGACCAGCAGGACCTCTCGCACCCACTTCAGCAAGCGCACCTCTTCGGAGTGTTGTGCTACCGTCGAGGATGTGCCAGAGAGCTCCACCGACAAGAGCAAGAAATCCAGAGCTGCACCACCAGAGACCAAGAAGGTGTCCGTCAAGGAGGATGGCACGGGAGGGGCTTTCACCATAAGCTCCACCCTTGACAGCAAATAGGAAAGCGCGCTCGTCACTTTCCTGCGGCCGAATGTCGATGTGTTTGCATGGCAAGCATCTAACATCCCCGATGTTCCCAGGGAAGTGATTGAGCACCATCTTGCTGTCTGCCCCCACGCGTGACCCATCAAGCAAAAGGTCAGGAAGCAAGCTTTGGAATGGCAGGAGTTCATCACAGAGGAGATCAGGAAGTTGGAAGCAGCAGGCTTGGTGAGGGGAGTGCTCCATCCGACTTGGTTGGCCAATCCGATGGTGGTGCGCAAGGCAAACAGGAAGTGGAGGCTGTGTATTGACTACACAGATATCAATCAGGCTTGTCCTAAGGACCCCTTCCCATTGCCGCGCATCGACCAGATTGTTGACTCCACGGCCTGGTGTGATCTGTTATCATTCATCGACGCCTACTCGGCCTACCACCAGATCTTCATGACAAGAGAAGAAGAAGAGAAGAAAGCATTCATCACCCCATGTGGTACGTACTGCTTTTTACGGATGCCTTTCGGGTTGAAGAGTGATGGCTCAACGTTTGCAAGGGTAGTCCAAATTGGTTTTGAGCCCCAGCTACATAGAAATATAGAGGCTTATATGGATGACATAGTGGTCAAAACCAAGGACGGGGCAACTCTTGTACAAGACTTAGAAGAGACGTTTGCCTACCTGCGCAAGATCAACCTCAAGCTGAAACCTAAGAAGTGTGTCTTCGGCGTTCCGTCTGGCAAACTTGTCGGGTTCTTTGTGTCACAGTGTGGGATTGAGGCAAACCCAAACAAGATCAAGGCTATCGAGCAGATTAAGGCGCCCAAGCGGATCAAGGATGCGCGTCGGCTCACTGGCTGCGTTGCCGCCATGAGCCGATTCATCTCCAAGTCTGCCGAGCGCGCCCTCCCCTTTTTCAAGATTTTGAAAAAGTCGGGCCTAATGGAGTGGACCCCGGAGGCCGAAGTAGCACTGCATGATCTAACGAAATACCTCTCTTCTACACCGGTACTGGTGGCGCCTAAACCACAAGAGCCGTTGCTACTGTATTTGGCAGCGACGAATCAAGTGGTCAGCGCCGCGCTGATGGCACAGAGGGAGGTCGACGAAGAGGCTGTGGCAACGGCAGGACCGGTGGATGGCAAGTCAGAGATTCCCCCGGCAGGGCCTGGTGCCGGCAAGGCAAGGCCCCCAGCAGAGTCTGACGCCATCAGGACAAAGCCCGCGCAGCCAAGTGAGGTGGTGCACAAGAAGAAGTTGATGCAGCACTTGGTTTACTTTGTCAGCTCCCTCTTGCAGGGGGCTAGGTCGAGGTACTCCGGTGTGCAAAAATTGCTCTTCGGCCTCCTTATGGCCTCGAGGAAGTTGCGTCACTACTTCCAAGCCCACGAGATCACTATCGTCACCCGCCTCCCGTTGCAACGGATACTGCACAACCCAGACGCAACCGGAAGGCTTGTGGAGTGGGCCTTGGAGTTACCAAGCTTTGGTTTGAAGTTTGAGAGTACTTCGACAATCCAGAGTAGAGTCTTGGTCGAGTTCATTGCAGAATGGACCTCAATGCCTGACGAGGAGATCCAGGAGACCACTCCCCCCGGCTAGGAAACAACTCGCGACTGGATTATGTACTTTGACGGGGCTTTCTCGCTGCAAGGCGCTGGTGCTGGTGTGCTGCTCGTCGCACCCACCGGAGAGCACCTCAAGTATGTAATCCAGATGCACTTTCCCAGGGAGATGTCCACCAACAACACTGTTGAGTACGAGGGGATGCTTGTCGGTCTCAGGATCGCGGTAGACCTCGGGGTTACGAAGCTCATCGTCAGGGGTGATTCGCAGCTTGTCGTCAGACAAGTTAACAAAGATTATCAGAGCCCGTTGATGGCGGCCTACATAGATGAGGTGAGGAAGCTGGAGGAGCGCTTTGACGGTATACAAGCGGAGCACGTTCCCCGAGCAGAGAACGACATTGCCGATTACCTGTCAAAGCGTGCTGCATTCAAGCTACCTGTGGAACCTGGTACTTTTTTGCTTCGGTTAACTCAACCATCCGTCGAACCATCAACGGAGTAGAACAAACAGAGGAAATTAGGCCCCGACAAGTACTTTCCCGCTGAGCCCCCAGGAGCAGCTGTCGGTGTCAAAACCGGCGGATCTCGGGTAGGGGGTCCCGAACTGTGCGTCTAGGCGGATGGTAACAAGAGACAATGGACATGATGTTTTTACCCAGGTTCGGGCCCTCTCGATGGAGGTAAAACCCTACTCCTGCTTGATTGATATTGATGATATGGGTAGTACAAGGGTGGATCTACCACGAGATCAAGGAGGCTAAACCCTAGAAGCTAGCCTGTGGTATGATTGTTGTAATGGTTGTTGTCCTACGGACTAAAACCCTCTGGTTTATATAGACACCGGAGAGGGCTAGGGCTACACAAAGTCGGTTACAATGGTATCCGTATCGCCAAGCTTGCCTTCCACGCCAAGGAAAGTCCCATCTGGACTCGGGACGAAGTCTTCAATCTTGTATCTTCATAGTCTTGGAGTCCGTCCGACGATGATAGTCCGGCTATCCGGACACCCCCTAGTCCAGGACTCCCTCAGTAGCCCCTGAACCAGGCTTCAATGACGATGAGTCCGGCGTGCATATTGTTCGGCATAGCAAGGCGGGTTCCTCCTCCGAATAATTCATAGAAGATTATGAACACCAGGATAGTGTCCGGCTCTGCAAAATAATTTCCACATTCCACCGTAGAGAGAATAATATATACACAAGCTCAATCTGCTGACGTATTTTGTAGCATGACGTCAAGCCACTACCAAGCCTTTACTTGAACCATTTTTTATTATACCACCTCAGCGCGTTTAGCGAAGCGGTTTCCTTGGCACGTCTTGTCGAAGCAGAGATCGTGTTCCCCTTATTCCAGGATTCTCATCAATACGGGCGTGGGTAACCCAACCGCGCCGTTGCCCACCCCTCTATCGAAGGCGAGTCCCGAACGGTCGCGGAGACGGCTCTTGGTATTCTCCCTCTTTATAATAGGACCAAGGCTCGTTTCTTTTCTTCAATCCTCCATCGAATCTTCTCCTTAATCCAAGTTCCAACACCTAGAGCCCCAGGTTCGAGCGCTTCGGACCTTCAACAATGTCCGGCTCCGACCTTCAGGGCTGGTGGATGCCCTCCTCTGTCACGGAGGAGGACGTGCTAAAGCTCCGAGAGGCCAAGTACCTGTCTTACGAGATTTCGCATAGGCTGCCCGCTGAAGGGCAGGCCATCCCCACCCCCGAGCCCGGCGAGTACGTCGTCTTTGTATCCCACCTCCGTCGGGGTTTAGGCTTCTCGACGGATCCTTTTGTGAGAGGGCTCATGTTCAACTATGGGTTGGAATTCCACGACTTGGCCCCGGAGTCCATCCTCCATATTTCTGCATTTATCATCGTCTGCGAAGCCTTCCTCCGCGTCACCCCCCACTTCGGCCTGTGGCTGAAGACCTTCAATGTGGAGCCGAAGATGATCGAGGCGTCAGCGAGTCTGGCGGGCGGCCATAAGCAGGAGGGCCGATGCCCCGTGGCCTGAGGGCTCCTTCCAAGGGAGCTCGGCTTGTGGCAACAAGAGTGGTTCTATATTACCGCTCCGAAGGGCAGCAGGCGGAAGCCGCCGCCCATATTCCGCTCGGGACCTCCTCGACGGTTGATGTCGTGGGTTAACCAAGGGCTTAACTGGGGGCCGTCAAAGGACGTGCCCCTATTGCAGGGCCGGATTCGAGACCTCCATGCGAGGGAGATCGATCTGGTCGTGGTAATGTAGGTTATGCTAATTAGGCGTCTCCTGCCCTGCAAACGCCGTACTCTCCGGCTATGGGAGTTTAATCCGGAGGGACCACGGATTCTCCAACACTTCATGGGTACGACACCCGTGGAGATGTATGAATTGTTCTTCGGATCACGGGAGGTGTGTCCGGAATTGATCGAGGACGTCGGCCTAAGCTGCAATCGCCCTGATGCTCAAGTAAGTAGCTTGGTGTTCGGATGTACCATTTGTTTGCCTTTCTACAATTCACCTTTTAACCCGTTGTCCTTCAACAGGAGTGGATAGCGCAAGCAAAGATGATATGGTGTCCGGCCCCCCTCCCAGAGACCACACCGAATCCCGTGCTAGTCAAGATGCTGGAGGTTGCGCCTTCAGAAGAAGGCGAAGGGGAAAATAAGGGAGCTACCGCCTCGCCCAAGGAGGCTCTTGAAAAAGGGGGGATCGAGAATCCCTCCCTCCAAGGGGAGAAGAGGACCGTCTCTGGAGACCCGGAGGCCAAAGCCCCTAAGCGGGGGAAGAAGTCTTCACCAGAGGGTCCTGCGTCCGGGGAGGCCCGCCGCACAATCTCCCTAAAGCATCAGCCCTCCAGCGAGCCGTAAGTAGAAAAAGAGAGCTCAGTAATAAGAGACATCCCTATTTGTGCTTCTGAGGATGACCGAATTTTTACCTTGTAGTTCGGATCTCCGACCTTCTCAGATGAGCTCGTCTTCGGGGGACCTTCGTCCAGAGATGGTGGAGAGCAAGACGCCTCCGTCCGCTGCACCGTCGGATAGGGAGGACGAGCCTGAAGTGTCATCCCGGAGGGTATCCCCGAGCCCGGCAGAGCCGAAGAGTTCGGCGCCGACTAGTGTTCGGCCGGGGGAGCTGATGGATCTGCTTGAGAGGGCGTCCATCTCAAAAGAACACCGTGCATTGATGAGTATGGTGATTGGAAGGATTTCGTCCGCCGAAAGCGGATTGCGTAATGCCGTTAGGAGTTTGCTGGCGGGGTTTGAGGTACGTAAAAATGACACACCTATTTGACAGTTTTGCACATAAAGTGCGCCCTGTATAGATAGTAGCCCCTGAGACTCGGTAGGTTGTCGAAAGCGACAGCGTGCCGAGGATCAAAATCGCAGGTATTAAGTGTTGCCTTTCCTACGCAGGTGGCGGATAGTCCGGGGGCCAGCCGGACTGATGGAGTTACTGAATTAAAGCGGCAACTCGACGTTGCGGATGCGGACATCGCGCTAGTCAACAAGCGACTTGACGAGTCGCAAGGTAAGTTGTTTCTCATGATCACCTATTAAGGAGCCAAAGCCCACCTCTTACAATATTTGTGCTTGACGCAGATGGTGCCGCTGCTGTGGAGAGCCTTCGGGCAGAACTTGCTCAAGCCAAGGAGCAAGCTAGAAGGAGTGATGCGGCTGCCTCGAGGGCGGCCAAGGAGTTAGAAGCCGAAAGGAAGGCACACTGCCGAAGCAGGGAAGAGATGGCCGAAATGGCCGTGAAGCTAAAAGATGCTACCGACCGCAATGAGGTACTTGAAAAGGAGCGCCTAGTGGAGCGAGAAGACCTGGGGAAGGCCACCGCCGAAGCCAAGGATGCCCGTTCTGCAATGCGGGCTATAAAGGAGGAGCTGCGCCAGGCCGGAGACATTGTGGCTGGCAAGCCTTTTCTGCTGCGCCAAAGGTTTACGGATCCAAAGTATGCTCGGCTTGGCCAGCTGTGGGGTCCGGAGGATCCTTATATGGACTTAGCGGCGAGTGCGGCGGATGCCGTTCTGCACTTCCGAAGTCTGAAGGATCACAAGACGGAAGAGCTGTTTTGGTCTCAATTCCATAGTCCAGAGCGTTCACTTCCGCCGACCGATCGGTTGGCCGAGTGGGATGAGCTGAATAGGTTGTCCGGACTTGCCATGACGGATATCGTGACTTATGTCTGGCCGGATAGGCCCAAGCCGAAGAGTTATTTTGGCTTGTTGCAGCAATTTCTTCGGGCGGTGCCGCATATCAAGGTGATGAAGCGGTCGGCCTACATAGAGGGTGCACGGATGGCGCTCGCCCGTGTGAAGACACATTGGACAGAGATGGATGCCACCGCAGTTGCGACCCAGGGTTCGGATGAGATCCGGTTACCCGCCGAGCACTATTTTGGGGAAGTTCTGCGTGGTGCTCGTGTAATAGAGTCGCAGTGCTCAAAAAATGTCATGTTCAAATGAATGTTTTATTTTATAAAACAATGTTTATGATGTAGGCTCTTTTTGTACTTGTGCGTTCAAGTATTGAAATATCTCATGTGCGGCCGTTTATGTATACGTATGTATAACCTGAAAGATGGCAGTCGTCGGCTTCAGCCCCCATGCACAAGGTGCGGGGGTGTTCGCAAAAATAGCGCATTTTCACACTTAATCCGACGTCTCGGTCCTATTAAGGAGGTGGTAGCGTAGCAAACGAGGCAACTGGACTATAATGCTTGATAACTTTACTTAGCCATTGGAGTTTGAGGGTGGGACTATGATATAGCCCCGAGGGGCACCGCGCTCTCCGGATTCGGGGCGTGTATGTGCCTGACCGGGAAACGGTCTTTCTTCAAAGCGGAGGAATTCTAAACATTCCGGTAGTCGATCGAGTGGTTTACCAGTCTCTCATTGTATCATAATGATCGGTTTTGGCTTTCTCTCTTGAGGTGCTCGCCCGGAACGGGCACTGTCGCGATAGTTCTCTGGTGCCGCATTAGCGATGGTGCGGGCGTAAGGCAGCAAAACACAGGGCGGGCAAACCCAACATTTGACCAAAGACATGATTCGGAGCTGATGCATATAAGGCCTAACTTGAGACGCCGAACACTCCCTAAGGTGTGCGGTCTTTATAATGATGGGCCGAACAATGCCCTAAGCCCCTAGTGTCCAGGTACGAGCAAGGTCTTCTGACGCGGCCGATGCCAAAACGTCAGTCTCCTCTCTGGTTATAATGAGAAACCAGGGGATTATAGCAACAAGAGAGAGTAAAAAAGGTTTACGCAGGGTCTTAATCTGAAAAGTATCCTTGCAACGGGTCCCTACTGCACGTCTGCGCCTGTGTCTTCGTTGTGTCGTTATCCTGGACGGGTGTGCACGTTGTTCATCTGTAAAAAGAGAGGAACTTAGTTTGAAAGGAAATCGTGCGAAAAAGTGCATAAAAATATTAATAAATGAATAAAGCTGAGCCTATATTAGCTCATTATTGCTTTTATGCACAGCCCCTTGTGAATGGGTGTGCGGCTCGGGAGCCCCTAGCTTATTTATTCCGGACTCGTCTAGCCGTGTCCGGGGTCTTAAACGACCTTTTAATGAAATGATGCCGCGTAGACCGGGCATTTTAATTGTAAGAGACCCGTAATGTGGTATTGCGTTAAAGCGGACAAAAGCTTCATGTCCCAATAGTGCTTGCTAGCTACTTTTGAATGGGGCAACATGAAAGATTAGCCTTTCGCGTCAGAAGTTGTCAGGTGTCCCGAACACAACTTCTAGTAATAAGGAGCCTATGCACTTGGCGTAAGGGCCTGGCGTCACTCCTTTAAAGGAAGTGCGGCTATGTCAAATTTTAGTAAGGTCTATCCCCATCTTGCGGATTGTGTTCGGATATAGCAGGTTTAAATCGTTGCCGCCGTCCATCAGGACTTGTGTAAATTGTAGTCCGTCGATTATAGGATCCAATATCAGAGCAGTCCATCCTGCGTTTGAATATACGGAATAATCCGGTGGTCGAAAGTGATTGGTTTTGACATCCAACTTCGAGGTTCCGCTGGGGTGGACCGTGCGGCACTTATTTTAGCGGGTGCCGCATTGTGTTTCCATAATATCACATGAAGTGAGTTTACTGTTTTGACTTCTTGTGGGAAAGTCTTTTGTTTTCCGGTGCTCTGCTGGTGGGGTTCATCATCATCCTCGCTTGGTGCGTCGAGCCCCTTGTGTTCGGCGTTGAGTCGGCCGGACTGTTTGAAAACCCAACAATCTCGGTGGGTGTGGTTTGCAGGCCTTCCGGAGGTACTGTGGAGTTGGCATATCCGATCCAAAATTTTGTTTAAGTTGAGAGCTCGTCACTGTTATCCTTAAGAGGCAGTGTTTTATTGTTTGGCCGCGAGCTTTTGAATCTGGCGTTGATCGTCGTGTTCTCTGGGCTTTTTTCTTTGTTCCGGCGCTGATCCTTTCTGCGCCGTGATTTTCCGTTTCCATCCCTGATCTCGGATGTACTCGGGTCGCTGGTGCCGCGTCCTGCTAGCCAGCTATCTTCCCCCGCGCAAAAGCGGGTCATAAGGCTTGTTAGTGCAGCCATTGTTCTCGGTCTCTCTTGGCCGAGGTGTCTGGCGAGCCATTCGTCTTGGACATTATGTTTAAAAGCTGCTAAGGCTTCGGCGTCCGGACAGTCAACTATTTGGTTATTTTTTGCAAGGAACCTGTTCCAGAATTTGCGCACTGACTCTCCGGGCTGTTGAGTTATGTGACTTAAATCATCTGCATCCGGAGGGCAGACATAGGTCCCTTGAAAATTTGTTCTAAACGCGTCGTCAAGCTCTTCCCAGCTTCCAATAGTGTTTTCTGGGAGGCTTTTGAGCCAATGCGAGCCGGCCCTTTGAGCTTGAGGGGTAGATATTTTATGGCGTGGAGATCGTCTCCTCTAGCCATGTGTATGTGGAGGATGTAATCCTCAATCCAGACTCCAGGGTCTGTTGTTCCGTCGTATGCCTCTATGTTTACGGGTTTGAACGCCGCCGGAAATTCATGATCCAGCACTTCATCGGTGAAACATAGTGGGTGTGCGGCACCCCTGTATTTGGGTGTGCCGTTGTCTTCGGACACTTGGCGTGTTGTGTTGCTTCCTGGGGCCCTCTTTTTTGGCCCATAAATGGACCTGGCCGGGCCATCTGTTTTCCTAGGATCATGAGTCGGCTTGTGTGCAGCGCCGCTTGTCGCTTTTGGCCTGTCATCTGGTCGTCTGTCTGACCAGGCGGCCTCTTTGTTTTTTGACTGTGGGGGCTCTATGGCCTCCTCGTCGAATTCAGGCAGCAGTTTGCGCTTCGGGTAGCTCTTTGTTTGGTGGCCATTGCCATATTTGTCCGCGGTCTTGAGTACTTTGCTCCACCTCATTCTGAATATGTCTTCCGCTGTTTTGAGCTTCCGTTTTCCTTCTTGAGACTTCTTGCGATGGCGGAGTCTTTTCGAAGGTTCTTATGCTCCGGTGGTGTGTCCGGCGTGAGGTCGTCTGGACTATTGGTTTCGCGGGCATGGATTGATTATCCGATTAAATCTGTTCGGACGGTTGCTTGGTTGCATGTTAAATAGATCCTTGGTTTGCCTGCTCTATTGCTGGGTCATTAGGAGCGCTGTTTTTGTCGAGGCGGGACTTAGGGCGGCGTTTGCGTCGCCGTTTTGGTTGTTTGTCGGCGGGATTATCCTTTGCCGCGCCCCGTTGTTCCTCGTTATCGCTTCCTTTTGGGGTGTCCATCATATATACAACATGGGTTGGGGTGGCCTTCCAGTGCTTGGTGAGCGCTGGTTCTTGATCGTCTCCGGCATCGTCGTCCATACCGTCGATGTCTTCGGGGTCGTAGTCTAGCATGTCGGTTAGATCGTCGACAGTGGCTACAAAGTGGGTGGTGGGTGGGCTTTGAATTTCTTCGTCGTCCGCATCCCAACCATCCTGGCCATAGTCCTGTCAGGGCTCTCCGGATAGCGAGAGATGCTTTAGCGAATTTAGGATGTCGTCAAAGGGTGAGTTCTGAAAGATGTCCATAGCGGTGAACTCCACGATCGGCGCCCAATCGGATTCGATTGGCAGGGGCGCAGGAGGTCCGGAGTCTGGCAGGGAGTCCGGCACCTCGGAGTCACGAGCTTTATAAGGGACGAGGTCAGTGTTCGGCTCCACCGCCGTGGAAGTTGCAGCTCCCGAGGCGGTGTCCAGCCACCCGTCATCGATCTGCGCGACCGGCTCCGAACTATGGGTCGGAGCGGATTCGTGTGCGGCCTCCAAGGCATTGTCCGGTGGCAGAGTTAGATCATGCCCGTCGTGACAGTGCAGCACGCTTGTTTGCGGCTTGGATCCATCGAAGATCAAGTCCCCGCGGATATCCGCCGTGAAGTTTAGGCTTCCAAATCTGACCTGATGGCCAAGGGTGCAGCTTTCGATCTGCTCCAGATGGCCAAGTGAATTAGCCCGCAGTGCGAAGCCGCCGAATACAAAGATCTGTCCGGGGAGAAAAGTCTCACCCAGGACTGCGTTGTTGTTGATTGAAGAAGCCATCAAGCCTATCGGTGACGCCACAGAGGAACTCTCAATGAAAGCACCAATGTCGGTGCCAAAACCGGCGGATCTCGGGTAGGGGGTCCCGAACTGTGCGTCTAGGCGGATGGTAACAGGAGGCAAGGGACACGATGTTTTTACCCAGGTTCGGGCCCTCTCGATGGAGGTAAAACCCTACTCCTGCTTGATTGATATTGATGATATGGGTAGTACAAGAGTGGATCTACCACGAGATCAAGGAGGCTAAACCCTAGAAGCTAGCCTATGGTATGATTGTTGTAATGGTTGTTGTCCCACGGACTAAAACCCTCCGGTTTATATAGACACCGGAGAGGGCTAGGGTTTACAGTCGGTTACAATGGTAGGAGATCTACATATCCGTATCGCCAAGCTTGCCTTCCACGCCAAGGAAAGTCCCATCCGGACACGGGACGAATTCTTCAATCTTGTATCTTCATAGTCTTGGAGTCCGGCCGACCATGATAGTCCGGCTATCCGGACACCCCCTAGTCCAGGACTCCCTCAGCAGCCATCAAGGGTGTTGCCGTGTATCCTGAGCCTGCCGAGGGGAGACTGACTCCGACAGGCCATCAAGCCCTGGCCGTAGAGACGGTCGCTCCCACGGTAGAAGAAATGCCTTTGGTCCTTGCCGTCGAGCCCCAGGCTCCGGCATGGGCACAGCATACCGTCTGATTCCTCCAAACAGGGGAGCTTCCTGAGGAGCAGGAAGAAGCGGAGAAAGTAGCCCGTCGGTCTGCTATGTACCAGTTTGTCGATGACGTCCTGTACATGAAGAGACCGAACGGTGTGAAATTGAAGTGCATTCTCCGGGAGGAAGGACTGGAGCTGTTGGCGGACATACACGGGGGCATATGTAGCTCCCACATAGGGTCAAGGGCCCTTGCCGGCAAGGCGTTCCAGCAGGGTTTCTTCTAGCCCACTGCCCTCCAGGATGCAACTGCACTAGTAACCAAGTGTGAAGCGTGTCAGTTCCATTCGAAGAAGCTTCATCAACCAGCTCAAGCCCTTCAAACCATTCCTCTCTCCTGGCCATTCTCGGTCTGGGGGCTCGACATACTGGGCCCTTTCCCCCGCGCTGTCGGGGGCTTTGAGTACTTGTACATTGCAATCGACAAGTTCACAAAGTGGCTGGAGGTGTAAGCAGTGAGGAAGGTGACAACACAGTCTGCCATCAAGTTCTTCAAGGGGCTAGTGTGCCGTTTTGGTGTGCCAAACAGAGTCATCACCGACAACGGCACGCAGTTCACGAGCCACAGCTTCATGCAATACATCCAAGACCTCGGCAGCAAGGTCTGTTTCGCTTCCGTGGCGCACCCACGGAGCAACGGCCAGGCAGAGAGTGCAAATGCTGAAGTGTTGCCAGGACTGAGGACAAAGACTTTTGACAGGCTGCACAAGAGCGGAAGGCACTGGATTGATGAGTTGCCGGGCCTGGCGCAGTCCGCTTGGAGATCGACGATGGTATTTTAGTGAATAACTCCTGGATCATCGAACATCTTTGCAAGTTTTACCCATAAGGCGCGGTTGCCGGGCCTCCCGGCAAGCCACACTTTTGTACAAGCATTGCCGGCAAGGCATGTAACCCTCTGTACAAAGCCAGGCGCAGACCCTGAGCATAAATAAATGAAGCGATGGCGCCCTAAGTTATGGCATGCATGCTAGGTTAAGTCTCTCCCTCGGGTAGGGTTGATAGTTCTTAGCGGCGAATAACCCCTAGCCTAGAGGTTGAGTATGCGTCTTTCTGTCCTCTTTGGTTCCAGGGAACATGGACACTTCTGCTAAGCCACTTGGAAGAAAGAGAACGAACCGGCGCTACGGCCCCGGCAAACTAAGACTGTCGGGGGCTCAAGACACAAGGATCCAGCCATGGCAAGCCAAAGTTGCCTGGGGCTGCGGATTCAGATAAGTCTTTCATCCCCTGTTATGCATTTCCGTATGGAACTGGGACATGTGAAACCTCATTTATATTCTTAAACCACCGTGCTCCCCTTTCCCTGTACCCAAGAGCTATCCCCTGGGTCGAAACTTGGTCGTAGTCGCGGTGGCAAGAAAATGAACGAGGGGCCTAACTCTACTTCGCCCTGCCTCCGCCAAGATTGTGAGAATGGTTGACTGAAGTGGGGGGATGGCAAGGCCTATTGCCGGGCGACAATGTTTATCTCAAAAATAACAAGGATCTGTTCCTTGGCATGGGCCTCGCTCAGACACAAAGAACCCGGCAAGCACCCTTTTTCATTAAAAACGTCCCATACAGGTACAGCTCATACGGAATAAAAAACATGAGAAAGGGGATTATAAGTTTTAAATTTAACAAGTGCCCGCAGGCTTACAAACTAAAAAAAGATAAGATGCCCATAATCCCTTTCTTGTCCCTCTCCTAAGGAGATGGAACAAGGTAGCAGGAGGGCGAAAGGAGCGCCTAGGCGAGGTCTAGAAGCAGAATGCGCCAAGAGAGCATCCCGGTGCCGGAGCTGGAAGATGAGGCAGCGACCCGACGATATGCGACGAAGGCGTCATTGCCCGCGTACTCCGACTTGACGGCTGCCGCCCGCCTTCTTCGCCTTCTCCGGCCCTCCTACGCCAGCCACCCAAGGAGGCGATGGGGAACGCGCCGATGGAGAGCTTGACGAGGAAGGGGCTACACAGTCAGTCGGAGTCGGGGTCAGCGCCCCGCCGCTCGACGCCCTCATCGTCGTTGTCGCTGTCCTCCTCGTCACTCCTACTCAAGGAAGAATCTTCATTGTCGGAGGAGCTCTCCACGCAGCACTTCAGACGAGTCCCAAGATCTCCGAAGACCTTGACGGAGAGCAGGCCGTCCTCCATTAACTTGAAGTAGAGGACGAGCCCTGCCATCAGGCTGTGGATGCGAGAAAACGTCTTCCATCCGCGACAGAGGTACATGACGTGAGGAGCAGGGAAGTCAACATCGACCCGCGTGCTACCGTTCCCATAGCCCCTCATGTGCAACTTGAGGGTATGGGGTGGATCGAGCTCCATCTCCCGAGCGAATGGGGTAGGGATACGGAGGCAGCGACGCGGTGGCCGGTGCGGCCTGATGAAGACCTCGCGGGGCTGGTCTCCGACATGGACCTCCATCGGGGGAGGCATCGCTAGCGGGGGAGAAGATGGAGCGCCACCCCGTCTCCCTCTCCCCCGAGCGCCACGGCGACCTCGGCCTCTCCCCCTCCCCCTTCCTCTCGTGGCTGGTCCGCCGCCACGAGTTCTAGGGAAGGAGGGACGCGTGTCGAGCAGCAACCCTCGCCGCCACCGTGGAAGAGTCGGTGCCTCCTCTCGCCATGGTAGACGGAAGAAAGGAGCCGAAGTGAATGGCGATGGATGATGAAAGGATGTGGGAGGCCGTCCTCCTCCCTCTTCTTATAAAGGGGCGGGGTCGGGGCTCGGCCGCCCCGCTCGGCCAATCCGGCCAGGGGGGACGCAAGGAATCGAGACCGACCCGTTGCCCCAATTAGCGACAGCCCGGTTTCCCGCCTCCACCGCCTGCCACCTGCATGGGGGACACGTGGCGAGCGAGAAGAATTGAGGGGATAGGTGAGGCGACCGTTCCCCAGACCGTGATCGTGGGGCACGGACACCTTGAAGGCCGCGACCCGAGTCCACCCGAGTAAAAGAGCCACACCTCTGCACCTCCCTCTTTTTTGGGAAGGCGCGAGCCGCCCCTTTACCATGATGTGATGCATGCGTGCGGAATCCGCCCCACGCATGACCCCCACATCACACACGACCTGCCATGTCACGCATTATACGCGGATCGTGGGGAAGCACAGCGGACGAAAAAGTTACTACAGTAAAAAATCCCGCCCCAACTGCCCGCGCACCGTTCTGGGCCTGGCCCAACAACGTGTCACACTTATGTGTGGCCCAGGCCCGGGGGCTCTTGTCGGTGTACAAAAGTAGGGCGCTCCTTTTGACACCTTTACTTGTGCACGGGCAGTCAGAGCCGCACGCCGCGGCCGCACATAGCGGGGCAGAGGAGGGATGCCGGAGAGAAACCAAAGCGCAAGGGAAACAAAGCAACTCCAAGACCAGAACATAAAAGAGCAAGGGGCGAGGTGGACTCCCCCGGCAAGAATCTTGCCGGGGACGCTTGCGCGGCCCCGGCAAGGTGCTTGCTGGGGCAAATTGCCCGACGCCGGCAGAGCGAGCCACCCTTGAGCCCAAGGGTTCCAAACGTCACCAACAACTATATTGGACCCAGGGCTCGAGAGGCACCTCTGTGGTGGCATGCAGATCTTTGTCAAGATCATAGATACATGAGATCAGATGAGGACCAGAAGACGACGATCCTTAGTGTGATTCTAGCCGAGGAAACACACAAGACCCCCAGCAAGAGCCTTGCCGGGGACGACCGCAGCGCCACAGCAAGACCCTTGCGGAGGGAATCAGCAGGGCCACAGCCAGGCCCGCACCAGCCAAGACTCCATTGCTGTTCCCAAGCAGTTGGTAGCTCAACCAGCTGGGCAGGCACCTACGTGGCGACGGGAGGCCTCTACACCGACTCAGCAAGCACCTCCGTGGCGGCATGCAGATCTTCGTGAAGGCTCCACCATTGCACCACCTCAGCAGCCTGCCTTCCTACATGGCACCGCATGCTTCGCTGGCACGGGCGCATGTCGATGCGAGGCGGGGCGGCGACGGACAGGACAGGCCTCGTTCCCGTCCCTGATAAAGCTAATGGACACCTAAGTAGCGCATTTAATGCGCTTTGTCCTGTAACGTCGGGCAATAAGCTCGCGCACTATAGACCTTTCCACCTCCTGTGTGCCACTGTGGCGACCCCTTTTGCCTATAAAAGGAGGCCCGAGGTGACCAGGAGAGGGGTTTTGCTCTTTTTGGCAAGTTACACCTTGTAGCTAGCTCAAGAACACAAGAACACTCAATACATCCACCAAAGCAGGACTAGGGTATTACGCATCTTCGCGGCCCGAACCTGGGTAAACAATCTGTGTGCTTCCTGTCAGACCTGCTCTTCTCACAACCCCGCGCCCGCCAACTGTAGAAGGGATTCCAATGATCCCATCGGTGTCATTTCCCCGACATGCGGCAAGAAGCCGAAGGAATTAGCAAGTCCCTGCAGAATTCAGATGCATACTTTCTTGTGCAACAGCAAGCGTTGGAGGATTTAAGCGCTAAACAAGAGAAAGTTAATAAGCTTGCTAAGCATCTTGCCAGCATTATGGGTACCCAGGATATTGTTTCTTGACCTCTTCTGAAGTGGTTCCCGTTCTAGACTTGTTTTGCTGCGGCATTTATTTGCACTGGTCGCCAACTTTGACGACCAGTGTATGTGATATGCTGCTTTGTTCCCTATATTTGCACTGGTAGCAAACTTTGATGCCTAGTGGATGTAATATGTGTAATAAGCGTGATAGCCTAGCGTAAGTTGCTTGCTTATTTATTTCCCTGTTGTCTTGTTTATTTGTTTACTTGTAGTCAGTGCAGTTCTTTTTTCGCGATTTGCTAGTGGCCGCAATATCCTATTTTTTTAAACTCGGCCACAATAACCATGGGTTACATATTTACTGTAGTTACCATGGGCCTCCTACGGAACATAGAAACAATGGTACTTCTAAGGTCTATGGAAACAATGGGCCTTCTATCGGCCGTAGCATCAATGGGCCTTCTACGGGCCGTATAATCGATCGGCCAAACATGGGCCAAAAACGGACCGGGTTATGGGCCTTGAACGGGCTATAGTTGGAAATGTTTGTTCATGGGCCGACCATAATGGGCCACCATTAATCGGCTGTATTTGATGATGCTATTAAAATGGCCTAACAGATTAACGGGCCACAAACGGGCCGATGTAACCACGGGCTGAATTTGGCCCACAATCAGAAAAGGCCAGTAACAGGCCATAAGTAATCGAATGCTGGAAATGAGCCTAAGAATAAATGGGCCCTGAGAAGGCCGAATGATAACATGGGCTTGAAAGGGCATAATGGACCAATAGGCTGTTAATGGGTATAAAGCGATATAATGTTCATTACGGGCCAGTTTCACCACAGGCCTTTAATGGGCCAAGAGTTACAAAGTGCCTAATATGGGCCGAAAGACGTCATGGGCCATACATGGGCCGGAAATCACAATGGGCTGGAATCATATTGGACGGCCCAGATGAAGCTACTGGGCTTAATACCGATAGGCCGTAAGAGGTCATGAGTTAGCGGGCCGTCAATGAGCTATAAATGAATAGGCCGTTAATAGGCTTTCCGTGGGCTGGCCCGTTACGTTTTGACCAAGTCAAATGGGTTGGCCTTTTCACCAGAATGGGCCTCTATTGGGTCGTGCCACGTGTCAACGTATCATAGGCGCCTCCTGTCCAATGAATGGATGGCATCTGTCCCAACGGTGAGCCAACACGTGTTTCCTCCGGCCAATGAGAATTTTACACGTGGAAAATCCTCATTGGTCCGGGCTGTTAGCGGGTTATCGGATCCAAAACCGGACCCGATAGCTTAACGGCGACCCATTATGGTGGATGCCACATGTCGGTCACCCTTGACGAAAGCACTTCCATGATGCGTCATTTATTGTCATGGAAGTGGACACTTCCGTGATGATAATTTTGGAAATGTCATGGAACACTTCTACGACAGCACAGGTATAACTATCTTAATTCTGTCATAAAATCATCATGGATGTACATGCATGACAGAAAATGTGACCTACTGTGACAAACACGTATCATCACGGAAGTGTATTTTTTTGTAGTGTTTCATACAATAAAGAGACAACCATAAGGCTCCTACCGGTTGCCGATAACTTACAATTAAAACATGATCATCTCATACGATAATGTATATCACATCATGTCTTGACCATATCACATCACAACATACCCTGCAAAAACAAGTTATACGTCATGTACTTTGTTGTTGCAAATTTTCCATGGCTGCTACGGGTTTATAGCAAGAACCGTTCTTACCTATGCAAAAACCACAATGTTGGTTTATCAAGTTTGCTGCTTTAACCTTCTTCAAGGACCGGCCTTAGTCAAATACTATTCAATGAAAACAGGTGAAACAGGCACCCGCCAACCACCTTTATGCAAAATTAGTTACATGTCAGTCAGTGGAACCGGTCTCATGTACGTGGACATGTAAGGTTGGTCCGTGCCACTTCATCCCATAATACCACCGAATCAAAATAAGACGTTGGTGGTAAGCAGTATGACTATCACCGGCCACAACTCTTTGTGTTCTACTCATGCATATCATCTACGCATAAACCTGGCTTTGATGCCACTATTAGGGAATGATCCATGGAAAACAATAAAATTCTACGCACACGCAAGATCTATCTCCATGGAGATGCATAGATATGAGAGGGGGAGAGCATCTTCATACCCTTGAAGATCGCAAAGCGGAAGCGTTTATGTACGCGGTTGATGTAGTCATACACCTTCACGATCCGTCCTGATCAAATACCGAATGTACGGCACCTCCGCGTTCAGCACATGTTCAGCTCGATGACTTCCTCGCCTTCTTGATCCAGCAAGACGGGCAAAGTAGTAGATGGGTTCCGGTAGCACGACGGCGTGGTGATGGTGTTGGTGAAGAACAATCTCACCAACGGAAACTATGATGGAGGAAAAACTAGATGGGACGGGGTTGCCGGCACACGGCTTGGCGATTCTTGATGTGTCTTGGGTGCTAGCCCTACCCCTCTATTTATATGTTGAGCCCTCGGGTCAAAACTTGGAGTAAAAGCCTCCTCAAAGTCGGTTTTGCCTGAAAGGCAAGAGTCCTTCTTGAACTCCAGGGCCAAACGCCAGGGTTCCTGGCGTCTGGGCCCAGACGCCAGGGTCCCTGGCGTCTGGCCTCTAGTCTCCACAATCTTCCTTTTGCTCTTTCCAAAACCCTCGTGGGCTTTCCCTTTGGCCCAAATAAAGTGTTCTCGTACCCAAACATTTCGGGAAACATCAGAAACCCCTTCCAGTGAATTCTGGAACCCTTCCGAACACCAAACACTATTATCCCATATATCAATCTTTACCTCCGAACCATTCCGGAGCTCCTCGTCATGTCCATGATCTCATCCGGGACTTCGAACAACATTTGGTGACCAACATACATAACTCATATAATACTATATCGTCAATGAACGTTAAGCGTGCGAACCCTACGGGTTCGACAATCATGTAGACATGACCGAGACACCTCTCTGGCCAATAAAAAATAGCGGAACCTGGATGCCCATATTGGCCTACATATTCTATGAAGATCTCTACTGGTCAAACCTTATGACAACATACGTAATTCCCTTTGTCCATCGGTATGTTACTTGCCTGAGATTCGATCGTTGGTATCTCTATACCTAGTTCAATCTCATTACCGGCAAGTCTCCTTACTCGTTCTGTAATACATCATCTCCTATCTAACTTCTTAGTCATTTGCTTGCAAGCTTATTATGTGTATTACCGAGAGGGCCCAGAGATACCTCTCCGATACTCGGAGTGGCAAATCCTAATCTCGAACTATGCCAACTCAACAAAAACCTTTGGAGATACCTATAGAGCATCTTTATGATCACCCATTTACGTTGTGATGTTTGATAGCACACAAGGTATTCCTCCGGTATCCGGGAGTTGCATAATCTCATAGTTGAAGGAAAATGTATTTGACATGAAGGAAGTGATACGTCTCCAACGTATCTATAATTTTTTATTGTTCCATGCTATTATATTATCTGTTTTGGATGTTTAATGGGCTTTAATATACTCTTTTCTATTATTTTTGGGACTAACCTATTAACCGGAGGCCCAGTACTAGTTGCTATTTTTTTGCCTATTTCAGTGTTTCGCAGAAAAGGAATATCAAACGGAACGAAACCTTCGCGAGGATCTTTTTTGGAACAAACGCAATCTAGGAGACTTGGAGTGGAAGTCAAGGAAGCAACAAGGCGGCCACAAGGCAGGAGGGCGCGCCCAGGGGGTAGGTGCACCCCCACCCTTGTGGGCCCTTTGTAGCTCCACCAACCTACTTCTTTCGCCTATATATACTCTTATACCCTGAAAACATCCAGGGGAGCCACGAAACCACTTTTCCACCACCGCAACCTTCTGTACCCATGAGATCCCATCTTGGGGCCTTTTTCGGCGCTTTGCCGGAGGGGGATTCGATCACAGAGGGCTTCTACATCAACACCATAGCCTCTCCGATGATATGTGAGTAGTTTACCACAGACCTTCGGGTCCATAGTTATTAGCTAGATGGATTCTTCTCTCCCTCTCTCCTTGGTTCTCAATACAAAGTTCTCCTCGATGTCCTTGGAGATCTATTCGATGTAATACATTTTGCGATGTGTTTGTCGAGATCCGATGAATTGTGGTTTTATGATCAAGATTATCTATGAACAATATTTGATTCTTCTTTGAATTCTTATATGCATGATCTGATATCTTTGCAAGTCTCTTTGAATTATTGGTTTAGTTCAGCCTACTAGATTGATCTTTCTTGCAATGGGAGAAGTGCTTAGCTTTGGGTTCAATCTTGCGGTGCTCGATCCCAGTGACAGAAAGGGAACCGACATGTATTGTATTGTTGCCATCGAGGATAAAAATATGGAGTTTATATCATATTGCTTGAGTTTATCCCTCTACATCATGTCATCTTGCCTAATGCGTTACTCTGTTCTTATGAACTTAATACTCTAGATGCATGCTGGATAGTGGTCGATGTGTGGAGTAATAGTAGTAGATGCAGAATCGTTTCGGTCTACTTGACACGGACGTGATGCCTATGTTCATGATCATGCCTAGATATTCTCATAACTATGCGCCTTTCTATCAATTGATCGGCAGTAATTTGTTCACCCACCATAATCTATGCTATCTTGAGAGAAGCCACTAGTGAAACCTATGGCCCCCGGGTCTATTTTACATCATATTAGTTTCCCGTAAACTAGCTATTTCTGTTGCCGTTTATTTTGCAATCTTTACTTTTCAATCCATACAACAAAAATACCCAAAATATTTATCTTGTTATCTTTATCAGATCTCACTTTTGCATGTGGCCGTGAATGGATTGACAACCCCTTTATCGCGTTGGTTGCAAGGTTCTTGATTGTTTGTGCAGGTACTAGGCGATTTGCGTGTAGTATCCTACTGGATTGTTACCTTGGTTCTCAAAAATTGAGGGAAATACTTATGCTACTATTCTGCATCACCCTTTCCTCTTCAAGGGAAAACCAACGCATGCTCAAGAGGTAGCAAGAAGTATTTCTGGCGCCGGTGCCTGGGAGATCTACGCTCAAGTCAAGACATACCAAGTACCCATCACAAACTCTTATCCTTCGCATTACATTATTTGCCATTCGCCTCTGGTTTTCCTCTCCCCCACTTCACCTTTGCCTTTATATTCGCCCTTTTTTCCGTTTGTCTCTTTTCACTTGCTTCTTTTGTGCATGTGTGTTGGATTGATTGCTTGCCACGATGGCTAAAGACAATACTAAATTATGTGACTTTTCCAATACCAACAACAATGATTTTATTAGCACTCCGATTGCTCCTATTACCGATGCTGAATCTTGTGAAATTAATGTTCCTTTGTTGAATCTTGTCATGAAAGATCAATTTTCTGGCCTTCCTAGTGAAGATGCCGCTACCCATCTAAACAACTTTATTGTTTTGTGTGATATGCAAAAGAAGAAAGATGTGGATAATGATATTGTTAAATTGAAGTTATTTCCGTTTTCGCTTAGAGATCATGCTAAAACTTGGTTCTCTTCTTTCCCTAAAAATAGTATTGATTCTTGGAATAAGTGCAAAGATGCTTTTATCTCTAAGTATTTTCCTCACGCTAAGATCATCTCTCTTAGAAACGATATTATGAATTTTAGGAAACTTGATCATGAGCATGTTGCACAAGCTTGGGAGAGGATGAAACTAATGATACATAATTGCCCTACACATGGTTTGAATTTATGAATGATTATACAAAAAATTATGCCAGATTGAATTTTGCTTCTAGAAATCTTTTAGATTCGGTCGTGCAAGGCACTTTCATGGAAATCACTTTAGGAGAAGCTACTAAACTCCTAGATAATATTATGGTTAATTATTCTCAATGGCACACCAAAAGATCTACTACTAAAAAGGTTCATGCGATCGAAGAGATTAATGTTTTGAGTGGAAAGATGGATGAACTTATGAATTTTTTTGCTAATAAGAGTGTTTCTTCTTATCCTAATGATATGCTTTGTCCACTTTAATTGAGAATAATAATGAATCTTTAGATGTGAATTTTGTTGGTAGGAACAACTTTGGTAATACCGCGTATAGAGGAAAGTTAATTCTAGGCCATTCCCTAGTAATTCCTCTAATAACTATGGTAATTCCTACAACAACTCTTATGGAAATTTTAATAACATGTGCTCTGATTTTGAGACTAGTGTTAAATAATTTATGAATTCCCAAAAGAATTTCAATGCTTTGCTTGAAGAAAAAATGCCTAAGATTGATGAGTTGGCTAGGAACATGGATAGAATTTCTCTTGATGTTGATTCTTTGAAACTTAGATCTATTCCACCTAAGTATGATATCAATGAGTCTCTCAAAGACATGAGAATTTCCATTGATGAGTGCAAAGAAAGAACCGCTGGGATGGGTGCAAAGAAAGATTGCTTTGTGAAAGTTTGTTCTTCTAGTTTTCATGATAATAATGATGAAGATCTAAAAGTGATTGATGTGTATCCTATTAAATCTTTGTTTTACAATATGAATCTTGACAAAGATGGGACTGGAGATGAGTCAACTTTAGTTAAAAGGCATCCCAATAATTCGGAGTTTTTAGATCCTGATGCAAAAATTGGTAAAAGTGGGATTGAAGAGGTCAAAACTTTACATAGCAATGAACCCACTATTTTGGATTTCAAGGAATTTAATTATGATAATTGCTCTTTGATAAATTGTATTTCCTTGTTGCAATCCGTGTTAAATTCTCCTCATGCTTATCATCAAAATAAAGCTTTTACTAAACATATCGTTGATGCCTTAATGCAATCCTATGAAGAAAAGCTTGAATTAGAAGTTTCTATCTCGAGAAAACTTTATGATGAGTGGAACCTACTATTAAAATTAAGATTAAAGATCATGAATTCTGTGCTTTATGTGATTTGGGTGCTAGTGTTTCCACGATTCCAAAAACTTTGTGTGGTGTGTTAGGTTTCCGTGAATTTGATGATTGTTCTTTAAATTTGCACCTTGCGGATTCCACCATTAATAAACCTATGGGAAGGATTAATGATGTTCTTATTGTTGCAAATAGGAATTATGTGCCCGTAGATTTCATTGTTCTTGATATAGATTGCAATCCTACATGTCCTATTATTCTTGGTAGACTTTTCCTTAGAACGATTGGTGCAATTATTGATATGAAAGAAGGAAATATTAGATTCCAATTTTCATTAAGGAAAGGCATGGAACACTTTCCTAGGAAGAAAATTAAATTACCTTGTGAATCTATTATGAGAGCCACTTATGGATTGCAAACCAAAGATGATAATACCAAGATCTATTCTTGTTTCTATGCCTAGCTAGGGGCGTTAAACGATAGCGCTTGTTGGAACGCAACCCAATTTTATTTTTGTTCTTTGATTTTTGTTCCTGTTTAGTAGTAAATAATTCATCTAGCCTCTGTTTAGATGTGGTTTTATGTTTTAATTAGTGTTTGTGCCAAGTAGAACCGTTGGGAAGACTTGGGTGAAGTCTTTGTGATCTTGCTGTAAAAAACAGAAACTTGAGCGCCCACGAGATTAGCTACCAATTTTACTGGAGAGTGACTTTAGGTTGATTATTTTTTCAGATGATTAATATATAAATTACTCACGTCCACCAATTTATTTCAGAAGTTTTGGAGTTCCAGAAGTATACGTTTGATACAGATTACTACACACTGTTCTGTTTTTGACAGATTCTGTTTTTTATGTGTTGTTTGCTTATTTTTATGAATCTATGGCTAGTATCGGGGGGTATGAACTATAGAGAAGTTGAAAAACAGTAGGTTTAACACCAATATAAATAAATAATTAGTTCATTACAGTACCTTAAAGTGGTGGTTTGTCTTCTTATAATAACGGAGCTCATGAGGTTTTCTGTTTAAGTTTTGTGTTGTGAAGTTTTCAAGTTTTTGGGTAAAGATTTGATGGATTTTGGAATAAGGAATGGCAAGAGCCTAAGCTTGGGGATGCCCAAGGCAACCCAAGGTAAAATTCAAGCACAACCAAAATCCTAAGCTTGGGGATGCCCCGGAAGGCATCCCCTCTTTCGTCTTCGTCTATTGGTAACTCTACTTGAGGCTATATTTTTATTCACCACATGATATGTGTTTTGCTTGGAGCGGCTTGTATGATTTGAGTCTTTGATTTTTAGTTTACCACAATCATCCTTGCTGTACACACCTTTTGGGAGAGACACACATGAATCGGAATTTACTATAATACTCTATGTGCTTCACTTATATCTTTTGAGCTAGATAATTTTGCTCTAGTGCTTCACTTATATCTTTTTAGAGCATGGTGGTGGTTTTATTTTATAGAAATTATTGATCCCTCATGCTTCACTTATATTATTTTGAGAGTCTTTTAGAATAGCATGGTAATTTTCTGTGGCTATAAAATTAGTCCTAATATGATAGGCATCCAAGATGGGTATAATAAAAACTTCCATATAGAGTGCATTGAATATTATGAGAAGTTTGATACTTGATGATTGTTTTTGAGATATAAAGATGGTAATATTACAGTCGTGCTAGTTGAGTAATTGTGAATTTTAGAAATACTTGTGTTGGAGTTTGTAAGTCCCGTAGCATGCACGTATGGTAACCGTTGTGGAACAAATTTGAAGCATGAGGTGTCTCTTTGATTGTCCTCCTTATGAGTGGCGGTCGGGGACAAGCGATGGTCTTTTCCTACCAATCTATCCCCCAAGGAGCATGCGCGTAGTGCTTGGTTTTGATGACTTGTAGATTTTTGCAATAAGTATGTGAGTTCTTTATGACTAATGTTGAGTCCATGGATTATACGCACTCTCCATCATTGCTAGCCTCTTCGGTATCGTGCATTTCCCTTTATCGCCTTGAGAGTTGGTGCAAACTTCGCTGGTGCATCCAAACCCATGATATGATACGCTCTATCACACATAAGCCTCCTCATATCTTCCTCAAAACAGCCACCATACCTACCTATTATGGCATTTCCATAGCCATTTCGAGATATATTGACATGCAACTTTCCACCGTTCCGTTTATTATGACACGCTTCATCACTGTCATATTGCCTTGAATGATCATATAGTTGACATCGTATGTGTGGCAAGGCCACCATGCATAATTTTTCATACATGTTACTCTTGATTCATTGCCTATCCCGGTACACCACCGGAGGCACTCATATAGAGTCATATTTTGTTCTACTATCGAGTTGTAATCCTTGAGTTGTAAATAAATAGAAGTGTGATGGATTAGAGCATTGTCCCGTGTGAGGAAATAAAAAAGAGCAAGGCCAAATAAAAAAATATAAAGGCCAAATAAAAAAGATAAAGGCCAAATAAAAAAAGAGAAGGCCCAAAAAAATGAGAGAAAAAGAGAGAAGGGACAATGCTACTATCCTTTTTACACACTTGTGCTTCAAAGTAGCACCAAGATCTTCATGATAGAGAGTTTCTTATATTGTCGCTTTCATATACTAGTGGGAATTTTCCATTATAGAACTTGGCTTGTATATTCCAATAATGGGCTTCCTCAATTGCCCTAGGTCTTCGTGAGCAAGCAAGTTGGATGCACACCCACTTAGTTTCTTTTGTTGAGCTTTCAAACATTTATAGCTCCAGTGCATCTGTTGCATGGCAATCCCTACTCCTCGCATTGACATCAACTGATGGGCATCTCCATAGCCCTTTGATTAGCCGCATTGATGTGAGACTTTCTCCTTTTTTGTCTTCTCCACACAATCTCCACTACAAAAAAAGACACATCCGTGACATTTTGGGCCGAACGAAAAAAATTTCTGTCATACTTATGACACTTTTATGATGATAATTGTGACAAAACCCGGTATCATCATAGATGTGGTGGGGTCCTACTTCTATGACAAAAAATCATGATAGAAAATGGGCTTTTCGTCCTGGGCGGGCCGGAGACGCAGCTGCATGACATTCTTTGGGCCGTCCATGATGGAAAAAACCGTGGTAGAAGCGAGGGCGAGGAAAATATCGGGGTGTTCCCGGTTACGGTGGGTGGTCGGGGCCGAGTGATGCACGTTTCTCTCGTACACGCATGTGCGTGGGTGCGAAGCGTTCGGCTCTAACAGAACCCGAGCGAGGCGTTGCGCTCTAACTGAACCCGAGCGATTGCACTGTAGGCTACGTGTTACTGAACCCGAGCGATCGATAGATGGCTGTTAACTGAACCCGATCGAGCGATTCCTTCGCTACTGCTGCTAACTAAAGCCGATCGATGCTGCCTCTGGATGAACAGTGAGCATTGCTGGGGGGTTTGGATGAACAGTTCCCGATGGGGGTGGATGAACAGGATCCCGTGGTGTTGCCTCTGGAAGAACAGCACCCCGATCGATCGAGCCGGTTGGGGCTGGATGAAAAGGACCCCGTGGAGGGCAGGATGAAAGGACCGCCCCGTGGAGGGCAGGATGAATAGTAGACGGTGGAGGGCTGGATGAATAGTAGCCCATGGAGGGGTGGTTGAACAGGAGCCCGTGGAGAGGGTTGGTTGAACAGTAGCCGGTGGAGTAGCGCGCGGTGGAGGCTGGATGAACAGGAGCTCGTGGATGAACCATCGCATGTGGAGGCTGGAGGAGGTTGACAGTGGATGAACAGTAGCCCGTGGAGGCTGGAGGGGGTCGACGGTGGAGATGAACAGTATCCCGTGGAGTCCCATTTTGCGGTACGCCACACCCCTCCCGATGAACAGGACCCCTGTGTCGACCGTCACGCTCCAACACAAGTCCATTTCCTCCGTTTTGCGGTACGCCACACCCCTCCCGATCAACAGGACACCCGTTTCGACCGTAGGAGGTATGTTTCCTCTGTTTTGCGGTATGCCAGACTGTCGGTGTACTAAAGTAGGGGGGTACCTTAGTACCCCGAACTTGTGCACGGGCAGTTGCAGCACCCCGCAGCAAGGCTTGCCGGGCGCCCACCAAGAACCTCCATCATTTCCTATTACTGCCATTCAAGAACAAAGTATCAGCTGAGAAAACCAAGGCCCCGGCAAGAGGATCTTGCCGGGAAGGCCGACCAAGGCTCTTCCAGAAGACTTGCCGCGACGCCCCACGCGTCCCGGCAAGGCCCAGAGGCCGGCAAGCTTGCCAGTATGACAAGAGAAGGGCCGCGGCAAGGCGCGTGCCGCGGCAAGGCTGCCACCGAAAATCCAGCGCATCCAGCGACGTGTCACCCCGAGGCCATCCCAGGGGCACGTGGCGAGGCGCTGCACAGCCATGCGGAGCAAGGTGGCAAGCAGAGCTGACAGATACGCCATCGTGGCAACCGGTGGCTCACCTAACGGTCGTTTCTTTGCACTGTTGTGGCGACCAGACGGGCATTAAATGCCCTTGTCCCCTGCCGTCAGAGTTAGGTAGGGAGCACTGTTGGTCACTGTTGTACCAACCTACGATTTTACCCTTTTACCCCCTCTTCTTACGCTGCCACCTGTGGATGCCCCCTTCAGACTATAAAAGGGAGGCCCATGCGCACGTAGAAGGGGTTCGGTCCATTCGATACCCACAACACCACCATACGCTCGTGCCCTCGAGCAAGATCAAATACAAGCACAAAAGCAGCAGTAGGGGTTTTATCTCTCCGGAGAGCTCCGGCCGGGTAAAATCACCCGCCCCCCGCGTGCTCGACCTCGATCTGCTCTGTGCACGCCCTCCGCTCCCTTGCCGGACTAGAAGGGGCCCCCAGTGCCCCATAGGTGCTCGGGGCCGCACAAGAGACCGCCCCGACATCTTTGGCGCGCCAGGTAGGGGGGCGTCGAGGCCGTGAGCATCTGATCCGGTCTCCACGCGCGCCACATCAACGTCTTCATCAACATGCCACCGAAGAAGAAGCCTTCGGAGGTGGCCGCTCCGTCTACATCGATTCTGCCACCACCGCCAGAGCAAGCGGGCGGTGGAGTGGACGCCGGCGGCGAGCGGCGCCGATGGTGGACTCACGCCGTCACCAGGTCCAAAACAAGGCCCCGCAAGCGTCGGCGACCGTCTGAAACCACACCTTCCGGGAGGTGCAAGGTCGACAACGCCCGGTGCTCCTAGCACCGTCTTGGCGCGGAGCAAGGCTGCTGGTGGGTCGCGGACGCCCGAGGTCAAGATGCATGCCAAGATCTCGGGCGCGAGTGAGGTCTGATCACCCGGACGGGTGTGGCACCTCCCAATCCAGCTTGGGAGTCCGAGCACATCCGCTCCTCGCGCCGCTCGCCGCCACCGCCACCCAAGACAGCAGAGGAGGCGCTGGCCGAGCCCAGCCGCTTAGATTACCCTCCGCGCCACACAAGATTGACGATCGAGGATGACCATATACAGCCTCATCGGCCGCTTAACGGCGATAAGCCCCGGCAGCCGAAGCGATCGAAGCCTCGCAGGCGCCAGCGCAGGCGACGCCGACAAGACCGCTGGGGGTGCCACCTCTGTGCACTCCCAGCCCCGAAGGCCAAGATTGCCAGCTCGCCGGACCAACCCAAACGCCGACTCAACCGCGTCGTCGGACCCGCGAACTCGCCGTGATCAATGCCACGTTCTCCAAGAACGGCAACACGAAGACGCTCGCACTCGCATCGAGCGTCGGAGAGAAGCGCGACGTCAATCTGACCAGCGCGCTGGGCCCACGGTCGATCTGCGCGCACCCGGGGAACCAGGCGACTTGCCGTACGCGGCAGGTTGCCCTGCGTTCACCCGAGAGCTGCGGCAAGTCCAGTGGCCCAAAACCAAGAACTTCAAGCTAGACGTGCCCGAGAAGTACGATGGCAGGATACATCCGTCGGAGTTCCTCAGCATCTACACCATCGCGGTGCAAGCTGCCGGAGGGCGCGACGAGAAGATCCTCGCCAACTACTTCCCGCTGGTGCTCAAGCCCAACGTCAGATCTTGGCTCATGCACTTGCCGGACGGCTCCATCTCTTCATGGGCGGACCTATGTCACCAGTTTGTCGGCGCCTTTACGGGCGGCCACAAACCCCATGGCCAGGAGAGCGATCTGCATCTGCTCGTCCAGAAGGAGGGAGAGCCCCAGCGCAAGTACATACAGAGATTCAGCCAGGTGTAGCGCAACATCCCAGACTTCCACCCTGCCGCGGTTATTAGCGCGTTCCACCAGAGCGTGCGCAACCGCAGGATGAGGGAGGAGATGGCGATGTGCAAGATTAGAGATGTCAGCGAGCTCTATGCTCTGGCCGACAAGTGCGCACGGGCTGAGGAGGGGAGTAAAATCCCCGGAGAGATTGCAGGAGCAGAAGGGTCTGACAGTGAGGATGCCGCCCCGGCAAGGAAGAACCGGCGGTGGAACAACAGGAAGAGAAAGGCTAAGGATGTACTAGCTGGTGATCATTCCGGCAACGGAGGCGGCTCCGACAAGGCCAAAGCCGATGACTCCGGCGAGGCTGTGGTAGTCGCCGACAAGAAGGATGGCTCCGACAAGCAATATTGCAAGATTCACCGCACCAAGGGGCATGACCTCCAAACCTGCAAGAAAGTGGAGCAGATGGCGGAGCTGCAGAAAGCTGAGTACGAGCGCCGTGACAAGGAGAGAGCCCAGGGAGGTGGCGGAGGATCCGGCAAGAAGCTTCCCGCCCGGGGAGGACACCGCGGCAAGGCCAAGCCGCGGCAAGGAGACAGGCCTCCCCGCGGCCGCGACAAGAACGAAGATGAAGGTGAGGATGATGAGATGGAGGAAGATGAGACTGATGACCAAGAGTTTCAGAAGGCAACAGAGGTGTTGTCCATCGACGGCGGCACCTCTCTGCACGCCTCCCACCGTCAACTCAAGCAGTGGGTGCGAGAGGTGAACGCAGCAGAGCCGTCCATCGAGTCGCGCAAGCCTCTGAAGTGGTCCAGCACGCCCATCATTTTCGATGTTGAGGACCACCCTGATCGCATCACTGCGGTTGGGTGCTTGCCGATGTTGGTCTCACCAACAATCCGCAACCTCAAGGTCATGAAGTTGCTGGTTGACGGCGGGGCCGGCCTAAACCTGATTTCCTCCGCAGTGCTCAAGAAGCTCCAGATCCCCGACAGCGAGCTCGAAGAAACTGGTACCTTCCAAGGGATAAATCCGGGAAGGAGCAAGCCCAAGGGGAAGATCACACTGCCAGTGACATTTGGCAGCGAACTGAACTTCAAGACAGAAAGGGTCACGTTCGATGTTGCTGATATCCCATTGCCCTACAATGGGATACTCGGCCGACCAGCGCTTGCCAAGTTCATGGCAGCCTCTCACTATGCATACAATGTGCTCAAGATGCCTGATCCGATAAGTGTCATTTCCGTCCAAGGTGACAAGAAGGATGCACTTATTTGCGCCGACAAGATCTACCGGGAAGCAGCAGCCGCGGCGGAGTGCAAGCCACTTGCCGTTGAAGTTCCCCGGGGAAAGAGGAAAGCCAAGTCCGGCAAGAGCAGCTCTGGCGCCCACTCCGGCAAGCGCGCCTCTCCGGAGTGCGGCGCTATCGTCGAGGACGCACCATCGAGCTCCACCGGCAAGTGCAAGAAGGCAAAGGCAGATCTATCAAAGACTAAGCTCGGCAAGAACAGCTCTGGTGCCTGCTCCGGCAAGCACGCCTTTCCGGAGTGCCACGCTGCCGTCGAGGATGCGCCATCAAGCTCCACCGGCCAGTAGGGCAAAGAAAGCAGCCAGTTTTGAACTTTTGAGTTGTATTCCCTGAAAATCCGTACCTCGTACGAAGAACCTGTGCGAAGGGGGAGTCGAATCGTGGCTAAGTTGCGCCCTTGATCTGTTTCGAGTCCGCTCAACGATGAAAGCGCGCTGCAACTAGCCCGACGAGTTCTCCTTGCCGGGGGCAACACCGCCAGCGGGCTGCTGACGTTCCGCACTCAGCAAGTGTGTTTGCACCGGCGGATTCCCTGAAAGCGTGAGGGTGAAAACGTACAAGGGAGGAAGACAAGGGAGAAGTGCGGCCTCGCCGGATCGCAGAAGACGGAAAAGCTAAGTCGCCCAAGCTTGAGTACAGAGCACGTTTAGTTCTAAGCTTTTATGTTATATTCCTTGAACGTTCGTGCCTTGTACAAAAAAACCCGGGCGCGGAGGAACCAACTCGTGGTTAAGTTGCGTCCTTGCTTTGTTTCGAGCCCGCTCAACAATACAAGTGCGCTGCAACTGGCCCGAGAAGGTTTCTTGCCGGAAACAACACCGCCAAGCGGGCTGCTGATGTTCCGCACTCAGCAAGTGTGTTAGCGCCGGCAAGTTCCCTAGAAGCGTAGGGTTACAACGTACAAGGGATGTAACGAAGTAGAGGAAGTAACGTAGCAAGCCTTGCCGTGGGACGTCCTTCGTATGAGAAACTTGTACGCAGAGGAGCTGACTCGCGGCTGAGTTGCACCCTTGATTTGTTTCCGAGTCCGCTCGACAATGAAGGCGCGCTGCAACTAGCCCGACGAGGTTTCTTGCCGGAGGCAACACTGCCAGCGGGCTGCTGATGTTCCGCACTCAGCAAGTGTGTGTGCACCGGCAAGCCCCCTGGAAAGCGTAGAGTACAAACATACAAAGGGCGAAGCATGACATTGCGTTGCCCAACGTAAAAGTTTCGCCACAAAAAGCGATTTATTGCAGCACTGTCTAAGTTATTTTTCGTGACTATAATAATAGCGAGAAAAAAGAAGAGAAGAGAAGAAAACAGAAAGGCGCATCGGCACCTAAGTCTCGGTGGAGCCAGAGTCGCCGGGGGCTGCAGATGCTAAGATTCATCCCCGGCAAGCCAGAGTCGCAGGGGGTTGCGGTATCAGATAAGTTTTTCATCCCTCCTCATGTATCCTCTTATGGATTTGGGAAAGCGAGGCGCGTCCTTGAGCGAGTGTGCCTTGTATAAAAAAAGAAACCTGTCTTGAGGGAGGGAAGTCGCCAAGTTGCGCCCTTGCTTTGTTTCCGAGTCCGCTCAACGATACAAGTGCGCTGCAACTGGCCCGAGAAGGTTTCTTGCCGGAAACAACACCGCCAGCGGGCTGCTGACGTTCCGCACTCAGCAAGTGTGTTAGCACCAGCAAGTTCCCTAGAAGCGTAGGGTGGAAACATACAAGGCACAGAGTCAAGTAAAGGACATAATCCGGCAAGCATTCCCCTCTTTTTATTAAAAAACGTCCCAATTTAGTACAAGTCCATAGAGGATGAAAAACATGAGAGAGAGGATTACAAGTTTTAAATGCAGCTAAGGCCCGAAGGCTTATAGATTAAAAAGAGATAAGATGCCCGTAATCCCTCTCCTGTTTCTTTCTTCAGGAGGTAGGTCAAGGAGGCCCCGGCAAGAGAAGCTTGCCGGGGAGGGCAAAAGGGGCGCCTAGGTGAGCTACGGGTGCCAGAAGACACCAAGAGAACTTCCCGGGGGCCGGCCAGGAGCTTGGCAGAGACGGAGGCGCCGGAGGCAGAGCTCAAGAGGCAGGCGGCAGGACGTCGGCAAGACGCTGCCGAGGCCCCTCGCCCTCGTACTCCGACTTGACGGCCTTGCCGCCACCCCTCTTCCTCTTCCGCAGCCTTCCTACGCCAGCCGCCCAAGGAGACGGCCCCGGGGAGTTCAGAAGGCCAGTGACTCGGATGATGGGGTCGCCGGTGGCGCACGAGGCGACGGCCGATGCCTAGTCGGACTCATCGCCGCCGTCGTCGTCGCTGTCGCTCTCCTCCTCGTCACTCTCGCTCGAGGGGGAGTCTTCGCTATCGGAGGAGCTGTCCACACAGCATCGCGCCCGGGTGCCGGAGTCCCCGAAGACCTTGACGGCGAGAAGGTCACCCTCCATTAACTTAAAATGGAGGGTAAACCCCGCCGTCAAGCTATGGATGCCGGCGAACGTCTTCCACCCTCGATCGAAGTACGACACTAACTCGAGTGCCGCTGATCCCGCAGCCCCTCATGCGCAACTCCAATATCTCGGGCGGGTCCGAATCCATCGCGCTCGCAAACGGGGCCGGAAGCCGGAGGCGTCGACGAGGTGCCCGACGCAGCTTGACAAAGAACTCCCAGGGGTCGTCCCCGGTGTGGACCGCCTCGAGGAGAGGAGCTGCCGGCGGGGACGGGGGTGGCGCACCACCCCGACCGCCTCTCCCCCGAGCACTCCGACCACGTCCTCTGCCTCGCCCATGGCCTCGCCCCCTCCCTCTTCCCCTCGTGGCCGGCTCCACCACCACGGGCGCGGGATAGGGAGAGGCGCTCTGCCTGGTGGCAACCCTCGCCGCCACCGACGAAGGACCAGGGTTCCCTCCCTCCATGGCAGATGGGAGGAAGAATAGCAGAAGGTTGAAGAAAGAGGAAGAGGGGGAAGTGCGGGATTTTTGCACTTCCCTTCCGCCCTTTTTAAAGGAGCAAGGTGGGGGCTCGGCCGCCCCGCTCAGCCAATCAGAGCACGGGGAGAGCGAAGGAACAGGGCCGGCCCCACCATCTCCGCCCGTGACGGATCGGTTTCCCACCTTCGCCACCCACGACCCCACGCGCATGGGAACCGCGTGGCGGGGAGACGAAGCCGAGGCGACGGATGAAATGACCTTACCCTGCCCCGTAATCACGGGGGTGGACACCTTGAAAATCGCACACACCACCCACGCCTCCCACGACGCCGCAATCGACGCGTGCCGTTGCGGGAGGGCGCGGTGGACATGGAGTCCGATTTTGAGTGGACCCAGGCCACGCGTGCCCGTGCACTGTTCTGGGCCTAGCCCAACAACGCTCGGCACCGTGTATGGCCCAGGCCCGGGGGCTCCTGTCGGTGTACTAAAGTAGGGGGGTACCTTAGTACCCCGAACTAGTGCACGGGCAGTCGCAGCACCCCGCGGCAAGGCTTGCCGGGCGCCCGCCAAGACCATCCATCATTTCCTATTACTGCCATTCATGAACAAAGTATCAGCTGAGAAAACCAAGGCCCCGGCAAGAGGAGCTTGCCGGGAAGGCCGACCAAGGCTCTTCTAGAAGACATGCCGCGATGCCCCGCGCGTCCCGGCAAGGCCCAGAGGCCGGCAAGCTTGCCGGCACGACAAGAGAAGGGCCGCGGCAAGGCGCATGCCGCGGCAAGGCTGCCACCGAAAATCCAGCGCATCCAGCGACGTGTCACCCCGAGGCCATCCCAGGGGCACGTGGCGAGGTGCTGCACAGCCATGCGGAGCAAGGTGGCGAGCAGAGCTGATAGATACGCCATCGTGGCAACCGGTGGCTCACCTAACGGTCCTTTCTTTGCACTGTTGGGGCGACCAGACGGGCATTAAATGCCCTTGTCCCCTGCCGTCAGAGTTAGGTAGGGAGCAATGTTGGTCACTGTTGTACCAACCTGCGATTTTACCCTTTTACCCCCTCTTCTTACGCTGCCACCTGTGGATGCCCCCTTCAGACTATAAAAGGGAGGCCCATGCGCACGTAGAAGGGGTTCGGTCCATTCGATACCCACAACACCACCATACGCTCGTGCCCTCGAGCAAGATCAAATACAAGCACAAAAGCAGCAGTAGGGGTTTTATCTCTCCGGAGAGCCCCGAAGCTGGGTAAAAATCGCCCGTCCCCCGCCCCCCCCCCGCGCGCTCGACCTCGATCTGCTCTGCGCACGCCCTCCGCTCCCTTGCCGGACTAGAAGGGGCCCCCAGTGCCCCATAGGTGCCCGGGGCCGCACAAGAGACCGCCCCGACACAGACCCCTCCCGATGAACAGGATCCCGTTTGGAACATGGCCGATCAAACACAAACCCATTTCCTCCGTTCTGCGGTACGCGAGGCCTCGTTTCCATCGGTTGTTCCGTCCAAGCCCTCCCGATGAACACGACGACGCATTCCGTTCCGACCCAGCTGGTTGGCTCCCCATGAACACGACGACGACGTTGTTTCTCCATTCCGACCCAACCATGTACACGAGCCCTGGCGTGCGTGACGCTGCAGTAGGGCGTTCGAGACCCGCCCGTATATGCGTGTGTGGCAGATATACTTTCTTGCACCTGGCGATGTGCGTGCGTGTACACGCTACGTGCTACGCGCCTCTACTACAACAACACGCGCGCCTCTACATCGACCGGTATGTACGCATAACGTTAGCGACCAGAATGACAACGCTATGTACGCTTCGACCAGGTGGGTCCCGACTGTCAGGCACTTCCTTGCGTGCGAAGATGTAGCTGGTGGGTCCCAGCAGTCAGGGGGGCGAATCGTTGTTTTTTGCCCGAACGCACTTCCTTGCGTGCGAAGATGTAGCTGGTGGGTCCCAGCAGTTAGGAGAAATGTTTTTTCGCGAAATACGGTAGCCCGTCCGGTGGGTCCCCGCTGTCAGGTGGAGGAATAATTATTTTGTGCGTAATAAGGAGGCACTTCCTTGGTGCGGCCGTGGACCCAGCTGTCAGCCTCTCCACATATAGTACTCTTCCGATGGAAGTCGGTCATTGACCACATTGACCACGCCGCACCGAGAGCACCAAGGCGGTGGACGACGGCGAGGCCTAGGAAGGGGACGACGCGGAGCCAGGGAAGACGCGGCAATGGATGCCCACGCGGAGAGGAGTATGAGGGTTCACTGGTTCGGCTGAGGTGTGAGGCTGCTGTCGCCGCAGAATAACAGGGGGTGTGGGTGAGTAGAGGGATGGCCTGGCCAGCAGTGGGAGTATTAGGGGCGGTGAGGCCTCCACGGCATCGCAGCCGGCAGTGGGAGGTAGGAGCACAAGGCACGACCGGCGTAGATTTGGGCGGCTGGAGCAAGAAAACCATAGGTTGAAGAAGCACTACGGCCGTTGGATGGACATCGTACGGTCAATGGAGCTAGAATCGTGCATATTGACTAAGTTGACAGAGCCCTCCATCCCCGTCAACTTAGTAGGCCCACAAGTCAGCCTCCCACTATACTGGGTCCGAGCTAGCAGGGGGAGCATTCATTTTTTTGTGCCTAATAAGGAGGCACTTCCGATGGGTCCGAGCTGACAGCGGGGGGAACATTTTTTTCGCGAAATACGGTGGCCCATCCGGTGGGTCCTAGCAGTCAGGGGGAAATATTTTTTTCACCAAATATGGTGGCCCGTCCGGTGGGTCCCTATTGTCAGGTGGAGGAATAAATATCTTCCGTGTAATAAGGAGGCACTTCCTTGCGGCTGTCGTGGACCCAGCTGTCAGCCTCTCCACGATAGTACTCTTCCGATGGAAGTCGTTCCTTGACCATGTTTACCACACCGCGCCGAGAGCACTAGGGCGGTGGACGATGGAGTGGCCTAGGAAGGAGACGACACGAAGCTCGGAAAGACGCGACAGTGGATGCCCACACGGAGAGTAGTACGAGGGTTCACTGTTTCGGCAGCGGTGTGAGGCTGCCGCCGCCGCAGAATAACATGGGGTGTCGGTGAGTAGAGGTATGGCCTGGCCAGCGGTGGGACTAGTAGGGGTGGTGAGGCCTACACGGGAGGCGGGAGCAGGCAGTCCCGCCAGCGCTGGATTGGCGGCTAGAGCAAGAAGATCAGAGATTGAAGAAACACGACGGCCGTTGGATTGACATCCAACGGTTACGTCTCCTAGAATCGTTTGTTGACCTATATAATAACTAAAAAAATCTTGCATACGCGTCAACTTAATAGGCCCATAAGTTAGACCGTTCCCTCTTTTTTTAATAATTTATATTTAGCTCACTGCGACTTCCTATGCAATTTATTGCAGTCCGTTTTTTTTGGTTGGCCAGGGCCAATTTCGCATATTTCTATGGGTTCCAAACTATTTTTAATACCGAAATGTCGAGCCATATTTAAAGTATTTTGAAGATATATTTAAATTAGGTTAATGCCCAGTGAAATAGGAATCTGAAAATGTGAAAAAATTCAGAAATAATAAAGTAATTGCCAATTTGTCATCTGTTTTTATATTTACAACCATTTCATATTACTTTCAAAGATCTGCAGGCGTCTTGAAAGAGTTGCAGCCCATCCGGGCGTAGAAAAAGAAATAGACCTGGATTGGGTATTCTTCAGAAAAAATAAACTGGGCTCATTTTCACAAATAAAAAATAGCTGGGCTGTCACATGGTGAACATAAAATATAAGCCTGGGCTAGACGCGCCACAGCCTAGTTCAAACCCTGCTCCATCTCAACAATAAAAAAAATACTGCTCGAGCAGCTACGTCCCAGGTGTCAGCCGATCTTGTGTTGTCTCTTGTCTATTGACTATATACGCTCAGAATAAAGTGGGTCCCAGATGTCAGGAAAACACTAGGAGGAAGCATTTTATTTTTCCATACGCTGACATGGTGGGCCCGTACTGTCATCCTCTCCACGTACTTCTGTCGATTCCTGTTGTTTTTTAACCATGTTGGCAATGCGAGAGGGCGGCGCCGCGGGAAGCGCACCAAAGCGCGCGGAGGACGATGGCGAGGCCATGGACGTCGGCGTTAATGATTTAGGAGCCGATGGGGCGGCGATGCGTGCGCTGAGGTGCAGCCAGCCGTGGGAGGCGGAAGTAGGCGGCCCCGACGGCACTGGTTTGGTTTTGGCGGCTAGAGGAAGACAGGACTGAAGAAACAAGACAGACTGTAAAAGCAGCAGAAGTACTTAACAACCTTAACTGAAACCAGCAAGGGCACTTAATGACCACAGCTGAAAGCAGTATGAGTACTTATATAGGTTCAACCGTACAAAGCACGCCTCGAATAGTGCTACGTTGCCTACAACTAACCAAGGGTGAGGCCGCCAAGCCCCAGGACAAGGCCCAGGCGCCACCCCACGCATCCACAACATTCTGAAAGTGGCTTCATCTCGCAATGTGGTCAATAAATAGGATATTTGCTTTAGAGCCATGGAAAAGCAGGAACATAATCTTCTGCCCTATTCTCCAAGATGAACGGGCCTTCATTATTTGAGACCACCCATGAATAAGTATCTTTTCACCTCCAAGTGGAATGGAGTAGGTCGACATAAACATCATGTTGTGACCAAGCGCAAGTCTGACCCGACCATGGTCAGGCATCTGTATAGGAACAATAGAACTGGGCAGTTTCTGTTTCAAGAAGATCACAGCCGTAAAACTGTGTATAAGCAATAGTTTATGAACAACATATATAATAGAAAACAGCTCGTACCATCAGTTGCTCGACACAGTTAGACCTGTTCAATGAGTGCAACAGTGGCACACATATCCCATGTGGCCTTCCACCATTGAAACGCCCCACAAGGACCTCAAGACGATCAATGAAGTGTAGGAACTTGTGGATGTCGTCCCAGTCAACTTCAGTGCCATCAGTAACAGCCGAGTTGTTACAGAATAACAAACGAGCAGCCTGCTTAACTCTGAAAAAACCTACACGTGCCACCAATTATAAGAAAATATTAGTTAGAAGTAGCATCTTCGTGAGAGATTCGTTGCTACTTCTAAAGTTAAATTGTGATTAGTTAGACAGAATAGGTGGATTAAGAAGTAATCGAGGCAACAAGCAAGAACCAGATACAAAACAATCATGGATGAACAATTGGAACGACATCGGGGTGGAAGATCGTAGTGAACATGAGGCCAGGTTCTGCTATTTCCATCAACATTCATGCGCCAACTTTCAGCCCGTAACACTTGAGAAAGTTTATCCAAGTTCGGCCATAAAAACACAGCGATCTTCTTGGTTCATGAACCCAACTCGGAACTTATATCCATGGCTTGTCTTCACTGTGACCATTAAACTGGTGTATTCAGTTATGGCAAGGCCGAGCATCTTGAGTACATGCATTCTGGCAGAGCAAATAATGCACTGTAGGAAAAATAATATGAGAACACAATGTATTCCCTTTCCAAATCTAGAAATAAATTCCTCCTTCACGTCAGTGTTGACCATCGTACTAGTAGTAACTTTTATCCAAATATAGCAATCCAAATTTCCAAATTAGTCGACAGCATGTTCAAAAAAAAAACCACCCTCCCGGTAGAAAAGAGGATTCTAGGAACATACTATGCGCGTTTTAAAATCATGTGTTAGGATGAGAAGGAACAAGTGTGGCGTCTCGCCGAGGACGCAGGAACCTGTAGGGTCCTCGCACTTTGGGCACTGCAAATGAAACACACTAGATTCAGTAGGAAGAAAAATGCATCAACGGCGGTGGCTGCCATCCTAGGATTACCCGCGAGCAAGGGACTTGGATTTATCGGGGATGGATGAATAATTTGTACTTGGTTCTCCATGAGAAAACCCTATGCAATCGCCGAGAGGGGGTTTTCTCTGAACAAGCAGACGAGGGAGAAGGGGATTCAGGACCAGTGAAATATTGCCGCTTCGTCCATCCGGCTTACTGCTAATGCTGGAAAGGGGGTTTGTGATTTGACCGTTCATTGGGCATTACTGCGGCGCTACGAATGGGATGTGTCTACCGTGCAGTTGTGCACTCTAATTTGTGCATATGGCACGTGGACCCGTTGTCGGATGCCCCACATATCAGCGAAAGGAAGTAGAAAGATAGGAGTAACTAGTTACACAAAAATATATTTTTGACAGAGAGATACTCCCTCTATAAAGAAATATGCAAATCTTTTATATCACAACTTTATACATAAGAGAAATCAAGGGGAATATATATAACATATATAATTATAAAAAATAGAGTTTTTTTAACACAGTATAGATGAGTTGGTGATGATGGTGTGCCTGCCATCCTGCAATACAGGCCTTCCGATTTATATCTGACGGATAGGAAAAAACTATGGCAATTTTGCAAAAAGGTACCCACACACCTCTCCACATTTGCAAATAAGGCCTTCCCTCGTTCATCCTTTTCTCTCACAAGATAAAATACTCATACAAATGCATCTTGATGTTACGTGCAACGCACGGGCATTATGGGGGTTCAGCTGAGAATATAATACTCAGACAGGCTCACGGTTCTGGACTTTGGGCCGCAGGCCCACCCTGCATGTTTGGGGGCCCATGTGTTCTACCTCAGCGCTTTTCATATTGCAAGCGATCGGTATGGCGCTGGTTTTAGATGCTGTCGCAAGGCGAATACACAAAATTGAATAAAGCACGGCAGCTGTTGGAATGAAATCGAACGACAGTTCCTAACCAGCAATGAGAGTTGCAATTCTATCAATGATATACCATGTGATAAATAATATTGTTGTATTACTTATACACACAGGACACTTGTTTCACCATGCCAGATTATATTACATCAAAATCTCTCGTAGGATAGATCAGTTCGGCAGTTGCGTGCTGCTACTGAAGAATTTCAAAGTTGATTTGGACCATCTCTCCTTGCTGAGAATGTTCGATTTTGAGATCATCCCCTACCGCAAGATATGATTTAGATTTGAACCTTGACCATCCTTTAGCATCAATCATCATGAGACCATCCTTTGTACTTACGGTATATTGAGCAGGTTCATTCACACCAAGGCTGCACATGGTAAGAGAAACTTGGCCGCTGTCGCCCGGATTGTTGAACGACTCCCTCGTTGCTCTAGGAATTCTCTTTTTGCAAACAAGAAGACATAACCAAATAGTTAGATCAACACAGTGAATCATGCGAAACAACATGGAAAGACAAAAGAACGAAACACTTGGGCGGCCAATGCTTACCAAGAAGGTGGACATGTCGGTTTTTGTAAGGACTTTGGTATATGAAGTGCGAACTGGAGCCCAGTATGTTGTGGGTGCAACTGCTCGTTCAGTTGCCGCTGCATGGGACGGAGCAGATGCAAGTGCAAGTGTTGGTGCAGGTGCCGAAGCCGCTGCTGTCTCGGAGATGGTGCTCCTCTTAGAACTGGTGCCGGTGTCGGAGCAGGTGCCGGTGTTGACGCCCGATCCTCCAGTAGATCAGCCTGATCCGCTGACACGGTCGGTGCCCAATCCTGAGCTGGATCAGACTGAGTTGCTGCCGTTGTCAGTGCTAGAGCAACTGTCGGTGCTCGATCCGTTGCTGAAGGTGGTACCGATGTGCGAGACAGCGGCGATCATGTCTAGTCTGCTATAATCAGCTTTCTAACTTGACTAGGCTTCGTGATCGTGATCCAATTTTTTTCTTCATTTCTTTTAAACGCGAGAAGGACTAATTGTGGCGTATTTGTTAAACCAAACTGTAGTTCATCACAGGGATTCATCTTGTACTCAAACAATAGACTGGTCCAATTTTTCCAGTAATATAAGTGATGGATAGTGCCTTCATTACTGACACGACATAAGAACTGAAACCTGCAAAAATAGCCATTGTAGAGCAAACCAAATGGTTTATTCTGTGATGAATGTCACATGGCAAAACCTGCATCGAAAAATTGCAGGAAAAGAAAGAAAACATGACATTAAATCAATAATATTTTGACAGTAAATCAATAAGATTTACTTGATGTGACATGAGTGAATCCTTACAAGGAAATCACTATATTGAAGTACTAAACAAAAGATTGATCGTCCAACTACGGGTGGCATGCAGGGGCCCCGCCTACTCCCACAAGTAGGACAGTCCAAAGGTCATGACAAATTGTATGGACCGAACATCCATGGGACTGGAAATCATGGTGGGTGCGATAAACCCTGCAATGCATACAGATATTGGAGTGTAACCATAATTGATAAACCATCGTCACAAAAAAGATGATCTGGATACTTCAAAATATACAGACTGAATTGAGTGGACAGACATTAACATAGACCGTTCTCAAGACTGACCACACACCAAAAGCGGTAGTACTAATAAACAATACAAGGTTCACAAACACAAATCAAGTATTGAACAATAGTACTTACTACAGACAAGCAAAGTTGCACTAATTAAACTCTGCAGACTATTTCTTGCCACCGACCCACGGATGAACCCAGATAACCGACTAGGCCATGGACTTCGTGAGAGATGTCTACATGCACCATCACCATCTTGTCAACCTTGAGAACCTAACAGAGTGGTCTTTCCACTCATAAACATGATCATGAAGACAGGCCGCATCAGATTTGTTGGGAAGCTTTACAAGAACCACACCCTTCAGAATCAAGGCACAAAGAAGGAAATTGTTGTGGTCAAGTACAGCCTCGAGAACACGCCTGACAACAATGCTACAGAAAACACTAGTTCGTGACACATGGCGACAAGGACACAAAGAATGGATAGTTTAGCAAGAGAACTCATCCTCAGGTCTTCCAGTTCACACGGCATGACTTTTAGAACTTCATCTCCACCGTGGACCTAGTTCTAATTCAAACAGAAACTATATTTTATTACTACCTCCGTTTAGAAATATAAGATGATTTTTGATATTATACTCCATATATGACTACATATATGCACAAAAATGAGTGAACAAATACACTAGAACTTGTCTTCAAAGGCATGAGAGCAGAGGGATTACTTGCAATATCCATAACACAAGTTACTGAGGCAAATATACCCTCTTCAAAGGTAGCATTGATGTTCATAAAGTACTCCCTCCGTCCCAAAATTCTTGTCTTAGATATGTCTAGATACGGATGTACTTGATACATCCGTATCTAGACAAATCTAAGACAAGAAATTTGGGACCGAGGGAGTAGTTGAAAGTAATCTATAAGAAATCAGTGTCAGCCTCTCGCATGTTTTGGTCAAAAGAGGAATTTAGAATTGTCATTTGGCACACAAAAATCACATGCAAGATCACCCAGAAAGTTGTACTACTAGTACTAGTACTGCGTGTTGGATGAAAAAACACGATCAAGATCGAGAAAAAGATCGTCAAGAAGAGATATTACCTGGACTTGCTTAATGAGGGATCCCGGAGAGGGGGGCTTGGACAGGGTGATGGCTTTGAGCTTGTCTGCGGTAGTCTTGGCGGGGTGCTTGCGCTTCTTCGTACCATGAGCCTCGACGGTTTTGGTCAGAGCCATAGACATCACTTCGGCCGGTGCTCCAGCGTCCATCATGAAACTGTCAAATAGAAATAAAAGAAAAGAAACCATAATCACAAACCCAAAAGAAGAAAAGAGAGGGAGTTATAGGATCAGTCTCGGGGTTGCAAGACCGGGCCTTGGCCAAAATCAACACCATTGATGCGCTCACCTTTCCTTCTTTGGGAGAGAAGAACAATGGCAGAAGCAGGTCGGGATTTTCTTGAAGAAATGAGGAACAAGATGAGGGAGAAGCAAGTTTGGTAGAGAGGAAGCTGAGTGAGAAGAGTGAAATGATGGTTGCTTCGTCCATCCAACTTACTGCTGGAAAGGAGGGGTTTTGTGATTTGACGGCTCATTGGGCATTACTGCGGCGCTTCGATCAGGGTAGTCTACCGTCACTCTACTACGGATTAATTAAGTGCATGGTGGTGGACCCCGATGCTGGCTGTCCCACACATTGGCAAAAGTGAGTAAATTAGTGCATGGATGGAGGAGGATCCGCATGGTAGAGCATGTCCACTGTTTTTCTGAAGAAAAAAATGATTACATCAAACGTTTCCACTCTTACGACGGAGGAGTGCGAAACACGGCAGCCACTTGAATATACACAGTGGTCCTACTACTTGGCATGTAAAGTGGTTCATACGTCAGTACTACATAATCTTGTTGCTAGTGTAGTAAGATATGACGATAACAAATGATGTTGTGCGCATGTTAACTATATGAACAGTAATGTAGTAACATAGTACTCCTTTCTCGACCGTCCGGTCGAGAATGAACTGTGAGATCAATGTTAACAGAACTAGATCTATAGCGCACAGAGAGTACGGTGCTATAGTACTCCACGAAATATGAACCAGATGAAGCATGAATAGTGTTAGGCAGGGTGTATGAAGGGTGCACGGAATGGGAGAAAAAGTTCCCTTCTCGACCCACTTTTGGGTGTTTGGCAGAGTGCATGAAGGGTGCATGAGTCCACAATAGTAGGTTAACACAAATACACGAAGAGGAAACAACTCCCTTCGTATAGGTGTGCAAGTCATCTTACGTTGTGCTCTGCGACCAAGGCGGAGAGGAAAACAAGAAAACTTAATGTCTTTTTGCTAATTAATAGCATTGATGTCGCCGTCCAGGGAACGGGGGTCCCCAGACTTGCCTGCCTGCGGCCTGCGGCGTGGCTCAAAGGACGCCCAGCACAGCCCATCTTCATCAGCACAAGCTCAAGACCCTTGCGGGGGTCCAAGCCTTGCAGGGCGGACGACAAGGAGCTTCCTCAGGCACAGCCTTGTCAGGCTGGCTCATGAGGAGGCGGAGAGTTCAAGGCGGGGTACCTCGCGAGGTGCCCATGACGCAAGCCATGATGACCAAGGGCGCCAGTCGGGCGCAGCCCGCACAGTGTCCTCCTTTCCTCTTTGGTGCAAAAGGGGCAAGCGCAGGCGAGAGCATCAAGCAAAGGCGTCCATTTTGGTGCAACAACACCAAGACCAGCCCAACGGCCGGAAGGAAGTCATTGTGGAGCCCAAGTCGGCGTCACCACCAGAGCCTTTGACAGGCGAGGACCAACTTTAGTCAGGATAAGTGTACCTGCTGTTCCCCTTCAAAATGGCCAATTGTTGGCGCCCTTCCCGCTCAATATTTGGGAAGAGGCCCAGGGCCTTTGCCTATAAATAAGACTAGCCACCCCCAGGGTAGAGGCAATCTGGACCTGACCTAGCAATCGCGATCCTCACCAAGAAACCAGTAGATAGAGTGATTGAACTCCTCCCAGCAGTTCGTCGCACCAGCCAAGAATAGACCCTCGTGAGGCTGTTCTGCCTTGTATTGTTCATCATCAAGCCCAAGAGGCAATCCACCACACCACACACTGGAGTAGGGTGTTACACCACAATGGTGGCCTGAATAAGTATAAATCTTGTGTCTCTTGTGTTGTTCAGTTTGGTAGTTTAGGTCCTAGCGATTCGGCAAGGAGCGAGCCGGTAGAGGGTCGAATCTCCGCGCGCACCCCAGTGTTCGAACCTCAAGGGTCTGCCGGAACCCGAAATCCGACATTTGGCGCGCCAAGTAGGGGTGCGTCGGAATTTGCCTTCCGTCGTCTCGTTCTTCTCCGACCACCGCGTCCATGTCTGACGCTCGTCGGGCTCGCGCTGAGCGCTGAGCCACCCTCGCTTCCCATGTCGCCCAGACGGCTCCCGTCGGCGGGCACCCTCGTCATTCCCCGTCACCTGCCGTCAATGCCGCCACCCGCCCGGCGGGGAACGGGCGGCAAGCATCATCCCGGCATTCCCCGGTGACCTCTAGGGAGGAGCCGCGCAGCTTCTTCCTCACCCACCCCATCGCGCCGGCTCCCTCGGTCGTCACGGCCCTCCTGGGCGGCTCGCAGGCGCCGCCCTCCAGCCGCCACGTCAAGCCATTCGTCCGCCGGGTCGGTGCCGCCGCCACGAGGCAGGGGGCTCCCTCGGGCCGGATGGAGCCGTCGGCCGGGCTGACCTTCGACTCTGAGGACCACCCCACCAACTCGGCCTGCTCGGGCACGCTCCCCATGCTCTGCATGCCCACCATCTGCCAGGTGGCCGTCACTAGGACCCTCATCGACGGTGGCGTGGGCCTCAACGTGCTCTCAGTTGAGGCCTTCAACCTCCTCTGCATACCCCCGGAGCGGCTGCAACCCAGTCGGCCTTTCTCGGGCGTCAGAGGCGGGTCGTCCAGCTCCTCGGCGCAGATCCGGCTTCCGGTTACTTTCGGCACCTACGACAATTTCCGCACGGAGCTGGTCGATTTCGACATTGCCCCCATCGGCCTCCCCTACAATGCCATCCTCGGCTATCCAGCGTCAGCCAAATTCATGGCCGCGACTCACCCGGGGTACAACCTCATGAAGATGCCCGGGAGCAACGGCGTCCTCACCGTGCCCGGGGACACCGAAGGTGCGCTACGAGTACTCAAGCTCGCCCTCAAGGCGGCGGCGGCAGCGCGGCCCAGCGACACAGAAACCCCCAAGCCCAAGGGGGCTGCGCCGACCAAGAAGAAGCAGTTGTTCACCCAAGACAAGGCGGAAACCAAGCAGGTACCTGTCGACGAGGACGGATCCACTAAAGCCACTTTCACCATAGGCGCCAACCTCGAGCCTGAGCAGGAGGAAGCCCTGGTCAAGTTCCTGCGTGCAAACAAGAAGGTGTTCGCCTGGGAGCCCGATCAGCTGGCAGGGATCCCACGGGGCATAATCGAGCACCACCTCAACGTGTGTCCCAACGTGCGTCCCATGAAGCAGAAGGCGAGGAGGCAGTCCATTGAAAAGCAGGCCTTCATCGTCCAAGAGACCCGCAAGCTAGAAGCCGCGGGGGTTATTCGCGAGGTCCGATACCCGGATTGGTTGGCCAACCTCGTGGTTGTGCCAAAGAAGGGAGGAAAGGAACGCATGTGTGTCGACTTCACCAACCTCAACAAAGCATGCCCGCAAGATCCGTTCCCGCTCCCTCGCATCGACCAGATCGTCGAGTCCACCGCTGAGTGTGACCAGTTATGCTTCTTGGATGCCTTCTCCGGGTATCACCAGATCAAGATGGCGGTGGAAGATGTGGAGAAGACGGCCTTCCTGACCCCGTGTGGGGTGAACTGCTATACATGCATGCCATTCGGACTGCGCAGCGCGGGGGCAACCTTTCAGCGGCTCATGCACATCACCTTGGGCCCGCAGCTCGAGAAGAATGTGGAGGCTGATGTCGACGACATCGTAGTGAAGTCTCGCGAGGCCAAGACCCTAATACAAGACCTGGAGGAAACCTTCGCGAGCCTCAACGCAGTGAGCCTGCGACTCAACCCGGAGAAGTGTGTGTTTGGAGTCCCCTCAGGCAAGCTCTTGGGTTTCCTCGTGTCCCACCGAGGCATCGAGGCCAACCCAGAAAAGGTCAAAGCAGTTGAGGACATGTAACGCCCCAGAACTGATGCGCCAGGTGTCCGCCAGTTATTCGCCGTCGTTGCCATGTCATTTGCTTGTGTGTTGCATTTTATCATGTCATCATGTGCATTTTATTTTGCATACGTGTTCGTCTCATGCATCCGAGCATTTTCCCCGTTGTCCGTTTTGTAATCCGGCACTCCTATGTCATCCGGCGTCCCCTTTTTTGCTTCTTCTCTTGTGCGGGTGTTAAACTTTCTCGGAATGGACCGAGTCTTGCCAAGCCGCCTTGGTATAGCGCCGGTAGACCGCCTGTCAAGTTTCGTGCCATTTGGAGGTCGTTTGATACTCCAACGGTTAACCGGGTAACCGTAGAAGCCCTCTTTGAGTTGCAGCGCCACCTCGGGGAAACCTGAGGGCTGGTTCTAGTTGTACGTACTGCTCATCTGGTCGTGGCCTGAGACGAGATACGCACGGCTACTATCAGGATGTCGGCACGCCGGGAGGTCTTGCTGGTCTTGTTTTACCATTGTCGAAATGTCTTGTAAACCGGGATTCCGAGACCGATCGGGTCTTCCTGGGAGAAGGAATATCCTTCGTTGATCGTGAGAGCTTATCATGGGCTAAGTTGGGACACCCCTGTATTATCTTTCGAAAGCCGTGCCCGCGGTTATGTGGCAGATGGGAATTTGTTAATGTCCGGTTGTAGATAACTTGACACTTGATCCGAATTAAAACGCATCAACCGCGTGTGTAGCCGTGATGGTCTCTTCTCGGCAGAGTCCGGGAAGTGAACACGGTTTCTGGGTTATGTCTGATGTAAGTAGGAGTTCAGGATCACCTCTTGATCATTGCTAGCTTCACGACCATTCCTTGGTTTCTCTTCTCGCTCTCATTTGCGTATGTTAGCCACCATATATGCTTAGCCGCTACTGCAACCCAACCACTTTACCCCTTCCTTTCCCTTTAAGCTTTGCTATTCTTGATACCCATGGTAATGGGATTGCTGAGTCCTCGTGGCTCATAGATTACTACAACAACAGTTGCAGGTAGAGGTTATGCGATGTTCATGACGCGAGAGCGATGCTTGCTTGCTTGAGTTCTTCTTCTGCTTCTTCGATCAGGGGACAGGTTCTAGGTCGGCAGCCTGGGCTAGCAGGGTGGATATTGTTTGAGTTTCTGCTCATGATTCATTCGTAGTCGGATGTTGTTCTTGTATGTTGTATTGTTGTATTCATGTGGCATTGTATGCCTTTTGTATGTATCCCCATCTATTATGTAATGTTGATGTAATGATATCCACCTTGCAAAAGCATCTTCAAGATGCGCTTCTATCCTTGGTGGGACCTTCGAGTTCCTTTAGGATAGGGTCGCATCTTGGGCGTGACAAGTTAGTATCAGAGCCTCGACCGACCCTAGGAGCCCCCTTGTTTGATCGTGTAGTTTGGCCGTTGTTGAGTCTAGAAGAAAACTTTTTCGGAGTCTAGTTATATCGGAGAGTAGGAATTCTTTTTACTCCTCAGCCTCTTCGTCGCTCTGGTGAGGAATCTTGACGTAGGTGTTTTGAACTACTCCTCTTCCCATTCAAATTTTTCTTTAGGATCACGCAGTTGGTTTTCCGATCATTGTTCCTTAGCTCTTTGCATCCGGTGCATTTCTCGTCAAGTTGACTCGAGCCTCTTCATCTCTGAGTTCAATCCTCAGTTGCTTTATTTTCTCACCCGCCCTCCCTTCTTCCTCTTGGAACCGGAGTCCGTAATCGAGTATCCTTCCTACTCGTGCGAAGTCTTTGTTTTCAACAGGTGTTTTTCTCTTCAAGATATTCGTCAGTTTCCCCTTCCAAGTTGTCTTTGTTTTCCCGCCCTCCCACCCTTTTTCTTCACGGAGTCTGAGCATCTATTCGATAAGCTATTTCATTCATACGGAGCCTCTTCAGTCTTCCCTCAATTATCTCAACCGGTGAATTCTCGTCTCGGTGGACATTCTTCATTCTTCAGCTTGGATCAAGTGGTCTCCTGACTCGTTTGCCTCTCATCATTCAATCATTCCGGAGTTCGGAAGACATCTCAGGAGATTCGTCTGTATTCCAATTAATTAGAGGTTGTCACCCCATTCAAATATTTCAATTGTTCCGATGCATCATCTATTTGTTCATCATCCCTTTCCAACGGTGTTTTTTCTCTCTTCAGTGGGCCCTAACCCACAGGTCTTTTCCCAGGATCTTACCTGACTCTTCTAATTCCCCCGGAGTTATTCTCAATTCTTTTCAAGTGTGACGTAAGAATGAATTTCATTAGTCACATGCCTTTTCCAAGATCGATTTCAAATCATTTTTCATTGTTGGCTCAACTTCTTCGCTTTTCATTCTTCCGGAGTATCTCAGTAATTTCGGTGGTGTTTCTCGTCGTCATTCTCAACTTTGAAGATCGAGGAAGAGTTTCTCTAAGTCTTGCCCATCCTCTCGAAGATTCGTGGTTCTAGCTTCATGCTATCCTCTTGAATTATTCCATTTGTCAGATATTCTTTTCTTACCCATCCGGAGAACTTCAGGAGTTGTTTTCCCATTTCTTTTCAACGGAGGCCATCATTCCAGTTATCATTCTCTATTTATCCCGGTGCTTCATTCAAGTATTCTTCAATCAGTTCGCGATCTCTTTGTTCTTTTGCATCTAAATTCCCTCAAGCATTTTTGTTCTTCTAATTCTTCCCAGTGATTCTTTCTCTTTCATAAGTCATTTTCGAATTCTGACGGTGGTTCGTTCAAGATTCTTTTCCTTGTTTATCATATTAATTCATTCGATCTTTCCAATCCTACCGGTGGTTCATGAAGACTTTCTCAAATTTTGTGCTATGTTCCCCTTAATCCTTTTCAAGAAGAATAAGTAGTATGCAAAATCCATTTGTCATCAATTTAATTTGATGAAGGATAAGCATACAATAAATCTTATTCTTATTTCATCCAAGTGAGTAATCCCTTCCTTTGGAGTTTGTTCTTGATGAATAAATTCTGGTTCCAAGTGTTTTTCATCTTTTCTTTTCCGGAGTTCAAACTTCCTCAGCCATCTCGTCGGAACCTCCATCTAAATCACCGCAAGGCTCATTTTATTCTTTCATCCTTCATCTCTATCTTATCATCCTCTTTGTTTACCGGAGTTCTTCACAGTGGTTCTTCATGATTTAATTCATTCTTCAAGAGTTTATCAAGTGTCATTCCATCCTCTCAAGTTCGTTCTAATCCTTCCATGTTCAGCCGGAGTGTTGTCTAAATTCTTTCAGTCTCATCCGTTTCTTTTCTCATTATAACCACTCCGGTTAGAACGAGTGATTTCATAGTCTATCTTATTCCGTGAGTTTTCGATTCACGTCATTCTCGTCGTTCCTCTCTTCTTCTCGGGTGTTCGCGATTCTTTGCTCCTTCTCTTGAGTTCTTGTTTCACCTCATCCCTTTTCCCTTCCGTCTCGGTCCTAAGATCTCGGGACGAGATCTCTTGTTAGTGGAGGAGTGTTGTAACACCCCGGAACCGATGCGCCAGGTGTCTGCCAGTTATTCGCCGTCGTTGCCATGTCATTTGCTTGCGTGTTGCATTTTATCATGTCATCATGTGCATTTTATTTTGCATACGTGTTCGTCTCATGCATCCGAGCATTTTCCCCGTTGTCCGTTTTGTAATCCGGCACTCCTATGTCATCCGGCGTCCCCTTTTTTGCCTCTTCTCTTGTGCGGGTGTTAAACTTTCTCGGAATGGACCGAGTCTTGCCAAGCGGCCTTGGTATAGCGCCGGTAGACCGCCTGTCAAGTTTCGTGCCATTTGGAGGTCATTTGATACTCCAACGGTAAACCGGGTAACCGTGGAAGCCCTCTTTGAGTTGGAGCGCCACCTCGGGGAAACTTGAGGGCTGGTTCTAGTTGTACGTACTACTCATCCGGTCGTGGCCTGAGATGAGATACGCGCGGCTACTATCAGGATGTCGGCATGCCGGGAGGTCTTGCTGGTCTTGTTTTACCATTGTCGAAATGTCTTGTAAACCGGGATTCCGAGACTGATCAGGTCTTCCTGGGAGAGGGAATATCCTTCGTTGATCGCGAGAGCTTATCATGGGCTAAGTTGGGACACCCCTGTAGGGTATTATCTTTCGAAAGCCGTGCCCGCGGTTATGTGGCAGATGGGAATTTGTTAATGTCTGGTTGTAGATAACTTGACACTTGATCCGAATTAAGACGCATCAACCGCGTGTGTAGCCGTGATGGTCTCTTCTCGGCGGAGTCCGGGAAGTGAACACGGTTTCTGGGTTATGTCTGACGTAATTAGGAGTTCAGGATCACCTCTTGATCATTGCTAGCTTCCCGACCGTTCCTTGGTTTCTCTTCTCGCTCTCATTTGCGTATGTTAGCCACCATATATGCTTAGCCGCTGCTGCAACCCCACCACTTTACCCCTTCCTTTCCCTTTAAGCTTTGCTAGTCTTGATACCCATGGTAATGGGATTGCTGAGTCCTCATGGCTCACAGATTACTACAACAACAGTTGCAGGTACAGGTTATGCGATGTTCATGACGTGAGAGCGATGCTTGCTTGCTTGAATTCTTCTTCTGCTTCTTCGATCAGGGGATAGGTTCCAGGTCGGCAGCCTGGGCTAGCAGGGTAGATATTGTTTGAGTTTCTGTTTATGATTCATTCGTAGTCGGATGTTGTTCTTGTATGTTGTATTGTTGTATTCATGTGGCATTGTATGCCTTTTGTATGTATCCCCATCTATTATGTAATGTTGATGTAATGATATCCACCTTGCAAAAGCGTCTTCAAGATGCGCTTCTATCCTTGGTGGGACCTTCGAGTTCCTTTAGGATAGGGTCGCATCTTGGGCATGACAGGACATGAGCCCACCAAAGACCCTCAGGGAAATGCAGAAGCTCATGGGGCGCATGATGGCGCTGGGGCGTTTCATCTCCCGATTGGGGGAGCGGGCGCTGCCTTTCTTCCAGCTGATGAAGAAAAGGGGGCCCTTTGAATGGACTGAAGAGGCCGACAAGGTGTTCCAAGATCTCAAGAGATACCTAACCAGCCCTCCAGTGATGGTGGCCCCGTGCCCTCAAGAGCCCTTGGTACTCTACCTCGCCGCCACTCCCTACTCCGCTAGCGCAGCCCTGGTGGTAGTTAGAGAGGAGCCTCGGGCCAAGACCACGGCAGCCACCCGTGCCAAGGCAAAGCTGGATCAAAAGGGACTCGCGGAAGTCACCACCATGACTGAGGAAGATCAGCCATCGCAGCGGAGCGCACCAGGGGCGGGAGAGGCGCTTCCTCCAGGCAACTAGCTTCTGGAGGCTCCACCGCCTCGGGAGGCACCACGGCCTCCCGAGGACGCTACCAGCACCGACGCCCCAAGCCTCGTCGAGCACCCGGTGTACTTCGTTAGCACGGTGTTACGGGATGCGAGGGCATGGTACCCCATGCCGCAGAAGCTCCTCCTCGCGCTGCTGGTGGCTTCGCGCAAGCTGCGGCACTACTTCCAGGGTCATCCGATCAAGGTTGTCTCGGCATACCCCTTGGAAAGGGTGCTCGGGAGCCCTAACTCAGCCGGAAGGGTCGCCGAGTGGAACATTGAACTGCAAGCATTCCAGCTCGAATTCAGCATGACCAGAGTCATCAAGGGGGCCGCGCTAGCAGATTTCGTGACCGAATGGACAGAGGCACCGGGCCTCAGGGACGGCGAGGATCGTTCCCTTTCCCCAGGAAGCGAGGCGCTATAAGGCTGGGTCATGTACTTCGACGGAGTGTTCTCAAGGCAGGGCGCTGGGGCTGGGGCGGTGCTCATATCTCCCACTCAGGACAAGCTCTACTACGCCGTGTAGCTCAGTTTCCAGCAAGGCGAGAAGGTCTCCAACAATATACCAGAGTATGAGGGATTGATAGCGGGCCTGAAGGCCGCCGCTGCCCTGGGAGTGAAGCGTCTTACTATCAAGGGCGATTCGCAGCTCCTTGTCGATTTCTCCAACAAGGTATACGAGCCAAGAGATGAGCACATGGAGGCCTACCTTGCAGAGGTCCGCAGGATGGAGAAGCAGTTCTGGGGGTTGGAGCTACAGCATGTGCCCCGCGACACTAATCAAGAGGCCGACGACATCGCCAAACGAGCCTCCAGGCGGTTGCCCCAGGAGCCGGGCGTCTTTGAGGAACGGCTCTTCAAGCCTTCAGCCCTGCCACCATTGTCGAGCACAGCACAGCCTCGGGTGGAGCTTCCTCAGCCACCTGCCTCGAGAGCCCCAGCCTGTGGCCCAGCCTCAGGAGCATGCCTGCTCCTGACGATGGAGCCTCAGGAGGGGTGCTGGATCACAGATTTCAGGAGCTACTTAACGCAAGGAACCTTGCCGGAGAAGGAGGAGGAGGCAGAGCGTGTGGCACGGCAAGCCACAGCGTACTGCATCATGGATGGAGAGCTCTACCGGAAACAACCGAACGATGTGTCCTCGCTGCATCACCAGGAACAAGGGAAGGAACCGCAGGCAGATATACATGGTGGAGACTTTGGGCATCATTCGTCGTCACGGACCCTCGTCGGCAAGGCGTTCCGTAGCGGTTTCTATTGGCCCACTGCGCTCAATGACGTTGTCGAACTTGTGAAGGCTTGCGAGGCCTGCCAATTCCATGCCAAGCAGATCCATCAGCCGGCAGGTGGTCTGCAAACCATACCCCTCACATGGCCATTCGTGGTCTGGGGGCTGGATATCCTTGGCCCTTTTCCTCAGGCGCCAGGGGGCTATCGCTACCTCTACGTCGCCGTGGACATGTTCACCAAGTGGGCCGAAGTCGAGGCCGTCCGCACCATCCCTGCTGGTTCTGCAGTCAAGTTCATCAAGGGCATCGTGAGCCGGTTCGGAGTGCCGAACCGCATCATCACTGACAACGGTTCGCATTTCACCAGTAACCTTTTCAAAACATATTGTGCTAACCTTGGAACGTAGATATGCTACGCTTCGGTGGCGCACCCTCGAAGCAATGGCCAGGCCGAGCAGGCCAACGCAGAAGTCCGGAGGGGCCTCAAGTCCAGGACATTCAAGAAGAAACTGGAGGCCTGCGGCAGGGGCTGGTATGACGAGCTTCAGTCCGTGTTGTGGTCCATCCGCACAACCAAGACCAAGCCGACTGGGGAGACCCCCTTCTTCCTGATCTACGGAGCCGAAGCGGTCCTCCCTCACGAGGTCAGGCGTCGATCCGCGTGGGTCCTGGCGTTCGATGAGACGCTGCAGGACGCCATGCGGGGGACGGACCTCGCGCTGGGGGAGGAGCGTCATCGAGAAGCTGCGCTGCGAGCGGCAAGGTACCAGCAGGCACTCCGACGATACCACTGCTGCAACATTCGCCCCGGAACTCTCGAGGTAGGGGACCTCGTGCTCCGGTGGGTCCTCTCCAGGGAGGGACTGCATAAGCTCTCTCCTATGTGGGAGGGCCCGTTCAAGGTTGTTCATGTTTCCAGGCCCAGCTCCGTGCAATTGGAGACTCAGGAGGGAGTACCAGTACAGAACGCTTGGAACATCCAGCACCTCCGGAGGTTTTACCCCTGAAAAGGCCCAGAACCTGTCAAGAAGGCGGATGCCTGTGAAGCTCATCTTTTTGGAAAAGGCCCAGAGCCTTTGAAGAAGGCGAATACCTTTGAAGCTCATGTTTTTGGAAAAGGCCCAGAGCCTGTGAAGAAGGCGAATGCCTGTGAAGCTCATCTGTTTGGAAAAGGCCCAGAGCCTGTGAAGAAGGCGAATGCCTGTGAAGCTCATCTTTTTGGAAAAGGCCCAGAGCCTGTGAAGAAGGCGAATGCCTGTGAAGCTCATCTTTTGGGAAAAGGCCCGGAGCCTGTGAAGAAGGCGAATGCCTGTGAAGCTGTCGCGTTTTGGAAAGGGCCCGGATCCTGTGAAGAGGGCCAACGCCCGTGAAGCTTGCCTCCCCGAAGAAAGGCCCGGAGCCTGTGAAGAAGGCCAACGCCTGTGAAGCTCGCCGCCCATGACACTCTCACGTAATAATGAGTTCGGGCTTTACACGCCTCGGAGTCTCAGGTGTGCCGGCCTCAGGCCCTGGGGCTCCCTCCCACGCCCAGTGGCAGCACTTGGATCAAATTATTTCGTGGATTGGATTTCACTTGCATGTCTACGGTTCCCTTGCGTGTGCTCGGGATAGGTGTTTTGTATAAATGTTTCGCCGTATTATTAGGTATTCTCCTTTAGTTTTTTTCTCTATCTAGAAGTGGAATAGAATAACCCGGTTGAAGGGTAATGATCATACGTCTGTAATGCATTGTATGGCCCAGAATAGGTCCTATTCTTCTACCTTTTCCAGGTAGTCGATGGCTATTCACAGCTACCACCTTAACACCAAAGAAGAGTTCGACCCAATGCTTTATTTCTGTCTTAGTGAATCCCGATTCGACATTAAAAGTATATTAGCTCCGTGCTGGTGAGCAGACGTCGAAGACTAGACTAGGTGACGGCCGCGGCTTTTTCATTTGCTTTCCGCAGTTGGCTAGTTCATTCCCATTTGGAGTCTTTATCGAAACTGTCGCCGTCTTTTGACCTATGGTTCTTCGACTTTTTTCGCTCTCCTGCATCGATTTCTCTTGCACGGGGGCTCGCGAGGCGGAAGCCCCGGGAGCCCTCGCGAGCGTTCCTGCCCCTATCGCTCAAGTTTTCACGGCCCGGGTCCACTACCGGAGCACCCCTCCGGACCATGCCTCATGGCCACCGCGACGCGAATACAGGGCCTAGGTTGGTAGCCCCCGCGGCTAAAGCTAGGGACTACTTGCGAATGGGCACACAACAGAAAGGAACAACATCCGGATAAAAAAAATAGTACGATGATTGATGACGTTAAACCAAATGCGCCCCCATGGGGCCACACATTGTTGTCTTTTTGCGCAGGAGAAAAGAAAGGAAAGAACAAAAGCAGGCGAAGCACGTCCTGCGCCGGCCCTCTTGGAAGACTCGAGCCGCCTCCGGAGCTCAGGCGGACTCCCTCTCGCGCTCCACCGGGGCGCGATGGCAAGCAGACCTGCTGCCACCCTCCAAGCAGGCGCGACGGCGTGGCTGCTTGAAGGGTCGCTACCCGAAGAAGAGCTGGTGAAGCTTGAGGAGTCACGGGCGTCGCCCATCGCCCACGTGCTGCCCTTTCCATCCTCGCCGGGGCTGAGTCCCCGGCCGCGGTTGTCGTCTTCAGGGCAGCACCCCACACGGCGACCATCTTCCCCAAACACCCTCACATAGAGGGTGGCGTCGCCGTCGAACTTAAAGTGCAGAGAGCACCGGCGGCGGCGACCACGCGCGCGAGCAAACGTCTGCCAGCCGCGGGTCAGGGCCAGGTTCCCTGCAGCGGAGACCTCCAGCGAAGCCCACGAGGCCCGGCTGCAGCAGCCATCCGCTTGGAGCTAGAGGCCACCCAAGGAGCCAGGTGGGAGCTCACCCAGGAGGAAGGGAGGGAGCTGAAGCCGGGTGCCGGTCGGCTCCACCACCCACACAATGAACTCTGGCAGCACCTCCGCAGTATGGAGGCGCGGCCTCGGGGGTCGCACGGTCGGAGCACGCCTGCCGACCACGGCCAGCCGCTCATCGCCGCGCAGAGAGCCACCTCCGCGACCGCGGGGGGGCACCGTGGAGGCCACAAGATGCTTGTGAGGGCGACCACGACCGCGCTTAGGCGGGGGAGAGGAAGACTCGACATGGAGGGCTTTTCCTTTCTCTGCGGCCGAAAACTTCCTTGGTGGAGCCATGGAGAAGAAGGAGAAGCAAGGGGGATAGGCTGGAAGGGCGCATGCCGTTCCGTACTTATAGCCGGCGAAGGCCAACCGTTGACCTCCACGATCGCAGGTAATCATGACCCGCTTTGCATGCAGGGACTTGTCGAATCCCTGTGGTTACCAAGGCGTCGTGGGGAAGCGGAGTCGCCCCCAACCAATCGACTGCCACGCGGCGCCCAAGGCCGCAGGCTGTTAGGGCCCACGACGGTCTGCACTTGCCCTTTCGCCTCTCTGCTCGGCCAAGTTCGGGCGCGCCGTGGGCCCGGGGGCTACTGTCGGCGTCCTGGGAACGGGGGTCCCCAGACTTGCCTGCCTGCGGCCTACGGCGTGGCTCAAAGGAGGCCCAGCACAGCCCATCTTCATCTGCACAAGCTCAAGACCCTCGCGAGGGGCCAAGCCTCGCGGGGCGGACGACAAGGAGCTTCCTCAGGCACGGCCTCGTCAGGCTGGCTCATGAGGAGGCGGAGAGTTCAAGGCGGGGTACCTAGCGAGGTGCCCATGACGCAAGCCATGACGACCAAGGGCGCCAGTCGGGCGCCAGCCCACGCAATGTCCTCCTTTCCTCTTTGGTGCAAAGGGGGCAAGCGCAGGCGAGAGCATCAAGCAAAGGCGTCCATTTCGGTGCAACAAGACCAAGACCAGCCCAACGGCCGGAAGGAAGTCATTGTGGAGCCCAAGCCGGCGTCACCACCAGAGCCTTTGACAGGCGAGGACCAACTTTAGTCAGGATAAGTGTACCCGTTGTTCCCCTTCAAAATGGCCAATTGTTGGCGCCCTTCCTGCTCAATATTTGGGAAGAGGCCCAGGGCCTTTGCCTATAAATAGGACTAGCCACCCCCAGGGTAGAGGCAATCTGGACCTGACCTAGCAATCAGGATCCTCACCAAGAAACCAGTAGGTAGAGTGATTGAACTCCTCCCAGCAGTTCGTCGCACCAGCCAAGAACAGACCCTCACAAGGCTGTTCTGCCTTGTATTGTTCATCATCAAGCCCAAGAGGCAATCCACCACACCACACACTGGAGTAGGGTGTTACACCACAATGGTGGACTAAATAAGTATAAATCTTGTGTCTCTTGTGCTGTTCAGTTTGGTAGTTTAGGTCCTAGCAATTCGGCGAGGAGCGAGTGGTAGAGGGTCGAATCTCCACGCGCACCCCAGTGTTCGAACCTCAAGGGTCTGCCAGAACCCGAAATCTGACAATTGCATGCAATGAACTAACCACTGCATGTCATGTTTATTAGTCTCAAGTCGTTGAAAGCATGCACGGCCCACGTCTCTTATTGGTTGAAATGTCACAAAACAAGAAATGGGGAGGGAGTTAATGTACAATGCCTAAGTGTTTTGGGATTATTTGGTTTTTGTAAGGTGACTTACACAAATAGACAAAGGAGTATATTGAGATGAGAATGCAACCAAACACACCCACACTCTTTGTGCTCAAGTGACTAATTTGCACTGTCTGAGTTTGATCCAACGGTCATGTTGTGCCAAGACATGGACATGCCCATGCAGAGGGTGCCTAAACACCACCGAAACCCCTCTGCTTCTCGAGGCACACGACGTTGGTGATGCAGGGGGCAAAATGGCTGGAAGGTAATGCAATCTACGGGAAGGCAGAGGGAGCCAGCCGAGGAGCGGGGAATCTTTTGGTTTTCACCATGGTAAAACACTAGTCGACGACTTCTCACATCAGGGAGCAGTGGGTTTTACAGGCAGAGTCATCGTGACTAATTGCTGCCGTGCCTGCTCCCGTCAATCAAAAAAATTAAAAATCCTGCTGCACTCAAACACCAGAGCAACGCCGTGGTGGATATTGAAATTTACTTGCCAGCAAGTAGATAAAAAAAGGGGTGAAAAAACAAATGTGGCGGCGGCCTAGCTAATTGGTCGAACTAGCCCAACTAGCTAGCCACCATGCTTCACTGATGTACTCGGCGGGAAAAGTGGTCTTTCGTGATTTGATGACTAATTTACTTGCTTCGGCGAAAACACGCGGTAGGGCGCCCCGCGTCAGGAAGAATATATGAGTGCACCACTCGGGAGGACCCCGAAACCGCGCGGTAGGTTGTGCCATGTCTCGGCACAGAGGAAAAATGTGCGTGTAAAAATTTACTGTATTAGACGTAGTACCTATGGTTCGACCTCGGGACCCAGCCAGTCAGTCGAAAACACCCCACTAGCCACACAGCTTCATCACACTAACATGACACGGAGGATTGGTGTGGTTAGCTCCGTCTCGACCAGCCACAACGTCTCTTGTTCTAGGCGATTCTTCTATTTTCCAAGCTTTTTTTAGTTGTAATAACACCATGGCAAGCTAGCGCCGCTCTTCGTGTGTGCACGTGCAAAGGTTAGACGATGGAGAGAAGAGATAGATCGCAGAACTGGGACCCACCAGTAAGTGAGTCAACGGTCATGCACGTGTTGACGAGGCACTCCCTCTACTCTACTCAACGTAATACTGTATAAAATCAAGTTATGGGACAAAGCCAACAATCGTTGTTGTTTCAAGCTATGGACTTACGCTTTGTAGTCCAGGTTGCCAGTTCTAATCTCGTCTTTCATATTTGTTAGTTTTAGGTCCAAATTTGATTAATGACAAGTGGGACCCCCGTGTGTTGTTCCGATATTTCAGTGTAACTAGGATGGTTTTTTTGAACAAACACTTTGCGCGGTTAGACAAGTAACGGCACAAGTTACACGTATTTTGCAAGTTTACGAACAAAAATGATAGCGGCATCGAATATCGCATCCACCCCGCAGCTTAGATGCTATGGTGATACGAGTTTTTACACCGTTGGGACTGAGATCCAATGGCTTAGAGTAGTCTTTGTAATTATGCCCAATTTCCAAACTCTCCAAAGTTTTTTTTGCAAATAAAACATTTAGGCCTCGTGTGTGCCGCTGCATCTTGGATCCAACGGCTGTCCGTTGCTCATACTAGTTGCTCCCCGTAGCTTAATTACCGGCTACAGTGATATGAGCATCTAGGTCGTATGATCAGTGATCAGATGGCACATGCGTAGTACTTGTACTTTCTACGCAATTCCCAAACTCTCTCAGCCGTATATTGCAAAAACAATCAAACCTCCTACTGTGGGCCGTTAGATCTTTGTGAACTTGTATCACCATAGAATCTACGGTGTGGGAGCACCTCATATTCTCCCGTGCGAGAAAACATAAGGTGCTCTCGCAGCTTGGATGCTACGGTGATATGAGCTTCGAGGTTGTTTGATCTGAGATCCAATGGCATCTGAGCAGTCTTTGTGCTTGTAAGCAGTGGCCAAACTCTTTGGGGGCTTTTCTGCAAAAAATCATTCAAACCACCAAGGAGGTGTTGGGTCACAAATCCAACGGCTCCGAAGAGCTTGTATCACCAAAGCATCTAAGGTGTGGTAGCACATGATATTCTTACACACAGGAGAATATGATGTCCTCCTTCATCTTAGATGCTATGGTGATACGAGCTTCGAGGTCGTTGGATATGGTATCCAAGGGCATCTGAGTAGTTTTTTTACAAATTGTGTGCAATTCTCAAACTCATCAAGGTTTCCTGTAAAAAATATTAAGACATCATGTGAGCTGCTATATCTCAGATCTACAAGCTCCAAGAAACTCGTATCTGCATATCTAAGGTATGGGGGCACATGATATTCTCCCGGGGAGGAGGGGCGGTGGGTGCACAACCAATCGGTGGTTGGGAGGTTGGGGACAAATATAATCTATACAACCCTAAACAGAGCTTCACAATTTTATCTAAGGTCGAGGGGGTGACCCCCGACAATCATAGCTCTGCCTAATTAAACACAACATTTGCATGTACTGTAGTACTAGACTTAATATTCATGTTTCAGTCTCATGTTCGTTTTAAATATTGAATTGAGGACTGTTGTGGAATTAACACGTCAGATGTCCTAGTGAGAGGACTTAGTCGTGGAGCCATCGCAATGAGATTAGCTTAATGGGGTTAAACCGGACAAAGGACACGGGGAGTTTATACTAGGTTGGCCACTTGCGGTGAAGGTAAAAGCCTACGATCCAGTTGTGGTGGAATTGATGTGGTCTCAATGAGCAGGGAGCGAATCCACTTTACCTATCTCTCGAGTAGTTGTTTCTTGTCCCTGAACCGCCGCCCGGTCGTCCCTTTATATACACAGGTTGACGCCCGGCAGTTTTCAGAATACCAAGGCCGGCTCGGTTTCTACCTTTCCCTACCTAACAACACAAGTTACATATCTCATGGCGGTTTATGTCTATGGGCCCTAATCCGCCCTTGGGCTCTGGGCCTCTAAGTCTTCAGTAGTAAAGCGCCATATTCCTTGTCTTCATGGGCTTCAATACGGATGAGCATAACACTACTAGGGAAAAGCCTAGCAGCAGCGCGGGTTTTGGGCCTATCGAAGAGCGCGCCAGAGCGCCATCGATAAGGCGCCATACTAATGCTTAGCAATAGCGTCTTGACCCACGCCATCGCTAAATTAACTTAGTAGCAGCGGTTCTTTAGAACATCGCTATCGGTAATTAGTAGTAGCGCTTCTCCTTACCCGCTACTACTATTATTTAGTATTTTATTTCTTTTCTTTTTCATGTTGTATTCATACACCTTTACACAAGTTTTCATACAACAGGAATTTAGAGATTGCTTTTACATCATAATGAGTTATTACATCATGGGGTGAAAGAACCGTGGACTAGTTTCAAGTGGATGTCCATCCACTTGAAACTAATCATGATTCTTTCACCCAATGATATAATAATATCATCATCATCATCATCATATCATTAACAACTTAGCATCATAATACATCATTGTCATATAACACCTCCTCAATATTATCGTTTTCATCATTGACATCACATAACACCTCCTCAAGATCATCATTATCAACTCTAACACATTACCACATAATAAACATATTGTACCTCATAGGACCTATTACATTCGATTAAGACCTACTACATTTTCTAAGGTAAAACAACAAAAAACAAGATAGCCCCTGACTCTCCATTATGGAGAATGGAGATTAGCCTGTCTCCCATTCTTGCCTTTCGCTGAATGTTACTTCCAAGAACCTCCTTGCGAATGTCCATACATTTCTTCCATTCTCTCGATGATCATGTGTTCACGGGTTTTAGAAATCCGATATGCACAGTGAGCTCCATAGATTTACCGGCAAGTATGTTCAGAATCGAGAGATGACCATGCAGAGACATCAGATGAGGCACACAATCCATCGGGAGTTTCTGTTGAAAAACATAATAATAACTTCGCAGTTAGCAATGATGTACTAGTTTTAGAAGTATGCAAAAAAAGTATGGATGTCGTAATATTAAAAAATCTTACCAGGGTATCTCAAGAGAAGTTATCGTTGTTCAACACATGCACTAGTGGCACGTATTCACCATAATTTGGAGGAGTTCGATAATAGTCATTGTAATTCTCAAGAAGAGTACAAAATGCGATTAGATGATTTTTCTCCTTATCGTTAATTGGGTGCCTTGATTGTAGTGGGTTTTATCTACCATCTTCCATACAGTCTTTGAAGAATCAAAATAAGTTGTCAATGGAAATAAGCTATCAACTATTTTGAAATAAACAATATAAATTAGTTAATAACTATGTTTGAGAAACTCACATAGCGATGCAATCGGAAGCGTATCAACAAGGACCCAAATGTCCATATTGTCTTCCTCATTGTCGGGATCACCAAGATCCATGGTGACAATCATACCCTCATAAAAACCATACATTTTGCAAAGTGCTTCCCAATTTTGGCAACCAAAATGGGTTACGCTCTGAGCATTGTACAGATTTACTTCAAAATCCATATCATGATGGGTCCTTAGGTGTATTTTCTTTGTTTCGAAATTTTCATGGTCTTCAAAACCCATCCTCTCCAAGACATAGCGTCTTGCATGGCATGGGATAAGCTAGTCGAATTGTAAAATATGAAAATTAGACGTTGAAATAGTTGAAGTCATGCTTAATGGAGAAAAAACACATGTCGTTGTTGCGTACCGTTTCACAATCGAAGGTCTCCTCGAGCTTAATGCTGAAGCGCCGATCGTCATCCAGCCGAACGAACCTGTCGCACATACCTCGATCGTTGTGGCACCAGCTACACTCCCCTGGGAGACCGTCGTCGTTCGAGTACGACATTTCCTACAATCATAATTCAAAGATTAAACTTGTACATTAATTCAACTAGTTTAATTAGTTTATTAATTTACTAATTAGTTCTGTTAATTCAACTAGTTCAACTAGTTTATTAATTTACTTACTAAACTAGTTCAACTACAACTAAAGTAGTTCAACTACCACTACTACTACTAAAAATCTAGTACTAACTAAGCAACATCTAGTACTAGCTAACCCTAAATTAACATCTACTACTACTAAATCTAGTACCAACTAGTGGCAGGGGGTGGGGGGCGACGAAGAGGTAGCTAGGGGCGGCGAGGTCGAGGGCGGTGGGAGGAGGCTGCGGTGGAGGAGGAGGGGCGGCCGCATGCGGAGGGAGGATGGCGGAGGAGGAGGGAGGGCGGCTGCAGAGAGGGAGGATGTGCGAGGAAGATGGAGGAGGGACGGAAGGAGGAGTACCTCGGCAAGGACGGACGAAGGCGGCGGCGGCGACGACGATTTGATTTAGTGACGCGAGCAGAGTGAGAGTGTGAGTGAGAGGGCGGTCGTGCGTGGGGATAAGGTAGGGATAGTTGCAAGCGTTTGCCAAAACGCACTACTGACTAATCTGAGTAGCGATGGCGCTCTCTGATAAAGTGCGCCATCGCTATAGCTAGCGGGGGGGGCAAGGTCATGGCAACTATAGCAGTAGCGCTGTATGCTATACACGCACTACTGCTACTTCCAAGTGAGTAGCGCGTTTGGCAGACACGCGCTGCTGCTAACTAGCAGTAGCGTGGTATTTTGAAGAGCGCTGCTGGTAAGATTCTGTGTATAGGCTTTTCCCTAGTAGTGTAACCAGGCCCCTCCTGGGCAGTTTATACTCAGTAGTTATATCCCCAACATTAGGCCCCAGATTGATCTGAACCTGTTCATGTCAATCTTCAACACTTAGAAAAACTCCTTCTTGAACATCTTCATATGAATCTTGTAAACCGCCATGATGTCTTCTCCATATGAACTTGATAAATCGCCTTGACGTCATCTTCCAAGATTGTAATAAATCACCGTGACGTCATCTCTATATAAAAAACCTGTAAATAATTTTTTCTTAATGACCCTCCGAAAATCGAGGCGACAGCTGCGACAGATATCCATTGGTTGGGTTCCTCAATTCTCGTGCGTGTCACTTATCCCTTCGCCTTATAAATAGGACAAAGGGTCATTGTTTCCCTTCCCCTTCGTGCCCTTTCGCCTCATCATCTGCCTTGCGTCGCCTCGGAGCTCGAGCGCAGCTGCCACCGTCAACCTTCGCTTCTGCATCACCAATGGCCACTGCATCAACCTGATCCAACCAGAGAAACGAGACGCCTCTTCGCCTTTCCTGCAACCTTTATAAGCTTTCTTCCTCTTACCCTCAGATCCACCATTAGGGTTTCGTCGTTCATCAATGTTCTTCATCTGTTCCTCACTTTCTTATCTTAGATCGTGTAGTTTGATCTAAGTCTGACAGTAAAGGCGAGCAACAGTAGTTTAGCATCCTTTTCCAATCACAGAAGATACCTTTCTCTGCATAAGATCCCATCTGAGCATATGTGTTCCTCTGTTGTCGCGACTGTAGGTTTTTAAAATTTATCCCCTTTTTAGAACTGCGTAGATCTAGAATTACAACATCAACTTGTGAGATCTGTTTGTATAACACTTAGGAATTTTTCAGATCTGTAACTTCCACACTAGTGTAGGCGGTTTATATTTTTTTTTAGAAAATGACAACCTACCAGGTACCATTAGCCCTCTTTTTAAACCGCCAACTCATCCTTAATATAAAACTCCGGGTTATCATGTGCATAGGTTTCAATTTGTTTTTCCTATCTTTTATACCGGGTTATCTATCAAAACCTTAAACCGGCCTTGGTCTTCTTTTTCAGCTTCCTGTTCAAATGGCCAAAACGTTTTATGCTTGCAATTGGGTCCCTTCCTGGGTTACTGAAGAGCAACTGACTGGGTATGTTGTTACTGGCGCTTTAGCGAGCAAGGAAACCATCCACTGGAGAGTCCCCGGCTTAGAAAATCATCCTGAGCCTCAGAATGACGAAGTGATTGTTTTTACTGATCATCTAAATTGAGGGTTCAGCCCTCCCGGATCAAAAAAATTCTGTGATGTGCTTGCCAGCTTCCAAGTCCACCCTCAAGATATTGGACCAAACTCTGTGTCCAATATTTGTGATGTCCAATATTTGTGATTTCCATGTGTTTTGTGAGGTCTATCTTCAGGAAGAACCCACAGTTGAACTGTTCAGAGATTTCTTTTATTTGAACCGTCGCACATAATTCACAGATGGACCCAACACTAAACTTGGTGGGATGGCAATTCAAAAGAGGAGAGATGTCAGCTTCCCTCACGCCAAGCTTCATAGTCACCCAAGGACTGGAATCAGACTTGGTTTTATTGCAAAGACACTTCTCCAACTGGAGAAAATCCTTTGCCAGGTTACCACCCTCACCATCTTAGTAATACTCATCCGTTCCCTCAAAGGATGTCTGCCAAGGAATGGTCCAACTATGCACCACAACTCTCAAAGCTCAGAGCCTTCATGGCAAATGGTTTAACATGTGTTGACTTTGTCCGCTGCTGGATATCTTGGAGCGTTCTGCCTTTAAGCCGGCGCCCCGGTTTAATGTGTGAGTACACATGGGACTTAAAAGATCCTCAACGTCATATTGATATACAGCTAACAGAGGATGAAGTTACTGAAGCTATTAAGAAAATACTGAATGAACCGGAAGCTGTCTGCAGCCAAGTAGGGCTTAGTCCCTTCTACACTTCCAATAAACCGCCAGCTGTAAGAATTCCCTCATTTTTATCTTAATCCGTCCTTCTTAAATATTCCTTTATAATTTATTGTCCATCTGTGCAGGGCGATGATCCGTTCTGGAAGAAGAAATCGCAAGATAAACTGGCAAAACCCCAGGATAAACCGGCAAGAGCACCCCGCAGCAAGACTAAGGCTGTAAAGAAGCCAGCAAAGAAGAAAACCGCCGAACCCTCTGATTTGCCCAATGATGAAGAGCTTGATGACCCGGACTCAAAGGTTAAATTAGATTCTCTTGGTTCTTTTTTCATACACCTCATTGACAATGATTATTATACCGATGATGCGGAAGCTAGCCACGCTGGTGATGTAGAGGTAATTGTTCTATCCTCCGATTCAAATCCTGTGCCAGTACCAAAACTTCTTCGAGCAGTCCGGAAAGTAAAATGTTCACACCCTCTTGCTCATTTGGACCCGCACTTTTCTTTGAAGACACAGCAGCAAGAAGGTCGCCGCACAAACTGGCACAGTGGACAAGTGGTTACCTCTTCCGGTTTACCATATTCCCTGGTTCCCAAGCGTCGTCAAGAGGTCTCTTGTACTTCTAATACACTTTATCCCAAGGTGGATTACTTCCGATATCCTCTTAATCCGTCTGATTCGAATTATCAGGGAACCTCCCATTCATCCTCCGGCGATTCATCAACCACACTGATGCCTCCACTCAAGACCATTCCTGGGTAAGCATAATAGACTTAGTTTTTATGCCTTGCACCAGTTTACTACACTTATCTTCTGTACTTGTTTTTTAGTGCCAAAGCCAGACTTGGCAAGAAAGCTAAACTGACTACCCCAGCTGACGATAATCCGGCTAATGAACCGGAGAGGGCCTCAAAGGCTGCAGATCAGAACACTGATGCGATGCTGGATGACCCGGTACCTCAAGGTCAAGATACTTTTGTTGAACCGCCAGAAGTGAATCCAATGAGTCAGTCTACTGATCCGCCAAGCCCGACTACCGATCCACCAAGCCCAGCAAGAACATCTGCTAAACCGCCAAGCCCACAGAAGATTGTTGATGGCACGACAGATGATGTTGTGATTACCGATTTTGGCCATACTACTCCTGGCAATCCTGTCGCTTTATCCAAGCACAGTGCCAAAGAAGAATTTTCTGCTGTGGGCAAGGGCAAATGGAAAACCGATTTGTCCAGCTATGCCAACCTCTCTGCTCAGGACATCCATTCTGAATATCTAAACCGTTTGTATACTAGCCGTGATTACGAAGCCGGTTTAGTAAACCTGATGAAAGAGCGATATGAGGTAAATATCTGTTCCTTTGAATAACTCCTTTTTCCTTATATCCTGCTTCAATTGTTAACTCTAGTAGCCCCCAAGGGCCGGTTCATTAATATGAATGTGAACCGAGACTTGTAATAGGAGAAGATTGGATTCTGCTTGTGTAGCCCCTACAGACCGGTTTATACCTTTAGGACAGTCCGGTTTATACATCCGAATTCCTTTCAGTCATTAACATGATCCGGTTCATGCAATAAAACTTGATAACCTTGAATTGATCCGCTATGCATTGGCCCCCAAGTGCCAAGTATATAACTTGTTGTATGCTTCGGACTTAAAATATTAGTTGATAAAAAGAAATCCGCATTAGCCCCCAAGTGCCAAGTGTATAACGTGTTATGTGCTTGGGACTTTTGAACAAAGTATTACCAACTTATTATCTGTCTTTTGCAGGCTGACTTGACCAACAAAGATTCTCAAATCGCCGATCTCCAGGAGAACATCAAATCCCAGCAAGCCGAAACTTCAAAGGCCAAAGAAGAGCTGAAGGGCGCTTTAACATACATGGAGAAATTGAAAGATGGCTTCAAAGGCGAGCGAGCGGATTGGGAGGCTGAAAAAGCCACTTTGCTAAAGCGGGCGGAAGATGCTGAAGCGGCACTTAAACCGGTGGTGGAAGAGCTGAATGGTTTGAAGCGGCAAATCAACGCTATGACTTCTGCCGTCTTTGGTAAGTAGCCTTGTCATGAACCTACTTAGTCATCCTTGAAACCTCCGCTTTAATAATATTGTAACCATTGCAGGTAGCCGTGTTTCCCATCTCGGTTCAGATATGCGCAAGAAATGGAAGGCTGCCTATACTTTGATAGAGCAGTTATATACCGGCACTCAACGGGTCATCTACACAGCCTCGTACAATAAACCGCCGCCAACATTAATCAAGGACACATTGGCCAAGCTGAAGGAAATATGCCCTAGAGGCAATAATAAAGTTATTATTTATTTCCTCATATCATGATAAATGTTTATTATTCATGCTAGAATTGTATTAAGCGGAAACATGATACATGTGTGAATACATAGACAAACATATAGTCACTAGTATGCCTCTACTTGACTAGCTCATTAATCAAAGATGGTTATGTTTCCTAACCATAGACATGTGTTGTCATTTGATTAATGAGATCACATCATTAGGAGAATGATGTGATTGACATGACCCATCCCGTTAGCTTAGCACTTGATCGTTTAGTATTCTGCTATTGCTTCCTTCATGACTTATACATGTTCCTGTAACTATGAGAATTGTGTAACTCCCGTTTACCGGAAGAACACTTTGGGTACTACCAAACGTCACAACGTAACTGATTATAAAGGAGTACTACAGGTGTTTCCAAAGGTACATGTTGAGTTAGCATAATTCGAGATTAGGTTTTGTCACTCCGATTGTCGGAGAGGTATCTCTGGGCCCTCTCGGTAATACTCATCATCTAATCCTTGCAAGCATGTAACTAATGAGTTAGTTATGAGATGACGTATTAAGGAACGAGTAAAGAGACTTGCCGGTAACGAGATTGAACTAGGTATTGGATACCGACGATCAAATCTCGGACAAGTAACATACCGATGACAAAGGGAACAACGTATGCTGTTATGCGGTTTGACCGATAAAGATCTTCATAGAATATGTAGGAACCAATATGGGCATCCAGGTCCCGCTATTGGTTATTTACCAGAGACATGTCTCGGTCATGTCTACATCGTTCTCGAACCGTAGGGTCCATGACGCTTAAGGTTTCGATGGCGGTTATATTATGAGTTTATGTATTTTGATGTACGAAGTTTGTTGAGTCCGGATGTGATCACGGACATGACGAGGAGTCTCGAAATGGTCAAGACATAAAGATTAATATATTGGACGGACATATTTGGACACCGAAAGGTTAGGAAGAGTTTGGAGCTCGGGAGGTTCTGGAACCCCGAGAGGTATATGGGCCTTATTGGGCCCATGTAGGAGGAAGGAGAAGGAGCAAGGGAGGCGCGCCCCAAGCCCAATCCGAATTGGGGAGGGGGCCCCTTCCTTTCTCCTTCCCCTCTTCCTTTCCTACTACTAGTACTACTTCCTAATACTAGTACTCCTTCCTTC